>CM068835.1:0-725000 GCA_028554795.2 Sinohyriopsis cumingii | reverse complement strand
AAATATTCTTGATTTGTTAGCAACATTTCTTAATTGTCTTTTTTTTCTTCAGGTCGAGATGTGAAATGTCCCAATGCTGAGGAAATAGTCTTTACATTAAAGGAAAGAACATACTATGACCAGATAGAGAAAGCATACAGTTATGCCAGTAAACTTCTCCTTGACCTTTTGATGGAAGAAAAGGACCTGATGGCTAGAATCAAGTAGGTTGTATACATATATGGAAAAAAAATTTTTTGTCATTTAAGAATGCTGGATTGAGAGTTGTTTTGCTAAAGTTAATGTGATTGATTAAGTATTATCTCAAAATTTGATTCAGGATTATTGTGGATTGATAAATGACAATCCCGTGATAGATTTTTCATTAAAAAATGTGTGTACGTGATGTATCATTCTTATCAAGATACATATACGTGCCAATAGACCTTACGGCATCAGACTGATGATTTAAATGTAAAAATAAACTCCAGCAGCGAGTGAACCTTTTAAATTGAAGTTTAAACCACTGTAAATTCATTTATTTTCATGGAAATGTATTACAAAAATTGTGAGAATGATTATTTTGTCGGTACTGAAAGAGTTTTGTTCATTGGATTTTTAGATCCTGTGGAGGTATCACCAGGTGTGCTTATGGTATGGTCCTTCATCCACCATGTGTTGTTCATTTCTATTTATTTAGGTGACTAAGGCTCAGATGTATACACATCAGCTTTCCAAATCTAACAGGCAGACAAATGATCCAATGCACAATCAAGAAATTTGACTGTCTGGGAGCATTAAAAACAGTCCGTTAATAATGACTGTTTGGGAGCATTTAAAATAGTCCCTTCTTAATGATTGTCTGGGAGCATTAAAAATAGTCCCTTCAGAATGAGTGTCTGGGAGCATTAAAAACAGTCCCTTCAGAATGATTGTCTGGGAGCATTAAAAATAATCCCTTCAGAAAGCCTCTATTTGGGGCAAATGAACCATCACTTTGTCTCAGATGAATAAAATTGGCTGTTCATTTTACTGCCAGATTTAATCTGTCTAATCTCTTGGGTCATGTAGTCTTTAGCACCAAGTACCAAACTGTGTAACCTTGCATGTTTAGAAATCAAATTTCATTTTACCTCTTGGCATACAAATTGATCTATTGTTAGAGAGTGGCATCCCTCACATTGATGTCACTCATGTATAGAACATACCTGATTGTGCATCGATTCTATAGGTTGGACCTTAGTGTGCATACCTTGCCACTCATGTACAATGTATGACTTGTACTCTGAAACACAAGTTTTTCTTCTTTGAATACATTATCCAATACATTCCTAATGATAATAAATTATTTTCAAAGAAACATATATTACTATAAAAAAATTAAATAGATTTATTATGATAAACTGTATGTGCTTGATTATAATTTGACCTGATCATAAGTTGCCCCTACCCCCTTTATTAGGACTACAAAAAGCCAATTTCTTTTTGACCCTCGTATGAGTCAGGTGTATGTTTTTCAATCAGATCTGTCTGAAGGGGTCATCAGTGAGTCTTGAGCTGCACTTGGGAAAAATAAACTGGATAGATGTATATAGATTAATAGAAAAAATAAAGACATAACCAGTGTAAAATACAATTATTCAGTGAAATATGTCACAAAAACATTGACAACCTATAAGTTGCACATCTGTTATAATACAATTCATTAAAGTTACTAATGCCTGACATTTTAGATCCATTTATATGATAAATCCATGAATTGAATTTAATAGGTCACATACTGGTATAATAATATTAATTCTGAATATTCCAATTCAAAATATCTCATATGTTAATTCAACATGCTTTACAAATAAACACGGTTAGAGTGTCCGCCTCAGATGAGGGAGGTTGTGTGTTCAAACCCTGGCCAAGTCATACCAAAGACTTATAAAAATAGCGCTAGCAGCTGCCTCGCTTTGCACTCAGCATTAAGAGGTTAGTAATTCACAGTATCTTGTAAATGTCACTCTCTAATGTCTTCTGGTACAAAGTCCAAGAATTCATCCTCCTTGTCTGATACATTTCTGATATCCTCCATTGTTGTCTAGTCAGTGTCTGTCATCTAGTCATTGTAAATATTGTACAACTGTTTATGCAGGTGCTTGCGTAGAGACTGAGCTTGTAAGTAACACTTTAATCATGCAGTTTGTAAAATCTATTCAAGGCTGCAACCGATTGATGGCAAGATCACAGAGATTTCAAATAACCATCCTTTGTTACTTAACACTGAGCAAGTATCAAATTTGTGGCCAGATGAAAGGGTTGTCATGTGGGGGGAAAAAAGCTAAGGGATTAAGGTAAAAAATGCACAGGAAGTTGTAAAACTCTGCTAGATACTGAACAGGTACATGTAATAAATTTACGACTATCAAAAGGATTGTCAGCTTGAAAAGAAAGTGGGTGTGGCCTTTACAAGCCAAGTGCAGTTTCAGAAAATTTGGGGCAGTATCACTTGGGATTTAAATATAACATATGTAATAGGAACATACAAATTAAATCAAAACCTTTATTGCATCAAAAACAGTATTTATTTACACAGACAAACACAAATACAATTGAGGTTGTTATGAGCTTGATAATGGAAGCAATATACTTGCTGGTAACACCCATCATAAACAGCATTAACAGACAATTTACTTAGCAGTGGGTATTCAATTTACCTATTCATTGATATCCAAATAACTGTAGATACAGATGTTGTGTAATGAATACAGTCATGAAACAGATAAACACATTGCATACCATATAAGCATTTCTGAATGGGAATAGTTGCCTGAAAACATAAAAATATTTTGAACTGACACTATTTTTGTGTTTTGTAAACATCTGGAGCTTCCAATATTACGCCTAGATTTATCAAATTGTTTTGTATGTTGCGCTTATAAGATGATCACTGCTCAGGATGAATGGAATTTTCAGTAAAAAAAACTTCAACTCACAATTGAGTATAGATAAACTATTAACTTCTTAACAAAAAATAAGATTTGAATATTTAATAATGACCCAGTATGAAAGGAATACACTCACTTCTACATATTAATGACCCAGTATGAAAGGATTACACTCACTTCTACATATTAATGACCCAGTATGAAAGGATTACACTCACTTCTACATATTAATGACCCAGTATGAAAGGATTACACTCACTTCTACATATTAATGACCCAGTATGAAAGGATTACACTCACTTCTACATATTTTCCTACTGCTTCTGGATCATGGCACAATATTTTAAGTTTGGATTCCTATTTTCAAGGTCGTAGTCACCGCTAAATGTTTTAAGTCTTCCATCAACCATCATGCCTTACAATTAGTATAGTTAGTAACATTGGAACTGTTTCAGAAACTTACTATACTTATCATCATCGTCATTATAAGGTGTCCACAAGATCAAAGTCAGGTCAGTATTTTCTGTTGTGACTCTATGGTCACAAACTTAAGTAACAGAAATGAAGCAAAACCAACAAGTTTGATAAACTTAACAAACAATTTAAATATCAAAGTCATAAATGAAAATGTGAGAGGAACTTCCAGTACTATGAAGTGAATCCAAACTAATCCCTATGAAAGTCCTTAATGAGTAAAAAGCTCCTTATAAATTTCAATACCAGAAATGTACTTCACTTTCTCCTTATATACACCGTATATTGTGACTTTAATTCGCAGTTGACCCAATGTGACATCATACACTATTGATTTTGCATCAATTAAGAATGTTCTTGTGACCTTGCACAACCAATGGGAAGCCACAAAATTATTCTAGAGACATCGATATCCCATCAGTCATGGAGAAACTATGCTATAGGCACCATTTTAAGTCTTATTATTAAGATTATTATTACTAATTGTCAGCACATATGTAAACATCTATTTATAGATTCTATGTCATACTATACTCGAGTCAGGATGAACACATTAGGCTATTCTGCACACATTACTGCCATCAATAAAAATTATTTTTTTTTAAAATCATGTACCAGAAGTTACCACAAAAATATGGATATACATAACAATTTTGCATTTTCAATCACACTATCCTTTCTCTTTGGTAACTTTATGACCATTTGAGCTTTAAAAATGAAACTTATAAATTATCATTAGAAAATACATTGTATACCACATTGGGGGTTGTATCTCTGAGACCATGGTCATGAATCATTATTTTCAGTTTTTCATTAGGTGTTGCATTCCATATTTAAGGCTAAAGTCACAGGAATATATTTTGTGGTTGCTTTTTAGAATGAATGGGGGTGGGGGTGAGTTTGATGGCACATTTGCACAATCCTGGTTATACAGTGCCTAGTAAGTTAGGCATACCCAAAATGACATACAAAACAAAAATTAAACCATAAAACTCCTTAAAAGACCAGGTTTTGATACAAACCCTAGTCTTTTAAAAAGAAGCATCATCGTGTGGTACATCCCATGGCAAGTAAGGTTGTTTCCATTAGTTGCCTCTGACATGCATTTGGGTCAATCAGGCCTATTATATATCTACAAAAGGGGATCAGCCTTGTAGCTTAAAAGAGACTCTGCTTTTTAGCTTAAAGGGGGTTCAGCTTTGTGGCTTAATAGCTGTTAGAGGTTCAGGAATGGACTATGGTATTCTTGTTTTATTGTTTGATGGCATTTCAGTTCAATATTACTTACTAAATTTTAATATGGGAACATCATCCTATACCCTCTGCTCCATTACGTCCCATAAGGAGCATGCATACTTGCCACAGTCATGACTAATAATTGATGGGTTTTGACAGCTGTCTTTCTGTCCATGGGGAGGACCACTCTAGGCTTATTTCCACCAAGGCAAACAGATGACCTTTTAGCACTTCTCTTGCTAATACAAACAGATTTAGCAAATGTCAGTTTTAGCTTGGAAGGTCTGGATTTGCAAGCTAGTAGATGTGCACTTAATGCTTTATGATCAGGTAAATATTATTAAAGAAACATATTCTTTGCTAAAAAGTGGTATCACATAAATTCATGCTTTTATTGTCAAGTCTGCCTTGGTGGAAGCTAATCATAGTGGTCACTTTGGCATCCATATGTGTCCATCTAAATGTCCATGTGTACCCTAGATCATGGTCAGTGTAAAAGTTTTTTAATTTAAGGTCATTTTTAAAGTTTTCTATGTTAAAGCTTTTAATTTCTTGCTTAATAAAAGATGGGCTTGACAAAAAAGGGAGTCTCTTGTTTCCAAGGTTATGCTGCACTTGATGTGAGAAGTTGTCACTAAGCAGTGTATGAATAAAGGCTACAACATTGTACAAATAGATCAAGTCCATTGTTTCAGGTCTTAATGGGATCAGTGTTCAGTGCAAGACTTTAAAGTTGATTTTTTTAAAAGAACTGTACTATACAGGTTTTTTCATTATTTATTTCTGCTAAATTGTCCATTTAAGTCCAACGCTCAATTTCAGGTCTGTGAAGCATTATTTCCTGTTGGATAAGGGAGACTTTATTGTGCAGTTTATGGACATGACAGAGGAAGAGATGAAGGAAGGGATTGAGAACATTGTTGTCAATCGACTGGAGAGTTTGCTGGAACTGGCCCTCAGAACAAGCACTGCAAATATTGACCCCTATAAAGATGATCTCAGGTAGGTCGACTGGAGAGTTTGCTGGAACTGGCCCTCAGAACAAGCACTGCAAATATTGACCCCTATAAAGATGATCTCAGGTAAGGTAAGTCCTGGACTGTTCAGTTTATGAGTTTTAAAAAAGTTTTGTTGGATGGTGGTAGTGGTGGTGGTGAAGAGAGCAGTGGCAATGGTAAATGTGACATCAACAGTGATTCTAATGACATGAACACCATCAATCCTACCACCAACACTACTAAAGGTGATTCAAATGAACTGTAGGATTCAAACTTTCAGCATACTTCTGTTGAATTGCCACCAGTGACTTTCACTGTCTCCAGTCATGGCTTATTTCAGCAAGCAGAAAGACAACTTGGACTGACAGTGCTCATATGCTAATTTCAGTCAAAGAAGTATTGTAGCTAGTGCCTCGCTAAACTGTAGTGGTGGGGTGGTTTTTTTTCCGTGTGAAATGACATTATTGTACGACTTGGAACTAGCTACAAAAGTCAATTTGCAATTGATTGTTACAAATTCTTACCTTTATTGATAAATTAGAAAAAATTAATATACTAACAGTCTAAGTTGGTGTACAATTTTCATTTTACCAGAGCGGAAATGAGGTGAGAGAGAGCATCTCTCAGTTGATAAAGTGATACATACGTATATTACTGATAGAGTAACAGTTTTTGTGCCATGTAAAAATACTTCATTTATGCCAAATGCCTAATTGTTATACAAATAATTTACTTTATTTTTAATGCAACAGTTGAATTTTTTTTCTATCTGGCTCCCAGGCCACAAGGTTTTGGGGTCTTTTTCCCTTATATTGTTGTTAAATCATTAAATTAGTTAATCATCTCCCTCGCTCTTCCTCTTCTTCCTTTGCATTCATTTGTATCTGATAATACAAATTATTTGTGATATTTTGAGTAGGGCATCTTTCAATATCAGTAATTACATGTTTTCTGTGAATAGAGTACTTTTGTACCTGTATGTTAGTCTGTGATCATCGTTTCTATGAACCAGATTAATGGTTTGAGTTTAAAATAACTATGTTCCATGGTGTTAGAAAAAAGAAGACCCTCGAACCAGCTTGAAGGTTTGCTTTTTGAAATAACCGTTCTGTAGCATTAGATAAAATGAATCAATTGCAAAAGTTTAGATAAGCGTTAAACTGCAACGGCAAAATTTACTAACAAATCATGGATACAGTAGTTGACTTGACATCTTATTATGTACAGTACCTGGTCATGCTGTTTAAGCAGCTATTTATAGTATCAGTTGAATAGAGCTGTTCACATGTGAATATCTCTGTGGAAATACAGTTAGTTAATATGGGGATGAGATGAGAGATTAATTATAAATTCTTGCATTTCCATTTATCATAGAGTCCTTTCATTAAAGTGATATATTAGTCGTATAGTAGGGTTGGTTGTTACAGACAAAATATGTTATAATATGAATAAGGAGACTGGAGAAGTCTAAAAGTAATATTAATGGTCCTCTACCTATCACCTACCAGTGTTCCAGCTAGAATAAAATAGAGGGGCACCTCATCCTGCCTTTGTTCCCTCTACCTCTCACCTACAAGTTTTCCAGCTAGAATAAAATAGAGGGGCACCTTATCCTGCCTTTGTTCCCTCTACCTCTCACCTTCCAGTGTTCCAGCTAGAATGAAATAGAGGGGCACCTCATCCTGCCTTTGTTCCCTCTACCTCTCACCTACAAGTCTTCCAGCTAGAATAAAATAGAGGGGCACCTCATCCTGCCTTTGTTCCCTCTACCTCTCACCTACAGTGTTCCAGCTAGAATAAAATAGAGGGGCACCTCATCCTGCCTTTGTTCCCTCTACCTCTCACCTACAGTGTTCCAGCTAGAATAAAATAGAGGGGCACCTCATCCTGCCTTTGTTCCCTCTACCTCTCACCTACCAGTGTTCCAGCTAGAATGAAATAGAGTGTCACCTCATCCTGCCTTTGTTCCTTCTACCTCTCACCTTCCAGTGTTCCAGCTAGAATGAAATAGAGGGCCACCTTATCCTGCCTTTGTTCCCTCTACCTCTCACCTTCCAGTGTTCCAGCTAGAATGAAATAGAGGGGCACCTCATCCTGCCTTTGTTCCCTCTACCTCTCACCTTCCAGTGTTCCAGCTAGAATGAAATAGAGGGGCACCTCATCCTGCCTTTGTTCCTTCTACTTCTCACCTTCCAGTGTTCCAGCTAGAATGAAATAGAGGGGCACCTCATCCTGCCTTTGTTCCCACTGCCTTTTTATAGTGCTCCTCTGCTTTTTTAAACTGCTGTTGTAGCGTCTTAATAAATAAAGTGTCATTTTCAGATGCCAATTTAGTTAAACTGGTTGTTTTAATTGATTTTCAAACTTAAATCACTCGCTTTATTGAGCCTGCACCATATAAGGCTGATTGATGTTAGACCTATTCAGGACAAGGTGGAACTGAAAAATGTCCACCTTCATCTCTCCACTTCTGGACCAATCAGTTTTGATGTGGGACTTTATTTTGAAGCACTTCTTGGACTGAAATCAGATTTGATTTGGGACTTTATTTTGAAACATTTTTGGATTGAAATCAGATTTGATTTGGGACTTTATTTGAAGCACTTGGATTGAAACCAGTTTAGATATTTGACTTTTATTTTGAAGCACTTTTTGGACTGAAATCAGTTTTGGTATGGGACATTATTTTAAAGCACTACTTTGACAGAAATCAGTTTTGGTATGGAAAGTTTATTTTGAAGCACTTCTTTGACTGAAATTAGTTTTGGTATGGGACTTTATTTTGAAGCACTACTTTGACAGAAATCAGTTTTGGTATGGAAGTTTATTTTGAAGCACTTTCTGGACTGAAATCAGTTTTGGTATGGGACTTTATTTTGAAGCACTACTTTGATGGAAATCAGTTTTGGTATGGAAGTTTATTTTGAAACCCTTCTTGGACTGAGATCAGTTTTGATATGGGACATTATTTTAAAGCACTACTTTGACTGAAATCAGTTTTGGTATGGAAGTTTATTTTGAAGCCCTTCTTTGACTGAAATCAGTTTTGGTATGGTACTTTATTTTGAAGCACTTTGACTGAAATCAGTTTTGGTGTGGAAGTTTATTTTGAAGCCCTTCTTGGACTGAAATCAGTTTTGGTATGGGACATTATTTTAAAGCACTACTTTGATGGAAATCAGTTTTGGTATGGAAGTTTATTTTGAAACCCTTCTTGGACTGAGATCAGTTTTGATATGGGACATTATTTTAAAGCACTACTTTGACTGAAATCAGTTTTGGTATGGAAGTTTATTTTGAAGCCCTTCTTTGACTGAAATCAGTTTTGGTATGGTACTTTATTTTGAAGCACTTTGACTGAAATCAGTTTTGGTGTGGAAGTTTATTTTGAAGCCCTTCTTGGACTGAAATCAGTTTTGGTATGGGACATTATTTTAAAGCACTACTTTGATGGAAATCAGTTTTGGTATGGAAGTTTATTTTGAAGCACTTCTTGGACTGAAATCAGTTTTGGTATGGGACTTTATTTTGAAGCACTACTTTGACGGAAATACGTTTTGGTATGGAAGTTTATTTTGAAGGACTTCTTGGACTGAAATCGGTTTTGGTATGGGACTTTATTTTGAAGCACTTCTTTGACCGAAATCAGTTTTGGTAGCCCTTCTTTGACTGAAATCAGTTTTGGTATGGGACTTTATTTTGAAGCACTTCTTTGACTGAAATCAGTTTTGGTATGGGACTTTATTTTGAAGCCCTTCTTGGACTGAAATCAGTTTTGGTATGGGACTTTATTTTGAAGCACTTCTTTGACTGAAATCAGTTTTGGTATTGGTTTTTATTTTGTAGCACTTCTTTGACCGAAATCAATTTTGGAATGGGGATTTACTTTAAGATGAGCATGATCACATTTTTACTTTTTGACAATTTTTGGGATAAAGTTTCTTATAGTTATGTCCCCTGTTGTCCTTCTAACTTTGGGCTTTGATCGCATCATCTGTGGTGAATGGACACATTTCTTGCTTAGAAGAGAACTGTTCCTATCTTCTCAAACTGTCTGATCAAGACTCATACTCAGGCTGTAGGTCGCTTACTGTAAAGGACTCGAACAACTCCCATACTAAGGCTGTAGGTCACTTACTGTAAAAGGACTTGAGCCACTTTCATACTCAGGCTGTAGGTCGCTTACTGTAAAGGACTCAAACAACTTCCATACTCAGGCGGTAGGTCGCTTACTGTAAAAGGACTCGAACAACTCCCATAATTAGGCTGTAGGTTGCTTACTGTAAAGGGACTCTAACAACTCCCATACTCAGGCTGTAGGTCGCTTACTGTAAAAGGACTTGAGCCACTTTCATACTTAGGCTGTAGGTCGCTTACTGTAAAGGACTCGAGCAACTCCCATATTCAGGCTGTAGGTCACTTACTGTAAAAGGACTCGAACAACTCCCATACTCAGGCTGTAGGTCACTTACTGTAAAGGACTCGAGCAACTCCCATACTCGGGCTGTAGGTCACTTACTGTAAAAGGACTTGAGCCACTTTCATACTCAGGCTGTAGGTCACGCACTGTAAAGGACTCGAACAACTCCATACTCAGGCTGTAGGTCACTTACTGTAAAAAGACTTGAGCTATAATCATTGACCTTTGTTGATTTTTGTCTTGCCTCCTTAAATGTGTACCCTACAAATCAGTCAGACTGTGACTTCAGAGTAGAGGAGATTGGCTTTCTTAATGGTTCAGTTTAAAAAAACAACCAAAAAAATATTATTTGGCATGTAGAATAAAAATTAGTTTTTCTTTTTTCAGGGTTAACCTACTCCCCTACGACTTAATCACAATGATGTTTAAGATTCTCTCCATAGAGACAAACATGGAAAAAGGTCAGTATATAAAAATATTCTTATAAAACTTCTATACCCATCAAAACTTTTGTTTTAGTTTCAACTGTGGCAACAGCATTAGATGATGAGTGTTTTTAGATACTTTTCCTTCACTATAACTCCACAGTAACTAAAATTAGCTGATATTCCATGTTGGTAGTGTTATCCTTTATGAGATTTTGGATTTAATGTATGCATTAGGTATATTTTATCATTTTGGATTTAATGTATCTATTGAATTAACTGTCATTTTGGATTTGATGTATCTATCGGATAAACTGTAATTTAGGATTTAATGTATCTGTTGGACAAACTGTATCATTTGGATTTAATGTATCTGTTGGATTAAATGTAATTTTGCATTTAATTTATCTATTGGATTAACTGTAATGTTAGATTTAATGTATCTATTGGATTAACTGTAATGTTAGATTTAATGTATCTATTGGATTAACTGTAATGTTAGATTTAATGTATCTGTTGGATTAACTGTAATGTTGGATTTAATGTATCTATTGGATTAATTGTAATGTTGGATTTAATTTATCTATTGGATTAACTGTAGTTTTGGATTTAATGTATCTATTGGATTAATTGTAATGTTGGATTTAATTTATCTGTTGGATTAACTGTAGTTTTGGATTTAATTTATCTGTTGGATTAACTGTAATGTTAGATTTAATTTATCTATTGGATTAACTGTAGTTTTGGATTTAATTTATCTATTGGATTAACTGTAATGTTGGATTTAATGTATCTATTGGATTAACTGTAGTTTTGCATTTATTTCTATCTATTGGATTAACTGTAGTTTTGGATTTAGTGTATCTGTTGGACAAACAGTATAATTTAGGATTTCATGTATCTATTTGACAAACTATCTTTTTGGATTTAATATATCTATTGGATTAACTGTAAATTTGGATTTAATGTATCTGTTGAATATAAGTTTAGCAGTTTTGAGGGAAGTTTATGTTTACCATAGAAAAATATTTTACACAATCAGGATACTGTTATCTCTGTTTTTTGGTGCATTCAATGCAATGGGGACTTTGGTAGTTCAGACGGTAGAGCATCAGACTCTGAAACCAAAGATCTTGAGTTCAGTACCCACCCTGGCCAAGCTGCCTCAGTTCATCCGTGGGAAAGGCACTTAGCTCCCATTTCCTTGACATGATATAGCCAAAAATGTGTTAAAATTGCTGTTAAAACCAATAAAACAAAAGCTAAAAAGATGAAGCATGTAATATATGGACCCCTTTATCAGCATGTTGAAGTGCCTTACAGGACCACAGCAGGTACACCTCTCCATCAATAACTCATGCACATTAAGGTCCAAAACATGACCACAGTATAAGCATGGGTGCAAGTTACCAAGGAAACTGAAAACATAAGAAGGGGATGTCATCCTGGCTAGACATCGGCAATGGGGGTGGGGGTGACTTTTAAATGCTTTGATACTCATTTTGTAATCAAGAATAAATGTCAATAAAATGTTTTACTAATGAAGTTGTTTTTCTGTAGAAATTAGCTTTTCTTTAAAGATTACCAACCATTGAAAGATCGTTAGAAACATTACTCCAAGAGTTTTTGACACACATGTACCACTGAAAACATTGTGTATTAGATCACTGCATTTTGCATGTGATTTTGGATATATTCAGGTGTTATTTTTGAGTCACAACAAAACAAGATTCCTTTTCTTAAAATCTAGTGACATTTAATTTATGTAATAACAGTCAACATCAAAACTCCATTTTTTGTTATTATTAGTAAAATATTGATGCTACAATTTCAGCGCAAGTAATAGTGAAACTTCCGTTCATTCATGAGCAGACCTCTGAGTGCCAGTTTGGAACTCTTAAGTAAACTGCAAACTTTAGAACTCCCTTCTCCATTATGAAAAGTATATTGTTTTGGTCATCATTTTCTTCACATTCAGTAAATGGGGTAGAATTCTTTTGGTATTTTCTACAAGGAATAAATGGGATCAGCTCCTCACCCCACATTATAAGTAGGTTTGCAAGTTATATAGGCACATATTATTGAAGTTGAGGTGTACAGTTCATATTGTTCCTCGATCATTTGTGAGCCACAGTGACTGAGTGACTGATTCGTTAGCATGTGGACCTCTAGATCAAGAGGGTGCATGTTGAGATTGTATATCCAATCAGCTTGTGTTGTGATGTGCCCCTGGGCAAGGCACTTTACAGTTGTTCTTGCAATAAATAACCAGTGTTACTTAGTACTAATATTTAGTACCCTTACTCATACCTCATGGACAGGGTACTAACATGAGCATATATGTGTCAATGGAGCAAGCATCACACCCGGCGCTCTTTTAGCCCAATAATAACATTTTGAACATATTCCTTGTAAATAATCCAATAAATTGAGTAGTCCTCTTATTTAATACCGGAATTATCAAAAATCATTGTAGAAATATTTGGAATCCTTCAGTATGTAGTAAAAACATCAGGGTGCTGTAGCCCCAGATTTTTGTGTGAGTTGTTGGTTAGTTTTTCTGTCACAGGCAAGAGTAGGTTTGCGGTTTGCAGACAGTAAGTTGAATATTGTTGATTTTTTAAGTGTTTTGGTTTGAAGCATCTGAATTGTAGAATACAAAAACTGAGGTGTACACTTTTGATATAAACAAGTTTTGTTCTATACAGCTAAAAGATTCAGTAAAAATAAATGAAAATTGTTACAACTCTTTATTATGTCATTAGTGATTTTTAGTGTTAAATCTTTAAACATCTGCCCCCCCCCCTTACGATTAGTTACTTATTTTATTATTTATTTTAAAAATTTCATACATATGATACTTGTTTGTACTAGTTCAGTTGGAATTGTATGATTAGATATTTGTAAAGTGATGAGTCCAAGGCATCCAACCATGGCACTGCTGTTGGTATTGAAACAAAAACTATTTTAGCAAATATCTGCAATTGTGGAATAGTTGCCTCGTTGTTGAACTTGTAAACATGAAGTATTGAAATCAGTGACATTTATCAAAAAGATAATGCTGTCTCATTTCAACATCTAGGTATGTATAATTTTTCAATCTTTTTATCCTGCACAGTTTTTAAAATTGTTATCAGTTTCGTACTAGCAACTTTAATTATTATATTTTTGTAATAATTACCTAATATTTTCTTGTTTGAATTTACTGTTGTTTTTAATAGCAATGAGTATGTAGTCAGATTTATAATGGTTAATTCAAACACAGACTTTTGTATATAATCCTGTTGCAAATGAGTGAAAATGGCATTTATTTTTTATTGGAAAAATATTCTTTAATTTTTGTAATGAAATTGACATCTTTTTGTAAAGGTCATGGATATTTTCATGTTCAAAATAACCATTTGTAAACAGTGAAAGAAAATAATTATGGTGTACCCAAGGCATGGATATTTTAACATATTTATTCCATTAGAACTTGTAACCTGACAATTTTATGATTTTGCTCAATCACATATCATAACTTATATCAGTTTTTCACATGCATGCTAAAAGGATGTGAGAGAATGTTTTTTTGAAGCTTGCCTGACCACAATGCCAAGTGTTACGTTATGGCCCTACATGCATGCTAAAAGGATGTCAGGGAATGTTTTTTTGAAGCTTGCCTGACCACAATGCCAAGTGTTATATTATGGCCCTACATCTGGTATGTGTGTATTTACCAGCTTTATGTGCAACCTTGTGCTCTAAATATCATAGTTGAGCAAGATTGCACAAATGTCTAAAACTGAACTATTTGCAAATATTACTTCATAGCATTGGAGTTTAGTTGCAGTGGAGTAGTCTACACCTTGTAGTTAGACAACAACTGCATGTAGTGAAATTGAAATTGAGTCTTTGTTTTATTCTTGATAGTTTTGTACTTCAAAAATACCGAGAACAAATAAGTTTAGATTATTTGAAACAATCTTATTTACTTTTAGCTCTATTGGTCATGGCATTTTTTCTGTCACACTTGTGTCTTACAGCTTACACACTAACAAAATGTTAATTTTTATCACATTTGTATTCACGTATTTCAGATTTGTTTAAGCAGCCACTTATATCAGTATTCCAAAGGTTTGTCTGAGGTTAGTGGGTTACATGAATAAACAAGAAACAGTGAGAAAGTTTTATGAGAACATAGCAGTAATTGTCACCCAGTCAGTTAGTCCATGTGTATTACTTCTTGTAAACTACTGGAAGGATTGCAATGAAACTTTGTACACATTCAACCCATCATCTACTTGGTCCCAAGTTAAAATGTTGCCCCTCAGACATACAATCTGGCTACTATGGGGCCATCTTCAAAATGTTGCCCCTCAGACATACAATCTGGCCATCTTCAAAAAAGTTTCTTGCTTCTTATGGTTGTGTTGATGTGGAATTTTCACTAAAAGACTTGTTTCGCCTAGTTTGTCTTAATTGAAAATGGTTCTTCTGACATCATGGCAGCCATGGTGGCCATCTTTAACTTTTTATTATTATTAGGTTCTTACAATAATAAATAATAATAATAATAATAATAATAATAATAATAATAATAATAATGACTTTATTTACAGAAGGTAACACAATCAGATGAAGAACTAATCTACCTTTGACAAATGTACAGATAATACACATGCATACCTATACATAGTAGCATTTACATGTATAGACACAATATATTTACTTTCTTTCCTTCCACCAGATGGATACTTGCCCATAGATATTGAACCCCCATAGTCAATATACATGAAATATGCAATTAGTGACAAAATAGATGAGTAGTATATTTAATACAAAAAGGCTTACAATATGATAGTGTCACCAGTATAGTAGCCATCTTGAAAATTTTCTTTTGCTTCATCTTTGGAATGGATGGTTGTGGCAATGCTGACTTTTCATAAAAAGATGGTTTGCACTTTCAACACTTCATTGGCTGTATCGTATTGAGGAATATGAATTATGTCCCTTTCCCAGGGCTCATTCGCCATATTATGTTGAAGAATGGAGCCATGTCCCTTTCCTAAGGCTTTATTGGCTATATCATGTGGAGGAATAGGAGTAATGTCCCTTTCTCAAGGTTTTAGTGGCTGTATCATGTTGAGGAGTGGGAGTTATGTCCCTTTCCTGAGGACATACTGAGGCAGCTGACCTTGGCTGGGTATCAAATCCATGAACCTTAGATTGTGATTATGATGCTGTGCCAGTTGAGCTACCTCAAGTCCCTTTCACTGGAAGATTTCATATAATATCTAATTTTTTTCAAATGAAACCAGTGATGATCTAACAGTTAAAATGGTCATTCTGGTAGCCATCTTGAAAATCTTGTTATTGCTACTAATAATAAACAGCTGGTCCTACATAAAACATGGTGGTCATCTTGAAAATATTTTTTCTGCTTTTCCTCAGTGGTTGGTTGTAGCTAGATTGGGTTTTCTCTGAAAGACATGTTATGATGTGTACTTGGTCCTTATTAAAATGGTGCTGATCAGACATGAACATTTTCCAAATCCTTGCTACATCTCCTGAATATACAGTCATGGTAAAATTGGATTTTCATTTGAAGACTTCTTATGATATTTACAAGGGAGTAGCCACATATTGATGTCATATGAGGAAATTTCCTTACAAATAATTTTCTCCAAAAAATAACAAGGAATATGGCACATCTTTTGCTTGGTAATCGAAGCCTTGACTCTCATCACAGCTTGTAATCACTTAAGAATGTAGTCATAAAGTCCTCTAGTGTAAGATTTTCTGAGAGAGAAAAAGGTAAATAAGGTCACCCCTCAGGTTTTTTTCATGTTGTCTTTTTTTGTGCCAGCTATAAGACACAGAGTGGAATGTTGCGATGTTGTCCATCCATGTGTTACAAAATTCATTTCTATGTAATAACTCCATAATCTAGTTACCAAACATTTTGTGGATGCATTAAACTTGGAGTATGGAAGAACTGTGGTGATTTGGGGGTCAGAAGGTCAAATAACAAAGTCACTGAAAGAAGAACAATGGTTTTCTCACAATAACTCTTGTTCCCCACTCTCATTACCAGACTTTGTGGATGGCTTGCATTGGGGAGGGTCAAAAGGTCACAGCTACTTCACCAAAAATTGAAGTTTTCGATAATTTACCTTAACTAAAGTTAGTGTGTGACTGAGTGAAGAAGAAGACTGTTGTGGAGGATTTGTTCTTAAGTTATGGAAGAGGCCTATTTTTAAGGGTCAAAAGGCCAAAGGTCAGGTTTTTGTTGTTTGAAGAACAATTGATTTTGCGGAAAACTTTTGTTTTAGGGTATGTTCTTCAACCACACTAGTAAGAAAATAATGTTTGCTGCATATTTAGTTTAATTCGAAACTGCACACCTTGACCAAAACTCATTTGTCCTGAATCAAGCATACTGTTACGGGTGAAAGCTCTCCATGATCTAAATTCGTCTTCAGAATGTCCCCACAGGTTGATCTTCCAAATGGTACAGATCCATTGAGGTTGGGATGGTATGGGGTTAAAGTGGTTGGAAAGCGTTTGGTAGGAAAAAAATTAATGCATGGGATACTAAATTTTAAATTTATGATTTACTCATATGCAAGCAAATGGAAATTTTGTATGGTATTCATTTCACTCAAGGCTCCTTGGATGTATTTCAGCTGAATCACGAGTTAATACTTCACTCCATAATTCAGTGCCTTCTATGGAAACCCGAATAACTGTTGTAAACCTGAATAACTTAGTCATTATATTCCACTGCTATTCAATTCTTACAATTGCCTGATAGGAACAATAGTGGATAGCGGGCACTGAATTATTTGAATGAGAGACTTAGGCTGATTCTATGCCTCCATGTATATTATTATACCATATTTTTTCTCTATTCCCCCACCCCCTTTGCTTCATAGAAAGATCTTTTTTTAATAATTTTGTTACATTATCTTGGCTTGGTAGTCGTCAGTCAGGATAATTGGAATTTTGCCCATGCTAAATTCGCTGACAATAACTGCATTTATTTTTATCTCTACAATTCAATACAGTTACAGATGTATGAATGGCTAAAAGAGAAACACATTCCTTTAAGTTGAAAATTCAAAGCTTAACCAACAACTTCTCCCAACTGCTGTCCTGTATGGAGGAAAATACATTGTATATTTCAGCAGCTTCATACAATTTATATATGCTGACCAATTTTCATGTAGTGAACACTCCGGATGCTCAGTCATTTAGAAAAGAAAGAAAGAAATAACCAATTTGATCCCAACTGATTTGTACCGAGTAAAACAAGCACAATAATTTTGTCAGTATTTAATTACTTGACGAAAGATCAGAATATCTGATCATATTTTTGGAGTTGTCCATTGTGGGTACAGGTTTCCTTTTTGATGCTTACTGTTAGTGTTAGAACATGTCTGAAATACATGTACATGTACCAGGATTTTATTACATCAGTTATCTAGTTCATCATCTGATAAATTATGTGTTGTGATAATGGAAGCACTTTCTTTTTTTACAAAATTTACAAGAAGAAATTTATGTATTAATAATTCAATGGATGTATGAATCATATTAAAGGATCAGAATTTTTAATTGTTCAATTAAAATTTTCGTGCATAAATATAGTGTCAAAATTACAAACTTTTTAGCTTCATGGGGGCTTTGCCTCACAAACTCTCCACCAGGTCATTTCCCTGGACCCATATGAGGACATGGGTGGCCCCCTTGACCCTAGGTCTACTTTTCAGTATTGTAATTTTCCCCAACTTTCACCCTTGCAACTCAACAAGTGCCTACATAAAGGGATATTAAACATGTTACAGGCATATAATCTGCCATTCATTGTACTCATGTTCAGACATAATTTATTTATCTGCCATTCATTGTACTTGTGTTTAAACATAATTTATTTATCTGCCATAAATTGTACTCATGTTCGAACATGATTTATTTATCTGCCATTCATTGTACACATGTTAAAACATATTTTATATATCAAACATGGTTTATTTATCTGCCATATATTCTAAACAAACACCGAGGTCCAGAAGTCTCATATCATGGATTGATTGATTGATTTATCAAGTTTCTACTGTTTTTTCCTCCTGGAAACATGGTCCAGACAGTTGTCCTCCTGGAAACATGGTTCTAACACTTGTCCTCCTGGAAGATCCATTTTTTGGCCACAAAATTTAATCCAAGATGCTGATGTATTTATGAGAGTCAATGTTGCCCTCATCTCGGGTCTCATTTTTATCACCGTTGTAGGTAATGCACCCTTAACACATTGCTAAAAAATTGCTGATGGTGATTGTGTATTTTACAGACCTAAACACTTGGTTCTCATTAACTATCAGGTTTTCTCTAAATATAACTTTTAACTTTCAGTTCCCATTAACTATCAGGTTTTCTTTAAACATAAGCTTTCAATTATTGTCCAGAATAGCTTTAGTTTGATTGCTAAAAATTACTTTTGACCTCTGGTTTGAATTGATAAGTTATAAATCTTTGTACACCTTTATCTTTGATTTGAATTTGTAAGTTATATATCTCTGTACACCTTTACCTTTGATTTGAAGTGATAAGTTATACATCTCTGTACACCTTTACATTTGATTTGAATTGATAAGTTATACATCTTTGTACACCTTTACCTTTCATTTGAATTTGTAAGTTATATATCTCTGTACACCTTTACACCAGTAGCCATTGTAAAAAATCATGCTACAGCTGTTTGTCCAGAATGGATTGTTGTATCAACATTGTTTCTTTTAAACATCGTCTTTCTTGCATGGTGTTTTCCCTAAGGACAAATGGTTACATGTGTTTCTTGTATTTTCTCCAAATTCAACACATGTGGCTATTTCACAATGTAAATAAATGTATATACAAAACGTCACTATTGAAATAAAAATGTGGATCTCATTGGCCGCTACTCATGAGCTATAATCTGAATGAAACACTGTACATAACTATTGATTTTCAATCTGTGCTTGGCTGTTCCCTGCATAAGAGTGTATATTGTGCATGGTCCCAGATCAAGAAGAAACTGTAAGGCTTATACCAGCCGTAAAGACCTGACCTACATTACGTTAAATCTGTGCAATGCAGATCCTTGCATTAGAGTGTATTCTGGGCTGATCCCAGCTATATGTATGGTAGGCTGATCCCCATATAAAAATATTCTGGGTTGATCCCGGATTAAGTGAAATAATGCTGGGCTGATTCCAGCAGAAAGAAGGCATTCTGATTTTAAATTACATGTATCCTAGCAAAACTAATTAGCTGGGCTAATCCCAGTCTACATGATTTGTATAATCTGGGCTGATCCCAGTCTACAAGGCTTGCATGGGCTGATCCCAGTCTGCATGGCAAGTATAGTCTGGGCTGATCCCAGTCTACAAGACCTGTTTAATCTTAGCTGATCCCAGTCTACAAGACTTGTATAGTCTGGTCTGATCCCAGTCTACAAGGCTTGTATAGTCTGGGCTGATCCTAGTCTACAAGGCTTGTATAGTCTGTGCTGATCCCAGTCTACAAGGCTGATATAGTCTGGGCTGATCCCAGTCTACAAGACTTTTATGGTATGGGCTGATCCTAGTCTACAAGACTTGTATGGGCTGATCCCAGTCTACAAATCTTGTATTGTCTGGTCTGATCCCAGTCTGCAAGGCTTATAGTCTGGGCTGATCCTAGTCTACAAGGCTTGTATAGTCTGGGCTGATCCCAGTCTACAAGGCTTGTATAGTCTTGACTGATCCCAGTCTACAAGACTTGTTTAATCTTAGCTGATCCCAGTCTACAAGACTTGTATAGTCTGGTCTGATCCCAGTCTGCAAGGCTTGTATAGTCAGGGTAGATCCCAGTCTACAAGGCTTATATAGTCTGGGCTGATCCCAGAAATTGCCCAGTCTGAATGTCGCAGTGTCAAATACTGTTCCTTGCATGATACTGGACATAATCTAGAGTTTTAAAAACATTATATGTAAACCCTTATAAGGAACAGGTCTATCTTTGAAAGTATGAACATATGTATGCCTATCAAAACTATCACATCTTGAATTTAAAGGTAATTCACGACGAAATGCTCCGCAATGATCAAACCATGAATTCTCCACATGGCATCAATCAAACAAATGCCATTAGACACACACTGTATGCACTGGTGATGACCAATAAGAAGTGTTCTAATCATGCACACTGAATGTGATCTTACAGCTGGACCCATGTAGATAGTGAGTTAAGGTGATCTTACAGTTAGACCCATGTAGACAGCGAGTTAAGGGGATCTTACAGCTAGACCCATGTAGACAGCGAGTTAAGGGGATCTTCAGCTAGATCCATGTAGATAGCGAGTTAAGGGGATCTTACAGCTAGACCCATGTAGACAGCGAGTTAAAGGGATCTTACAGCTTGATCCATTACAAGTGTTAATTTATGACTAGACAGTTCTAAGTTTATATCATCACATCAAACAGCAATATTGTTAATACTTTATGGTAATTAGTTAGATAAAGTATATTCTAAAAGAGGGGTAAATAGATAAAAGTAAGATCACCAAGTATTCTAAATCGGGGGTAATTAGATACAAGTAAGATCACCAAGTTGTGTATAAACTTAAATAATTATCATCGTAGCTGGTTTTGAATGAAAATGCGGCTCATCTGACCGCCATTATGAAAAACTTGTAATGACTACTGTTCATGAATGAGTGGCCTATTGACATTGGGTTTCAATAAAACACTTCTGTAATAGTTCTGAAAGGAAAGTAGTAATGGATCTACCCACCAATGTAGTCGCCTTTTTGGAAGGATGTTGAAAAGCAGATTTGTAAAATCAAGTGAAAACTATCTACTATGCTACTTGGTGTTTGTAATATTATTCATGTCTTCTTATTGATAAGTTTCATATTGAGCAAAAGCTTTTGTAGACTGTATTATTTTTATTCTTCCCAGACTATTTTGTACACTGTTTTATTTCTATTCTTCCCAGACTATTTTGTACACTGTATTATTTCTTTTCTTCCCAGACTATTTTGTACACTGTATTATTTCTATTCTTCCCAGACTATTTTGTACACTTTTATTTCTATTCTTCCCAGACTATTTTTTACACTGTATTATTTCTATTCTTCCCAGACTATTTTTTACACTGTATTATTTCTATTCTTCCCAGACTATTTTGTACACTTTTATTTCTATTCTTCCCAGACTACAGAATTGATCCAACAGATCTGAATCTAACTGGACTGGAGTCCTTCTCCTTTGACTATGTGGTCAAATGGCCAGTGTCTCTTGTTCTCAACAGAAAGGTAAGGAGTCTGACAGTATAGCTCTGCCCTCAGTAAGACATCAGAACATAAAACATGTATTAAAACCTCTAAGACACTTTTTCACATAACTTGACTGATTTTCTTTCTTCTCCACAAAATGATCCACTGATGTCACATACACACTTAAAGTTATATAACCTTCCTAATTACCATTCTATACATATTATGCATGTATAATTTAAATACGGAACATTTTTAAAAATTGTAGAACTCTTTTCTTTGCACCATAAGATACGTAATAATGAGGCACAGTATAATGAGAAAAGCTTATTTTAGTCCACTTCCTCCATTTCTTGAAATAACTTGATGACTATAGTATGACATCAATTATCATAACCAGACCTGTGAACCCTTACAGTTTTGCTGTAAGTCTTACGAAAATGACCCTTAAGATACGGACTTATCGTGTAAAAGCAAGAAGTACAGAAAAATGACTGTTGCCAAAAAATTGGGATAATTTAATTTTATCCGGGTTTCATATTAGAAATAGTGGAATTAGTCAGAGAACTAGGCTAACTTTACAGTAGAACATGAGATGCTTTAAATTGCAGTTTTTCATGGCAGATCATGTGCATGATGATTATAGAAAGGGAAAAATGTTAGTAATCAACATAGAAGAATAAAAAGGATTATTCAGGTAATTGTGAATAAAAGCAGGAAAGGACACTTAAATTTATTGAACAACATGTGCGAATTTGAGTATGTCTCGTGGCGAGTGGTTATGATTGCCATCATCATGTAAAATGCAAAACAAATTCCAAGAATTAAGTCAAGTTGAGAGATAGCAACAAGCCATTGAGCTGCATAGGGTTTGGAACTGACGTTTGTGCAACTGTAAATAAGGTCTACATGTACTTTAATAACTTTCCAGTTGAACATAATGTTTACCATCGCTGTATGTTTCAAATAGACAATTTTTAAATACATTTTCCAGCTTTAAAATAGCAGTTTATCATATTTTGTTACACCTTACTGAAAACTGATCAAACTTGCAGGGGGAAAAACAATTGCCTTACTGAGACGGTCTCATCAGGGTTGGCAGGTCTGTGTAACTATGATTGCTCATAATGATTGAATTTAAAATGGAAAACATCACTGTTCTTCTGTTTGAATTCTATCCCACTATTACCAAGGTCAATACTCATCAAAACGACTAACATACTAACATGCAAAACCAAACCTGCTGTTGCAAAAAGTATGGTGGCAGAACAGGTTCATTCTAAAATGGATATTTAAAGATGATCAATTGTGAAATGCTGGAGTACTGAACTTCTCCAAAAATATATATTTTACATAGCTGGGGGTTCAAACAATCTGAGATTGCAAATTAGTTTTAGGTTGGTGTGCATTTTGTTTCACTACTCAGTTAATCCATAAGTAAGGAGTATTACATAGAAAAGAACAGCAAAAGTACCATGCCACTATCTGCCCAAACATCAAATCTGCAAAGGCTGAATGGCATGGACTCTGTTAATCAATGAAACGGGTATGCTGGTGTATACACAATTAATGAGATCACATCAGTTTTCACAGCAGAAAGTTCATGAGGCTGATTTATGGCAGGTCATAAATTGTTATGTATAAATCTATTTCTTTGTTAGAATTCCTATATGCAGAAGTCATTCCAAATGTTTCTTTTTCAGGCACTTACCAGATATCAGATGTTATTTAGACATCTGTTCTACACAAAGCATGTGGAACGGCAGCTGTGCAGGTCTGTCTATAGTATAGCTTTGTGGTAAACTCAAACCCAGTTACATCATTTGCTAGGCTGTGGTGTGTCCTTAGGCAAGGCACTTTACTTAAATTGCACTTAGTAACCTACTTGTATTGATGTTCTGTAAAGCATCAAACCAAACTAAAATCAAGATGAAAATGTTCTTTTGTAAATATCATGGCCAATATCCATCATTTTCATTCTAATAGGAAATTTGTCCAGTCTGATTTGAACTCCACCTCTTGTTCATCCATAACCTAATAACCCAACACTTACAATGCAGTAAGAATCTTTGAATCCCACTATTGTTTTTTTAAGAAGTTGACAAATATAAAGAAATCAATGATGTGCAAATTAGTTGTACAAAAGTCTAATCATATTGAGTGTACAATATATACATAACATTTTAAAATGTCAGCATGTGCTCACACTGTCCAGGTGTTGCTATAATATGATTTGTGTGTGACAAAAATCTTGTCTGCCAAAATAATAAAAACCAAGATGATCATTTGAACACAGTTTAGGGGGAAAGGGTTTTGTTATCAAAAACTCCATATCGCTAAGTGTAAATAACATTAATTTTAGACCACAACCCAGGGGTTTCACCAAAATAAACTTGTCATACTGGATGATCAGAGTGGATTTTGTTGGTAAACTGGATGATCTGAGTAGATTTTGGTGGTAAACTGGATGATCTGAGTGGATTTTGGTGGTAAACTGGATGATCTGAGTGGATTTTGGTGGTAAACTGGATCATCTGAGTGGATTTTGGTGGTAAACTGGATGATTTGAGTTGATTTTGGTGGTAAACACTGCAAAGATCATTCTGAAAATAGTTACAAATTGGTTTAAGGAAGCAAGGCAGCTTTCAGCCTTTTCCTTTTTGTTTTAGAAGGCATGTTTCAACCTTTTCCATTTCGTTTAAGGTAGAAAGGCAGCTTTCAACCTTTTTTTAAATTTTGCTTTGCTTCAGTAACTAGACACAAAATAATCATGTTTCCTCAAGTGTTGTTGGAAATGGTCTGGTTCCCAAAAATATGAGAATGCTTTGTTTATTTTTTCATTTGAATAATTAAAAGGAAATGTTATTTTCATGTAAATTGTAATAATTTTCCTTGAATAAAAGGTAGAGTTGCTTGACATTATGGGGAAGAGATCAGAAAACATCTTTTAATTATCAATAATTCTGCAGAAGAAAGAATGTGTTTACTATATCCCTATGTTCATGAACCCCATTCTCTATAGGTTTATTAAAAACTATATACCTGTGTTCATGAACCCCATTCTGAGCATCTCCAGTCTGCAGATATTAGGATTCACATTGCATCTGTAATTTTAGGGAATAATTAAAGAAAATCAGTTGAGAAGTACTATTTGTGTCAGCTCTTGGTACATATAACACACTGTCTTATAAAACATTGTACCTTCTTGGCCACAGCACTCTACTAATGTAACGGTTGTGTTGCAGAATAATACATGTAACTATGTCATTTCCAAGTCCTACTTTTATTTCCTGCAGGGGAGAGGTTATTTGGAAAAATGATTTAATTTGAATTGCTTTAGTCAATCAATTTTATCATCAGCTATGTAATTAATTTTATGTAAATAGGATTCAACAGGTATCAAAAAGGTAAGTGTCAGTTTATGTTTCATATTTTGGGAAATCTCCTTGGTAATTACTACAGACTTGAAATCTTATTAAAATCTATATATTCTCTTTCAGATTCTTGTCTAATAATTCTGTTTTTGATCTTCATTTTTTCTCTGCTAATCAGAAAATAATTTTTGAAATCCTTTGCTTTTTATAATGTTGATCAGTTATTAAGTTGTGGTGCATATCATCGCCTGTTTAAAGGGTCAGGCCTAGGACAGCATCATTGCTGAGTTCAGGGTCAAGGCCTATGACAGCATCATTGCTAAGTTCAGGGTCAGGGCTAAGGACAGCATCATTGTTAAGGTCAGGGTCAGGGCCTTGGACAGCATCATTGCTAGGGTCAGGGTCAAGGCCTAGGACAGCATCATTGCTAAGTTCAGGGTCAGGGCTAAGGACAGCATCATTGCTAAGGTCAGGGTCAGGGCCTTGGACAGCATCATTGCTAGGATCAGGGTCAGGGCCTATGACAGCATCATTGCTAGGGTCAGGGCCTAGGACAGTATCATTGCTAGGGTCAGGGTCTAGGACAGTATCATTGCTAGGGTCAGGGCCTAGGACAGTATCATTGCTAGGGTCAGGGTCTAGGACAGTATCATTGCTAGGGTCAGGGTCTAGGACAGTATCATTGCTAGGGTCAGGGTCTAGGACAGTATCATTGCTAAGGTCAGGGTCAGGGCCTATGACAGCATCATTGCTAGGGTCAGGGTCAGGGCCTAGGACAGCATCATTGCTAGGGTCAGGGCCTAAGACAGTATCATTTCTAGTATCAGGGTCAGTGCTAGTATTCTTCAGACTTTCAGACCATCAAACTTGAGCTCAGGCCAAATCTCCTAAAACCATCAATCAACTCCATTGCGGAAATTTGTTTAGGTAACTTATTAATTTGACTAGTAAAAGCGTGATAAAGAATAGACCTCGTAGTTGAAATTTCCAGATCGCAACAGCTGCTGGACACTATTTTAATCCAAAAGTCACTTGTTTCTCCATTTGTGATCCACTCTAAAATCGACATATATAGGACTGTTAAACACAAACGCATAACTTGGATTATTATCCGAATAATAACTTGGTGCACTTGCAGTTAAACCCCAGCGATTATTAACAGCATCAATGAGATGTGGGTTGTGATCAACATTATTGTTAGCTCGTTTTTTATTACCACCAATCGCAAGCGATTGGGTAACACTATCCACCTACTGTTTATTGACAAAATCAAATGCAGAAACAGGCACATACGTAGAAGTTATTTTGTTGGCAGCCATATCTATCGCATCTGTAACTGCGCCTCTGTTCTTTTTTAGATAATTGGCATCTGCAGTAGTAATTGTACTTGTTGATGCTGCACTTATCTCAGCATCAACATACAATTTATTTGTAAGATCAAATGGGGTGACTGGGTTATAAGCTGTTATTTTATTCGAACCCATGTTTAACATACCTGTCATTGTATCACCGAATTTAGCTTCTTGTGATGCAGTATTTCCTGCGGTCATATTGTCAACGTAATTTTTATATGTTAAATCTGATGTTGTTGATGGAAGTGCCGTAGTTGTTATATTGTTCAATCCCATGTCCAGATTTTCCACCATAGTGTCACCGGATTTTATCACAAAATTGTCCTTGACAAACTTTGCATTTGTTACAGAATCATTACCGGTCACAGTTGTGTTATTAAGTTGAGTATTGAATGTCAGTTTCCCATCCATATATATATTTCCAGGCATCGTCCCACCAGCTAGTGGCAACTTGCTATTATTGACTGTGCTAAGTTATGCGTAACTTACTGCTTTTGAGTTATTTATGTTAGCAAGGGGGTATTCAGTTTGCAAATTCACTATCTTTCTTTCACTTATATTAACATTTCCAGTCATCTTTCCACCTGACAATGATAACTTGCTATTGCTGACCGCACTATGTTGTGCAAAGCTTACAGCCTGTGAGTTATCTGCATTGACTGATGGATATGTTGTTTCAGGGTCTAACACTCACTGACCTGACATACATAAATTATCCATCATTGTGTCTCCAGATTTTTTGGGATAGTTTGTTAAATCTACACCAGCCGTAGTGGTAAATTAAGGTAACAAACTTTGTGTAATAGCTCGTTCTTATTATTACCGCGAGATAAAATTTTATGAATACCTGCCATAGAATGAGCTTAATCAACTTTGACACGGAGTACTGAATCACACATCAGCATTACCATGACCTACCGGACTGATAGTAGGAAGAACTGGATCAGGCAAAACTAATCTTATGATGAATTTATTACTTAACGACCTCTTCAACTGTGATTGAGTTTATATCTACACAGTCAATCCACAGAAGGATAAATAAGTGCTGCAATGAAAAGCTAAAAAAATGAACTTGGCATAGGCGATGATACAACCTGAAGATTTAATTCCCGGGGCAGAGAAAAGTGCCTTGTGGAGCACCAAAAACATAGATCAACTGGGCTGGAATGTTTTCCATTTATGGACCAATTTGTGTCCTGTTGACTAAGTAGGACTTGAACCATAGTAAGGCTGTATTGTGAGTGCCAAATACATGCTCGAAATGGTGAAGTAATATATCATGGTCTGTTGTGTCAAATGCTGCAGACAAGTAAATGAGAGAGAGGACTAATCTTTCCACTATCCAAAGCAGAGAGAAGGTCATTAACTACTCTTATAGGAGCAATTTCAGTACAGTGCAAGAGCAATATGTGGACTGTACACTGCTATAAAGACTGTTTTAATTCAGATAAGATACAAGCTGGGATAGAACAACTTTTTATATGACCTAGGACTAAATGATCAAGGTCTGTGCATTAGGACCTAGGACTGTATGATTAAGGACTCTGTATTAGGACCTAGGACTGTATGACCAAGGACTGAGCATTAGGACCTAGGACTGTGTGACCAAGGTCTGTGCCTTAGAACCTAGGACTGTATGATCAAGGACTGTACATTAGGACCTATGACTGTGTGACCAAGGACTGAGCATTAGGACCTAGGACTGTGTGACCAAGGTCTGTACATTAGAACCTAGGACTGTATGATCAAGGACTGTACATTAGGACCAAAGACTGTATGATCAGGGACTGTGCATTATGACCTAGGACTGTATGATCAAGGACTGAGCATTAGGACCTAGGACTGTATGATCAAATACTGTGTATTAGGACCTAGGACAGTATGGCCAAGATTGTACATTAGGACCTAGGACTGTATGACCCAAGACTTTACATTGGGACCTAGGACTGTGTTTATTATTTTATTATGATCTGATGAGCTTATTCAATTTTCCAGAGTAATGTCTGACTAAATAATGTCTGATTTAACCTAGTGTAGTAACACTAGAAGCAAGTTTTGTACCTAATGTAGCAACACGAGAAGCAAGTTTTCCAATTAAGTGCCAAGAACAACACTTTGCATCACTGGGTCAAACACAAGACATAAGAAAATGGTGCTTTTACAACAAGAGTAAGAAAGAGATGTATAAAGTAACAGTATTCATAGATTTACCTTGTTTATCGTATCCACAAGGACATACATACATATATATATATATATATATATATATATATATATATATATATATATATATATATATATATATATATGTGTGTGTGTGTGTGTGTGTGTGTCAGTTCCTTGAAGGAAGACATTTTACACTAAGATGAATTACTGACAAAAATTATATAGCACATGCATTGTGTTCTTGGCATTTTTTTGTTTGATTGTTCTGTTTGTCTGCACTACTTATGTACAACTTGAACTTGACTCAAAGCTTGAGTTCTTCTGTCTATACTGTTATTATTTGACAAGGAACATCCATGTCCTGGGAAGATGTTTCTGGATTTTACTCCTCTTGCTGCTAAAAATTTATGTCCAATCTTATACCATATCACAAATTGCAATCTAATATGTGTTTCTCGCATCTAATTTTATATGAACAGAATATGACTTTTTTTTTTTAAATTTGACAGTCAGGCATAATTTGAACTTTTCTTTAATTAACAAAAGTAAATAGTTTCAGGTAATCTCATTTGTTAAGTATTTTGCAAAATATGTTAAATTATATTAGGATCTTGTGACAAAAGAGTGATTTTGTATTGATAATCTACCCTTGTTACAAGAAAGAAATGTTATTGCTGGGGGTAAATAATTTTACACTGGCATTTATTTGTGATTATTATGTGTACACGTTATCTTGTTTATTAATAAACACATCATACCTAAATAACAGCTTTACAATAGAAAAAACATCAATATAAGCTCATAATATGGTAACATTTGCCACAAACTATGGTAAAAGTTTGCCACATACTATGGTTACATTTGTCACATACTGTGGTTGCCGCATACTATGCTAAAGTTTGCCATGTACATACAATTATTTCATAACAATATTTGGTTTTAAAAAAGAAGCTTCTTTGTAAGCCTCAAACAGTTAAATTATCAGATAATTGAGTCCTTTAACTACTGTTTCTTTATTAATCACTAGAAATCTGGAAACTATCCAACACAGAAAAAAATTGCTATTGTATTTCTTTCACATTTTCACAGGATTTATTCATTGCAAAGGATCTGCTTTGACTAAAACTTGAGATCTTATTTGATTGCTGTTGCACACATGGGATTTTAACACACACATAAACCATAATACATGTAATGAACAGTGTAGGCCATGTGAACATCGTGTAGGCTGTCCACTCAGAGGAGAGTAATCACTGTAAGTTATAACCCATGTGAAGAGAGGGATTTTAATAAGCTATAACCCTTTAAAGGAGGTGGATCTCATGAGTTATAATGTACGGGAGGAAGGAGATCTGAGTAGTTTCTGTAAGTTACAACCCATGGAGGATGGAGATCTGAGTAGTTTCTATAAGTTACAACCCATGGAGGAAAGGGATCTTAGTAAGTTATAACCTACAGGTCTCGTTCAAATTTCCATTGGTGTTTGCACTTTGCTCAGTTATCATAGACCCCTGTTTTTAAACATGTTAGTCTCACAAGGTCCACTAGCAGTGACTGCATTAACAGTTTATTTTGCACATATACACACTACACAGTCATATTGCAAGGTTTTTGAAATCTAGATCTGGAACACTATAAGATGAAGTGTATGAAATAAAAATACATGCATACACACATGTACACTTAGGCATGAATCACTAAAAGAAGGGCTGTATGAAATAAAAATACATGCATACACACATGTACACTTAGGGCATGAATCACTAAAAGAAGGGCTGTATGAAATAAAAATACATGCATAAACACATGTACACTTAGGGCATGAATCACTAAAAGAAGGGCTGTATGAAATACAAATATGAAAATTGCTGGATATAGAAAATATTAAAAAGCCTAATCTACTGTATATGGGAACTTTAAGTCTTTTTTAATTTTTTTAATGTTTGCAGAGATTAGAACAATAGTAAATTGCCAATAATGACAAAATTTTATATGTACAAAATTAAACCACTGTATATTGCCAAAAATGCTGAATTTTAATATGTACTGAATGAAAAAATAGTAAATTGTCATAAATGCCGTATTTTAATATGCACTGAATGAAATTATAGTAAACTGTCAAAAATGAAAAAATATGCACATTTTTTCACAATCTGGCGTTTTGCTGTCATAAAACATTACTTCACCTTCAGATCGTACTTAAAGATACTCTTACAATTTGTCAATTTCGAGTCCAATTTCCCAAACTGGAGTAACATCTATTACTTCCAGTAGTGAGCACAGTTTCATGGAGAGGCCAAACATGAGAATAATTGACAACATAAGTTTCCCTATATATAGTGGCAGCATATGGCAGATTGTTATTATTGGAAGCATACTGTATTGAAATGCACATATTCAGGCATTGGGTATTTGCATGCATAACTTTAAGGTAAACTGGATTGAGAATCTTTGTGGGCATATTTATGCATTAATAAAACCAAGATTATATATTTGTTTTGGGTTGTTTTGCATACAGATATAATAAAAACAAAAGCCATTTGGACACTGACATTCAGATGGCTAGGTTATAAATTGTGCAGATCCAGAACAGCTTAGCTTTGTCTGTAACAAAACTTTTTTCTTACAGTGTATGGGTTGGCAATAAAATGGCCAAGACTTATTCAATCCAGTCAACTCGATGGTACTCTGCAGCATTTGCCCTACGTCAGCGAATGCTAAACTTTGTACAGAACTTTGAATATTACATGATGTTTGAAGTTGTTGAGCCATATTGGCATACCTTCCAGGCAAAGATGGAAACTGTAAGTATTTGCATTGTCCCACAAAACTGAAATGATGGAACCTAATCTGTATCTTTTCATTTCTGTCCCTTATTGCATGAATACCCCTGCAAACAAAGTTGGAGTTGGGTATATGGGAGTCATTTGGTCCATCTGTCCCTTATTGCATGAATACAAAGTTGGAGTGGGGTATATGGGAGTCATTTGGTCCATCTGTCCCTTATTGCATGAATACCCCTGCAAACAAAGTTGGAGTGAGGTATATAGGAGTCACTTTGTCCATCTGTCATTTATTGCATGAATACAAAGTTGGAGTGAGGTATATGGGAGTCACTTTGTCCATCTGTCCCTTATTGCATGAATACAAAGTTGGAGTGGGATATATGGGAGTCAGTTTGTCCATCTGTTCCTTATTGCATGAATACCCCTGCAAACAAAGTTGGAGTGGGGTATATGGGAGTCAGTTTGTCCATCTGTCATTTATTGCATGAATACAAAGTTGGAATGAGGTATATGGGAGTCAGTTTGTACATCAGGCCCTTATTGCATGAATACCCCTGCAAACAAAGTTGGAGTGGGGTATATGGGAGTCAGTTTGTCCATCTGTCCCTTATTGCATGAATACAAAGTTGGAATGAGGTATATGGGAGTCAGTTTGTCCATCTGTCATTTATTGCAGGAGTACCCCTGCAAACAAAGTTGGAGTGGGGTATATGGGAGTCACTTTGTCCATCTGTCCCTTATTGCATGAATACCCCTGCAAACAAAGTTGGAGTGGGGTATATGGGAGTCACTTTGTCCATCTGTCCCTTATTGCATGAATACAAAGTTGGAGTGAGGTATATGGGAGTCAGTTTGTCCATCTGTCATTTATTGCATGAGTGCCCCTGCAAACAAAGTTGGAGTGGGGTATATGGGAGTCACTTTGTCCATCTGTCCCTTACTGCATGAATACCCCTGCAAACAAAGTTGGAGTGGGGTATATGGGAGTCAGTTTGTCCATCTGTCCCATATTGCATGAATGCAAAGTTGGAGTGGGGTATATGTGAGTCAGTTTGTCCATCTGTCCCTTATTGCACAAATACAAAGTTGGAGTGGGGTATATGGGAGTCAGTTTGTACATCTGGCCCTTATTGCATGAGTACTCCTGCAAACAAAGTGGGAGTGGGGTATATGGGAGTCAGTTTGTCCATCTGTCCCTTATTGCATGAATACCCCTGCAAACAAAGTTGGAGTGGAGTATATGGGAGTCAGTTTGTCCATCTGTCACACTCTTGTCTATTTATATCTCCAGAATCATTTAAAATGTTTTCATGAAACTTGGCATGTGTTTATACTAAAACAAAACATTTATGTCCAATATAAAATTTGGCTTTGTTAGATTAGTACTTTAAGAGTTTTCCCCCATTTTTTAAAATTTGTTTACTTAAACTTCATATCATGCAAGTGTTTTTCAGAAGCACTCACTGACAGACCTAGTTTTATCTTGTCAGTTAAAGTTGCAGGGTTTTATAGTTTACCATCATCAGTATGGGCAGGCAGGCACATAGTTTGGTTTATGGGTGATAACATGAGTTCTGGTAAAAAGATGTCATTGTAAACTGGTACATCTGTTCCCCCCAACCCATGAAAGGACCTATAGGTGTTAGAATCAATAGCTTCATGGTCAAGGTCAGTGTCGCATAAAATAGATGTTTCCTTTGCATTTCATTTGCAGATGACAAGTTCTAATGATCAAATTTAAATGCAGCTTTGTACATGTGTTCTCTCTATCCCAAGAAAGAACCATATTTTGATTTATCTTAATAAAAATAGATTTTAAATGTACATTTGATTTCCAGATGCTAACTTAGGTTCTAGCTTTCAGAGTTGAATGAAATTTAATACATACATTTCCCTTAGTTTTAGGAAAAACACCATTGATTTGGGATTCATTAGCTCCAGGGTCTGGCATGCTGTCACTGAAAAGAGATTTTTGGCAATGCATTTTCCACATAATAACAGAACATGTACACACTACTAAAATTAGATTTGGTCTTTCTTTGTAACCTCTGGTCAAGGACTATAATGTGTTCCCCTTATGCTGGCATAGTATCATGTGCTGTCATGCTGGCATGCTATTGTCTGTCATTTTGCTGGCATAGTATCATGTGTCTTTATGCTGGCATAATATCATGTGCCATTATACTGAATTAGTGTCATGTGCCACTGTACTTTCATAGTATAATGTGCCGTTGTGCTGACATAGTATCATGTGCATTAGTGCTTTCATAGAATCATGTGACTAAATGCTTTCATAATATTATGTGCCATTGTGTTTTCATTTTATCCTGTGTCATTATACTTAGTATCTTGTGCCATTATGCTTTCATAGTATTAGGTACTGTGATGCTGGTATAGTATCATGTGCTGTGATGCTGGCATAGTGTCATGCAGTGATGCTGGCATATTATCTTGTGCCATTATGCTGGCATAGTATGATGCTGACATAGTGTCATGTTCCATTATGCTGGCATAGTATTGTGCCATAATGCTGGCATAGTATCACATGCCATTCACTATTCTGTTTTTCTTTTCACATATTCATAGTCTGTCCATAATCATGTAACCTGTATAACTTAGCAACATCTGATTAAGCAAATTTTAATTCTGTTCAGAACAAAAACTGTATATAAAATTAGTATGTATGCATGTCATTCTTTTTGGCTTGCATGTTTGACACAGTATCCTCAGTGCTAGAGTTACTTATATTTGTCAAAGCTGCTTCCATTTTGTATTATTCAGGTATCAAATATAGATGAAGTCCTGTCAATCCACACTAACTTCTTGAATGACTGTCTGAAGGACTGTATGTTGATGCATCCACAACTCTTGAAGATTGTCCACAAGCTCATGATGGTCTGTGTTACCTTCTCCAATTTCATACAGGTAAATACCAGGCTTTGAGATTTTCTACAAGCTCATAATACTTTCTCCAATTTTATACAGGCAAAGATACCGCCTTAAGATTGTACACAGCGCACACGATGGTCTCTGTCGTCTTTTCCAGTTTGATCCAGGTAAGGACTGGATCTTAAGATTGTCCACAATTTGATCCAGGTAAGGACTGGAATCTTAAGATAGTCCACAGTTTGATCCAGGTAAGGACTGGATCTTGAGATTGTCCACAATTTGATCCAGGTTAGGACTGGAATCTTAAGATTGTCCACAATTTGATCCAGGTAAGGACTGAATCTTAAGATTGTCCACACTCTTTATGATCAGCATATCCACAAATTCATGATGGTCAGCAGGGCCCCAAGTGGTCTAAAGCGCTCTCCGTTATGGATCACTGCCATCTCACCTATGCGTGGGTTCAAATCTAGGATTCGGTTAATGTGGGTATGTGAGAAAGCTTGCCAGTAGCTTCTCGTGGGCCGGTGGTTCTTCCTGGGGTTTTCCTGGGTTCTTCCTCCACTATTAATACTGGCCACCATGCATAGCCTATCGTGTGCTGAAAAATAGCATTAAACCCCACAACAACAACATGATGGTAAGCTTTACTTTCTCAGACTTTATCTAGGCAATGACTGGGCATCACTCTGTTGAATGGTGAGTGATGTTAACATTGTCCCAGATATGCAGCTGGTTGTAACAGTCATTGTCCTTGTTCAGTGTTGGTTTATGCACATGGATGTAGATCAGTCCATGCACACAAACTGATACTGAACAGGGCCTGGGGTCGTTAACTGCCGCATATCTGGGACAATCTGTTAACATCACTCACCATTCCATCTAGTGATGTTAATAGTAGAGATTAAATCAGTCTGCTAATGAAATTTTTAGTGTGAAGACAAAAGCTTCAAGTTAGCTATCTCTGTAAAGTTTGTAAAATGACATTAACCTGCCAGTTGGAATCTAGTACAAACAACTACAGAAATCTTTTTTTTTCTTCTGGGAATCATGCCTATTGTTATAAAAGTAGTGGCTTTTATAAGGCACATACTTCTAACTCATTCCATGTGCTTATTGCACAATGCATGAAATGATGTGAGCAACCCACCTACTGAATTAACCTTATGTATCCAAATATATTAAAACCATATTTTGATATGGTATTTGGTATACATACCCATATGAGTTACATTATTGACAATGGGAATTATTTTTTTTACAACTATTAATGTCTGTGACATATATATGATGATGTAACTATAACGTGTTATAGTATTTGGTTTCAGTATTATAAGGTAATATCACTATAAGTCTGTATTCTATATGGTTCCAATGTACAGTGTTATAATGTGAGTACTGTCTGTATCATGTTCTTCATTATAAGGTAATATCACTATAAGTGGACACCTCTGGTGGCCTAGTGGTTAGGGCATCTGCCTCAGATGCAGAAGGTTTCAGGTTCAAACCCCAGCCAAGTCATACGAAAGACTTATAAAAATGGTACTAACAGCTCCCTCACTAGGTGCTCAACATTAAGAGGTTAGTGTTAGGACTTGTCGGCCTGGTGTCAGGATAATATGACTGGGTGGGATATCATGCTATATGCCTACAGTATGATGCCCCAGTGCTAGACATCACTCGAAATTGCCACACTGCAAACATCATAGCAATATGACGGAATTTCTTTTAAAGCTACGTTAAAAATCCACACACACAAACTATAAGTGATATACACTTACTTCCATTGAAGCTTTATAATTAGAGAACACTGTATTGTGTGATTCATTATAACGTGATTATGTGATTATACTTGAAGGTGATATACTATATGCCTTCATTAAATGGCATGATAATGAGGTTGTACTGTAAATTTTATTTTCTTTCACAGTTGAACACCTCAAAATAAGGTACTTAAGAGATTTCCTACAAACGTTTCTTTCCCTGCAGTGGATTCATCATTGTAGAATTACCCTTAAGTCTTATAATCTGCAATTTGATTTGAAACAATCCAAAGTCATGCACTCATGCATAAGTCAACGATCCAGAAACATGTATGCATGCATAAATAAACATTCGGACCTAGAGCTCATAAAAATCTATTGGTACATAAAACTGTATTGGTACATAAAATCTATTATACTTAAATCTTTTTTTGGACATGATCTTGTACCAGATGCAGATAAAATCCATGCCATACCTGAAGTTGACAAGGCATATGAAGTGTACAAGTAAATTTAAGTCCATTATTTTAAAAGTTGATAGATTTTGAAAAGTAATTTTTTAACCTTCTAATAACTGCATTTGTTTGCTTCAGTTTGAATTAAGCAAAATGTTCTGCAAAGAACAAAGTCAACAAGGTTAAATTTGGATGAAAAAATAAATATTTTTGGATTTTCGTATTTCAGCGGTTGAGTATGAGCACCCAGCTTGGAGGGCATCCAAGTCCAACGGGTTCTAGTGCCTTCCAGGGCAAGCCATCTCGTAAAGAATTCACAGAAAAACAGAAACAGGTAATCACAAAGTGAAGGATATCAGTAAGGCCAACTTTATACAAAATTGTTGTAGTAAGCATTTGCACTTTCCAAATTGTTTTGTGTCTATCATTTCAGAGTAATTATAATTGACATAACTTGGAATTTCATCGTTGCTGTAATGGTAGTTCTACATTAAATAAATCTTGTAACTATTATAATCATAACATGTCCTATCATACAAACTACTGAATTTACATGCAATTTATTGTCTCACTTTTATATATGCCAGCCATGCACTTGCATACAGTTTATTTTTTCACTCTCATATATGCTATCCATACAGTGGAGCAACTCGTATTAAGATGTTGTCTGTCCAGCGTTACAAATGACCCATATTTTGTTCTGCACACTAGTGTTCCCCACTATGAAACTTTGTAGGTAGATTGCATTTGAGGCAAAGAAGAAACATCAATTTCTGGTTCAGAAAGGTAAAATGTCAAAATCACAGGGACTGAGAGAAGGAAACATTTTCCACAAAACCACTTGAGTGCTATACCAGATACCTTGACATTCTACTGCCTGCCATACTGAACTTCTGGCATTAGAAGTGGTTAACATGTCTGGCCCACTTTTTTATAAAGTGGATACAGATGTGTTTCTTGCAGCATCCAAGCCTGTTTGGAACACTGTCAGCATGGTTTTGGTGTTGGATTTGGTCTCCTTGGCAATTTTCTGAGTGGCGGAAACCTTGGCCAACCATTATGCCTGGGAATTGATGATTCTTGGGTCATGAACAGAGCAGCTGACCATTCATTGGGGACTGCATTAATTGCCAATCTTGACTTGTTTGCATGCCACATCACAAAAGCTACATCATGCTCTGGCTTTAAGGATGATTCCATTTGGCTCACCATCACTGTCTGGGGGAATAATTGAAGAAGCTTAGAGGCAGGAATCTCAAGAACTACTCCTCAAACTTTCAGCTCCACCCATATTCTCAGTTAAAGGTCAGCTGTCCCTGCCACATTGTATGGACGATAGGCAAGCCATTTAAAAAGAGATGTTTTACTTTGCAAATGACATTCAGATATCAACCTTATGCCAACAGAAAACAGACACACCAGTCTAATAAGTACTCTTACAGGGGAAGTAAGAAACCAAGATTATCCACACCCAAGCCTCCTGTCTACCAGTAGCCACCAGTCTCCAGTAATTCCAATTACATTGTATTAACCTGTTTTAGCAAAATGAATGGGTGAATTCGATTTTTGCTTGGAATGTCTGAATATGAAGCAAACACGATTCATTCAGGGACACACGCATTTACTCTCTTGTCCTTGTGGACATGGTTCAGGGACACATTCCTTTATCCTCAAATCCTTGGAGACAAGGTTATTCACTTGACGGATTTGATGAAGGTTTTGGATAATGTTCATTTCCAAGTCCTTGATGAGCTTTTATGCTAAACGTGTCCATTAATAGGTAATAGCTGTTTCATTCTGCACTCACTAGAAGATTTTCAGAAAAAAACCATAAGATTTTTATATCACAAGATTTTCTTATTTCGATTGTCACAAATCATTTGTGTCAGAGATTGTACATTTTAAAAAAAATTGATATAATTTTCATGCCTGCCACATTAAGATGATGCCTGTCCTTCCGTCTGTTTGTAATTTTGTTTCTGCAAATTAACTTGAATTGTCCATCATCTATATTTACTAGGTGGATGACTTGCACTTGGAATAGGGAAGAATTCTATTGATTTTGAGGTGAACAGGTAAAAGGTGATGGTTTCAGTGACTGAAGAAAAAAAAATGGTTTCTGCACAATAACTTAATGTTCTCCACCATCTAGTCAGCAAACTTTGTGGATGATTACATTTGGGTACAGGAAGAACCTTATTAATTTTGGAATCAAAAGGTCAAAGGTAAAGGTCAAGTCACTGTGACTGTAAAAGAAAATGGCTTCCACACAATAATATTAGTTACATTTCATACATGGAACAAGCTTTGTGGATGACTTGCACTTGGGATCATGGAAAGCATATTGATTTTGGCATCAAAGTTCAAAGTCACTTACTGAAAGAAGAAAAATGGTTTCTGTACACAGATTTAAGCTGTTGGCATGTACCTTAACCAAAGTTTGTTGATGACATATATTAGTAATAGAGAAGCCTGATGCTTTTGTGGACAAAAGGTCAATATCACTCTGAAAGAAGAAAAATAGTTTTTGCATAATAAATATAGTTCTAGTGCCTACTTTGACCAATGTGGTGAAGCACTTCCACTTAATACATAGAAGAGGCTTACTGATTTGGGGTTTCAAAAGGTTAGAGGTCAGGATTATTGTGGATCAGAGAATAATGGGATTTTATGGAATAACCTTTTTTCTAGAGTAACTTCCTCGAGTCAACCCAAACTTTGTTTTTGACATGTTTTTAAGGTAAAAAGAAATCTATGGGTTCTGAGGTCTAAATGTCAGAGGCCATGGTTATGGTAAATTTTGTAAGAAAATAATGGTTCTGCACATCAAGGTTAGTTCAAGATCAAAGGTCAAGGTTATAGAGACCCATGGACCAGTAATCTCCTGAGTCCACGTTACCCTTTCTGGTGCCATTCATATTACTCTTCTTCTGCATTTTATATAGGTCCTGTCTCAGCATGTGGATGACCTAGTCAGCAGTGAAAATTTCGAGAGAACTATTGGGAATTTTGACTCTAACTTTTCTCGACTGCTGATTGACCTTCTGGGAAAGATCAGAGAATTTAGCTCTGCCAATTGTGATTCCAAGTTGCTCAACATCTTGTATAGGTATGTTATAGAGATGCCTTTCTAGTTTTGCATGATCAATAATGTTGTGGTTCAAAGAGACTTGGATAAATTGTTCATATTGTGAGTTTTCCTTGTGTACAATGTTGAAATTGGCAGGAGGTTTAGATTTACATCAAAATCTTACTGTTGCATGTCAAATCTTTTGATAGGCAAATAATAATGTATGGAAAATAAATATCTCTGTATTATAGTCTTAGTCAAAATTTTAACTTTAACTTTATTTGTATTTATATATATATATATGTATATAAATATCCACACTTTGTTAAATTGTCATGACTGGTATGCAGTTACATTAAACACCATTCTCTCAACATTAAATCCAATCCTGTCATACAATACAGACATACAAATGCTTATAATGGATAGATTTAATCTTTAATTAATAGTCTCTTGCTGCAGTGAGTTTTCAGTGTACCTGGCCTGAATTTCATCTAGACCTTAAGTTTGTACTTGAATTTATGTTATGAATCTAGTGATCTGATTGGCTGAAATTTAAGTCTGATTTAAAGTTGACCAATCAAAGTCTTAAGTTTATACTTAAGAATTGTCTTGGTGAAATTGAGACCTGGATTTGGTCAGACGATTGAGAAACACTATGCCACAGGAAATACAAAGTTGTGTTACAGTCAAAATAATGAATCCATGTCTGCTGTGGAAATTAGTAAGCATTTTTCATTTTTAGTTTCTTTTACATTTCACATTTTTTTCAATCTTTTTTAACATGCAACTCAAAGGCATGCTATATGTCTTAAAATTTTGACATTCTCCACCTTTAGTAAAATAGAATATTAAATTGCAAGATTTTCCAAACTTCGACTCACTCAACAACATACTGCAAATGTCAGATCCAGTTTCGAGGTTTCAAGCTGTGTATTAAATTTCTTGCCCAAAAATGACTGAGAATATAGGTCCTGGATGTGATGATCATTATTTGACCATTTTAGGAACAAATTTGGCAGGATTACAGTTAGCTTAAGGCATGCCCCACAATACTGTCAAAGATGATGTGCCTGTTGTACATTTTGTACTGATATAATATTGAGGATGAGTCTTTTGTGTCAAGTACAGCCTTAATGTCATTTCCTTTACAGATTGGACTTTAATGGTTTCTACACAGAGAAATTGGAGGCCATGTCTGCTCAGAGAGCCATGATGGAGATGTCACTACAGAGCTCAGAGTCAGGTATCAGAAAGGACTCCACACTTTTCCTTTTTGGCATGATTCACTGAACCTGGCATCTAAATAATGGTGCCAGAAGTCACATATCTTCATGCAGCTTACTGGCTTGAAATTCTTGCTTGTAACTGGTGAATGGAATTCCCCCCACCCCACCCCCGTTTACCAGATTCCTACACCTACACAATGCATATTAGTCACATCCAAATATTAATCATATCACCAGAATGGGATGGGGTGCCAGTCATTTGTCCATGCAGTAACTCTCATAATTATTTATGTATGTTACTCAATAACGCTCTTAATTACTTATGTATTAAACACAACAGACCATTCTGGTGGCCTAAGTGGCAAGAGCATCTGCCTTGGATTTGGGAGATCATGTGTTCAAATCCCAGACGAGTCATACCAGAGACTTATAAAAATTATAGTAGCAGCTGCCTTGCTTGGTGGTCTGCATTAAGAGGTTATTGTTAGGACTGGTGTCAGGATAATGTGACTGGGTGGGGCATGATGCCCCAGTACTAGATATCACCATAAACTGCCACACTGCAGACATAATAGTGATATGAATGAAACAATGTTAAAAGATACATTAAAAATCCAAATCACACACTTCTTTTTCTTGCCACAATGGAACAGAATGTTCAAAAATCAGGAAAAAAATTTAAATTTTAAAAAATGTACATATAGCATTGTAATTTCTGGCATTTATGATCATCTGATTAGCACCAAAAATCATTACAGAGCATACAATTTCTTTTAAACTAATATTGACACAGAAATCAATGGTTACTTACATGATCAGTATATTGCATGGAAAGAAAAGGGGTTTGTGGGAACAGCATGAAATTATAGCAAGGTAAAGTTAAATGCTCTTTTTGGATAGGCAAAATGGCAGACAACTATTTCTCCTGAATTGACCATGACTATAGGTAGTAAGATAATTTTAGGTATATAGTACCAAAACAAATGGTGACTGGTTATTTATTTTCAAACAATACAATATACTTATGCATACACCAGTTTTTATTGAGACTTTTCACTCCTCAAGATTTCACTAATAAAATGGGACCTGCAGTTTGTAACATTATATGCACATAAGCCGACCCACAAGTTTAGTCATCTTGAAAAATTTTGTTATTGCTACTCCATCTGAATGGATGGTCATCTTTACATGGGGTTTTAGTAAAATGGTCCTTGGGATTCATATTAGGCATGTGAATGGAGGGTCATCTTCACATGGGGTTTTAGTACAAGCAGTCCTAGGGAATCATTAGGCATCTGAATGGAGGGTCATCTTCACATGGGGATTTAGTACAAGCAGTCCTAGGGATTCATATTAGACATGTGAATGGAGGGTCATCTTCACATGGGGTTTTAGTACAAGCAGTCCTAGGGATTCATATTAGGCATCTGAATGGAGGTTCATCTTCACATGGGGCTTTAGTACAAGCAGTCCTAGGGAGTCATTAGGCATCTGAATGGATGGTCATCTTCACATGGGGTTTTAGTACAAGCAGTCCTAGGGAGTCATTAGGCATCTGAATGGATGGTCATCTTCACATGGGGTTTTAGTACAAGCAGTCCTAGAGATTCATATTAGGCATTTGAATGGAGGGTCATCTTCACATGGGGGTTTAGTACAAGGAGTCCTAGGGATTTATATTAGGCATCTGAATGGATGGTCATCTTCACATGGGGTTTTAATACAAGCAGTCCTAGGGAATCATATTAGGCATGTGATCTGATCTTCAGCGATCTGTAATATCGATACATTCTGATAGTGAACAAGAAAACTGAAAATTTTTCAATTTTAGACCTTGTCCCCCACAAATAAGCTGACCTTCTTTCTCCCAGGCTTTTTTCCCCCCAAATTATTTGGCTTATTCACGAGTATATATGGTAATTCATAAACTCTCAATGAATCAATCCCATTTATGCATACTTCTTTGTGAAGTCACATAATGGTGTTACATTCCATTGCTGATAAAGTTATAATGGCTGCAGAAATATAAATACATGTTCTTTTCTTTATTTAGCCATTGAAGAATCTATATTTTTGTAAGTAATCTTGTGTTACCACTATTTGAACTTTAAATTAAACGATTTGTGGTTTTTGATTCACTCTAAACCCTAACTGTACAAACTATGTCTTGATGCAGCAGGTCTACTGATTTTTGACAGTTCATTTTCTGGTCAGCAAAATTGAAACTGAGATTGTCACTGTCCTCTCTTTTATCTGCATTCACTGCTCTGCTTCTTCTAGAGTCTTAAATATCTTGTTTTCCTTCCATCAGCACCTGCAGACACCATTTTTTAAAATAGTAAGCATGTTACATGTTGGCAATGGTAGGTGCAACAGTTTGATTACAAATATGACCATAAGCATGTTAAATATGGAAAATTTTTAATTGCTACTTTCTTGGAGTTAGTTTTAAAGTATATTATAAATTTCTTTATATTTTAAAAAGCTGCGCATCATAGTGAGTCCCGATAATGTTTAACTGTTAATATCATATTGGTTTTTAATTCAGGGTCTGTACTAAAACTAAAAATTTAGGATGCAGTGTCTCTTCTCCATTTGAAAAAAGGGGCAGTTTTGTAAATATCATTGGGATTTATTGAAGCTAACAATTATGAGTTACATTGGCTGAATTTTTGCCATAAGTATGAATCCCACAATAGCAAGTCCTAGAATAGGCTTTGTTAATCTTCATTATGAATCCCACAGAAAGTCCTAGAATAGGCTTTGTTAATCTTCATTATGAATCCCACAGCAAGTCCTAGAATAGGCTTTGTTAATCTTCATTATGAATTCCACAGCAAGTCCAGGAATAGGCTTTGTTAATCTTCATTATGAATCCCACAGCAAGTCCTAGAATAGGCTTTGTTAATCTTCATTATGAGTCCCGCAATAGCAAGTCCTAGAATAGGCTTTGTTAATCTTCATTATGAATCCCACAGCAAGTCCTAGAATAGGCTTTGTTAATCTTCATTATGAATTCCACAGCAAGTCCAGGAATAGGCTTTGTTAATCTTCATTATGAATCCCACAGCAAGTCCTAGAATAGGCTTTGTTAATCTTCATTATGAGTCCCGCAATAGCAAGTCCTAGAATAGGCTTTGTTAATCTTCATTATGAATCCCACAATAGCAAGTCCTAGAATAGGCTTTGTTAATCTTCATTATGAATCCCACAATAGCAAGTCCTAGAATAGGCTTTGTTAATCTTCATTATGAATCCCACAGCAAGTCCTAGAATAGACTTTGTTAATCTTCAGTATCCCACAGTAGCAAGTCCTTGAATAGTCCTTTCTCATTATTACGAAACTGTTTACCTCTATGGACTCTCCATATTTTGTATGGAGAAGCATGAAAAATACTACAGATCATTTAGGCAAGACTTACAGAAAATTTGTTAAAAGAATTATTTGATCAATGTCAAAGAAGTGCTTATTAAATGATTCCTGTGCAAACTGGTACACTATACACAGGCATCAAAGGGAGTAATTGGCAGTTGTTTTTGAAAATTTTAACAATTAAAAAAGTTGTGTGTTAGCCACAAGTTTCTAAGGATTTATACAGATATTTGGCCATGTGTAAAAGTCTAACAAAGGAGTTCATTATGTTCACTGTGATGTGGGTGAATTGGATTTTTCTGCCACACATGGTGGTAAGAAGTGATGTAAGAAGACATGTTGAGTGCAAATCCCACAAGGAATGGGCCAAAATAAAAGACACAAATAAGCTTTTGTCTTCATTCTTTAAAGCAGTGTCCGACAGTGAGTAATTGCACATTATCCATGCTGAAGTGATGATAATTCAGCTATTGGCCAAGTTAAACTTGCCATTGAAAACAGCTGATTTGTTAAACCAGGATTTAATCTAAATGTTTCCAGACAGCAAAATCGCAACAGGGAAAGTGAACTATATCAGATTATAATTAGAAAAGGTCAAGTGATACTGGTTTCAGAAAAAACGCGTTTCATTTCTTGGTAAAAGAAACATATATTAATGTATTTTGTCATTGTTGTTAAAGACAATAATGTATAGATGCATTTTTTTAATTTTTGTCGTTAAATTTTTTAACTGTTACCTATATGTATATACTACTTACAGCTGTTGAAAACTATGGACAGATTGTTTTTTGTACTACTGATGGAGCCAGGATAGGGTAAACAGGTCTTTTATCAGTATAAATCCCACAATAGCAAGGCTTTGAATAGACCTTGTTAATTATCAATATGAATCCCACAATAGCAAGGCTTTGAATAGACCATGTTAACAGTCAGTATGAATCCAACAATAGCAAGGCCTTGAATAGACTTTGTTAGTTATCAGTATGAATCCCACAATAGCAAGGTCTTGAATAAACCTTGTTAACAGTCAATATGAATCCCACAATAGCAAGGCTTTGAATAGACCTTGTTAACAGTCAATATGAATCCAACAATAGCAAGGCCTTGAATAAACCTTGTTAATTATCAGTATGAATCCAACAATAGCAAGGTGTTGAATAAACCTTGTTAATTATCAGTATGAATCCAAAAGCAGCAAGGCTTTGAATAGACCTTTTTAATTAACAGTATGGATCTTACAATAGCAAGGCCTTGAATAGACCTTGTTAATTATCAGTATGAATCCTACAATAGCAAGGTTTATGAATCATACAATAATGAGTCTTAAAATAGACCTCACTAGTTATCAGAATGAATCTCACAATAGCTAGTCTTAAAATAGACCTTGCTTGTTATTGGAATGAATCCCACAATAGCAAGTCCTTAATTGTCAGAAAACTATGAATTTGGTAATGCATTGATAGTTTGTACTTTTCTTATCTGAAGGATCATCTGATTCTCATCCTACAAGTTTCACAACCCAGCGGCCAGAGAATGTTCGCTATGTCCCAGGACTTCACAAGCAAGGTCAGGCTCAGTCAGGGGAGTGAGAGGGCATCACACAACTCAAGACTGGCCAAGAATATGCAGTATAATGGATGACTTTCAAGTTGGAGACTAAACTTGCAGGATCTGAAGATGTGAATTGTTGATCATGCTGTTGTAAATATCACAGAACTAATTGATTGTGATGAGCCTCACTTAAAAATTATGAGCAGTATACAGGCAATCATAGTGGCAGTTAGTATAAAACCACAGCATTTCAGCTCAAAATAAATGACTTTTCTTCATTGTGAATCATTAGGTGTCTTGTGAAGTACAAACTTGTTATGTATGCAAGATTATCTTGCAAATTTGTTGTCATCTGTGTTTTTGCAGTTTATATAAAGACATTCACAGTGGAGCATCTTCAGTTTATTTAAAGAGCATCTTCAGTTTATTTAAAGACATTCACAGTGGAGAATCTTCATTTTATTTAAAGACATTCACAGTGGAGAATCTTCAGTTTATTTAAAGACATTCACAGTGGAGCATCTTCAGTTTATTTAAAGACATTCACAGTGGAAACAGTGACATACTCTTGAGGAATCTAAAATTTTAGGTTAAAAGTGAACATAGGTATGCAGACCTTAAGTAGTATAATTCAAAATTTTATTTTGTGTAAATATAGATTCAGCTTAATCCACTGTGGTATACAAATTTTCTATGAACATGTCAACAAAATTTAATGTTAGGGGGGTTGCATAAATGATTTTTCCCATTGGTCTTGGCATGTTTGGTGAAAACGTGAGGTCTTTTGTGTGTCTTAGTATCATTAGTGAAAAGTAAGGTTTTTGGTGTGTCTTGGTATGATTGGTGAAAGGGTATGGTCTTTTGTGTGTCTTGGCATGATTGGTGAAAAAGTGAGGTCTTTTGAGCGTCTTGGCATGTTTGGTGAAAAAGTGAGGTCCTTGAGTGTCTTGGCATGATTGGTTAAAAAGTGAAGTCTTTTGAGCATCTTGGCTCGATTGGTTCAAGAGTGAGGTCCTTTGTATGTCTTGGCATGATTGGTGAAAAAGAGATCTTTTGTGTCTTTATAAATATCCATTGTAGGTTACCATGAATTTATTTATTTGGGGATAATTTATGGATCATTGTTGGGTCTTAAATTTGTTTGATCTTGTAGTAGCCACAAAATAAAAAAAAATTGGTACTGGATGAAATAAAGTGAATTTATTATAATTTTATGTTTCTAAACTTTTCTCAAGGGATTTTGTCTGCACACTGCTTGAGGGCCTTATTGTAAATTTATTTTCAATAAAAATAATTATGACATTTTGATGGCTCTGCTGCTTACTACTTAATGAACTTGACAGTGTGACACTTGTCAGTATGTGAAGCAAATTTTAAGCACCATTTCTTCTTCAAATACATTACCCAAATAATAGGTAACTACCTCGAAAATCCAGCCCTTCCAAGCTAAAACATATTAGTGATATCTTTTGGCTTGTTTTAATTAACATGAGTGCCAAAAAGAAGTTCACCAGCTTGTAATGGTTTCAGACAAGAGTTGTCTCCCCCTGGATAATGGGACTGGCCTGTCGCATCAAATGCCAGTTACAATTACTGTTCTTGCAGAAAAACTATATGAGCCCCTGTATCAATACAGGTTGGGGACTAGTTTATCAAATTGCAAGACGACGTTGATTTGACAAGAAATTCAGTCCTTGTTTATATAACAATATATAATTTTGAAGGTCTTTTTGTTGAAATTTAATTCAACCCTTTTGTAAATGCCTTTTAAATTATGGATTTTTAACCAAATCAGGTTAAGGCGATTAGCTTGTTTGCAAAATCTTGTTTGGGATTTTACTGGCACATATAAATTCAGGGTTAAACTTTTTTTTGTTACAAGATAAAATTCTAATACTTTGCATTTATTGTTTATACTGTGATAGGAAATGTTTACTTTGTATAACATGCATATATATATTGCTATTGAATTCTTTGGTTTGAAAGTAAACAATGAATTTATGTTGTTTCCTCGTAGCAACGTAATGCAGGTCAGCAAGGTAAATTTAGAATTTAGTGGTTTTGTACACGCTCATCTTTTCTGACTTAGATGTTTTGGATAGTCTTAAAATAGAAACATTTTTAGATTTAGAAAATGCATGTTTTATAATCTGAAATGTTTTTGAATTCCATTCAGTAACGGTCATATGTGAACCTTGAAAAAATTAATTTCATCCTGGAAATTTATCTTTAGAAAAACATGGGAACCATGATTAGCAAAAGATGGTTATTGCTACTCCTCCTAAACTACTAGGAGGATTGCCTTGAAATGTTACACACACATTCATCCCATGGTCTACTTGGTACTAAATGAAAATGGTGCTGCTCGGACATCCAGTATGACTGCCATACTTTAAATTTTGTTATCGCTACTCCTCCTGAATGGATATACACATGGGCTTTTCACAAAAAGACTTCTTATGAGGTCTAATTGGTCCTAAATAAAAATGGTGCCAATCTGATTTCCAATATGGCCACTACAACAAACATCACGAAAATTTTATCGCTAATCATCCTGAATGGAGGGTCATTAAAAGTTAGTAATGGTCTTATTTTAATTCCTAGAAATTCTTTTCACCCAGTAGAGAATCAGTCGCTCGAAGGGTCTCTTATTTATGGATTGCTGCAAAACTTGGTACATATTATGATCATTATTTTAAGATGCATATACTGAAAAACTTGTATGATTTTTGTAATAGTGATTGCCCATTACAAATTACAGCTGGATGCTGTGCACGACAATTTTGTAAAACAACAACTCCTGCAGTTATTAGTAGATTGCTTTGTAACATAGTACATAATTTTGTCATCAAAAAACGTTTCTTAGTGAATTGCTTTGAAACTTGGTACATGTTAGGGTCATCAACAGAAGATGTTTTTAGTGAATTGCTTTGAAAATAGTACTTATTGTGGTCATCATCAGATGTCCTTAGTGGATTGCTTTGAAACTTAGTACATATTATAGTCATCATCAGATGTTTTTTGTGGATTGCTTTGAAACTCAGTATATGTTATGGTCATTGTCGGATGTTTTTTAGTGGAACACTTTGAAACATAGTACATATTATTTTCATCGTCAGATGTTATTAATGGATTACTTAGTACATGTTATGGTCGTTGTCAGATGTGTTTAGTGGATCGCTTAGTACATATTATGGTCAGCATCAGAAGGTATGTTTAACTTTATACTCATACTATTTTCACAAGAACTGAACCCTTTTTGGGGCTTCCTGTGGTTGAAGGTGCTCACCTTTACAGATTCCTGATATCTCGCATCTGTCTGCTTCAGTTCGGGTCTTGACTTGGCCATTGTGGGTATGTGAGAAAGCTTGCCAATAGCTTACCATAAGTCACCATTTCTTCCCTGGGCTTTTTCCTGTGTCACTGTCCACAAGATGCACTGGCTGCCAATTATAGTCTATCATGTTTTTAAACTAATGACTTGTCTTCATCATGTGGTGGTAGGGTGGGAAAATGGGGTTATATTACTTAATAATAATAATAATAATAATAATATTGAGAACTTTATATAGTGCCTAATCTTTAGAAGCTCTAAGCGCTTTACAAAATTAGACAACACCTATAAGATAAAAAAACAATATGATTACAAAAACAAACAACATGAAATTAGAAAACATTAAAAAAACATGCTGAGAATATTTAAGGTAGGAAACATTAGGTCTTTAAGTTTGTTCTTGCAGTTGAAATAAGTGAGTTTTGAGAGCACTTACCATTAATATCAGACTTGTCTTCATCATGTGGTGGTAGGGTGGGAAAATGGGGTTATATTACTTGCCATCAAATTCAGACTTGTCTTCATCATGTGGTGGTGACTGGGGAAATTGGGTTATACTACTTACCATTAAATTCAGAGTTAGAGTTATGTATTTTTTTTTATTAAAAAAATTGGTTTATGAAATAAAACACAGGTACCTGATGGAGTAACATCCCTTTGTAATAGTGGTGAAGTTATGTTTCTCTCCTACTTCTGTCACTATTTTATGCAGTGAAAAAAATGTAAAATATGGCCATTAATTTTTTTATTCCATGCAATACTTTAATTCTATCCAATGTTGTCTTTCCAAACTTAACAAGTAGCTAGCCTTTGAGGCTACAAAACATTGATTCTGGAGTGATAGGTCAAAGTCACTGTGACTAACAAAGAAACTATTTCTGCATCAAAGTAGTTTGGTTGAACATTCTTTTAATAAGCCATACATACCTTGCTCAGTTAAACCCAATCAGTGGTGAACCTTGTATATTTTATCTTCTTGCAATTCACATTTACATTTATGTTCCTAAAGTTGTGCAATTCTTTATTTTTACATTTTTAGAACCATATTTATTGGCACAATGTAGCCATCATTATGATATGTTGTTAAACACCAATACATACCATGCAAGAACTCGAGTGTTCACAGGCCTCTAGACCACATTAATACATACTATGCAATAGCTCAAGCCCTAGTTCACAGGCCTCCAGACCTCAATTACATACCACACAATAACTCAAACCCTAGTTCACTGGCCTCCAGACCACATTTATACATATGCAACAACTCGAGCTCTGTTCACAGGCCTCCAGACCACACAAATACATACCATGCAATAACTCAAGCCCTAGTTCACAGGCCTCCAGACCACACAATTACATACCATGCAATAACTCAAGCTCTAGTTCACAGGCCTCCAGGCATATTTTTACATTTTTAGAACTACTTTTATTGGCACAATGTAGCCATAATTATGCCATCACAGGCCTCCAGACCACACTAATACATTAATACATACCATGCAATAACTTGAGCCCTAGTTCACAGACCTCCAGACCACACTTATAAATACCATGCAAATAATTCGAACTCTAGTTCACAGGCCTTTACAAAAATGTCCTCCGACCACAAAAAAAAAAAAATTCAGAGATCAGAAAGTCTGAGGTCAAGGTCAGTACGAAACAAAAGCTAATCAAATTATATGAACTAATGTGTTTTGATTGTCAAACCAAATTATGCAATAATAACAAAGCACATAAATTAATTTATATTACTGATTATCCAATAACAAAGTACATAATTTATATTACTGTCTAAGAACATCAAATACAAGATCAAACTGTAGGCTACATATCTAGCAGAATTCATTCTGCGGAAAACAAAAATATACAAGTGGGATAAAAAGTACCACACAATAATAAAGCATTATGACAAATTGCTGTTTTATTTTTCCATTCATTCAAGATTATTTCGTTTAACATACAAAATGAAATAGTATCCATTTATATTGACTAAGTTACCACATAATCAAGTATTCTTCAAGGAGATGATGCAAATGTCATCTTTATTATATTACTTAAAAATAAGTTTTACTACAATAGCAAGTCCTGGACAATGACATTAACAAAGTCAGTACCAGCTATGAATATATCATCACATGTAATATAAATTTATTAAAGGTCTTACTACATTCTAATAAGCAAACTAATTGTGGATGACATTCATTTGTAAACATCTGTTTTAAACCTTATTCATTAAATTTACCATCTACCTCAAATTAACCATATAGCATACATTGATCACAACTTAATTATAATTAAATCTATATATTATAATTATTCCTATACTTAAACTCACACGTGTACACACACACCTCAATACTTCCGCTCACATGTACACACACATACACCTCAATACCTCTACATTTTTTCACATTTCCTTGCATTATAACATTCACCACATATTAATCATGTAGCATCAACCATCACTAACAGAAACTTAACTGTAGCTAATTCACAATTAAAACACAGGCCAACTAATCGATCAGCCCTGTTTTATGTCTTTGGAGGGTTTGATGGTTTATAAATAATCATGGGAGTATTCAACGCTTGTTTGTTCCGACTTGCCAAAAGTGAGGTAGTGTCTGAGGGGCTTTCTAACATTTATTGTCAAAGACACATGACATAGTCATTCACTATGGTATCCATTTGCATGTCTGACACACTCTAGATTATGCTCAGCGTCTTTTTTACTCCTTTTATCCTACCCTCTTTTTTTTAATACTTTCTTTCTATTTCATTAATATTTTATTCCACCCTCATCGATTTGGAACTTAGTTCCAATAAGCAGTTATATTTAGCTTGTACCACCCTCATTTATAGATCTTCCCAAAGGATTTTTTCCCATTTTTTTATAATGGCAAAGAAAACTCGACATTAACCTTGATGTAATGTAATTTTGCCTCCACTTCAGTAATGTGGTACAGGCCATATTCAACTTACTTCGTATATGGATACATCTTGATATGTACAACTAACTAAAGCTAGGGCAGTGTGACCTATATTTCATGCTTCATTGATTTTGGTTAAATCTTTCTTAGTTTAAGATGAGCTATGGAGTCATGCAACTTGTTTCATGGAGGTCAGCCAGTTGAACTATGATTTCATGCAACTAAGTTCTGCAATATGGTTAGTTGATTGGTCAGTACTATTGATGTTTGGTCAGTTTCATGGATACTATTGATGTGTTTGGTCAGTTTCATGGATACTATTGATGTGTTTGGTCAGTTTCATGGATACTATTGATGTGTTTGTCAGTTTCTTGGGTACTACTGATGTGTTTTAGTGATAAAACACCTTTTCACCAAAAATAGGTAACAATGATATGTGTTTCAAGCTACTTTGTTTATACTTTCTTAATGTAGTCAGTTCCTCAAGTAAAGTGACCACTAAGTCATGTTACTTGGCATATCAATACACCTTGATGTGTAAAACACTTGTTCACAAAAGTAGGGCAGTGTGACTTACTTTACACTGTCATCACAGCTAATTGGTGATTATTTTGTTTACCTGTTTCCTATCTATTGCATGTGTACTACATATGTATGTATTTGTAAGGAAGTTTTGCAACTTAATTTGTGGATACATCTTGTTGGGTAAATTACGAAATTACCAAACATTTGACAGTCTGATCTTTCATGATTTAGTTACTTTGTTCAAATTTAGCATTTTGGCCAGTTACTTGACTACTTGTGGAGATTGGCGGTTGTTTCTTTATGGGTATAACACCTTTCCACGGAGATAGGTGGTTGTTTCTTTATGGGTATAACACCTTTCCACCAAACATGATGAGCTTTATTATACAAATCTCTGACTTCTATTAGTTTCAAGTTCAATAATTGTCATAGTTCTGTACAACTCTTTGCAAATGTGCACTTGGGCAAGTTCAATATGCCAAAAAATTTAACTAGCTTTGACCTAGATTATCAAGTCTGTCTTGCCACAACATAGTGATCACTTTGGCATCCATGTGTACATTTGTATCAAGTCTGCCTCGCCACAACATAGCGATCACTTTGGCATCCATGTGTACATCTGTAGGCTCATCTACACACTACCTTTGAAATGTATCTGATGGCCAGGCTCCACATGTAAACCATGGCCAGCTACTTGATATTAGCATCAAGTCCAGACTTTAATTGTTAACAAGTCTACATTTAAATCTCATAAGATTCCAACCTAATCACAGTTATTGACACAACAATGCCCATTTTGCTCAGGTAACACATTTTGCTTCAAATTATTTTTATTCCTCTTTTCTCTGTATTTTCTAAAGAAATAATACACAAACCTGTTAATTCTGACCTCTGGAAAAAAGCCTTAAAAAATATATATATAAACATCCACACATACCCAGGTACACGCCATGTTATTGCCACACCTTGACCAACAAATCAAAATACTGGTATATGCACCTGCTGTGTAAATTTAACAGAAAAAAATCTTGCCTAATTGTTTGTCTTGTTTAATACCATGTGACTTAAAGATATTGGCTCTGCTATGTGTTACTGTGGAGGCAAAGACTTTATTTATATAGTTTTAAGGGCAAAATGTATTCTGTATCCAGTACATTTGTAACATGATTTCTGTCAAAATTTGCTGCAATAAATGTCTGATACACAGTTGGAACTTTCAACATGATTGTGATTAGCGACAAGGTCAACGTTTTCATAAAAATGTTTGGGATACAATTTTCAAAACCGTATTAAAATAAGGAAAACTAGATATTTTAGATTTGTTGATTCAAGCTGATGGTTATGCAATGTCTATTTTAGGTTTGATCATTCACTGGACACATAGTCACCAATGAACATCATCAAAACTGAAAATATAATATCCCTAAAATGGAGTTGCTATAATATTTGATATCATTTGAGGAAACAGAACAACCAAGAGAAAACTAATGACCCTTGCTATTTGCTGGCTTCATGTATATAGTGAACTACAAAAAGAAGCGATCCAGAACAAAGTTATTAATCAATAGTTCCATCAGGCAATATTACAGAGACACTCAAATTTCCCTATCTCAATTACAATTTCTGCCAACACAACTAACATTATTGCAGAGTTGTTGGTAGCAACAACCTCATTTCTAAGACCTCATGTTGTTGGTAGTGATTGTCTCACTTATAAGACCTCATGTTGTTGGTAGTGATGGTCTCACTTATAAGACCTCATGTTGTTGGTCCTTGACCATCCGTTTTCAAAATTTTGTTAGAGTTATTGCCCTTTATGTCCTGCATCTGAAAGCCGTGTTTGATAGAATCTTGTGAACACAACTTTTCTTGCCATTTTTTATGAGTCACTGTGAAGCTTTGTAAATTTGTACATACTATCATCATAGTGTAACAATGTACATTTTGTACTGACAAATCTCAGCACTGTTATGATTTTTATAAGAGTTATTGTCCTTTTTAAGCTATTTCCAATATAATTAAATAGCAATGTTTGGAAAACAAGACCAAATTTCCACTTTTAAGATATTACAAAGCTCTGCTTTTAACAACTCGAGAAATGAGAAAAAAAAAACAATAACTCTCACTTGACATAAAAATTTCCACATTAAAACAATGGCTGGATTTCTATTTCTCTAATTTTAAGATGACGTACATTCCCAATGATATTCCAACTATTTTCTCCAAGGCTGTCTTGATAATTATGTGTTAAGTGACTACTCTCAACAATCTAAAGCAAAACAGAAGAGAAGCAGTTACCAAAATTAAATAAATTAAAAAAATGTGCATACTGGTGGTCTGCAAAATATTTATCTTTACTCCATGAACTCTAAAATAATGAATACTGGTAAAGGCTACAAGCTTATGTCATGGATATACACAATGATACTTTGATTACAATGGAATATCTTGAGTACATGAACATCTGACAGGAATGCTAAATGTACAAGTCAAGATTTAAAAAGAAGACTGGTTTCAATCAAAGCTGGCTTCATAATTTCAATTTAATTCTTTAACCTGTAATCAGTTGCTACATCAATTGTTTGTGACTGGGACTCTATTCCAAGAAAGTTATAATGACCAAAAATGTCTTTTACAATAAAAACATTACAAATTATAAATCCAAGTTTAATGTTATAAATATGGAGCTGCCCCAAAAATATCCCCACTATAAACAAAAATTATATTATTAGTGACGGACACCTTTGTGCTTAAAACCAACAATTGACTTAGAATATTCACTTGGCATTAGTACAAAGATATATGATGTAAAGAAATTTAATAGGATTCCCTGATCACTCGGATCTAGAAGTTTCATATATGGCAGAATGATTAAAATACCAAATAATAAAGAACATCAATATATATGACTATGCTATTCAGTGTCACCATGATTTATTTAGCTGCTCACATGCAAATACATAAATGTGACATACTCATATTTTGCAAGTACTCAGCCATTTTCTAGAAGAGCAGCTGGTTCTCCAAAATGACTGTAGCCATTAAAAATTCACAATTAATGTAATTTTGCAATTTCACATCTAGTGATCTTGAGTTTTGACCGGCCACACAAACTCGACAGGAAGCTATACTTCATCGAGTGTAACTCAACTATGAAGTTGAAAATAACAGGATGTGAAACTTTTGTAAAGTGGATTTATAATGTGCAATCCACAATGACAATATTAGCTCCAGTGACCTTGACCTTTGACTCTTGAGCAAAGACTTGAGAGGGAGGCATCTCTGTGTATTGTAAATATAAAGTCTGATGAATAATGGATCCATGAAACTCGACGTAAAAACCAAAACAATTACAAAACTGCCTCAAGTGGCCTTGACATTTCACCCATCAGCATCACTAGAAAGTAGTTCCTTCCCAAGCGTAGTCTGCACGTGATGTTTGATCAAAATTAGGCTAAGGAAACTTGACTTGTCATGCAACTAGAAAATCACCTTTTCAGCTGTAGTGACCTCTACATTAGACACCTAGCAGCCCTAAAATCAATTAATTCCTGTAATACCATGATTAAGCACATGAGAGTTGAGAGAAATGAAAAGGACTAAAGTTACAATGTGGAAAACTACACTGTCAATAGACAGACAATATTTGTGGGGTGGAAGTGGAAAAGTAATTTCATTAGTGCAACCAATCCCATGTAGTCCATGGACCTGATGTAGTCCATGACAGAATTTTGTGAACAAAACTAGTCTTAGTTTTAACTAGATCACCAATAAACTTTTCTTATCTTATGATTGTCAGTTGAAGATGCTTGTTTTAAAGAATCACTTTGCTCACACCACTTGTTAGAGTTATTGCCCTTTACATGATGCAGATGAATGCAATGTAAGACATGAACACATCTTGTTTTTGCTGTTTTCAACGTATAACCATGAAACATAATAATTATGGTTATTGTCTAAGGATGCACATTCTGACAGTTTTAACAATTTTACCAAAAACTTCTAGATCTAAGCAATCAAATTTCCTGCAAGATTTTTTTAACATACTGACCTTGGCACCAATGGCATGAGACAAAACCAGAAGTCAAAGCTGGCATTATTATACACAGCTAGAAGAAAGTCCCAATAATTTAGGTGGTAGGTAGGGTGTTAGTCTCAAAATCCAAGAGTCAAAGGTCCAATACCTGACCAGCCCGCATTGACTGCTTCAGTGTCATTGGGAAAGGCACTTATCTCCCATTTCATGATATGATTCATAATTTAAAGTGCCATTAAAACCAACAAATCAACTTGGCTTGAAGATTGTTGAAATATCTTTAAGTCCAATGATGGAGATCATTAAAGTTGGATCAAGTCTGATGCTACTTATAAAAGGTGCATTTCTGGGCCTTGCAATGATGCTTAACTGATCTCAACAAATGTAATATGTGATACATTATTTATTGCTTTTAATATAAATACGTACTAATAAGCCAATTTTAAACAACATAGATCCTGATCTTCTGTAACATAATGCGCCAGAAGATCAAGGTCTGTGTTGTTTGTTCTACTAATTACTCCTACCACACTGCAGAGACCCAGATCTACCAGCACATTATGCAACAGCAGATTTGGGTCTGTGCAGTTTGCAGTTAGACTTGTCTTTTAAGCAAGTCTATACTGTACTATACCTTCACATGCTGAAAGTTGTATTTTGAGACCTTAAAAAAACAACTCTTAAATCTCAACATTTGACAATGTCAATATAAGTTGAAAAAAAACATTACATGTGACATGTACAGATTAAAGTAAAAGTATTAAATTTTTCACATAATTTTTTTTCTAAAAAAAATTAAAATCCAGTTAAAATTCTATGTGTAGTTCTAGCACAGATTTTCTATAATCTAAACAGTCTGTCCAGAATGGATAACAAGTTTGTCAAAAATCACAAACTTCTAACAATCATACTGCATTTTCTTATGAACCCATTTACACTGACAATTAATGTCCAATGAAAATAAATTGTGCATCGTCAAAAATCACAAACTTCTAACAATCATACTGCATTTTCTTATGAACCCATTTATACTGACAATTAATGTCCAATGAAAATAAATTGTGTATTCATCACTCCAATTCCTGAACCTTGAATTCCTTCAGCATTTTTGGACATACATTAACCATAAACAACAATTTTTTTTCAGTAAAATGCTTCTTCAATAACAGAACTACTGCTACCTCGCAAATCTAACCAGTATGGCTAAAACTTTTTAGCTAAGAAGATAAAAGTTGTCCACATAGGCGGCAGTTAGAGTGATCTCCCCTTGATACAGGGATTTTTTTTTTTTGGCAAATCCAGTAAATACTTCAGTTACATCAGGAGCAGAGTGCACACTGTATGAATGTAACTGTGTGCAGGCTGTAGGCATGTTATGATTGTTCAAGTATTATCAAAGATACATATTTTACTAAGAAAAAAATTGGTTTCTTCTTCAAATACATTACCGAATCATAATACCTTAGGGGAATAGATTAAAGGTGGAGGGAGTTGCATTGTTGGAGATTGTGGAATGGTAGGCTTTTATCATGATCAGGCCTGTTTCTCATAAAAGAGGCACAGCAGAAGTTAGATATCTGAGGTATCAATACATGTTCTTGTTCTGCATGAAAATTCTCCATTCTGCTGATCTGTGAGAGTGCCTGTAGGATGTGGGTTCTGCAAACTGGACAAAAACAGTTTGTATTCTGGCTTTTACAAGGTATGATCGACTGTGACCCTTTGTGATCAAAGCCATAAAGCAGAGACCAGTCATGATGGAACAGGACCATCTTAGTTGGCATGATGCTGTCCAGTTTGTCAGGACATGACAGGGTACAAGATATTTGATTCATGTAACTGGTCTATAATTTGAAAGTGTGAAATAGTAAATGTCATGGTGTGTTTTGATCTTGATCTCACTTCATTCCTGGCGATAAAGGCAATTAGTTGTCGAAGCTTAAAAGTAATCAACTGACTTGTTCTGCCAAGAAAGGTTCATCATGGTGAGGTAGGAGCCATAGCTGTTACCATGACAGCTAGGATCGCTTTGTGGTTGATTAACTGTGTGCAATGCGATATCCATCAAAAACTACATCATTCACTGAAGTGGCATCAGTATGTATTCAAACTGCATGAAAGGTTGCTTCTATGCCTTCCCTTTTTTCTTTCTATCCACGAGGCACATATCAGATATATTCATAGACTGGCACCTGAAGCAAACTACACACGTACGTTGTCATTCCCATGTTTCCAATATTTATATAGCTAACATCTGGTCTTGCCCAAGGTCTAAATCTGTAAGACAAAAATATAGCAGCCAATACATACATGTGTAGCCTGGCATGTCCTGCTTTGCGAACTTGGAGAGTGAATGTACAGAGCTACTGTGACAATTTACCCATGAGAAGGCACATGAGTATTGAAGCATTGCTACTTATACGAAATAGGCACTATAGTATCAATTCTAATAAGAAGTTCATACAGGAAAGACCAAGTGACTGCCTACAGAGGCAAAATCACCAAAGCATCACTTATAATAAATACAAAGTGGCTGCTATGGCTAGACTACGTCTTGCATGTATGTATTCAACTGCAGAAATTAAACAGCAAATTTATTCAGATTTCTACAGCACACACAATACCTGCACCGAAAATACAGTTACAACAATGTGAGGAATTGCACTAGTAACCAGTGCAGATTCATACAAGGGTGCCATAGTGGGACACAAAACTCTGTCATTTGCAAGAAATGAGTAAGCAAAGTTTGAAAATTATAGAGTATACTTCCCTCTGAAGATATAACTCCTCCAACTTGCCTTAAGGGAGAAATATTTCCAGAATAAGGTATGAATTGCAAAGCCCCTCCCTCCCTGCACAAGCAAAAGTAATAACTTAACTATTCATGGGATTGGAACCATTCCCTGTACATGGGGAGATCACTTAATTTAATCAACATGTGTGGGCTGACAAGTTTTAGCTTCTTGACTAAAACATTTCAGCCTGGAAGGACTTTATTTGCAAGGTAGTAGTAATTCTCCTAAGGTATTCTGATCAGGTAATGTATATGAAGAATAACTTCATGAATTATCTACATTTCTGTATTTCTGCTCCCATTTTTTAAAAAAAAATGTACAGTCTGATCAACTGGATTTTTGTAAAAACATTCTTTTGTTTAAATTACAGGACTCACTGTACTAATTATATGGGGAAACTGGCAACCATCCTAGAAATAGGAAGACTTTAACAAGAGTAAATACAGGACTAATTGTAAAAATTTTGTATAAAGAATCTTGCAAGAGTTTATCCTATTTGTAACTGAAAAAAATACTGTCTCAATCTTTTTACAGGCCTGACTTAAGAGCACACAATCCTAAAAGTAACACCCGATTCTTTAGGTTCAGAATTGGAATCATGCTTCATACACATCTAGACTTTTTTTTAAATGTGGCTTATGTGGGTTTTTTTTTCTCACTTGCAGCAGTTAAAAAGAACAGTATACAGATCTTGCCTTAACTACTTTCCCATGCCATAACATTCAACCATTCCAATTATACAAAAACGATACTTCACTTTAGAGAGCAACACAATTTTCATACATATTGTAAAACATAACATTCATACAGATCTGTGTATGATAACTGACTTTCACCTGCCCTCACTGATACATTTAAAAAAAGCAATGAATCAGTCAGATGTTCCTCAATAACAATGTGTACAACAATGCGGCAGTACTACATTTCAATGACGAAAAAAGCATGTCTATGGATAAACAAATAAATGAGTCTCCTTAAGTCCCAAACCTCTGCTGTATATGCCCATACTTATAAACAGTAGATCTGAAAGACTTGTAGTCCAATCCCCAATGGGATGGCAATGATCTGAAATGAGAGAAATGTCATACTCACTGTCGGTTTTAATTTTTCCTTAAACATTTCTACAAAGTAGCACTTTGGTGTTAATGTGAAACTTTCCAAATGTCATTACATTAGTTAATTACTGTATTTTCCCCCAATTGTTATTAACCAACTCTAGTTAATATGCAGCATTATTTCAATTCCTGTCATTATTTTCAAACTTTAAATAAACAAAAAATTTGCATATGCAGTCAAAACAAAAAGTCATATAATAAATTTTATGGAATTTGAGTTTGGACATGTGTCTCTATCTAAGGTTGGGGATGGAGGTGGGGTCTAGAAGTGTAGGGCTTTGTAATGGTCACCCACTGAAGTGCATCAAGAGTTTGGCATGGGGTGGGGTGACATTTCCTTTGCATTTTATGTAATGGTGTGATAGGGCATCTACAGTGTTATTTATCATCAGTAATTCACTGCTTTTGGGGTGGTGGTGTTCATCCTGCAAGTTCAAAGATAACAATGACATCACAAACTGGCATCACTAACAGTTACTTAGTTATATCTGTAAGACAATGACTTTGGATACATTCAAACTTATTTGAAAAAGGTACATGTTATGTTTTTATGTAAAGTCACAAGCCTTCACAAAATGTTCTCAAAGATCAGAACTTTAACATAGGCCAAAAGTGAAGGTAACTGTCAAAGAGATGATAAAGATTTATGAATTTGGTGATTTTTATCTTCAACAAAACCTATAGACTTTTGTTACTGGTACAATAAACACTTCCAATGTAGGTCACCACAAAAACAGAAGACATTATTTTACAATTTTATAACCACCTAAATTAACTCTGCAATAATAGTTGTGACTAGTTTTACAGTGATAATGTAAGGTTTATGTAAATTCTGCCTAAAATGGCTTCATATCAAAGTCTGTAAATAAACATATTTTCATTGGTATTATGGGAGTGAGAGTCATGTTACAAGACAGGGGATAATTAATTTTTGTCAGATTTGCTAACGTACTTTAAAGCTCAATATTTCAGCAACATAAATTTCTCATTTCAGAATAGCAGCAAGAAAAAGTTTTATCAAATAAAAGAAAGGTAACATTTTTGATGGAGATGATTTTGCAATATCTATATCAGCCTGCTATAACATAACAAAACAAGCATAACTAAAAGTGTGGCTGTTACATTTTAACACCAAAGATTATCAAACCTCGTATAACATGAATGGTTACCAACTCTGATGATTGTGTTTATAAAGGAAACGGTAATTCTCCACTTTTACTTGACATACAATGGCCCATCTGATATCTTGTGTGTATAACACAGTGCCTATATAATGGCTGCTATAACAACATATAGTTTTCTAAAAGTTGGTTATAACTGCAGGCAATATAGACCCTGATCAACCATCACATAATGTAGGTGTAAGTGGTTTGTTCTAATGATTAAGGCTAACAAACTGCACAGACCCAGATCAACCATCACATAGTGTAAGTGGTTTTTTCTAATGATTAAGGCTAACAAATTGCATAGACCCAGATCAGTCAGCATATTATGCAACCACAGATCTGGGTCTATGCAGTCTGAAGATGGATCTGACTTACATAATAGCATATAGAGTAACTGTCAATACATAATTGTATATAGAGTAAATGTCAATACATAATAGCATATAGAGTAACTGTCAATACATAATAGCATACAGAGTAAATGACAATACATAATAGCATATAGAGTAACTGTCAATACATAATAGCATATAGAGCAACTGTCAATACATAATAGCATATATAGTAACTGTCAATACATAATAGCATATAGAGTAACTGACAATACATAATAGCATATTGAGTAACTGTCAATACATAATAGCATATAGAGTAACTGTCAATACATAATAGCATATAGAGTAAATGTCAATACATAATAGCATATAGAGTAACTGACAATACATAATAGCATATAGAGTAAATGTCAATGCATAATAGCATATAGAGTAACTGTCAATACATAATAGCATATTGAGTAACTGTCAATACAAAGAGTAACTGCATAATAATATAGTATCTTTTCTTCACAAAATTATTATTAATTTTTTTTACTGAAATAAAGTTTTTTTCCTAAATTCATTTTATGCTCACTAATAATTTGTAACTTGTAGACAAAATCCATAGTTATAAACACCATGGTTTAATTGGTTCTGCTAATACATCTCCAACAAAACTAAATCTACAACAGAATAATACCATGGTTTCCAGAATAGCTAGCATGGTTTCCAGAATAGCTAGCATGGTTTCCAGAATAACTAGCATGGTTTCACTTTGCTAATATGTCTCCAGTAAAATTAAACATGTGACAGTGTAAACACCAATGTACTGTCACAATGTACCTATGTGAGAGTCTAAACACCTATGTACATGGCACTAACAAAACCTGGGACAGTGTAACCAATAATATAACGAAATATGTGACAGCATAAACACTAATGTACATTAAGTTGATAACATTTTGCGACATGTAATTTTATCAGCTGGTTCAATACGTTCATAGCTTTAGTTTTACTGGAGACCCATTACCAAAAACATTGAGTTAGCCCAAACCACATCATAGCAGCATGGGTAGTCACTTTAAATTGGGGCTAACAAACACAGCAACATTGTATCAAATCTAGCAACACTGTATCAAAACTGATATCCATAAGCAGAATATTTACCTTCACAACAATTCAAACATATTTCATCTCTTAATAAGCTGACTCAAATTTACTGTGCTTACAAACTGGACACCATACTTTAACGTTTCTACTCTAAGCCAAGTATCACAACCTACATTTTTTCTTTACATCAGAGGTCAAAGAATCATGTGATACAAACAACCCATGGAGAAAAAATTATGGCAATCAAATACTGATGCTGCCAAATTTAGAGATCATCTGCATGGAAAGGTTGACCATAAATATTGCATAGTCAACTCATTTTCATTCAAGTTACAAATTACATGTTAACTGAGAAGATCAATATTTTATTTATCGATATCTGGCAGGGTGGGTTGAATACAATGTCACTGAATTTGCTAGTCCCTAAATCTCATATCCAACTGTTAAAATATCTAAAAAAAGGTGGGAAAGATCAGAGGAAACTCAGGCTATAGAACAGTACACAGAATGGTGGGAAAGGTAATAGGAAACTCACTGAGCAGTACAAAGAATGGTGGGAGAGTACAGAGGAATCTCAGGCTATAGAGCAGTACACAGATATAGAGCAGTACACAGAATGGTTAGAAGGGTCAGAGGAAACTCAGACTATAGAGCAGTACACAGATATAGAGCAGTACACAGAATGGTTAGAAGGGTCAGAGGAAACTCATACTAGAGCAGTATACAGAATGGTGAGAAGGGTCAGGGGAAACTCAGTACACAGAATGGTGGGATGGGTCAGATGAAACTCAGGCTATAGAGCAGTACACAGAATGGTGGGATGGGTCAGAGGAAACTCAGGCTATAGAGTAGTACACAGAATGGTGGGATGGGTCAGAGGAAACTCAGGCTATAGAGCAGTACACAGAATGGTGGGATGGGTCAGAGGAAACTCAGGCTATAGAACAGTACACAGAATGGTGGGATGGGTCAAAGGAAACTCAGGCTATAGAGCAGTACACAGAATGGTGGAATGGGTCAGAGGAAACTCAGGTTATGGAGCAGTACACAGAATGGTGGGATGGGTCAGAGGAGACTCAGGCTATAGAACAGTACACAATGGTGGGATGGGTCAGAGGAAACTCAGGCTATAGAGCAGTACACAGAATGGTGGGATGGGTCAGAGGAAACTCAGGTTATGGAGCAGTACACAGAATGGTGGGATGGGTCAGAGGAAACTCAGGCTATAGAACAGTATACAGAAAGGTGAGAAGGGTCAGAGGAAACTCAGACTATAAAACAGTATACAGAATACACTAATACTTACAAAATTTCTGTTAGTCGTATTTGCCAGGGTAAAAAACCTAACACTGCATCAACATCACCAAACTTTATGACTAGATCTGGATCTGGGAAGTTAAAATGATCTGTGAAAATGAAAAGGAGAGAAGAAAAATTCAAAGATGTTCTTTAAGAAAACTTTAAGATGAAGTAAAAACAAACAAATCAGTAGATATGAAAATAAGATCCAACAATGACAGAGACATCCAAACTTGTGGATATGAAGTTTCTTTCCATATATAACATACTCATCTGGTGATAAGGCAACTTCAACCTACTTTTATTTTCCATGAGGTTAAGGAGAATTCCACATACATTGTGACCTGAGTCTAAACTAATCAAGTTAGTCCCATATTTGACAATACTGGCATGTCTTTATAAATTTACACCTTTTGGTCACAAAATGCAGAAGAATATCTATTCTAATCATATATGTCACAGTCATAACAAACATCATTAAACCTGCACAACCATCATGGCTGTCTTAGAATGGACCACTATATATGCCTTTGAATCTCACCATCATACAACTTTATAGGTTAAACCAGTCTCAAAAACAGATCTTGTGTGTTTTATTCAGTGTAATCATAGTGGGAGACATAATGCACAGATAAATTGATCAACCCTGTTATACATATAGTATTTTGATGTGAACTCAGTGAAGAACCTTCAAAATCATGTACCACCCAAGAAAATCTAGTACTTTTTGTCACATACATGATGATTTTTAATCATGTTTTAAGGATTTTATACTTTGTACAAAATGTTATTTGATCTTTACTGCGCTGAGAGTTAAATGCTAATACATCATGCACACAACACATTCATCTACACAGGCTTCATCTACACAGGAGACTACCCAACATCAGCAAAAGTAGTCAACTCTTCTGATCTGTGCATTCCAATGGTGAAGACAAAGTTTATGACATTAGCACGTGCTTATTATATAGAGCTTGAACCTTATGGATTTTACCATACAGTATATGGCTGCTTTACCAAATAGCATGTGGCCATTATATCAAAAAGAATGTGGCCCTGTACCCAATATTATCTGGATACTTGACCAAATAGTATATGGATATTTCTAAAAAAGAGAGAATGTGACGACTTTATCCTGTAGCTACTTTACCAAACAGCATGGGAATACTTTACCAAATAATATGGGTATCCTTTACCAAACAGCATGGGAATACTTTACCAAATAATATGAGTATCCATTACCAAACAGCATGGGAATACTTTACCAAATAATATGAGTATCCTTTACCAAACAGCATGGGAATACTTTACCAAATAATATGAGTATCCTTTACCAAACAGCATGGGAATACTTTACCAAATAATATGAGTATCCTTTACCAAACAGCATGGGAATACTTTACCAAACAGCATGGGAATACTTTACCAAATAATATGAGTATCCTTTAACAAACAGCATGGGAATACTTTACCAAACATCAAACTGCTACTTGATCAGACGGCACACTGTACTGATTAGGTCTAGTAGTGACTTGTAGGATTACCAGTTGCCAGCTGTACAAGTCAATTTGTGAAGCAGCAAAAACTTATTTACGTTAAATTAAAACTAAAACAACTAAAATAACAGCTATTATTAATAAAATTATCATGAATATTCTTTTAACAAATTTGAGCTAGTTGCCTGGGGATAATGTTTTGGGTCTCAAGATGTTCAGTCACCCACAGGAAGCAAACTAGTAGCTGGGGTACTAAAAAAATATATCAGTAATTTTTTTATTTCACCCTCTCATCTATGAGTAAACCTTAATTGTCGAGGATTGGTTACAGACAGGAATAAAAGTTTGTGTGGGACATTGCTACCAATGAATACTGTTCTGTGGAGAAAAAATATGAAAATAATTCAAAAGGACTGTTTTGATGCTTGCAACTTAAATGTTTCAGCTATAAAACCAAAATTAAATCATATAATAATAAAACCTGTGGTCTTAAGATGCACTCTACAGTTATTATGAACATTTGAGAGAGTGATGCATGTAAGGTGAAGTTGTTTGCATGCACAATGGAGAAAATGTTGACATACCTCTGTTACTTTCATGTATTGCAGTTTAAGTTTCTTTGGATATTGTACTTGTGGAAACTGCACATGATCCAAGCACAGAGCTAACCAAATTGGCTGCTCCCTTGTGCTCAAAAGATCAGCCTGAATTAGTCTGAAGTACACTAGCTTTAGAAGTTATTAAAATTGGGAAAACAAATTTTCAACAGACTAGACAATACCTGCTTCTGAATGTGCAATGCATTGTTAGAAAGTATAGAAAAAGTTAGAAAATAATGTTACTGGCTCCTTTTTTCTGCAATTTACACATTTTACCTCTGAATTCCAGGAAGTGAAATGAACAAGCAGTTTTTTTTTATTGGTGCACATCTGAAGTAAGGTCAAGTTGTACACTCAATAGCCTGTATTACACACATCAAACTATGATATACATTTTTTTAAATAGCCTGTATTACACACATCAAACTATGATATACATTTTTTTAAATAGCCTGTATTACACACATCAAACTATGATATACATTTTTTTAAATAGCCAGTATAACCATTCAGAAAAACTTGGCAAATTCTCTTTTTTTATACACATAAACTGAAGAAAAATAAAATATTGCCGAGTGCACCAATGTAAGTTGGAAAAATGATGGGGAGAGAACCTCTAAATTCTTTTCTAACCTTGGCATTATGATGAAACAGTCATACCTAAGCTTATCATAGATGATTATAGTGAATGAACAGGCTTGAATAGTGTTTTAATGGAACAGAGATCCTTTAACAAAAACTTTTATTCCACTAGAAATACCCAAGTCAAGAACTCTCTTTAGAATACCTTTTCTGATGCTACAAATCCCTTTCTTCTCAAATTATCAGCATATGAGAAAGAAGGACTTGAAGGCCCTCTCTCACTGCAAGAATTTCTATACATACTGAAAAACATGAAGAATGGCAAGTCACCTGGCTTAGCTAGATTTAATGCAGAGTTCTATACATTTTTCAAAACTGACCTGGGGCTTTTATGGTTAAGTCCTAAAGTATGAACATGAAAACAACAGTTTATCAGTTAAGCATTCATCACATATATTTCTAAGAAGGAAAATTAAAAACTATCAAAACCACTGGTGACCCATCACTCTCTTCAAAATGCACCATCATCCAATGCTCAGAGACTAATGGCACAAATGAAACACAATCAGGTTTTCAAAGAGTTTATGTACAAGTGATTGTAAATATCTCAATTTTTATTTAACAGAAATAACAATAATAATGACATACCAACACTTTTAGTTCTTGATTTTCACAAAAAAAATTGAATCAGTAGAATGAACATTTATTAAAGTCTTCAGAATTGTTGTTTTGGTTCACCGATCGTGAATTGGTTTAGAACCTTATATCATGATATATCTAAGTGTGTACTAAATAATGGACACTGCTCTCAACTTCTCCCTATACAGTATGGTTATCCTTTTTCCCCATATATATACTCAGAATAGCTCCACAGTTATTAAGAACTGCTACAACAACAATCACACCATATTAACAACTCTGAATAGCTGACAAGACAATATGCTGATAAATCAACTCTCTATTTCATTGATGACGAGACTTCCTACAATAATGCTTTCAACGAGACTTCCTACAACAATGCTTTCAACGAGATTTCCTACAACAATGCTTTCAACAAGACTTCCTACAACAACGCTTTCAATGAGACTTCCTACAACAATGCTTTCAACGAGACTTCCTACAACAATGCTTTCAAAATTCTGGATAGCTTCTCCTGCTGCTCTGGATGGGGGGTGAACATTGACAAAACTCAGGTTTGGCTAAGTGCAAAAAGAGGTGGGAAAATTATGAACAGCAAACAAAAATAAATGCAATCTGGCTGATATGTAGTATTTGGAATTAAATTTGATTTGAGCAAAAGCGATATTATTGTTGTAAGTTTTACAGAGAAAATTCCAATAAAAAAATTACTTGCTAACTGTCTTTAAGAAAATTATCCATGGTTGGAAAAATCACAGCTTTGCTTGTTCAGTTTTATGGTACCTTCCAACCTTCTAAAGTCATTGTTAACTTCTTTTGGAGCTGAAAAGGTGGCAAAATTAAAACGAACATTCCAGTCGATAACTTTCAAGATGGTGGGATGAAGATGTTACATATTCGATCTTTTTGTCATACAACTATGATTAGGTGGATAAAAATATAAATCGATCCACTGAAACAGTCACCATGGAAATTTCTAAATACAGACATACTGATGAGTTTGGAGGATACAAAATATTTTCTTAACAAAAGAAGGCCTCCTCGAAGTCTGACAGAGCTTTTTACATTGTAAATGCTGTTGATTCCAAAACAAGAAATACCCATCTCAAAACAGTTTGTCAATATCAGTGTAATATCATTTTATTGCATATAAGATCATATTATCTCACTATATATCCCTGTGTATAATAAAAAATCTTCTCACTGTGTATACAATTAATCATCTCACACTGTATCAGAATGTCATCTCACTGTATCAGAGTATGTTATCTCACACTGTATTAAAGTATGTCATCTCACACTGTATCAGAGTATGCCATCTCACACTGTATCAGGTTATGCCATCTCATTGTGTATAAAATTAAACCATCTCACTTTCTATAGGATTAAATTTGTTCAGTTTTCAAAATACTTAAATTAAACTACTGATATGGTCAGTGAAATTTCCTCTGTAATAACCTTGAGTATGACAAACTGAAGTGTGCCACCATTGTCATGCAAGCTGGACAATTAACCAATTACTTCACGAGTTTTAATGAACCATTAATAGTCACATGTAATGTCAATATGAGTAGCAAGTAATATTGCAGTGTCTAATTACTATAAATTTCAAACTTCATCCCAACATCTAACAAGATGAAGATAATGAACGTCTTAACCACACCACAACATTCAATTTCGACCACACATCGTCTGAACTAGTCCAAACCACACTCACACTCGAGCAAAGGTCAGTCCATTTTTTCTGCCTATACTGCCCTCCTCCTAGTAGAAAAAAACAAGCTGACTGAATCTCTCTTTTTGGAGCAGTTTCCGAATCTCCTGGAGTATGGAAATTAGATAGGTGGCAACCTGATTATTCTTGGAGATTTCAACTTTCACTCTGACTGTCCCGGAAACCCAAACACATAAACACTCCTAGATTCCATTAATGTTTTCAACCTCAAACGGTCAGTTAACCAACCCACCCATAAACATGGTCACATTTTAGACTGGATTCTTCTTAGACCTGATGATAACATTCTACGGTCCTTCCTGGTATCCCATGAACTTGCATCAGATCACCTCTGCATTATATGCCATCTTGATGTATCAGTCACTAACCCTCCACCTTTATCTGCTACTAAGAGAAGCCTCCGTATGATAAATAGAACCAAACTAATGCAGGACATCCAAGCTATCTTAACAACTTGCTTACCTCCTACCGCAGAACAACTCGATAACTACTTGCGTTCACTGCTCAACAAACATGCCCCAGCTACCAAGTGCAGAGTATCAATTCAAAAGTGTTCTGCATGGTATAGTAGTGTTAGGGACCAGCTTTGCACTGCTAAAAGAGACCGCTGTAAAGCTGAGAGGCTTTGGCTTTCCACCAGACTCACTATTCATAAGCAAATCTATGAAGCCACTAAGAAGAATGTAACAAATATAGTCCATGCAGCGAAATCAGCCCACTACACTACTAAGATCATGGAAAGTTCCAGCTGCAAAGAGCTCTTCGAGATTACTAACAAGCTAATGTTAAGGAACAAATATACACCACTTCCAACTACCTTCTCTCCAGTCGACCTTCTGGACATGTTTGCAAATTTCTTCCGTGACAAAGTACAAACCATTAGAGATAAGCTTGACACCACAATTTCAACTGACTCGTCGTAACCATGCAGTTGGGATATAGAATCTAAGCGGCAGCCATTAGCAGCATTTGATCCTGTCTCTATGGATTTCGTATGTACAATCCTGATGAAGAGTGCACCAAAGTCATGTGAACTTGATCCAATTCCAACATCATTGCTGCTTGAGTGCTTAGATCCAGTATTGCCTTCACTAACTGATGTTATTAATACCTCTCTCTCATCAGGAGAATTCCCATCATTTTTCAAAACTGCCATTGTAAAGCCTCTGCTGAAGAAACAAAAACTAGACCATAATGATTTAAAGAAGTACTGCCCAGTTTCTAATCTCCCATTCATACCAAAAATCTTAGAAAAGTTTGTTCTATCCCAGCATGTACCTCATCTGAATTCAAAGTCTTTTTAGCAATGTAATATCTGCATGTAGCCCTTGCCACAGTACTGAAACTACTCTTCTAAAAGTAGTTAATGACATTCTCTCTGCTTTGGGTAGCGGAAAGATTACAGTCCTCACCCTCTTTGATTTGTCTGCAGCATTTGACACAACAGACCATGATATATTACTTCACCATCTCCAGCATGTATTTGGCATTCATGATACAGCCTTAATGTTGTTTAAGTCCTTCTTGGTCAACAGGACACAAATTGTGTCTGCAAATGGAATACACTCCAGCCCAGTTGATCTATGTTGTGGTGTTCCACAGGGGTCTGTTCTTGGACCTGTTCTCTTCATTCTATACACTCAGCCGATCTCAAGTGTCATAGATCATCATCCAGTGTCTCACAAACTGTACGCTGATGACACCCAAATATACAAATCTAGCCAACCAACTGAAGTTGATGCTACCATCCAAGGTGTAGAGAGGTGCATTTCTAATGTGAAATCATGGATGACATGTAACAAGCTGCAGATGAATGACGATAAAACTGAGGCCATTCTGATCACACAAAAAAGACTTTCTCATTCACATCCTTTACCTCAAACAATAAATATCAGCAACACCAACATTAAATTCACACAATCAGTACAAAACCTAGGTGTTACTCTGGACAGTACTCTCACATTGCACCAACATGTCATGAACATCGGCAAGGCTGCATATCTTGAGCTGAGACGCATCAGCTCCATTTGCAAATATCTTTCAGTTGATGCCACTAAAACACTTGTGTGTTCATTAGTACTTTCAAGACTGGACTATTGTAACTCAATTCTGTCTGGTTCATCTCAATATCTACTCCAGAAACTTCAAAAAGTTCAAAACAAAGCTGTTCGGATCATACTTAGAGTACCACGATCAGAGCACCCCTCCCTGCTGCTCTGTACCCTACACTGGCAATCCATCTGATCCAGAATCAAACACAAAATTTGTTCTCTGTGCTACGTTTCACTGTCGGACTCTAGTCCAACATACCTATCTGACCTCACCCATGTGTACACACCAGCAAGATACTTACACTCCTCTTCTGACAATCGTATACTCATTATTCCCACTATGAAAAGAAAGTCATATGGACAGCGCTCTTTTGCATACCAGGGCCCAGCAACGACTGGAATGAATTGCCCACTGAACTTAGATACAAAGACACAGTGATCACATTCAAGAGTGCTCTCAAAACTCACTTATTTCGACTACACAAACAAACTTAAAGACCTAATAATGTTTCCTACCTTAAATATTCTCAGCATGTTTTTTATGTTTTCTAATTTCATGGTGTTTGTTTTTGTAATCATATCATTATATGTTTTTTATCTTACAGGTGTTGTCTAATGTTGTAAAGCGCTTAGAGCTTCTAAAGATTAGGTGCTATACAAAGTCTTCATTATTATTATTATTATTATTATTTAGCTGATCATGTTTTGTGCATCATGTTTGCAGTGTTGTATGTCTGAGACTTGCTAGGACCCACTGCCTCGCTGTGTCCTTGGGAATGTTTTATGTTTGATATTTGCCCAGGTCAAATGCCTTTGTGTGTCGTTGAGAGCAATGTATGTTCAGTACTTGCCCAGGCCAGCTGGCTGCCGTGGTGTGTCCTTGGGGATGGCATTTTGCTCTCATTTCGTTGGCATTATAATATCCAATGATGTGTTAAAAATGTGCCATTAAACCAAAACAATAAAAAAAAAAACTAAAAAGAATACTGTTCACATCCCCCCATGACTTTAACTAAAAAGTTGTTCAAACACAAGATTGGTCTTGAATATGAAGCAAAAAGGTGGGGGGGGATCATATAAAGAATATAAATAGCGATTTGAAGATCACAGCTCCAACAACTTAGGACAAAACAGCTGTTTAAGTCTACCAATCTAGCATGTCTACCTTGGTTTATAAGAAACCTGACGACAAAGACACACCACTTTTTATCTTTGTTGTTGAAACATTGATTTCATTTCAGTTTCAATAAATAAAGCCATTTTTTGTGTGCAAACATGTACTTATACATGTGATGGTTGGCAGGTATTAGTAAATCCCTATACAAGTATATTTATATTCCAAGTGGGTTTACACTTTCTTCAGGATATAATAAAAGCAATATATGAATGTACACCTTACCTTGAAGAAGAGCATCTATCTGGTTGGGACATATATCTGAAGGTCTCATTTCTCTGGCTGCTACTTGGCGACATATATGCTGAGCAGTTTTAACAATATTTTTCCGACCATCTTCTATAGAAAGAAGATATAATTCTGTGCCAGCGGAATGTGTGTACCCTGCAATGTATAGGACTACAAATTTTAACAGGAATATTATGTATAGTACATATATAACTGACCTTCATCAGGCTGTCCCAGATCCAGGACATCCAGAATCTGGTCATACTTTTATTTTTAAAAACTGATCTACATCTATAACTCCCCAATCTACAGCTTTATGTACAACACAACACCATGATATACAGCTTTCTGTACAATATAACTTCTTGATCTACTTCTTTATGTACCACAGAACTCCCTGATCTATAACTTTCTGTACAACAGAACTCCCTGATCTATAGCTTTCTGTACAACAGAATTCCCTGATCTATAGCTTTCTGTACAATATAACTTCTTGATCTACTTCTTTATGTACCAATGAACTCCCTGATCTAAAGCTTTCTGTACAATAGAACTCCCTGATGTACAGCTTTCTGAACAAAGGAACTCGCTGATCTATAGCTTTCTGTACAATGTAACTTCTTGATCTACTTCTTTATGTACCACAGAACTCCCTGATCTATAGCTTTCTGTACAACAGAATTCCCTGATCTATAGCTTTCTGTACAATATAACTTCTTGATCTACTTCTTTATGTACCACTGAACTCCCTGATCTACAGCTTTCTGTACAAAAGAACTCCCTGATCTAAAGCTTTCTGTACAATAGAACTCCCTGATGTACAGCTTTCTGAACAAAGGAACTCCCTGATCTATAGCTTTATGTACAATATAACTACTTGATCTACTTCTTTACATACCACAGAACTCCCTGATCTATAGCTTTCTGTACAATATAACTTCTTGATCTACTTCTTTATGTACCACTGAACTCCCTGATCTATAGCTTTCTGTACAACAGAATTCCCTGATCTATAGCTTTCTGTACAATGTAACTTTTTGATCTACTTCTTTATGTACCACTGAACTCCCTGATCTACAGCTTTCTGTACAAAAGAACTCCCTGATCTATAGCTTTCTGTACAACAGAATTCCCTGATCTATAGCTTTCTGTACAATATAACTTCTTGATCTACTTCTTTACGTACCACAGAACTCCCTGATCTATAGCTTTTTGTACAATAGAACTCCCTGATCTACAGCTTTCTGTACAATAGAACTCCCTGATCTAAAGCTTTCTGTACAACAGAACTCCCTAATCTAAAGCTTTCTGTACAATTGAACTACATGATCTATAGCTTTCTCTACAATATAACTCCCAGGCTGCATTCATGACATTGTCATGACCACATTTTCAGCATCTTGAATAATAAGAACATAACATGCATTAAGTGCCACTCTCAAATTCCAAACAGAACTGTACATGCAAATACAACTGAGCAGAAAACAAAAGCAAGAGGCTATTTCATAGGACTTAAGTGTATACATGCAGAAATATTAAATTTTTCCACCATTTAAAAGTAATATTACCCACTATGTCCCAAGGTTTGGGGTGGATGGCTACAATGGATCAGTGCAGTAAATATACAGGTAAAAATGGATTGGAACCCAAATGAGATCAATAATACGTAATATAAACCCTAACACCTTGGGAGATTACCTCCACCTGGTCAGAAGGGTATGGTGTTAGTTAGCTGGATAGCTTATACCTGATTGTTCAACCTACTCTTACCTCTCTGTTTCCTGTATAAAATATTTTTGCTATGGAGTATAACCATAAGGCTGTGTTAGAGAATCTAGATCAGTATGTTAACCCTTAAAGTGCTAGTCACGACATTAGTCCAGCTGTCGGTCGATGTCTCGTAGTGCTTGTCATGACTTAAGTCGTTTTCCAGGTAAGCAACAATGTACGCATCCTATTACTTCAACTAGCCTTGACTGCTTGTAAAACTATATTTGATAGGTTTATAGAGGCCTGGAACAAGCATTCCGTTGTACTTTACTATGCATTTAGTGAAGAAATTTTACAAATACTCGCTTCTGAGCACATGGTACACCTCTCCCTTGATAACTCGCGCACAACAGGGTCCACAAACATAGACCGCACTATAAGTGAGGCGTGAGTTAGCAAGGGACCTCCAAAAATTGAAGAAGATCACTTTGACATCGAGAAAACCGTGGGGGAGGGGGCGGCGTTAGGTAACTGGGCTGTTTAATGACTGAATCCTCATTTTACAATCACATCAATAATAATTTTTAATAATGCGCTTTTTCTAATGAAGTTGTTTGTTATTCTGCTTAAATAACATTTTTTCTCTCTCAAAATATCCAACATATGAAAGATTGTTCCAACTGGTTTGAACAACCATCACGTGTACGCAAAAAATCTGTGTATTACGTCACTGCTTTTTGTTTTCTTGATGAGTTTGGTTCCCAATGTGGTATTTAATAGTATCTTGCCAAATTGGTAGTACACAATTTGGGAACTAGACTACCTGTTGATACACCACCAAACAAGATTCCCTTTTTTTCAAAAACATGTGACATTTATTTCGTGACACGACTATGTCGAAACTCAATTGTTTATTGTTCAATTAGTACAATGTTAATGTTGTGATTTCATTGGAAGTAATAATGAAATTTCTTATCATCCCTGAGGATATCTCTAAATGCCAGTTCAATAATTCTCTGAAACTCGCTTGCCCACAATGGTCCGTATCTGTGAAATCAAGCTCTTTATTTTACGAAGTATTCTTTTTGCTTTGCTGCCTTGTTATCTTTGATCACAGTTATAAAAGAGTCTGTTAATTTAAGGTGGTTTCTGTTACATACACAATAACATTTATTACAGTGTTCGATTGATCAAATGAAGTGAGTTCACCCGACATACGACTGAGGCTGCTAGATTTTTAGTCCGATTTTTGTGCCTTTTAACTTTTCTTTTATTCCACCTCCTTTTTTGATTCAAAAGACATAATTAACGTGATAATATAAAGGAGGCCAGCTTTTAATTCAGTGCAACAATACAACAAATACTTCCGCAAGTCAGTTATCAAAACATGGTTGGCACTTAATTAGGTTCTCAGAGAAACGCTCGCGGACATAGCTGTTACGGTAGTTTGACACATATTACATTTAATTACAAGAGGACACATTGCATTTATGATGATTACACTTAAAAGGAACTAAAAGATGGAACTAGAACACAAATTTCAATTGATAAAAAATTTATTTAATTTGTATTTATTTATTAAAGTACTGCCTCCACTCAGTGTAAGTGACATTTACATTGATCGAAATTTCCTTACATATTGTTAATTGCGGTTACTAGGAATGTCATTTGGAAAGAAAATGTAAAAAATTGTATGAGTTATTTTTAAATTTGATACTTCATAGTGTTGATTAAAATTTCCAGGTCCTATCTACCGTTTTCAACGATAAAACAAGTAATATATCAAAGTTTCCGTTACCAATTTTGATCTCGATTTTCTTCAAGTTCATTTTTTGGGTATTTTCGGGTTTAAAAAATGGGATCCACGCCCGACACTGCGTTATAAGCAGGTTTCCGAGTTATCGGGGCGCGACTTATCGAGGGAGTGGTCTACCTGGAAAAAATAAAAATGGCTGACGCTGAATACGTGATTTCTTCAACAAATACTGGCTTCTGATAGCGATGATGATAATGATTTTGAAGGATTTGGGGATGAAATTATTGGAGCTGACGAAGTGTTGATGCAATTTTCATGAATAATTCTGAGTCAGGAACTGATGTGGAACTGGAGTCTGATGTACATGCTGGCTGGACAAGAAAAGATGGCATGCCTGTCAACCCTGTATTCACTGGTATTTCAAAATGAAATGTCGTGATGGTGAATATTGAGCCTATGGACTATTTAAGACTTTTCCTGAGGACAAGTTATTGCATCTGACGAAATGGCAGCAGGTCACACCTGAGCAGCTAAAACTCTTTTTCGCATTGATTATAGCAATGGGTTTGGTACATAAATCTGATCTCAATTCCTACTGGGCTACTGATGATGTGATATCAACCCCATACTTCAGCAAAAAAAATGAGTATGGGATAGATTTCTAGCATTTCTAATCAACTTACACCTGGCAGACAATGAGAACAATCAAGGTGACCCTTTACACAAGATCCACCCAATAATTGAAGAAAATGAAGCATTTGCTGAGGTTTATTCACCAGTTATGAACCTCAGTTTTGATGATATTAGAATAAATAACAAGTGAAAAGTTTTCATGAACATTTACTACTGACTCTGGGGGTCTAAACTTACCTCTGACATTCATGGAGTGGATGTTTACAAAACAGACATTACATGTACATGGTTGAACTACTAAAGAATATAATAGTTCTTAGACATATTTGAACTTTTCCATTAAAATACAAACAAAAATACAGATGAAATACAATTGTAACTTGTCATTTTACCTGTATTTGCACCTGTACATGCAAATATGTTAATCTTGTACATGTGCAGAAAAAGTGTAATCCACATATAACATGATAAAAATTCAATGAGCATATGTACAAAATGATTTATTTACCACTCTGGACTTTTAACATCAATTACTGCTTCAAGTTTTCATATATAACACTGAGCTTTAAAAAGCAACAGACTCTCATATTGCATTTCAATACACTTTGTACCAGCTGAGACTATACATGTTTTGCACACCAGTAGAGCACTAAGTGCTGGGTTATTACAGAGTCTGGATCTAAATTCAGTTTTACTTTTGTTAACAAAGCTGAACAATCTCTCACAGTCAGCATCAGAATGGTAAAGAACCAATATTCCTTTCATAACCTGACAAAGAAGAGGAAATTTATATCTTCCAGTTATTGGGTCTTTTAGCTGGCAAATAAGATGAAAAATTTAACTCTCTCCCCATGAAGTACATTGTCAGGTAGAGTGCCAACTTGATACTTCAGAATTTCTCCTTCTAATTTATCAGCAGCCTTTCCTGCAGCATGGTGCATCATATGACAGAGACAACCTGATATGTACAATGATGGAGATATTTTTCAAAATACAGAATGCAACTACTTTATGAATTCCAGTCATTACTGATGCAGCATCAGCTGAAAACCCCATACAGTTCTGCCAACTTACATTTATTCAAAGCATTATCAAGCAAATAAAAAAATTGTTTTCTCCAGTGGAATCTACTGTTAATTATGGTAATGAAAGAAGAGCACTCTGACTTTGCCCTTTTTGTTGTCAAAGTCTCTTACACAGACTGGGTACAACTTTTTGTCATCATAATCACTACTCCTGTCTGCTGCAATACTAAATGGCCCAATTTTCATGGCTTCTGCAATTTTAAGTGAAGTATCTTCTGCTAAACACCTAACAATATTAGATGATTTTGTTCTTGCAGATGCATATTTTCTGCAACTTTGGAATCAGGAAACATCTGTTTGAACAAAGGACCAATGTAGTCTTCTACTGCTAGGGGTAGTCCGTGTTCTTTTAAGAACTTGGTACATAATGCCTCTGCATTTATAAAATTCGTGTCCACAATTTAGTACTGCTGTAAAAAAAAGAAGTTACCTTAGTACTTGAGTTAGTAAAACAAGCTAATTCAAGGTTTCTTTGTTTTACCACCATGAACAATATTAAAATCCTTTCCACACAGCCTGCAAGAGGCATGAAGCCACCCTAGAATGGAACGCTGTAATATGTAGTTCACGTATTCATCTCTGAATCGATTTTTCATCTTTTCTAATCCATCAGTGAAATTATTTGAAAAACATTTTTGCTTTTAACACATGCATTGACTAGAATAAATCCAACACAACTTTTAGCGCCAAATACCTAGAGACTGGATTTGTACCAGTTATCAATTTCAACAAAGAATCTGCAAGCAAAGATTACAAGTTAAAAAACCAATCTGTTCGCTCCTAACTAAGCCATACAGCTGCTATAAATGGAAACCGAGGTCAAAAGTTTGAAAGTAGAACCAGCCTACTTCTTGGAGATAGGGCAACTGCTATAAATAAAACAATACTGTTAGGAGAGTGCATGTAAGTCTATGGACAAGCGTACTCTTATGTCGTAGTTCCATAGAAGCCATCTTTTTAGAATACGGTCTGTAGGATTAATGGGATGTTAATAAAAACGAGAAAACAAATTATTAAACTTGTTGGGAGGGGGATATACCGAAACGCATAATCCAAATACATTTACGCATAAGGCATAATTTAGTGGAAAAAAGCATAATAATTAAGCCAAAACCTTAATGGTTGGCATGTATGTGAAATATAGGTCAGTGAGCTAGTTTTGGAAATGGCTGTAGCCTCATGATACAATTATATGCCAAGATATGTGATTCCATAGGAAAAGTGCCTAAGAAATAAGCTAAATGCAAGGGGAAACTGGATCTATGAAATACAGGTCAAAATTATTGTACATAATGTAGATTAGCTGCTAAAGACCAACTTGTAAAAATACATGAACTAAATGTCTACCCAAACATTGAAAAACTGAGCTCAACATAAAGCACAAATCAATGAACTTTAAAATAAAAAGTCACATTGACCAAGTTTTCATTGATGGCTATAATAATCCTCATGATGCAATTACAAATCTAACTCTAGAGGCAACAGTGCCTTAAAAAACAAAGGAACAAAATGGAAAGATGAACCAAAATCTGTCATATATTGGTCACACTGGTCTACTTTTTAATGAAAGGTGTTGTACTCCCCTCCTCTTCGAACCTCTGGGTAGGATTACAAGATCAAAAATACATCTAAGCTCTTTTTTTCTGTTGATTAAGATTTTTATTTTCCTTTAAATATTCATAATTAAATAAAGAAAGGCCTATTTCCCCATAATGGTTATGGAATAGGACAAGGGTCAATGCATCCCCATGGTGTAAAATTGAGGATTTAAAAAAAACTTGGTGCCAAAACTGGGGGCAAGTGAAACATGTCAGGGTCAAGAATGTACTGACAAATTTTCATCTGACACTCATTTTCTTCAGCCTGACATAGGCAATAACAACTTGCATTACATACCCTCTTTAGTTTATACTTTTAACAGTCTCCATCTTTTTTGTAGCAATATTATAAATCAATACATTATATACAAGCCAATACAAAACCCAAATAAACCCTTTTAACCAAATGGCAGCTAATTTACTGCCTATGTCATAATTTTTTCATAAGTTTTATTTTACTTCTACCAAGAACACATTTATCAGAAATCATAAAGACTAATGGTTCATCTTCCTTTTAGTTGGCTGCACTTAAAATTGAAGTCTTTCTCTCACTGCAACAAAGTTACAAACCAACAAAAACTACAATGACACCATCCCACCACACCCCCGTTATCCAAATAATGCATTTTCCCTGCAAGCTTACTGATTTCTTTGTTGTGCAAGAATACTTTGAGTGATAATGTGTTCTCCAGACACCTCATGGCAAATAAGGGCAGATTTTTGAAAATTGTAAGAACATGTCAAAAAGGAGCATTCACTTTTGCAGTCATCACAATTACACTAACATAAGTTAAATGGGTAATCCCAATGAATGTGCTGTATTCCAGCCAAGGGAATTATTTTCTCAATGCTTCTTTAAAGTTACACTCCACAGTTACTCTGCTGTGTTCTTTCACTTTGTTGGATGGTGATTCAGATGTGTATGTCATTTTTATCTGGAGATCTTTTTCTAGTCAGAAAAGCATAGAGGTTCATTGATCTAGATGACATGTTGCTGAGCTTGATGGAAATTGTGTGAGAGCTCACAAAATTAGGGGAAGCTACTCCATCATAACAATGCCTATGCTCCAAGGATACGCCATGCCATCCTTGGTTCTATGCATTGGAAACTGAACAAATCCTTATCGCATAATGTGAATCTTTGTGTCAAAAATACACACTGCAATAAAAAGTGTGTCATATATTTCCATCACTTGTCTCTGATGCACAAAGTGTGTAAAGGGAAACACTGAGGAAACACAACTCAAATGCTCACATGGGTTAGAATCTACCTTGATTGGTTTTAAGTGGGCCACACTGAGAAAGTTTTGACTAAAAAATAAAAGTATTAAATACACGAGTATTATAAGGACATGGGATGTTGAGAGCAAAAAATGTTTTGGCAGCAGGCAGGCTCGCGTTGTGTACCAATGGAACGAATAGGGACATCATCAGAGCATACTTTACAGAATGGAAAGAATTTTATAAAAGATTAAAGGCCATGGGTATGTCTGATTTAATGATTTTTTTAAAATACTGCTACATTAGATAGACTGAAGAGAGATTCTTTTTGACCATATGACAATATGACAGAAATGTATATCATATGTAATGAATTTTGGGTTCTGGACCTTTTGATAATGTCCACAAGGAGAGGGTTGTGGGCTTTTTTTAGGGATAAGCAAATCTGAAGATTGCAGTGGTATGCCAAAGTTCAAAATTGCTTTCAGTCTGATACCTGTTTTTAAAAGTGGGTATTTTAGATAGCATGGCATTCACTTACAATGGTACGCTTATATGGCAAGTCTCCCATTGCCAAATTACATGACTATTACAGTTTATGATACTTCATATATGTAAAACACCTGGGTACTAAAACACTGCTCCAATTTAAGTTGCATATTATGCTGTTGTTACATAGCATGACTAAGTTTTACAAAACTTATGTCAATAGTTGATCGGCAAAAACGTTGCCACACCTGAACTATGATGTTACAGCAATGTCACAATTACGCCACTATGCTTATTTTGTAAATGTCACAATTACGCCACTATGCCTGTTTTGTAAATGTCACAATTATGCCACTGTGCTTATTTTATAAATGTCACAATTACGCCACTGTGCTTATTTTGTAAATGTCACAATTACACCACTGTGCTTGTTTTGTAAATGTTACAATTACGCCACTATGCTTATTTTGTAAATGTCACAATTATGCCACTATGCTTATTTTGTAAATGTCACAATCACGCCACTGTGCTTATTTTGTAAATGTCACAATTACGCCACTGTGCTTTTTTTTATAAATGTCACAATTATGCCACTATGCTTATTTTGTAAATGTCACAATTACGCCACTATGCTTATTTTGTAAATGTCACAATTACACCACTATGCTTGTTTTGTAAATGTCACAATTACGCCACTATGCTTGTTCTGTAAATGTCACAATTACGCCACTGTGCTCATTTTGTAAATGTCACAATTACGCCACTATGCTTATTTTGTAAATGTCACAATTATGCCACTATGCTTGTTTTGTAAATGTCACAATTATGTCACTGTGCTTATTTTGTAAATGTCACAATTACGCCACTGTGCTTGTTTTGTAAATGTCACAATTATGCCACTGCTTTTTTTGTAAATGTCACAATTACACCACTGTGCTTATTTTGTAAATGTCACAATTACGCCACTGTGCTTATTTTGTAAATGTCACAATTATGCCACTGTGCTTATTTTGTAAATGTCACAATTACGCTACTGTGCTTGTTTTGTAAATGTCACAATTATGCCACTGTGCTTATTTTATAAATGTCACAATTACGCCACTGTGCTTATTTTGTAAATGTCACAATTACGCCACTGTGCTTATTTTGTAAATGTCACAATTACACCACTGTGCTTGTTTTGTAAATGTCACAATTACGCCACTGTGCATGTTTTGTAAATGTCACAATTATGCCACTGTGCTTATTTTATAAATGTCACAATTACACCACTGTGCTTATTTTGTAAATGTCACAATTACGCCACTGTGCTTGTTTTGTAAATGTCACAATTATGGCACTGCTTTTTTTGTAAATGTCACAATTACACCACTGTGCTTATTTTGTAAATGTCACAATTATGCCACTATGCTTATTTTGTAAATGTCACAATTATGCCACTGTGCTTATTTTGTAAATGTCACAATTACGCCACTGTGATTATTTTGTAAATGTCACAATTATGCCACTGTGCTTATTTTATAAATGTCACAATTACGCCACTGTGCTTATTTTGTAAATGTCACAATTACGCTACTGTGCTTGTTTTGTAAATGTCACAATTACGCCACTGTGCTTATTTTATAAATGTCACAATTATGCCACTGTGCTTATTTTGTAAATGTCACAATTAAGCCACTATGCTTGTTTTGCAAATGTCACAACTATGCCACTGCTTTTTTGTAAATGTTACAATTACGCCACTGTGCTTATTTTGTAAATGTCACAATTACGCTACTGTGCTTATTTTGCAAATGTCACAATTATGCCACTGTGCTTGTTTTGTAAATGTCACAATTACGCCACTGTGCTTGTTTTGTAAATGTCATAATTATGCCACTGTGCTTAATTTATAAATGTCACAATTACACCACTGTGCTTATTTTGTAAATGTCACAATTATGCCACTGTGCTTATTTTGTAAATGTCACAATTAAGCCACTATGCTTGTTTTGCAAATGTCACAATTATGCCACTGCTTTTTTGTAAATGTCACAATTATGCCACTGTGCTTATTTTGTAAATGTCACTATTACGCTACTGTGCTTATTTTGCAAATGTCACAATTATGCCACTGTGCTTATTTTGTAAATGTCACAATTACGCCACTGTGCTTGTTTTGTAAATGTCACAATTATGCCACTGCTTTTTTTTTAAATGTCACAATTACACCACTGTGCTTATTTTGTGAATGTCACAATTACGCCACTGTGCTTATTTTATAAATGTCACAATTACGCCACTGTGATTATGTTGTAAATGTCACAATTACGCCACTGTGCTTATTTTGTAAATGTCACAATTATGCCACTATGCTTATTTTATAAATGTCACAATTACGCCACTGTGATTATGTTGTAAATGTCACAATTATGCCACTGTGCTTATTTTGTAAATGTCACTGTGATTATTCTGTACATGTCACAATTGTGCCACTGTGATTATGTTGTAAATGTCACAATCACGCTACTGTGCTTATTTTGTAGTTGTGGCATTATACTATGCCTTTTTCTCACTATCACATAACAATGATAATGAGTTAATAATAAATTAGTAAATATTAGAAAAAAGAAATAGATGGTCTTTTGGAAACTTGCTGAAAATGTTCAGATTCTGCTTCAAGTACTAGTCCTATCTGATGTAAAGTCAAAATGTTTTCATCCCATGTGCCAGATGTCATGACACTGGCAGCATGGCTTATAAATATAACTGATTTAATTTATCATGCTTTCTTTAGTATGATAAAATTATGAAAACCTTGCTTGAGATTTTATGCAATATAGTTGCCAAGCTGTGGGACCTTTTTACTTCAAATTCTAAATCTACAAGTCAGCAAGCATGATGACACTTGAATTCTCTAAGTAGACAAATTTAGTCCCTCCAGATACTGGCATATACAATTATCAAATTTTGCTGAGTAGGGCAGAATTTGTCCACTAGGATATGGCTCCAATCCAATTTTAGAAATTGCCCTTCATTAACTTGTATTTCAAAATCTGCCTCTTTATGTAAAATATTTCTTTCCAAAGAAAAGTTTGATTACGCTGTTCATACAGTGCATTTCTGCATTTCCCTTTTTTCCCCTGAAAATAATGTTTTGATCAGTTTGGCAATTAGTAATGCCAACCACAAAATAATACAATTCAATCACTCAAGCAAGGTTCTAACACACTTTATGAAACGAATATTCTGTCTAACACTGTCTTGCCCACAAAGAGTGCTGTGTCTCATCTGCATACTATCCCTTTTTTATAAGCCTTTAAACAACTCAGTAACACATATGAACACCGACATCTTTAATAATGAAGCAAACAAGTGATTCCTATATCTTGCACTCAGCTAACTCATGCAAGACATAACATCTCATGGTAAAAACTCAAAAATCTAGTAAACCTGACATTCGAATTAAACTTCATCGTCTTTTCACTGCCACATGTTAAATGATCAAAATTACCTGAAACTTCTCTATCTTCCGATACAATGTGTAAATGTATCTCTTTCTTAGGTTTTTCAGCATCTTCACATTTCTGTCGTTGTACAATTATATCGTACAATAATTTACTATTTCTTTTAAGTACACCTGCAAATAAACCAAATAAATGTTACTAATATTTACATCTCACATTCTGAATCATTTCCATAAAAATTATTACGAGCCACGTTTTAATAAACACACTGCAACCAAACTATCCAATGATCAATGTGTTTCTGATTGACATATTTTAATGGATTATCATTCTCTACTGCTAAGAGGAAGCATTCATCTTGGGGAGGGGGAAATGACAATGTCTCCTTTTCTCCAACCTAATGGCTGAATCAAGGCCAAATGGGGGAGTAAGTCTGATTAACTGTTCAAAACATAATCAAGAAATCAAAATGTACCTTATCATCCAAAGTCAAGATGTTTCTGCAATTAGCAAAGACAATAAATGGGTCCAAACTTGCTGGAGTTCAGTTGCAATCACATAAACATTATTTATAAAAAAATATCTGCCATGCAACATTTATTGGAAATGAAAGATTTAATTCAGAAATTGAGAATCATCTCATATAAAGATGAACAAACACATCCCCAAATGGATTTTTCCAATCCATATTCTTTTCCTCAACTTAACCCAGAAAAAGCAACCCTGAATGCCCCTTAAATAACAAGGCCAGAATTTTTTTTATGTCCATTTCTTAATCAAAATACTAAAGAAATCAAGCATAAACAGTTTGCAGCAGGTAGGGTGGATACAGTCATCATAACTTAATTGAAATATTCTGTTATTTCCACGCTTTAGCAAGGGCTTGTTGCAACTGACTCCATCAACCTGTCCAAAACTACATCTCCTAATATAATGGCAGGAAATTCAACAAGTTGCATATGTAGTGACCCTATGCATGATGGATGTGGGCTTTTTATGCCTTGACCACTGGTCAAGGGAAGGGGTTCAAAGGTCAAATATGCAAAAACTTGCAAATACAGTGATTTTTAAAAATATTTTTGACCAACTTTCTACATGCACATACTATACAGATTACTTAGTTCAACCTGAATATGTTTGTGATGAGTATGTTTTGATCCTATTACAGTCTGATTCAAAATCTTCCTACCTGAATACTTCTCAAATGTTACAACTAAAACATAATTTGTAACTTCAATGAGCCAACATATGAACTTTGCTAAATAATTTATATACTATAAGACTGATCAAAACCCACATACTATAAGACTGATAAAATCCCACATACTATAAGACTGATAAAATCCCACATACTACAATACTGATAAAATCCCACATACTATAAGACTGATCAAATCCCACATACTACAATACTGATCAAAACCCACATACTATAAGACTGATAAAATCCCACATACTATAAGACTGATAAAATCCCACATACTACAATACTGATCAAAACCCACATACTAAGACTGATAAAATCCCACATACTATAAGACTGATAAAATCCCACATACTACAATACTGATCAAAACCCACATACTATAAGACTGATAAAATCCCACATACTATAAGATTGATAAAATCCCACATACTATAAGACTGATAAAATCCCACATACTACAATACTGATAAAATCCCACATACTATAAGACTGATCAAAACCCACATACTATAAGACTGATAAAATCCCACATACTAAAAGACTGATCAAAACCCACATACTAAAAGACTGATCAAAACCCACATACTAAAAGACTGATAATTGCTTTTTGGAAACAGAACAGAGCTCAGGAAAACGAATTGTCCTGCATGGTTAAAAAAAAATTGGCTGGACCAAGTAGAACTTCAGTACTTGCTCCTAACTGGGCCACGTTGATGCAGATTCAGGCCTTCAGAATAAATCTGAGTTTTTTTTTTATAAGTGCCATTTTTAACATTGCTGAATAACTAGTGTTCATCAATGATAGATTACTTTTGTCTAATTTTACCCTACTTGTCAATGATAGATTACTTTTGTCCAATTTTGAACTTCTTGTCAGTTTAGATTATGTTGCGTGGTGGCCGTGTAGTCTAAAGCGCTCTCCGTTACGGATCATTGCCATCTCAGCTGTCTGCATCGGTTCGAGTCTCGGATTCGGCTAATGTGGGTACATGAGAAAGCTTGCCAGTAGCTTCTTGTGGGTTGGTGGTTCTTTCTGGGGTTTTCCCAGGTTCTTCCTCCACCAATAATACTGGCTGCCATGTATAGCCTATCGTGTGCTGAAAAATGGTGTTAAACTTTACAACAACTACAACAACAATTAGATTATGTCGCAAAGGAAGCTCTTTGGTAGATTAAAGGGATAACCATTTCCAGCATGAACTGCCTCTACAACTAGTTATGGACAATTTTGTTTTTATTGTAAATAACACGCAGATTTTGTCCAATAAATTAAAGTAGTTTATTAGTACTGAACTAAATCTGACCAATCAGAATGACTATTGTTCTCAAAAAGTTTCTGACAGGTTTCAATTTTAATGACATTTATGTAGCTTATTCCTCCAAATTAAAACTTAAAATTGAACAGGAAATCTCTACTACCATTTTGGCAGTAGACTACATTGTTCTAGAAATAATAGCATTGAGGCTGTAGCATGTATTTTGTACATGTGATCATGCCCTTCAATGAATTAAATCATCCAAGTAATTTAAGGAAGAAATATAAAGATAAGTCAAATTAATAAATTTCTTATATAGTAACAATTAATTACTATTGATAAGGTTTTTAAATTGTACTTGTACCTAACTATGCATTCAATTTCCTTTCATGTCATTTCATCTATAATCTGCTAAGGCAAGATAACAAAGAAAGAAATCAATGCTAAGTAAAGCCATAGTAAGGATTTTACTCTAGTAAATTCTTGGGTGGAATACATATGAAATGTACGATTTTGTGACTTTACAAAGTCAACTATTCTCATAAGTTCCTAATTTAAGACAACAACAATAATAGCAATAATAATGACAATAATAATAACTATTCACTAATGCACATTTTAGCATGAGACATATTTAAAGTGCTTTTTTTAAAGATAATTACCATTCCAATTTTAGAATGGGGGGGAAATACTAATATCATTTCAAATTCTGCAGTTTCCATGGAAATGCAAAAAGCAACAATGAATAGTGCTGGAAAATCGAAGAAAAGGTAAAAGACAAAAGGTTTCAAGTTTTACTTTCCAGCTTGTCAATTAACCTTAATAACAGTCTTCACTATCTAACATTTCTTTTCAGATGGCCAGCATGCCATTACTCTGTAATGGGTTTTTTAAATGACAAAAGTGTAAATCTACACATTCTTGTGAATGTATATAATCAATGTCCTTATAATTTTTCTCAAATACGTGTGATGTTATTTCATTGTAATTAGGTTTCTTCTTGACTGCTTTGATACATACAAACTTGCTCTCTGATGTTTTCAATTTTCATGGGGCAAGATTGATATTAAAGTAATAAATGTCAATTTCTACAATTTTTCCTCTCAGTTTGGTTGGTTGGTTATGTTTAACACCAGCTTTCAGCACACGATAGGTTATACATGGCGACTAGTATATTTGGTGGAGGAAGAACCCCCAGGGAAGGTATTGGCAAACAAATGAAGTTTCCTAAAAGGCCTAAACACAGTAATGGAGATGGAATACAGCAATGAAAAAGAAACTGAAGTAATGAATCAAGAAATTCAGCATAATGGCCATAATGTATTGATAATGGATTCTGTTGAATTAAACAAATTAAATATTTTTCTTTCAACTTTTTTTGCTGCTGCTGTTTATTCATTGACATTAATACATGATGGTACTTGTGCAGTAATGGACCACCACTTGAATACATAGTTAGGTAAACTATAGCACAGTAGCAAATACAAATTTATTTATTATTTCTTAACGTCTCCAGTTAGGAGATACTGTATTTAATTTACTAGGTTATGGATTAAAATGTTATTTTTAATTACTGTGAGGAAATACAGTAATGTCAAAGTTACAGTAATGAACCACTGAGTATTAACTGTAGTGTATGGACTTAAATATGAAAATACAAATATTTTTATATTGTTTTATTGTTGTCACTTTTGTTCATTTAAATGGTGATATTCTGTCATGGAAAGTACATGATACTATAGAACAGAGTTACCAACCACTAACAATCTACATTATTTTCAATATGTTGTTTTATTTCGCGCAGCTCTAATCCTTTTTCAATGGCGACATCTTTTCCTCATTAACAGTTGTTTTACCATACGTAGATGTTACTGTTTTTTGTTGGGGTTCTTGTATCTTTGTTGTTCAGAAATATTCTGAACAATCCTTTTCATTCAGTTTGTTTTTTTGCCACAAATGTTTCATGGTGCATATAATCATGTGTCAGCTTGAAACTGCCTATTCCAATCTTTTGGCATCTGACAAATGATTATAATAAATGTAACAGTCCAGGGATCAAGCTAGACTTGAATTTTAGGGAGAAGTGGATGCAAAGCAAGAAACAATATATATATGTGTGTGTGTGTGCATGTGTGTTCTCTTATTTGAATTATGCCCTCTATTTCCCAGTATACATATTTGCATTTATCACTGGATTTATTTTGGTTATATGACTCTAATAGAGAATAACAGAAACTACATTGTAACAAATTTTAACTGAGTCGCCAGATTGCATTATTGTAATTACAAGTTAGTAAAAATGCTTAATCAACTACCCAAAATAATTTTTTTGTATTTGTATTTTTTATATACATGTACTTTCTAAAATAATGGCACTTTGAAAGATTTCTAAATGCATTTGAAACAACCGCTGTACCATGTACATGAGGGCATATGCACACATCTTCATATCATACCGTTCGTCCTAATTTCTTTGTTGCGGATAAAACAGTACCATAATTATTCATAACATTACCAACATGGCTCCTGTAAAGTTGGTATATGAACTAAACTCTTGTTTCCAACTGAATCAACACAGACAGTGCATCTATTTTTCGAAGGAGGGGTTTTCTTAATGCAATGACTTACTTCATTACAAGAGTCCATTGATAGGATTGTAAATTTATGGTTTATTTATTTTTCTACGTACTTATAGTAATTTTAGGCATTGGTTAAATAGTATCTGCTTCATTGCTTTTTTTCATATTTCCACAAATACGAGTCAAGTCAGAAAACAACTCTGACCTTAAAGCGCATCTCACAAAGTCCACAACATAGCATTGCCCCATACATTTCTAGCCTACATAATTGTAGTTTAAAGTTAAATCTTACATAACACAACACATAGGCTTTGCTTCCTATGAATTTAATATTTTTCTTAATATATTTGCTCTCTGATTTACGAAAACAGACAATCTAATAAACTGTTACTTCCCAGACAATGATGTCAGCCATTAGGGATTTCCCCGTTACTGGTTCACTTAAAGTTTCAAACTAATTTTATGATGAAATAGTGTACAAGAGGCAGTTAAAATATCCAGATCACTGATTCTGTTCTTAAAGCACAAATTGCTATTTACATACTATTGCTAAAATTTCAAAACACAAGTTTGTATATTTTTATTACCAACGGATAACATGCAGAAATCGGGTGATGATAGTCGGTAACTTACTTGGGAATGGGTTAATGGTTAATCAGCTATCAAAACACGTCTGTGAATGTGCAAGAGTTTGTTTGTCAGTGTAATTGATATCAAAACTAGGTCTAGCTAATGATGGCTTTATGAATACATTTCGCTACAACACTAGAACTAACCTGGTTAAGGCAAGGGGTCATCTCAAAATGTATGGTCAGTCAATGTACCTCTAAAAAAATCATAAGGTGACGTTGTTTTTGCTTTTCTAACAAAAGCAATGTTTACAGTTTTTAGGCGAATTAGTCACCCACTTTGCCTGTAGTGTGACCCCTGATAGTCATCAAAAAGATCTGATATATCCATTGCTTCCAGTTGGTTCCAAGTTTCAAGATGCAGAAAGTCACTCCCTTGAAACTGGTTCTTGCTTTTTCTTTCACCATTTTGATCATATCCAAGATATCACAAAACAGAAGAATTTTAACAAAGTAAATCACTCAACACAAATATCAGCGTCGAGGTCTTACATGTAGGACTACCCCTACTTCCATTGCATTCCAGACAATGGATGTGTCAGTTAACATAACTTCAGAACACATCCATACATGCCTGTCAGAATTTGAATTTATTAGAAAAAAAGATATCATGGTAAGCAATTTCTGACTAAAACAATTTGTGAGAAAAGCGTCGATATGAACTGCCAAGTGTGATATATTCCTGAAAATATGACTTCTCCTTTAGATGTTAAATGAACTTGGAACACACAACAGATCACCGTTATTTAGGCAGTAAGACGGAAACCCCCAAAACATCGATGTCTTATAATGTAGGATTAAGTTTTGTCAGCACTGTATTAGCCTTATTAGTCCTACATGTAAAATCTTGATGCTGATATATATGTTTTGGGCATCAGGGTCTTAATGCCTAACTAACAGTCTTGTGTAGTGTGTTTTGATGTCGACTAATGAAAGTCAAATTTTCAGGAATATGACACAACTGGCAACTAAAATAACAACTCTTTTCTGCAAAGTAAAATCATAATGTTTTAGTCAGACTTTACTTACTCTGATGTCTTTTCTCTAATAAATTCAAATTCTCACAAAAAGAAATGGACCTGTTTTCAAGTTTCAATAGCCTACGTTTCACTTGAATGGAAAGCAATGAAAGCCGGGAATGCCGAAATCGGGTTAAGTTTAAATATTATTCTTTAATGAAATTAATAAAAAATATCTTATGCCTATTGGAACTGTAAAGCAAAGTTTCATTCAAGAAACATATCCGCCACATAAACCTACTTAAACATACTTCGGCATACCTTGACTACCGACGCATTGCAACAAATTCAAATCTATGTCAACGGAACACAAAAATGTGTCCATTTGCAGTGTCATATTTTCATTCCACCAGGATAAAGACAGCACAGTAAGTATATTAATTACATATAAATTAGTGGAAGAGTGTCGATATATGTTGCCAAATGTGAGATATTCCTGAAACTTTGACTACTCGTTCCGATGTCAACGACATCGGAACACGCTATACACGCCTGTTATTTGGATAGAAAGACACAGCACTAAAACAAAACCAACATGTGCTATGCCTTACATTATAGGAATATAGCCTTATAAGCTTCAGATGATGCGTTTTTCAACTGAGCTTTAAAGTTTTGTATTGAGAGTCACACACAAATTTATGAACGTACCATTTACATCATATACACTTATATATGATATCCCCATAGCTGCTGACCATAGTATCAAATTCGCAATGTCTTTATATGAAAATTCGTCCTCTAAAACAAGAAGACCTAAATGCAAGGGGAGCTTTTGCAAGTCCCTTGCATCAGATCGGACTGCGAGGTCAGCCTTCTTGTACAATAAGCCTGGAATCCGGTAAAACCAGGAGCTAAGAAATCTGCTGACAGTCAGCAGATAATGAACAATTCGCAAAATCAATGTTTCAAACATTCTTAGCTTCGAAAAAACTATTATTCCATGTCAAAATTGTAATAGCACCTGACCGGTTACTCGTGGAGGAACTACATTTGGAATACCTCTGTTGTAATTGGTCCGCCTCACTTCCGGGCACCTTCATAGGCAGAAAGTCACGTTCTCACACGATCATTGGATAATAAATTACAAGTTGAAAGCAATAATTGGTTTTCCCCTTCCAGCTGGGTGAATTTGATTGGATGAACCGTTAATACATATACATAGGCCAAGCAAAAACGATTTTTTTTGGCAAAAACATCTCATTTTGAGACAAAATGGGTAGCAACCAATAACTGCCCCATTTAGCCGCTAAATAAATCTGTTACATAATGAAACCGTAACATTAATACCCATGTCCGATAAATTTAAAAACAAATGCATAACTTAAGTACAAGGAAAGCATATTAATATGAAACTGATTGCAACTTATTTTACTTATTGTACATCAACGTTGTAAATTCATAATTTCTGGTAATCAGTTTGGTTTTCTTAAAAAAAAAAAAAACACTCAACAGACTTACGAATAAAATTAGGTGTCAAATATTATTTAGAACATGGTAACTATTATATATATTGATATTGTGTGTTAATTTTTATAATTATAGATTGTAAGGGCATTAGTATAAATTTAAAAAAAAAAAAACATTAAATAATTAATTTTGTCTACTATGGGTTTGTGCTATAAGGTCATTTTGTCTGGTAAACATGTTTACGTGACCTTTAGATCTTGTTGACGGATTTGATGGTATCTGAGTTCATATCATTGCACGCACCCCACCCCCCACCCCCTTGGAAAACCAAGTCTCCTGATTTCTGATTGGTCGGCTGTTAAAAGCCCTAACCTTGTTGACAAGTTAGATTGATTTGGAAATGACCTTATGACCCTCAGTAGTAAGGTGGGGCACTATACGTACAATGGAAATTAGCATTACGGAGACCCCTGGGTGAATATACGTACAATGGAAATTTAACATGGCGAAAAATCGTGGGTTAATATACGTACAAGGGGAATTAACATGGGGATAAAACTGTGGGCCGATATACGTACAAGGGGAATTTAACATGGGGAATAGATCGTGGGACTGTCTAGGGACAATGGGAAATTTAACATTACGGAAACCCCTGGGGGATATAGCCTCAAGGGAATTTAACATATGGAAATTGAACATGGTGGGTCTGTATAGCGTCAAGGGGAATTGAACATAGTGGGATTGTCTAGGGACAATGATGGTAGAGGGTCAAACACAACAGAGACAGAAATATACATACACTAGTACAAGCGTGAGATTTATATATAAAGCATTACCAAGACCTGAAATCTTGCTGGGGTGTTCAAAAATTTGCATAATTGTAATGATGCTATAAATAGCTATAATCAAGGAAATGCTCAACGACAAAATGGATGTGACTAAAAGTAACGTTAAAATGACGAAATTGTCCCAGAATTTAAAGGAAAATAAACATATCCCCGAAAATTAAGTTACAATGGTTTAGACTAAAATGGATAAAATTAGTAACTACTTACAATATCAACTTCTGTGACGATCGTGGATAAATACCTATGTATCTATAATCAGCTGAAATTCCTATGAAATCCCACTATCTATTTATAGCTCCAACTTGTGGGTTTTTCCTTTGGAAAATCCCATTATCTTTTTATAGCCTCAGCTTGAGTGACGTTCCTGTTTATGAATTCTAGTATATATGTATAGCTACAAAATGTGGAAATCCCCAAGTCGATATTTATAGTCTCAAAATTTCCAGCGTCAGTGACGTCACTGTACTGAACACTAGGGGATAAATGGCAACAGTGTTGCAAGTGGCTGACCTGAATACGCGCTACTGTAGGTAGGTAGGTAGAGTGTATCTGATAGGGATAAAGTGAGTTTTATAGGGACAAACAGAGACCAATACACACACACACACACACACACAACATACGCGCGCAGACTCACACACACACACACACACACACACACACAGGGAAAAGGAAAAAACAAACCCCAAAATATACTATCCACACTCGGGAGGAAGAAAAAAAAAACAACCAAATATACGATCTACACAACGTACGCGAACAAACACACACACACACACACACAACATACGCGCGCAGACTCACACACACACACACACACACACAGAGGGAAGAGGAAAAAACAAACCCCAAATATACTATCCACACTCGGGAGGAAGAAAAAAAACAACCAAATATACGATCTACACAACGTACGCGAACACACACACACACACACACACAGAGGGAAGAGGAAAAAACAAACCCCAAATATACTATCAACACAGAAGGGAGATAATACAAACCCCAAATAAACTATCCACACAAACGTACGCGAACGCATACAAACTCGAAATATACTATCAACACAGAAGGGAGATAATACAAACCCCAAATAAACTATCCACACAAACGTACGCGAACGCATACAAACCCCAAATATACTATCAACACAGAAGGAGATAAAACATACCCCAAATAAACTATCCACACAAACGTACGCGAACGCATACAAACCCCAAATATACTATCCACACAACGTCGCTAACGCATACAAACTCCAAATATGCTATCCACACTCGGGAGGAAGAAAAAAAAACAACCAAATATACGATCTACACAACGTACGCGAACACACACACACACACACACACACACACACACACACAGAGGGAAGAGGAAAAAACAAACCCCAAATATACTATCAACACAGAAGGGAGATAATACAAACCCCAAATAAACTATCCACACAAACGTACGCGAACGCATACAAACCCCAAATACACTATCAACACAGAAGGGAGATAATACAAACCCCAAATAAACTATCCACACAAACGTACGCGAACGCATACAAACCCCAAATACACTATCAACACAGAAGGGAGATAATACAAACCCCAAATAAACTATCCACACAAACGTACGCGAACGCATACAAACCCCAAATATACTATCCACACAACGTCGCTAACGCATACAAACCGCAAATATACTATCCACACTCGTGAGGAAGAAGAAGAAAAACAACCAAATATGCGATCTACACAACGTACGCGAACACACACACACACACACACACACACACACACACACACACGCACACCACAGAGGGAAGAAGAAGAAAACCATTATACACTATCCACACGCAGTGAAGAAATAACCCTTTATATATATACTATCAACAGAGAGTGAAGAAAATAACCCATTATATTCCATCAACACAGAGTGAAGAAGAAAAAGTTTTTTGAAAGCACCTAAGCCCTCACCTGCAATGACCAACTCTGCCAAACACCTACACCCCACCCACCCCCACTCCCAACACTACAAAACCCATTTAACCCGTTATTTTATGGCATCAGTGTGTGATTTAGGAAACATCAAGACACAAAATGATGGACGAATAGACTGACTATTGTTTACGGACTTGCATGCCTAAAGAGCGTGCGTGAAGGAAAACATCCTTCCATTTCAATTCTAACTAAAACATGATCCAGAGGGATAGAGAGAGGTGAAAGAGCACAATTTCATAAAGTGTGAGTAAAAACAAAACAAGCCATCCTTATTATACAATGTAAAGACCAAGAGACACTTACGTTTTCTTTCTGGTCTATTCTCTTTTAGAAGGTAGTATGAAATTTCACATCAGGGCCAACGCATCGGCTCACATTGTCAATTTTTCCATTTCCATGTTTTTACTGGCACAAGTTCTTCATCATCTTCAATTTCTTCTTCTTTTGAATCCCTCTTCTCTGTTTCGTCTTGTTTTTGTTTCTTCTCTTTTCTCGTAGGGCAGTCTGAATTCCAGTGTTCTTTCTCCTGACAACGATATTAGGTATCTTGACTTTTGTCTCTCTTTCTTAGACGAAGCAGGTATTCTGGAGACAAATACCCATTTACCTTTGCAGATATAGCAAACTTCATTAGCACTTACACACTTTCGTATGACTCTCATCAAATCAACGACCAAAAGAGTAAGTTTTGTTGCCACTTTCGCCTGTGAATTATGCTTTCGTATGACTTTTAGCAAATATTTGACCAGCAGGTCGATCTGTGCTGACTCTTCCATCTTCTTGATCGTTTGAGAGTGGGATGAATACTCTGACGCTAAGACACTCTCCTTATATACATGGACCTGCTGCGTATTAAACCTAGTCAAATGTAATTTTGCAATAAGATGAAACGATTTCATTGAGGAAGTAAAAAGCAATGATGTACCGTACCGCCTCACACAAAACCTGAAGTTTTAGTTCAAATCCGTGTCAGCGATTTCGAAGACGACATAACTGAGCTTTAATCAATGCTCTCCATTAATGCCTCAAAACCACGAGTCCTGATTCACGCCAAAAGAAATTTCGTTCGGTCCATAAAAAATAGTATCACATCTGAGAAACGCAAAAACGAACTTCCAGAAAACTGAGAACGACGGCTTACACCTACAACGTAAATGTGTGAGTTCAAGTAGTGCGTAAAACTTAGTCAAATTAGATTTTTATAGTCAAGACGAAACGATCTCTTTTCGAACAAGAAAGCAGACACCAAGCGACAATGGCGATCCGTGTCACACAAAACTTTTCAAAATGTATATTATCAGAGGTTTGTTCTAGCGATCTGCACGGTTAAATTAAATGTTGATGTATTTTGCAATAAGACGGACACAATTTCCATGGGATCGCCCATGGTACGATTGTTCGTGCATTAGTTTAATTTTTAAAAATATTTTTTTACATAAATCGCCTATAGGATAGACCCAGTAAAGCATGGCCATTCTCGTCACTGTCTGAATAGCTACTCAAGTCAATTCGAAGCGAACGCGGTAAGAAAATAAGTATAGCCAATGAAATGGCTTACAACGGGTGATGCATTGTTTTGTTCTAGGGCTGTGTGGCATAATAATCCCTATGTTCTTGCGTTGTTACCATTACAGTGCAGACAGACTGAAATGTGAACTTACAAGCCCTCTTTGTGTGTGTTGTACCATTTCCTCTTACCACATCAAAATACTGAGCGTCACAGTATTGGTTCGCGTTTTCAAGCTGACCATTTTTTTATATCTCACTTAAACATTTCGACATGAACACTCACATCGGTAGAGTCAGAACAGACGTGTTACAATATTGAGGGGCATGTTATCTTTTCTTTTTCAAACTAATAAATTTGGGGTTTGTATGAAGTAAAGAACCGAAAGTACAGTGAAACTCAAGGATGATGACCCAATCTGTCTGTCTATTGATGCGTGTATTTACTTAAGAAGAAATATGACCTCTAAAACACAAAGAGATACGGCAAGCATGATTAGATTAAACACAACGATGTTTTCCTTCACGCCCGTGTAATTTAGAGTTTCAATCGTCTTTGAAGACAAACTTGGTCTCCTTTTGTAGGGCTTGAAATAATAAAAAAAAATGAAAAATCTTAAGCACTTTGCTATAGATAATTTCATCAACAGACCAAACAACATAAATACCGTTACAACAATAGAAAGCCTTAAATCTTCTATCAAAAAGAAATGCATGAAAAAAATTAAAGATTAACGATAACTAACCAATGAAACCGAATTTAACAAAGGCAATGACATGTGAAGAAATGCCTCTCACTTTGGAAAGGTAGGCGAATGTACTCTGTCATGCACCGTCAACTTGAAAAAAATTATAAACAGAGAGAAACCTGAATTCAAAATTCAGTTGTTTCTTTTTCTTCAAAATTATTTCGTTTCTTTTTTCTTTTTTTTTTTTTGGAACAAATCTAAGCACTAATATAGAGTGGAAAAGGGAAAATGCACATACAAGCTTTGATATTTCTGAAAAAAGGAGGGGATATTCCTAACGTTCATAACCACCTATATATGCTTGGACTTGTCTGTGACTTATCCACAAAACAAGATATACATATTTCTGGTCAAGCTGCAAGTGTGTGCGTGTTTTTGAAAATGGTAAAAATTGGATATACAATTTTCTCGTGACACTTATAAAGTGAAGAGTCTGAATTCAACAATTTTGAATTCAAAATTGTTGTGTTGTGTTGTGTTGCGTTGTGTTGTGTTGAATTCAAAATTGTTGTGTTGTGTTGTGTCTCCAGTCTGTCCATCCATTGTCGACTCATCTTCCTACGAAGATGTGCTCAAGATAAGCCAAGTTGAACGAAGCCTATGTGAATTTGCATAGGGTCATGACAAGTCTGATACCGAGACCTGAAGAGATAGACAATATCATAATGTTGAAAGTCACTGAAGACCTGAAAGAAGAGCTCTTCAAGGAGGAATTCAAGAAGGAGAAAGAAGAATGGACGGAGAAGTACAGACTTCATAAACAGCAGAGAGAGCAGCAACAGCAGCAGCAGCATGAACCTGGCAGAGGCTTTGTTAACAGTTTTATCGACACCAAAGAGTTCTTCTTCTCTCTCCGAAGAAGCAGACCTTATCCTGTGAGAAAGCCTGTCGTCAGAGGAGCCCGTCATCTTATAACCTAAGCGATCGCCATAGCTTCAACTTCCCAAAAAAAAAATTCAGGGCTACCCCATACTCTCGAAAAGAAATCACATTCCATTGCCTATGATACGTTAGTCAGTTAGAAGAAAAAATACAGAAGTGAGTCTATCAGCACATGATTTCTTTATCTTGGTTAGAAAGTGTGACTCTAAGTTGTTCGTTTCCGTCGCTTATCAAAATTTTAAAAATAGTAATGTTCTGTAAAAAGTGAATGAGTGTTTCTTTTAGGTCTGTGCGTTTTGTTTTCTTTTGTTGGTGATAATATGGATAATGTAAGTTCGGGTACAACGAAATTTAAAGAATTAGGTCCAGAACTCGGTGTGGAGGGAAGAAATATACGCAACAGCAGCGGGAGCAAGAAATGCAGACCTAGCCAGTCAGCACTCCACAGTAGTTAAGTGGGATACTTACTATACGTACAATGGGAATTAGCATTACGGAGACCCCTGGGACAATATACGTACAATGGAAATTTAACATGGCGAAAAATCGTGGGTCAATATACGTACAAGGGGATTTAACATGGAGAAAAATCGTGGGACAATATACGTACAATGGAAATTTAACATGGAGAAAAACGCTGGGCCACTCTAGGGACAATGGGAATTTAACATAGAGTTTGGGTTAGTCGAGGGACAAGGGAAATTAACATGGGGAACAGAGTTTGGGCTTTTGGGATTTTTTTTTTTTTTAAAAGTTTTTTAAATTTAAATTTAAATTTAAATTTAAAAAAAGGGGTAGGCAATGGAAAGGCTATCTCTTTTCGAGAAATATGGCTGGCCCTGAAAAGGGCCTTTGGGTTTATGTTAATGTATTCATTAACATAAATGGTACCGCATTGGTCTTCTTCTTGTCCTTAGGCTACGTCTCACTGTTGGTCCGTAAATCAGCACTCTTTTCAGGCATCCTTGTCTTTCTACGTAGATCCTACGTATCCACAGGCTGGTGTTTGTCCTGTGGACAACGGCCCACTTGGATCGGACATACATGGGTATGTCCGTCCGGAACATCATGGAAGACACAAGCGTAGAAGATTGCACATCGGTCCACATCTTGAAGCGACGAGAACAGGTGAATCAATGCACTGAACTGCGCTTATTTATAGGTAGAGGCAGGATTGAAACAGATTGAGTTCATTCACCAATCCAAACACGCGTTACAAAATTCAGTCAGCCCGCATCCAATCCGAAGAGAGTAGTCTGTGACGTCAGTTGGTCTATATAGATTCGCTAGCGCTTGTGTGCAGTCAATCTATGCGACAGTGATTCAACATGACGGAAACTCAGAAAACGATCCATTGGGGTGCACCAGCAGGGGAGACTGCCCAAGGGAACCCGGACTTACTTTCAGAAGAGGTACATTGGGATTTTGTGGATTTTCTTACCTCGCAAGAATTTGTTCCGGAACCTTCGTTACCTTCTTCATTACCGCAAGTGGAGAATTTTAGACAGAGACAGAAAGAAGAATTGGAGAAATTTATGCAACGACAAAAGGAAGCGGAACAAGCTTTTCTCCTACAGCAACAGCAACAGCAACAAGAAGAGGTAAGAAAAAAACAACAGCAACAACAGCAAGAAGAAGTAGCAGCAAAGAAACAAGAGGGTGAAAATCAAACGGCTACGGTACTGTTGGACATTTTAGCGGAGTTAAGAAGTCTGAAACAAATGTATCAGACTTCTTTATCACGACCGAAGAGAATACGACCTTCCCGAGCTAAACACGCCAACCCTGTGACTAAGCCTGTCGTACCACCCTTAGTGATTTCAACCCAATCATCAGAAGTAGGCCTTGGCCGTGGCAAAGGCTTAAGGCAGTTAAAGTTGATTGGTTAAACTCACTCCTACACCATAAAGAAAAAAGGCCCTTTTCAGGGCCACCCACATTTCTCGAAAAGAAATACAATTTCAATTTGCCAATAACTCAAAAATAAACCCACCCATTTTACCCTTACAGTACGTGTCTGTGTATGAGTGCGTGAGTGTAGCTTCTTATTTTAAAATCAAAACTCAAAGACACTTACCTTATATCATTCATGTATTCTTTTATCCATTTTTTTACAATCCAATTCACAATTCACCACAGAACACTTTAAAAAGTTCGTACACTTCTTCTTTTTCATTATTTAGTCTCTCTGTTTTTTGAATTTCTTCACCGTTTTTTCCTCATTTTCTTCCCTTCTTCTTTTCTTCTCCTGTTTCTTTGCCTCTTTTAAATAGAATTGTCTTCTTTCTTCCTCTTCTTCCTCTGAAGAATCCCTCTCTTCTTCCGAAGAATCCCTCTCTTCTTTTGAAGAATCCTTCTTTTCTTCTGACTCCTCTTGTTTCTTTTTTGGGCAATCTGGAGACCAATGTTCTTTTTCTTTACAATAATAACAGGTATCTTGACTTTTGTCTTTTTTAGCCCCTGTTTTTGTTCTTTTTTGACGGTCTGGACACTCTGAAGACCAATGCCCTTTCTTCTGACAGATATAGCAAGTATCTTGACTTTTATCTCGAAAGGAAGGAGAGTAGTCTGTCGGCTGGTCTGAAGAGAATTTTCTAATGACCCCTCGCAAAGCTCTGACGAAACGTTCCATCTGGGTAGTCTCTTCCATCGTTGTGCTCAGCTTGAGAGTGAAATGAATAGTGAAAGGACAAGACACACACCCTTTTTATATACGCTGGTTTGCCAAGACTATAAATTAGTCTATGGTGTTTAAACTTGAGTCATTTGACGTTTTGCACTCAAGATGAAACGATCCCATTCATTCGAGAAGAAAGAAGAAGAAGAAGAAAGTAAGAGGCAGAAACGTGATCTATCGCCTCGTACCAGGGCTGAAATCTTGGCACAGATTCATGCCAGTGATTTTGAAGAGGACATGAGTGAACCAGAATTTGAAACCTCTAAACCAAGTTCGTCACCCTTAGTCAACCCTGAAAAATACTATTCCATTCGAGAGACGGAAAAGCGCTCCTCTAGAAAATTTAGAACCACGGCTTACACCTACACGGTGAAGTTTAAAGATTTCAAGGCCGACGTACCCTTGGAGAAAGCAGAAGGGTTCATCACCGAGATGTGGGATTCTTTGCTCACCGCACTCAAGCGACAATGTCAACCCAAAGAAGACGATCGCTTGACACTATCCATAGATCACGACGGTTTGAAATCCCCTGTTTGGATCGAGTTTAGCAGACCTGCAGAACTAATCCCTTCCAAAATCATGGACAAGATTCAACACGTACAACAATCTAATGACCAGTTTGACATCACCGATGGTAAAGCCACACTGAAAATGGCCCACGTCTCTCTTCCTCAAGGGACAGGACGCAAAAAGATGTTATTGGTGAACGAGCTTCGCAGCATTAAGCGTAGTCTTGTCCAAATTCACAATCCTCATGACCAGATGTGTTTAGCCCGTGCCATCGTGGTGGGACGAACCTATGCCAACAAGAACGACACGACAGAATGGAAAAGAACCTGGAACACTATTCAACGATCCGATCGAGCCAAACAACGAAACGAAGCAGAACTCCTGTTGCAACAAGCTGGCCTGTCCAAAGACACACCCTGTGGCATTCCTGAGATGCAAAAATTGCAAGATGCCCTAGCTCCACGCTACACCTTGAAAGTGCACCCTCAAGAAATGCGCGGGTCTCTGTTGTTTCGAGGCCAGGATTTTAAGGATGGAAAATACATTCATGTTTATCATCACGATGACCATTTCGATACCATTACCAGTATCACCGGATTCCTGGGATACGGTTATTATTGTGAGAAATATGATTATGGTTATAACAATCGAGAGCAACACAAGCATTGTGGATTGAAATGCCCAGGATGTTTGGCCTCTCCACCCTGTCTGAGCGAAGAACCAGTGCCTTGTTCGACTTGTCTGCGCACGTTTGTCAGCCCTGCCTGTTACCAGCAACATTTGAAAACACAAGGTTCACAGAAGAAATGTGCTTGTCAACTCCTGAGATTGTGCCCTACGTGTGGAAAAGGCATACTTACCAACAATGCCAAGCCACACGTATGTCGAGGAAAGAAAAAATGTCACATTTGTCACCACATCGTGGACTTGGAACACGAATGTTACGTGCAAAAATACCAACCCCCACCAGAGAAAGAGGACGGTCACAAGAAGAAAGGCAATTTCATCTTTTTCGATTTCGAATGCATGCAAGAGACTGGCATTCACATCCCTAATTTCTGCGTGGCTCATCGAGCGTGCGAGAAGTGCATTCAAGAACATATCTTCAGTCATTGCCCTCACTGCAGCAAGATTCCTGGAGGACGTGAAAACATCTTTCGGGGACCAAACACGTTAGCCGATTTTGCCCAATGGGTCTTAGACCCCATCGACAAGACGTGGAGCCAAGAGGACATCGAACGTTACGGAGATTGTCATCGTCATGCCACGGTGATGGCTCACAATTTCTCCGGATACGATGGACAGTTTCTTTTGAGGTACTATACGGAACATGGCACCGAACGTCCTAAAGTGATTTTGAACGGAGCCAAAATCATTTTCATGCAAGTGGGACAAGTACAGTTTAAAGATTCGATGAGTTACTTGGCCATGCCTTTGAGCCGAATGCCTAAAACGTTTGGAATGACAGAAATGGCTAAAGGGTACTTTCCACACTTTTTCAATACGGAAGCCAATCAACATGCTGTTCTACCCCATTTGCCTGAGGCTCACTATTACGACCCCGACAACATGCGTACCGAACAACGAGAAGCTTTCTACGCTTGGCACCAAGCTCACGCCTCGGACCCTTTCGACTTTCAGGAAGAAATGTTAAAGTATTGTCGTTCCGACGTGGACATTTTACGGCGTTGCTGTGGAAAATTTCGAGAACTGTTCATGGAACACGGAGGGGTCGATCCTTTGAAAGAAGCTTGCACCATTGCCAAAGCGTGTTCCTTAGTGTATCGACAACGATTCATGCCTGAAAACACCGTGGCTGTCATCAGTCCTCAAACGACCCACTATGTCAAGCGTCAATACTCGGTCAAAGCCCTACGTTGGTTACATTACTTGTGCGACAAGGAAGACAAATGGATTCAGCATGCCCGCAACGGAGGAGGCGAAAAGACCATCGGAACGTATTCAGTAGATGGCTGGGACTTAGAAAACCCCAAGATCGTGTACGAGTTTAACGGTTGCTTATTTCACGGATGTCCCGTCTGTTACCCTGACCGTGACACTAAAAATCAGTTTTTGCAACGAACCATGGAAGACTTGTACCAGGACACTTGTCAGCGACGCCTAAAGTTAGAACAGCAAGGATACCAAGTGGTGGAAATGTGGGAACACGAGTACGATCACCGTTTGAAAACCGATCCCGAGTTTAAACGCCTCGTGGAAAGTTACCAGTTCATGGACCCGCTGAACCCGAGGGATAGTTTGTACGGAGGAAGGACCAATGCCACCTGTTTGCTGTACCAAGCCGACGAAGAGAAAGGAGAAGAAATCAAATACCTGGACGTGTGTTCGCTGTATCCCTACGTGTGCAAATATTGTCGCTTTCCTGTAGGGCACCCGCAATTGTTCACGGAACACATCGACCTGAAAAACATTCGACAATACGAAGGCTTGATCAAGTGTAAAGTTTTGCCTCCCACGAACCTATACCATCCCGTCTTACCTCACCATTGTCAAGGCAAACTGATGTTTCCATTGTGCCGTACTTGTGCCGAAACGTGCAACCAGCACCAACCTTGCCATCACAGCCAGGAAGAACGTGCCTTGACGGGAACCTGGGTCAGCGTGGAATTGTTCAAAGCTCTGGACATGGGATACCAACTGTTAGAAGTGTACGAAATTTGCCAAGAACAGTACCACAAAGGTGACCCTACTCAGAAAGGCATTTTCGCCGACTACGTGGATGCCTTTTTGAAACTGAAACAAGAAGCCAGCGGCTATCCTTCCTGGTGTCACACTCCCGAAGACCAAATACAATTCAAAGAGAAATACTACGCACAAGAAGGCATCTCTTTAGACCACATCGAAAAAAACGAAGGCAGGCGATCGTTTGCCAAAGTGATGTTAAATTGCTTGTGGGGTAAAATGGCACAACGACCGTGTTTACCCAAGACGGAATATTTGACAGAACCTTCCCGCTACTTCCAGATGATTCACGACAAAACCAAATACATGAAACACGTGGACGTCGTTCGAGACGATTTGATCTTGGTCAATTACGAAGAAGATCTGGACTTTGTACAAGACGACCCTTTTGGAAATGTCATCATTGCGGCTTACGTGACAGCCCATGCTCTCTTAAAATTGTAGGAAGCTTTAGAACTGTTAGAAGAACGCGTCCTGTACTTTGACACGGACAGTTGCATTTACATCCATCACCCGATTCAACAGCACCCTGACATCGAAGGAGACCGTTTAGGAGCCTGGACAGACGAGCATCCCGACGACAAGATTCTAAGTTTCGTCAGTGGTGGTCCCAAAAATTACGGCTACGAATACCGGGACAAACAAGGAGAAGTGCACACGACGTGCAAAGTGAAAGGACTGACTCTGAATCATCGTACCAGTCGAGTGGTCACCTTTGGGGTATTGAAAGAAGCCTTGCAATCGGGAGAGGATGGAAACTTTAAAGTGACCACCTATCAACCGAACAAGATTGTACGTTTACCCACTCACCACATCGTCAGTCGACCCTTGGAAAAAGTCTATCAAATTGTATACCAGAAGCGAGTGCGACTTCCCAATCACTTCACCTTACCGTACGGTCACGTCGGTATTGGTCTGTATATGAAAAGGAACCCTAGGCAAGATCGATAGTTCATTGTTCATTGAAGTAACTTACCATGTCGTTGACGAAGAAGAAACCAGATTGGTTAGGAGTCAAATGTTGGACATCACCGAGACCAGGGTTTTGAGGCTTGGACACAAGAGGTGGCCCAGTATGCACGAGAGTTATTCAAGGAAAAAAGTTACTTTTCAACCTGTGTTAGTGACGGTGCCAGAAGAACCCGTCACCCAGGACAGGACTGTCGTGGACAGGCCTGAAAGACCCTTTCGGGAGGACACTTGTGTGACCTTACCCCTACTATAGAACTGGTTAGAACTTTACCCAAAACATGTTGTACAGACACTTGTGTTTATTCCACGTTCATGGTTATCATGTGCCTTTTATTCTTGTACTTAAGCCTTTGGCTTTTATGCATTTTTGTCTTTCGTATTCATGTTTGAAACATTCAATAAACGTGTTCTGAAAAAGTATATAAACTCTTGTCTTGTTTGTTTTTCGTGTCACAAGTGACATTTCTCACACCATGGCTACCTCTGCTGTCTCTGCTCCCTCTTCCTCTACTGTCAAAGTCATCGACGAACACTTAGATCGTGCCAGTTGGGAGGCTTTGTATCTTCGCCATCCCTTTAACATGCTCATTGCTGGACCTAGCGGTTCAGGCAAAACCGAATTCGTCAAACGTTTGATCGAACATAAACATCATTTGATCGATCGACCCCCTCAACGAATCGTGTGGTGTTACAAAGAGTGGCAATCGGCGTACAGCCTCTTGCGAGAAAGTCAAGGCGATTCCATCGTGTTTGTGGAAGGCATTCCTAAAGAAGACGACGGCATCGTCTCTGACTCCCGTCTAACCCATTTGGTCATTTTCGACGACATGTTAGGAGAAGACGAAGAAGAAATTAAACTGTGGTTCACGCGCAAAGGGCATCACCGTAATGCCAGTGTCGTTTACATCACCCAAAATTTGTTTCAACAAAGTAAAGCCCATCGCACCATCAGTCTCAATGCGCATTACGTGGTCTTGTTTAAAAGCCCTCGAGATAAATCGCAAGTGCAAGTCTTAGCCAAACAGTTAGGAACGCCTTGGCTGACTCAGGCGTACGACGATGCCACTCAAACTCCACACGCCTATTTACTCGTCGATTTGAAGCCTACGACTCCCGAGGATTTGCGATTTCGTACCCATTTGTTTCACCACTGGTGCCAAGACGGAGGGCCTGTCCTGTACACGTCTCCGTCCTCGACTTCATTTCACTCCCCATAAAAAAATCTATAAAAATCTCAGACCCTTTTTCGTCTGTCTCACTCTCAGTGCGAACATGACGTCCCTTCAGTCGCATCTTCCCGTCAAATTGATTCGTGCCTTGTATGGCATCAGTCGAGAAAAAGATCCACAAACACGAGTTCGTGTCTTAGAAGCTAGTCTCAAAGAAGTCTTACAATGGTTCACGGTGACGGCACGTCAATTACTCCAAGGAATCATTCAGATTCCTCATCAAACCAAACGCTTTTTCGATCGAAACAAAGTCGCTTTGGTCCAATTGGCCGATCCCCGCATCGACACTCAAACCAAAAAACAAATCATTTTGAAACCTGGAGGGAGCGGTACTCTAGGAGGGGTCATCATTCGCTCACTCTTAAGATGGGATCCTAATGCCCCCAAAGTTATACCCAAGACAAAAGTCCAACGAAGCCCAAAGAAGAAAAAGACCAGGTCCCCAAGGAGAACTTCTCCAGTGGCAGGACCCTCCTCTGACCAGACACCACCCCGGAAAAAGAAAAGAAGCCCCCAGAAAAAGAAAAGTCCACAGAAAACTAGTCGCAAGAGAGGCACTTCGGCCAGGACGCAACCTTACACTCGCAAACCACGACATGCCACAGCGGTGACTGCGTCTCCGGCAGCTTCACGTTTGTCCACTTCTCCGTTAATGACACCCAGAACTGAAGAGTACTTGGAGACGTTGATCACACCAAGAACTTCTCCGTTGATGACCCCCAAAAGAACTTCCCCAGTGGCAGGACCTTCCAATTTAGTGGCAGTGGCTGCTGCTCACAAAGTACCTTCTCCCAAAATCAAAGTTCAAGAAAGATCGGGCATGTTACAAAGTTTACTGGATTTGTCCAAGCAAGAACTGGCTCGATTTAGTCCGTTGCGTACCCTTGCACGACGTGTCATGCCTGTCCTCAAACTGATACGACGTAAAGACAATCAGTGGCGACGCGTTCCAGTATAAAAAAGGCCTGTGACCAAGTCGGGTATCAGCGTTTTTTCGGTGCTCCTGAAGACTCAAAGATGTCACCCTCCAGAAAACCCCAAGGAAAGAAAAGGAAAGGACTGCCACCACGTTTAGCCAAACATGGGGACATGTTATCTGTCCTGTCCAAAGCTTCTCCACCCCTACGAAAAAAACTCATTCAAACGGCCTCCAAAGAGGTCATCGATACCGTGTGCGAATGTTGTTTGAACGTTTTGAAAGGCACGATCCCTTTGTCCAAACACCAGAAACAATGCTTAAGCAAACATCGTCACGTTCTTCGCCAAATGGTTCGAAAGAAAATTCCCATTCGTCAAAAAAAGAAGATGTTAGTGCAACGTGGAGGTATTTTACCTCTCTTGTTAGGCCCCATACTGAAAGGAGTCTTGGGAACCATGTTGGGAGGACTGGTGGGAGCAAGATAAAAAGGCCTTCGGAAGTCCCAAGATCTCAGAATCGACCCCTGACAACCCCATGGAAGGACGAAAACTAGCTTTAGTGCCTTACAAACGATGAATGGAATACCATCGGTGGCAAGAACAACACACCCCGCATTTACCTCCCAATCCCCATTTGAGCGAGATGTCCCAGTTACAACACGAATTGCAGTCCTTGATGGATCGCCAAGATTTGTCCGAAACAGAAAAAACGCAAAAGTACGGTCAACTCTTGCAACGACTGCAACTCTTTCACCAGAAAGCGTTAGACGAAACAGCTCTACCCACTCTGAAAGATTTTAAGACCTTGATGAAAAGTCCAGCACCATCACCAGTACCAGTACCAGTACGACCAGTACCCGTGACCAAGACAGAAAAAGGAGAAGAAGAGGAAGGGTTTCAAACTCCACCAGAAAAAGTACGCAAGTTAACAACACCACCTACCTCCAGAATTGGATGGATTAAAAAGATGATGGCCACCCCTTCTTCCTCACAAGAGAAAAAGAAAGTGAAGACAGAAGTGAAGACAGAAGTGAAACAAGAACCGATATCCCCCGCTCAGACATCCTTCTCCTCTTCAACACCTATTGCTGGCCGCACACGCAAAGCATTGCAATCCAAGAAAATACCCCAAGAGAAAAAGAGTAGCATCCTCCAAGAGTGGGTGTCTTATTAACACACCAACCAACACAAAAAAAATGGAAAAAGTCTTAGCCAGCATTTACTACGATCCCTCGCATCCTGCAGGTTACGCAGGAGTTCAAAAATTGTATCGTGCTGCCAAAACTCGACTGAAAAGTCGCCGTTTACCTCAAGTGCAACGATGGTTACAAGAACAAGCTACCTACACTTTACACAAACCCATTCGACGCAAGTTTGCCAGAAGTCGCACCCGAGTGGAAGGCATCGATCATCAATGGCAAGCCGATTTAGCCGATGTCTCTCATTTGGCCAGCTACAATCGTGGCTACAAATATTTGTTTTGTGTCATCGACGTCTTTTCCAAATTTGCTTGGGTCGTGCCCTTGACTTCCAAATCGAGCAGCGAGTTAGTGCGAGCCTTGCAACGAGTGTTGAAACAAAGCGGTCGTCACCCTCTTCGATGGCAAACGGACAAAGGTACCGAATTTCTGAACCAAGCTTTCCAAAAAGAATTAAAGAAACGTGACATTCATTTTTTTACCACCGAGAATCCCGAAACCAAAGGCAGCATCGTGGAACGTTTTCAACGCACTTTGAAAGAACACATGTGGAAATATTTTACGCATCACCACACTCTGAAGTACATCGACATCTTACCGCACCTGGTGCAAGTGTACAACCAATCTTACCATCGAAGCATCGGACGTGCCCCGCAAGACGTGACTCCCGAGAACGAAGTGTTGGTGTTTGAGCGCCTGTTTGGTACGTCCCCGACGAGGGCTGTCCCCAAGAAAAGTGGAGAGTTGGCCGTAGGAGATTGGGTGCGCATTGGCAAAACCAAACGCACTTTCGACAAAGGTTACTTACCTAACTGGACGACCGAATTGTTTCGCGTCACTGGACGAGTGCATGGCTGTCATCCTGCCGTCTATAAATTGGAAGACATGAACGGAGAAGTGCTCAAAGGAACGTTTTATTTGCCCGAGTTACAACGTGTGACCAAAAAAGAAGACGACGTGTACGACATCGAAAGCATTCTCGAACGCAGAACCCGTAAAGTGGGCAAACGACGTGTCAAAGAAGTCAAAGTACGTTGGAAAGGATATCCGCCCAGTTTTGATTCTTGGATCGACGCTTCGCAAGTCATCGACTATAAAAAGAAGTGACCATCATGCCTTTTCACACAGCAGACGCAGCTACGTCGACCACTCCTCCTTCCCCTAGTTCTTCTGTGCAAGATTTACAAAAACAACCCTTGTGGGTGTGGTGTGGAGAACGTGTGCCTAAAACGCAAATCGTCTTTTTCTGCCAAATCTTCGTGGTGTATTGTGTCATCGGGGCAGCCATCGCCAATTTGAGTTTGCAACAAGGAGACAAACAATTGTGGACCATTTTATTGAGCAGTTGCATCGGTTACCTGCTTCCTAATCCCTCCCTGAAATTCACCTCGAACGGGAACCCCGGGAACCTTGTGTCCAGTGCCAGTGCCAGTCACCACTTCAATCACAACCAGAACCCCATTTTAGACGGAGACACGCCTCTGACGTCCAGTAACCCCTCGGACAGCCACAGAACTCTGGAATTATGAGTCACCAAAACCAATTTTACTTAACTTTACCCAGTGACAGTTCCATGGAGGTGTTTCCCAAGAACACGTTGTGCTGTTACACGGCCAAATTACCTCAGGCCATCCAGTTAGATCACGAAGCCCATTGGGAAGTGGCTTTAGTAGAAATGATTCACCCGACCCAAGTCCTCAATGTCCTTCCCAATCAAAATTTTTTTGACGTGGAAGTTCATGACGAGCAAATGCAACAGTGGATGGATAGCAATGTCAAATATGACAAGAAAACCCGTACACAAAAGTACACCACCTATCACTTGTTCATTCCCCCAGGCTATTATTTTAGTGGTCAACATTTGGTCAGCACCATAACCTCCAGGTTTAATGTCGTGTTTCTGAAAGCTTTGGAGCATGTCAACAAAAATGTCACCATGGAGTACCACAAAGCAGCTCGTCGCTTCTTGATGAAATTTGAACGAAGTAAAATCGTGTCCATTTTATTTTGTCCTGAATTGTTTGACATGTTGGGCGGAGACATGGACATGAGAAAGGCCATGCTCAAGAAAAACGAATTACCCATCGTTTACGACAACGAGTCTTTTAGCAAGTTATTTCGTGCCCCGGTAGAACTGAACCAAGGACTGAATTTGATGTTCGTGTATTCCGATGTGGTGGAGTACAACGTGGTGGGACACACCTCCGTACCGTTACTGCGTGTCATTCCTTTCAAAGTGGATTCTGCCACGAACGCTGACGAGGAAGGTGGAAACACTTACCACGTCCACCGCGAATTTGTCCATCCTCACTATTTGCCTGTCAGTAAGTCGTATTTGGACACGGTCAACATTGCTATAAAAGGAGATCTGGGACAAAATATTCCATTCACCGAAAGGAAAAGTCACGGTGAAACTCCATTTTCGAAAACGGTTCTCTCACGACTCGTAAGTAAGTCATGTATCCAGTGTACCGAGGGGTTGCTCGACAGCGAGGACACGGTTTAGGAGACATGTTAAAATCGGCCTTTCGTTCGGTGGCCCCGGTGTTGAAACCGATGGTGACACGCGGATTGCACGCCTTGAAAGATGCGGCACTGACGCAAGGCAAAGAATTTCTCCAAAATGTCATCATCGACAAACAAAACCCTAAAGAAGCCTTCATGAGGGCAGGCAAAAATGTCTTGCTGCAAACGGGCAAAGACATTTTAGGCCAACGAGAAACACTTATAAATGCCCTGCACGCTACCGAGTCAGGCATTCAGCAAGGACAAGGCAGAAAGAGACGACGAAGAAAACACCCTTTCACCAGACTTCAAGCGAGAAAGGCCAAGAAAAGAAGAACCGTTCGAGACTTAGACGTTTTCCATTATTGAGAAAAGAGACAAAAAAATGATGCACCGAGAATCTTGTGCTTGTTCCAAGACGGAACTGGATCTGTTTGCCATGCCCCCTACCATGATGACCATGCAAGAATCCCAGTGGGTGGAATTTCACCCCGTCTCCTCACTGACCTATTCCGCTCCCATCGAGTTTGAAATCAAAGGACAGCCCGAAGATTACATCGATCTGAATAGCAGTTACTTGTACCTGAAAGTCAAAATTCTAGATAAGACTGGAGGTGCTATAGACGATGAAGCAGTAGCTCCCGTCAACAATTTCATGCATTCCTTGTTCAGTGGAGTGGACTTGTACTTGAATAACAAACTGGTCAGTAGCAGCATGGATACTTGCCCTTATCGTGCCTACCTGGAAAATCTCTTGACGTACGGAATAGATGCCAAGAACACTCATCTCAATGCCTGTGTGGTATGGGAAGCTGACGAACCTACCAAGTTTGAAATATTGGAAACTGATGAAAAGAAAGACAACAATGATGGATTTGTAGAACGAAGAAAAAGAATCACGGGAGCCGACACAAGTTTAGAACTGATGGATCGTTTGCATTTGGACATGTGGTTGCAAGAAAAGTATTTGCTGAACGGGGTGGATGTCCGCCTGAGACTGAATCGTAGCAGTGCCGCTTTCCATTTGATGGCTGATAGTGACGGTTACAAAACCAAAATCCTAGAAGCCAGACTCTACGTACGCCGTGTGGAAGTGTTACCTAAAGTGGGAAACGACATCAGTCAGACGTTGAGTAGAACGACCGCCAAGTATCCCATACGACGCGTGGAAGTGAAAACCTTCACCATTCCCAAGGGACAGCGATCCATGATCGAAGATCATCTGTTCCAAGGACAGTTACCCAAACGTTTGATCGTTGGTATCGTCGAGAATACAGCCTTCAACGGAGCTGCCGAAAAAAATCCTTTCTACTTTCAACACTTTGGCGTGTCCAAAATCGAAGTCAGTCGCGATGGCAAGACCTTGTGTACCCGACCTTTCGAACCTGACTTCACCAAGAAGAATTACTTGAGATCGTACTTGTCCCTGTACGAAGCCACCGGACAGTTAGGAACCAATACCAGTCACGGTATTACGTACGAGGATTATGCAGGAGGCTACGCTTTGTGGGCTTTCGATTTCACTCCAGACCAAGGCAGCGACGAGGGACATTTCCACCCTATAAAATCCGGCCAGATTCGTGTGGAAATTCAGTTTAAAGACCGAGACCCTGATGAAACGGTGAACGTCATCCTGTATGCAGAATTCGATAATACCATAGAAATCAACAGTTTGAGAGAAGTCATCTTAGATTACTAGAAACCATGGAAGACTGTTATCCCTCTTTACCTAGTGGAGAAACTTTTAGTGTTGGATTATTGTTAAAAAATGTTAGAGTTCTTGTTGTTTAGTGTTAAGTGATTTTTGAATAAAAAATGTTGTGTTTTGAAAAAAATTGTTTGATGTTATATTGTTGGATTATTGTTAAAAATGTTAGAGTTGTTGTTTAGTGTTAAGTGATTTTTGAATAAAAAATGTTGTGTTTTGAAAAAAAATGCCTTTGTCTTTTGTTTAGCTATAAGAATGTTGGATTGATGCTCTTTCATTTCTTACTATCCCTCTCATGACACTCACTAAACGTTGCGACTCAAAAACCGTGTGGGGGATGTTTTCCTTCACGTCCGCGCTTTAACTTTAAGGACCGGGTTGTTTCCAGTCTAACCATCCATTGTCGACTCATCCTCCTAAGAAGATGTGCTCCAAACTAGCTAAACTCAACGAAGCCTACGTGAATTTGCATAGGGTCAGACACAGTCTGATACCGAAGCCAGAAGAAATAGAGAATGTGAGAATGTTAAAAATCACTGAAGACCTGATAGAAGAGCTCTTCAGAGAAGAAATGAACAGGGAAAAAGAAGAATGGACAGAGAAGTACAGACTTCAGAGACAGCAGCAACAACAACAACAAGAGCAGCAGCAGCAGCAACCTGAACCTGACAGAGGCTTTGTCGATTGCCGTATCGGCACCAAAGAGTTCTTCTTTTCTTTCCGAAGAAGCAGACCTATCGCCAGAAAGTCTATCCTCAGAGGACATCGCATTCTTAGAAACTAAAAAAAGAATGCCATAGCAAACAAAAAAACAGCCCTTTTCAGGGCTACCCCAATACTCTAGAAAAGAAATAACGATCGATTTGCCAGTGTGTGTAGGTAGAGTAGTGTGAAAATAAACACTAACTCTTTTTTAAAAAATGTGAGGGTATGTGTTTGTGTGTTAGTAAGTGCTTAAGTAAGTTGGTATGAATAGTAGATTAAAATCATGTTTTTTTTGGTGTTTGAGGTGTATATTTGGAGTTAGATTGGATTGCTTTGCGTATGTGGATAGTCTAATGAAGTGATTTATAAAAAATTTTAAAATAGTGATGGGTAGCATAAAAAAGTGAGTGAGTGTTTCTTTTAGGTCCGCGCGTTGTTGTTTTTGGTCATGATGTAGGTAACATCAATTTTATGTTTTTTAGGGGGATGTTTTCCTTCACGTCCGCGCTTTCACTATAAATTGAAACTCGCTGGGCAGTCTAGCTACCCTTGTTGATTGATCAACACCAAAAATGAACACGAGACTGTCTAAACTGTTGGAACTTCATGTGCATCTGGAATATGCCAGGCGCCTGTTGAATGAACTGGCCGCGGAAGCCATTGTGGAGGAGGGAAGGATAAGAGAGGAGGAGGAAAGAAGAAAAAAAGAAGAGGAGGAGAGAAGATATAAAGAAGAAGAAGAAGAGGAAAGAAGATACAAAGAGGAGGAGAGAAGAAACAAAGAAGAGGAGGAGGAGAAGGAAAAGAAGAGAAGAAGAATAAATTTCAGAATCCCAGAGAGCGAAAATTGGGATTCTGAAGCGACATATCCTGCCTCTGCTCTCTCCCCCCAAAAAGTAAAAAGTAACTGGGGGATAAGATGTGTATGTGGCGCCAGGCCTGGAAGGTGCCACCATTAACCAGGTGTCCATGAAGTTCCAAAAAAACAGCCCTTTTCAGGGCTACCCAATACTCTAGAAAAGAAATAACCATCAATTTGCCAATGTGTAGGTAGAGTAGTGTGAATATAAACACTAACTCTTTTCTAAGATAGTGTGAGGGTATGTGTTTGTGTGTTGGTGCTTGTAAGAGCTAAGGTATGTTTGTGTGAATAGTAGATTATGGGTTTCTTTATTGTTTCTTAGCGTATGTGGAGAGTATAGTTTGGGTTTTGTAACCGCTCACGTACGATTGTGTGGATAGTAGATTATGGATTTTGTTTATTGTTTCTTAGCGTATGTGGAGAGTATAGTTTGGGTTTTGTAACCGCTCACGTACGATTGTGTGGATAGTAGATTATGGATTTGTTTATTGTTTCTTAGCGTATGTGTTTGTGTGTTTGTGTTTGTGTGTTTGTGTTTGTACCCGCTCACGTACGATTGTGTGGATAGTAGATTATGGATTTGTTTATTGTTTCTTAGCGTATGTGAAGAGTATAGTTTGGGTTTTGTAAGCGCTCACGTACGATTGTGAGGATAGTAGATTATGGATTTTGTTTATTGTTTCTTAGCGTATGTGTTTGTGTGTTTGTGTTTGTGTGTTTATGTTTGTACCCGCTCACGTACGATTGTGTGGATAGTAGATTATGGATTTGTTTATTGTTTCTTAGCGTATGTGGAGAGTATAGTTTGGGTTTTATTATATGAAATGAAAAAGTAGGGGATGTTTTCCTTCACGTCCGCGCGTTGTTTGGTCATGATCTAGGTAAGATCAATTTTACGTTTTAGGGGGATGTTTTCCTTCACGTACGCGCTTTAAGTATAAGAACCCACAGTATTCGTCGTTCAAACCATTCTGCAAAGAATAAAAAAGAAGATGGCTTCTAACCAAATGGACAAAATACAAACATTACAAGACGTTTTAGACAACTTAGGAATGATGGAGCAGATGTTGATAAGACTGGTTGAAGACCATTATTCCTATAGTCCCCATCGTGTAAAGAAGGAAATTAATAACTTAAAAAAGGTAAAGGACAAGATTAGTGGTGTCATGAAAGAGATAAAGGAGGAGAAGGAGGATGAAGAGGAAAGAATAAGAATAAGCAAATGGAACGAAAAGATTGAAAAAGAAGAAGAAAATGAGAAGAGGAAGAAAGAAGAGGAGGAAGAGAAGAAGAAAGAAGAGCAGGAGAAAAAAAAGAAAGAAAAGAAGAGAAAGAGTGTTGGAGATAAAATAAGAACTTGGTGGAGAAAAAGAAGAAACTAGAAGCAGAAGAAAACAAAAAGGCCCTTTTCAGGGCCAGCCATATTTCTCGAAAAGAGATAGCCTTTCCATTGCCTACCCCTTTTTTTAAAATTTAAATTTAAATTTAAATTTAAATTTAAATTTAAAAAAAACTTTTTAAAAAAAAAAAAAAAATAGCAAAAGCCCAAACTCTATTCCCCATGTTAATTTCCCTTGTCCCTAGACAGACCCAAACTCTATATTAAATTCCCATTGTCCCTAAAGTGGCCCAGCGTTTTTCTCCATGTTAAATTTCCATTGTACGTATATTGTCCCACGATTTTTCTCCATGTTAAATCCCCTTGTACGTATATTGACCCACGATTTTTCGCCATGTTAAATTTCCATTGTACGTATATTGTCCCAGGGGTCTCTGTAATGCTAATTCCCATTGTACGTATAGTATCCCACTTAACTACTCTCCACCCACCTCGAGAACACAAATAACAGCTAGTCAACAGCCGACTATACCTAACAAACAACCCGTCCCGGAAAGAGTGGTGGCAAAACAAAGGTCCAATTATGTTACACAAACGGTATGGCAAACTCAAATGTAATTATCGGAGGCACTACGTTCTTTTCTCACTCCGATACTACAGGCAATCTCAGCTGAAAGAACAACCACAACAACAATAACAGCGACAGACACCATAGCAGCGGATTTGAAACTATCTACCTCAACTGAAGAATTAGTATCAGAACCAGAAGAGGAAATTGAGGCGGTTGAGGAGGAGGGGGACGCTGACCCTCGTTGAGAAGTACACCGAAATGGGGCTAGATCAAGCATTGTATGACGTCAACATAGCAGGGCAGTTTATTACAGCCATACAATACGTTGCCTACAAATCTCTAGACACCTTTAAACCAAGACTTTCTCAATGGGGATTAGGGGTCAGAGTTCTTCCCCAATTCTACAGACAAGCCTACACTGGATACCCCCTCAGTCAGCTGGTAGAAACCGCTGCTTACATTACCGCCCATCATGGCTACGCATTTCCTGATATCAAGAATCATGAGACTAGGAGTACGGGAAAGAACGTGAAAGCAAAAGAGAGACGAGTTACCTTCTAACAGAAAAAACAGACTTTTTTTTAGGGCTCCAAAAGATTGCTTTTTATTAAATAGGGAACCATATTTGGCTTGGTATCCCTCCTTGACTAAACTATTCTCGAAACAAACTTGACCCATTGGAACACCACAACAAACTTAACTTTTTAAACCTAACAGTGACCAAACTGGTATATGTCGCTTAGACATAATAATTTAAAATAAGATCAGTATGGCTATTTTTATGTACACTAAGTACTAATATTAGACAGATATGTTAGGAAGTAGGAAATTTAACAGACTCGTTAGATTTGAACTAATTGCACAGGTGGTTAACACATTATTGGTACCTTTTATTGTCCATTAGCAAAAACGGGACTTGATTTGAAATAAGTACGGGCTAACGTTTTGGTGAGTGCTTAACATCCATGGCTGTCTTGCTGAGCACCTTTTTCCTCCTTTACCACGCTCGGACAGAAAAATGAGTGTGTGGTGAGACAATTCCAACTCATGTTTAAAGTCTTTCAGTCAGGTTGTTAAGGACTAGTTAGTCCTACACCTGAGTGGCTAAATTTAAAAATAGTCTGTGAGTAGATAAAAGCCTGGGGGATGAGGCTCTCTTTCCTTCCCCAGGAGTAATTAAAAATCACGCGGTGCGTTATTAAACCAGTGATACATGCTCCATTAGAGCGAAAATCACTTTAATTCAAGTAAGCAGGCAAGCAAGTTCGGGTACCGTCTCTAGCACTCTTGATGACACCAACTGTCTGGGTTATTTTCTTTCTTGCAAGCCCCTATGTTCCACTTCTGTTTGTGATAATAACTTGTGATACTTCACATTTTCTAAAGTGGAAATCTTTACAAGCCGTACAAAATACAAAACTTATATGACTTTGGCTTTTGACACTTGCACAGACTCTTCACTTTATAAGTGTCACGAGAAAATTGTATATCCAATTTTTACCATTTTCAAAAACACGCACACACTTGCAGCTTGACCAGAAATATGTATATCTTGTTTTGTGGATAAGTCACAGACAAGTCCAAGCATATATAGGTGGTTATGAACGTTAGGAATATCCCCTCCTTTTTTCAGAAATATCAAAGCTTGTATGTGCATTTTCCCTTTTCCACTCTATATTAGTGCTTAGATTTGTTCCAAAAAAAAAAAAAGAAAAAAGAAACGAACTAATTTTGAAGAAAAAGAAACAACTGAATTTTGAATTCAGGTTTCTCTCTGTTTATAATTTTTTTCAAGTTGACGGTGCATGACAGAGTACATTCGCCTACCTTTCCAAAGTGAGAGGCATTTCTTCACATGTCATTGCCTTTGTTAAATTCGGTTTCATTGGTTAGTTATCGTTAATCTTTAATTTTTTTCATGCATTTCTTTTTGATAGAAGATTTAAGGCTTTCTATTGTTGTAACGGTATTTATGTTGTTTGGTCTGTTGATGAAATTATCTATAGCAAAGTGCTTAAGATTTTTCATTTTTTTTTATTATTTCAAGCCCTACAAAAGGAGACCAAGTTTGTCTTCAAAGACGATTGAAACTCTAAATTACACGGGCGTGAAGGAAAACATCGTTGTGTTTAATCTAATCATGCTTGCCGTATCTCTTTGTGTTTTAGAGGTCATATTTCTTCTTAAGTAAATACACGCATCAATAGACAGACAGATTGGGTCATCATCCTTGAGTTTCACTGTACTTTCGGTTCTTTACTTCATACAAACCCCAAATTTATTAGTTTGAAAAAGAAAAGATAACATGCCCCTCAATATTGTAACACGTCTGTTCTGACTCTACCGATGTGAGTGTTCATGTCGAAATGTTTAAGTGAGATATAAAAAAATGGTCAGCTTGAAAACGCGAACCAATACTGTGACGCTCAGTATTTTGATGTGGTAAGAGGAAATGGTACAACACACACAAAGAGGGCTTGTAAGTTCACATTTCAGTCTGTCTGCACTGTAATGGTAACAACGCAAGAACATAGGGATTATTATGCCACACAGCCCTAGAACAAAACAATGCATCACCCGTTGTAAGCCATTTCATTGGCTATACTTATTTTCTTACCGCGTTCGCTTCGAATTGACTTGAGTAGCTATTCAGACAGTGACGAGAATGGCCATGCTTTACTGGGTCTATCCTATAGGCGATTTATGTAAAAAAATATTTTTAAAAATTAAACTAATGCACGAACAATCGTACCATGGGCGATCCCATGGAAATTGTGTCCGTCTTATTGCAAAATACATCAACATTTAATTTAACCGTGCAGATCGCTAGAACAAACCTCTGATAATATACATTTTGAAAAGTTTTGTGTGACACGGATCGCCATTGTCGCTTGGTGTCTGCTTTCTTGTTCGAAAAGAGATCGTTTCGTCTTGACTATAAAAATCTAATTTGACTAAGTTTTACGCACTACTTGAACTCACACATTTACGTTGTAGGTGCAAGCCGTCGTTCTCAGTTTTCTGGAAGTTCGTTTTTGCGTTTCTCAGATGTGATACTATTTTTTATGGACCGAACGAAATTTCTTTTGGCGTGAATCAGGACTCGGTCATATATTATTCAACATTCTACACTTACTATCCAACACGATGTTTGGAGTGACCAATACCCAGTCATGTACTAACCAACGCAGATATTCTGTCATCAACATGCCAATAACCAGCAACACCCACCTACTAACCAAAGAAAAGTGCATGATGTAAAAGAAGAGGGATGAAATCACACACCATCACACACAACAAAGTAGGAGCGTGAATACACACTCTATACACTCACACATACAAACATAATGATACACTGGGAAAGGGTTTACGTTTTAGTTGTGAATAGACAAAGGTATACAAAATATAAACACACACAAACAAACTTGCAATGATTGAGTAGTATCTCTTTGATAAGAGAAAGGAAAGGGAAGTTGTGGCGATTAAAAAACGTAGTTAACAGAGGTGGCACTGTTTCACTGTTCTTCCTCTCAAGCTTCATCTTACGGCTGGTAGATAAACCAAACATCTCTCAAGGCATCCTTCTGAATAGCAATGTCTCGATCTCTGTGATAGTCCACGTTGCCTTGACATACACTGGGAAGTCTGGAATGAGGAACAAACTGGAAATAATGGTAGATGCGTACGTTTGTACACATATTCTCCTTGAAAATATGTGACACAATGGGCAAACACATTTATATATATAGCATAGGACTGATGGTGGGTGCACCAATCAGAAAGCGTGTGACATAATTCAGTCAGAGTGTGTTTTCAATCTTCCAATCAGACTACAGTGGACGCGTGACGTCACTTTCACACACACGCACACACAGATATATATATATATATATATATATATATATATATATATATATATATATATATATATATATATATATATCAGATAGATGAGCGATCCGCCGATTTACAATTCTGAAAGAACAGTGAAAATAAAATTCGCATTGCTGAATGAAAACATTTAGTTTAGGTGTGCCTGCAATAGATACTTTCTGATATTCGGAGTGATAGTATGACTACTGCTGCTGTAGCGAGTATCCCCCAGAGGAGAACGACTTCAATCGACTTCGTGCGATTTCTTATCTTCTTAGCAAAATTGTTCCCGTTCTTTTCCATCATTATCAGTCTATGGTGATTATCCCGATTGTTCAGTCCTTGGTTAAAGAAATATACAGAAGAGTTAGACACATTTATACAACGTTAGAAAGAAGAATAACGAACAAGAAAAGGAAAAGAGTAAGCAAGACGAAAAGAGGAAATCACATGCGCATGTATGCGAACCTGCTGACTGTAATCCGTGAAAATCACCAACAGGCACCCTTGCAAGAGGATAGTCAAAGGGTAGAAGACTGACCTATATCAGTAACGAACAAAAAACGTTATTATAGCATTGATAATGCACAAAATTGTTTATTTTGACCATAATCAGCATAAATGCTAGCGTAGTAAACAAAGCGAAAACAACTGTATTACACATAACCGAAGTTTTCAGTCAGGTCTATATTATTGACTTTGGCTATACTATGCGACTGCAGAAATAGAATTATTGTTCGCCTCAAAGATGTGTATATTTTCTGTGGCAGAGTTAGTACGAGAATATTGGCAGGGAATATTTTATACCAACTGTAGCAGAAAATGTTTTTGTATTAAACAATCGCTGAAGTTAATATAAATCGCAAAACAATTTACAGATTGACGTGTATAGTATTCTGAAAGAATCTACTGATGTAACCGATTCTGACATTGTGGCATCATCATATCAAATCAGTGGAGTTTGCGTAACGTCACAGAGATGATTAAATCGCCGTTTCACTTAAATGCATCATTAGGAATTGTCAAAGAGGCCTTAAAGATGCGGTATGACTTTTCAAATACATAAATCCAGAGTTTCCCGATAAATTAATCAACTTATGAATTATCATGGAAGAGAAACGATGTTCGCCTTGCAATTGTTTTGAAAAAATTATGAGAAAACAACCCTGAACTGTTTTTTAATTTGATACTGTGCAAGAAAAAATAACATGAGAAATAGTTAGAAGATGAAGATTATAAGCAAACGGCACAATGTACGCGTTTCGTGAAGAATAGTCGCATTTAAAGACACGGAAACTATGGAGTCAATATCCGATCGGTACGTTGTATTTTGTTACCAGATGTCACTGTACATTTGGTTGTCACTTATGCATTGCTATAGTCATATATATATATATATATATATATATATATACATGCACTGACACGCGGGAGCAGACGGTTTAGGACAGGGGCGTGTGGCGCTCCATCGGAGCTTGCGATGCCAATAGTACAGCCGTAGCAAAACAAAGGATGCAGGCCAGGAAAGCCCGAACCAGTGACCCCACGATCTGCTTTTCTGCCGTCCCCCGTCCACAATGCCATAGAACATTCAGGGCGCACATCGGCCTCTTCAGCCACTTGCGCACCCGCAGACCTCTACCCCCCCTCCCCAAACAATGGGTGACTAAAGTGGTCATCGTCGTACATACATACATACATACATAAGGGTGAAATATAGAAACGTATTGGCGAGTTTTCATATTTTTTTCATTCCTGTAATTTCATAAGTGTGTGTGTGTGTGTGTGTGTGTGTGTGTGTGATTTAGATTTTTAACGTAGCTTTTACAATTTTCAAGTCATATCGCTACGATGTCTGCTGTGTGGCAGTTTGAAGTGATGTCTAGCACTGGGGCATCATGCCGCAGACATGTAGACATGATGTCCCACCCAGTCACATTATCCTGACACCAGACCGACCAGTCCTAACACTAACCTCTTAATGCTGAGCGCCTAGCGAGGCAGCTGTTAGTACCATTTTTAGAAGTCTTTGGTATGACTCGGCCGGAGATCGAACCCACGACGTCGAGCATCCGGGGTGGACGCTCTAACCACTAGGCCACCGGAACGGTCTAATTTCATATGTGAAAAATATACAGCAACTGTTGTAGAAATACACAACAATGTTGTGGACATTTTTATTGTCGCCCCTGCAACAGAGAAATCTAGCTGTTTTGCTAAACTTACTTTTCTTATCTCAGTCTGGTTATATCAATCAGGTCATCCCAGTAATGGTGTCTACGCACAACTTTAAAAAATGTATGTTTTCTATTGTGGAGTTTATGTTTATGTTTATGTTTGTATTTTTTTGTTTGCTTAGGGTCGACAGGTCGCCTCAATGCCTTCATTAACATATTCGTATGAATGTGCAGGACTGTATTTTGAACAACAATAGAACGTGGATCGAGACACTCGTTTCACAACACTTCCAACACCTAACAATTATTAACCTTTTCCTTGATCGCCTCACTACTGGGATATCCTTGTCTCGGTGCAAACCGCAACATAGATAATCTTAGCCTCATTTCATGAAAGTAGTATAGAGGTATGCCAACATTCTGCATGTTACAAATACCAACTACTTTACCGTAGGCCTAAATCAGCCACTATGTTATGCTTATAACCGCGCCGGTGGCCTAGTGGTTAGAACGTCCGCCTCGAATGCGGGAGGTCGCGGGTTCGAACCCCGGCCGAGTCATACCAAAGACTTACAAAAATGGTACTAACAGCTGCCTCGCTTGGCGCTCAGCATTAAGAGGTTAGTGTTACATGTCTACAGCATGATGCCTCAGTGCTAGACATCACTATAAACCGTCACACTGCAGATATCGTAGCGATATGACTAAAAAAATTGATACAGCTACGTTAAAAATCTAAATAACACACACAGACACACACACACACGTTATACATCTCCGGTGCTCCCGTATCGATTTTCCCGCCAAAGCTCACATGATTGTCACATGATATTCAAGATGTCGGATAGCGAAGAAAGTCTAGTAACAATGCCAGTTTTGCAAAAACGACCTAAACTTTCTCTCACAATTCACAATGATGGCTCTGGTGATGAAATGGTAATACAGACGATAACTGACGTTATTTATATATATATATGTATATTAGAGCACCAACTTCTTATCATTATAACTGAAATCTCAAACGAATGCTTGAATAACATGTTTTCAGCGGTTCCGTATTTTCGTTATCGAAGTTAATACCGTGTATAATCTGTTTTTTTTTTCTTTAAACAAATAAACTAATTGCTATTAAATGCAAATAATCTGGTGTTAAGAGTATAATAAAAAGAGAGATTTATAATAAATATATATAAAGAGACATCAGTTTGACATTGAACATTTAAATATATGTCCCAACAATTCACTATATTTATTATCCTTTTAGCGTGTCGGTGTATAGTTGTTATATGCTATATGTATTTAAATTGGTCAGCCAGAGACAACTACCATGATGCTGAGGTTACCAAGGGGATGCGGCTTATCATAGGGAAAAGAAAACGTGAGCAAATTAAAAAGTTTAACATACTTGCGAGATGTCCCACCTTCATTTAACTCGATGGCCAGATATCTGTTGTTTCAAAATATTGGAACTTTAATTTGGGTTTTAACTGGTGGTGATCCTAAGCATTAACTTTTTTGTTGCAAACTTTCAGGGCACAATAAATATGTTCCAATCACTATGAAAAATGAAACAATATTTTTATTTAAGTTTGTTGCTGACTTTCTTTGATCAAAGGTCTTCAGCTTGCTTTGATGAAGGTTCATCTGTTATTGAAGGTGCTGCTAAAGGCACTCTTTGAAGGACCAAACAAATGCCTGTTTATTATTGCTGCGGCAACATTGGATAATTGTAAAACATTGACGGAGACAGAATTTTTTAAAATACATTTGCTTAGTATATACACAGAACAATCGATGCTTCAAAGGTAATCAATTTTCTTTGAAGTTTTCAGCAAAACTATTTTTTCTGGTACATTTTTCAAAAAGGAAACAAATTGCCATCGTCTGGTAGATCTGCCTTCAGAGGTGGTGGATTATAGCTTGTCAGGTAGCAATACTATTTGGGTTATATTACAGTGCAGAGTACTAAGGTCAGACATCAGCATAAGTGGATTATGATATAACAATGCCATGGTAGGGTGGTTTGTCAATACAAACAAAGGATTTGTTTGTGTAACAATAGATTTGAGTGCAATTTTATATCCAAGTTTGCAGCTTCCTGTCATGGTGCCTTTGAATTTCTCATCTCTAAACCCAAGATTATATATACATTTTTTAAGAGCAAAAAATGTTGTCACCAAAAAGATCACCAGATGGTACCAGTATATTTTGTGTGTATGTGTTTTCTTTCTCATTTGAATTATGTCCTCAATTCTCAGTATCCATTTAACGTTGGTTTTAAGCTACACTTTTTTTTAAGTTGAAAAATCTGTTTTGTATGTTATAATAAACGTGTATAAAAATTGTTATACATGTATTCATGCCCATTGTATTCAAGTATGTTTAGATGGACATACATGCAGTGTATTTTGGCCATATGACTTTAAAACAACACATTGACTTAATTTTAACCATTAGGAGTAATGAGATTATAGTCTTATAAGTCAGTACAATGTTTAATAAAATATGCTAAGGCCCTCTTAATTGTTTTTTTACTTTCTGAAAGTTCTGTATTAAATGGCAATCAAAAAGAGATGTCTAAATTACTTCGAAACAACTGCCAGTAGATGTACTTGGAGCAAAGGTGCAAGTTACTTCATACCATACTGTTCATCCTAATTTTAATTAATGCCAACTAAAGATCTTAACTATTCATTGACACTGAAGCATCAGTGTCGATACATGACCGAACTAGACCTTTCTTTCGAACAGAATTAACACAACCAAGAACACACTTATGACTCCATGCATAGCATGTGAGTTTATCTATTTTGGAAAGAGGAATTGATATTCACATATTGTCTGCAACAGTTTCTTGATTAGCTCATGTTATCGGGCCCCGAGTGGCCGAGTGGTCTAAAGCGCTCTCCATTACGGATCACTGCCATCTCACCTCTGTCTGCATGGGATCTAGTCTCGGATTTGGCCAGTGTGGGTATGTGAGAAAGCTTGCCAGTAGCTTCGAGGGTCGGTGGTTCTTTCCGGGGATTTCCTGGGTTCTTTCTCCACCATTAATACTGGCCGCCATGTATAGCCTATCGTGTGCTGAAAAATGGCGTTAAACCCTACAACAACAACAACAACAACAACAAAAGCTCATGTTATCATGCCCCGGGACCATTAAGTTCTCAACAGTTGTCAGAATAAATTCAGCTTAACTGCCGAGTAATAATTTAACTAGGTTCTTACGGAAGAACTAGCTAGCATGGCCTTGACTTTTTGCTTAATCTTTTCATGTTTTCATGGCATATGACATTTTTAATGATTGGAAAGAGAGTGAATGGAAAAATAACTTAAAACACAATTTTCACTTGACAAGAGTTCTTTAATTGGCATTTGTACAGTGTTGCCGTCAGTAGGCATTTTTAATTTGTACCGTGTTGCCATCAGTAGGCATTTAATTTGTACAGTATTGCCACCAATAGGCATTTTCAAACATTTTCATTGATATTTAGTGGCATATTGTGTTATTTAATGAGTAAAGGTTTTTGTTAAAGACAGTCTTCCAGAATATACAGTTTTTTATAAAAACTTGCCAATTTCATGATGTTAATTCCTTTTTAATGTGCCCATACCACAGATTTCAATGATAAAACAAGTGATATATCAATCTTTCATTTAGCAATTTTGTCACCATTTTTAAATGTTAAACAAATTGAGTCTATTTTTCACCTTTTTTAAAACGAAAAATTTGAATCCACATCTTCTTCCACAGTAGAAGTGGGTTATCAAGGCATGCCAAAATAAGGGAATGTTGTATTTATAAGTGGGTCATCAGGGCATGCCAAAGTAAGGGAATGGTGTATTTATAAGTGGGCTATCAGGGCATGCCAAAGTAAGGGAATGTTGTATTTATAAGTGGGTCATCAGGGCATGCAAAAGTAAGGGAATGGTGTATTTATAAGTGGGTCATCAGGGCATGCCAAAGTAAGGGAATGGTGTATTTATAAGTGGGCTATCAGGGCATGCCAAAGTAAGGGAATGTTGTATTTATAAGTGGGTCATCAGGGCATGCCAAAGTAAGGGGATGTTGTATTTATAAGTGGGTCATCAGGGCATGCAAAAGTAAGGGAATGGTGTATTTATAAGTGGGTCATCAGGGCATGCCAAAGTAAGGGAATGGTGTATTTTTATGTGGGTTATCAGGGCATGCCAAAGTAAGGGAATGTTGTATTTATAAGTGGGCTATCAGGGCATGCCAAAGTAAGGGAATGTTGTATTTATAAGTGGGTCATCAGGGCATGCCAAAGTAAGGGAATGGTGTATTTTTATGTGGGTTATCAGGGCATGCCAAAGTAAGGGAATGTTGTATTTATAAGTGGTTCATCAGGGCATGATAAAGTAAGGGAATGTTGTATTTATAAGTGGGTCATCAGGGCATGCCAAAGTAAGGGAATGGTGTATTTATAAGTGGGTCATCAGGGCATGCCAAAGTAAGGGAATGTTGTATTTATAAGTGGGTCATCAGGGCATGCCAAAGTAAGGGAATGGTGTATTTATAAGTGGGTCATCAGGGCATGCCAAAGTAAGGGAATGTTGTATTTATAAGTGGGTTATCAGGGCATGCCAAAGTAAGGGAATGGTGTATTTATAAGTGGGTCATCAGGGCATGCCAAAGTAAGGGAATGTTGTATTTATAAGTGGGCTATCAGGGCATGCCAAAGTAAGGGGATGTTGTATTTATAAGTGGGTCATCAGGGCATGCCAAAGTAAGGGAATGGTGTATTTTTATGTGGGTTATCAGGGCATGCCAAAGTAAGGGAATGTTGTATTTATAAGTGGTTCATCAGGGCATGATAAAGTAAGGGAATGTTGTATTTATAAGTGGGTCATCAGGGCATGCCAAAGTAAGGGAATGGTGTATTTTTATGTGGGTCATCAGGGCATGCCAAAGTAAGGGAATGTTGTATTTATAAGTGGGTCATCAGGGCATGCCAAAGTAAGGGAATGTTGTATTTATAAGTGGGTGATCAGGGCATGCCAAAGTAAGGGAATGGTGTATTTATAAGTGGGTCATCAGGGCATGCCAAAGTAAGGGAATGTTGTATTTATAAGTGGTTCATCAGGGCATGATAAAGTAAGGGAATGTTGTATTTATAAGTGGGTCATCAGGGCATGCCAAAGTAAGGGAATGGTGTATTTTTATGTGGGTTATCAGGGCATGCCAAAGTAAGGGAATGTTGTATTTATAAGTGGGCTATCAAGGCATGCCAAAGTAAGGGAATGTTGTATTTATAAGTGGGTTATCAGGGCATGCCAAAGTAAGGGAATGGTGTATTTTTATGTGGGTCATCAGGGCATGCCAAAGTAAGGGAATGTTGTATTTATAAGTGGGTCATCAGGGCATGCCAAAGTAAGGGAATGTTGTATTTATAAGTGGGTTATCAGGGCATGCCAAAGTAAGGGGATGTTGTATTTATAAGTGGGTGATCAGGGCATGCCAAAGTAAGGGAATGGTGTATTTTTATGTGGGTTATCAGGGCATGCCAAAGTAAGGGAATGTTGTATTTATAAGTGGTTCATCAGGGCATGATAAAGTAAGGGAATATTGTATTTATAAGTGGGTCATCAGGGCATGCCAAAGTAAGGGAATGGTGTATTTTTATGTGGGTTATCAGGGCATGCCAAAGTAAGGGAATGTTGTATTTATAAGTGGTTCATCAGGGCATGATAAAGTAAGGGAATGTTGTATTTATAAGTGGGTCATCAGGGCATGCCAAAGTAAGGGAATGGTGTATTTTTATGTGGGTTATCAGGGCATGCCAAACTAAGGGAATGTTGTATTTATAAGTGGGTCATCAGGGCATGCCAAAGTAAGGGAATGGTGTATTTATAAGTGGGTCATCAGGGCATGCCAAAGTAAGGAAATGGTGTATTTATAAGTGGGTTATCAGGGCATGCCAAAGTAAGGGAATGGTGTATTTATAAGTGGGTCATCAGGGCATGCCAAAGTAAGGGAATGTTGTATTTATAAGTGGGCTATCAAGGCATGCCAAAGTAAGGGAATGGTGTATTTATAAGTGGGTCATCAGGGCATGCCAAAGTAAGGGAATGGTGTATTTATAAGTGGGTCATCAGGGCATGCCAAAGTAAGGGAATGTTGTATTTATAAGTGGGCTATCAAGGCATGCCAAAGTAAGGGAATGTTGTATTTATAAGTGGGTTATCAGGGCATGATAAAGTAAGGGAATGGTGTATTTATAAGTGGGTCATCAGGGCATGCCAAAGTAAGGGAATGGTGTATTTTTATGTGGGTTATCAGGGCATGCCAAAGTAAGGGAATGTTGTATTTATAAGTGGGTCATCAAAGCATGCCAAAGTAATGGAATGGTGTATTTATAAGTGGGCTATCAAGGCATGCCAAAGTAAGGGAATGTTGTATTTATAAGTGGGTTATCAGGGCATGATAAAGTAAGGGAATGGTGTATTTATAAGTGGGTCATCAGGGCATGCCAAAGTAAGGGAATGTTGTATTTATAAGTGGGCTATCAAGGCATGCCAAAGTAAGGGAATGTTGTATTTATAAGTGGTTCATCAGGGTATGATAAAGTAAGGGAATGGTGTATTTATAAGTGGGTCATCAGGGCATGCCAAAGTAAGGGAATGGTGTATTTTTATGTGGGTTATCAGGGCATGCCAAAGTAAGGGAATGTTGTATTTATAAGTGGTTCATCAGGGCATGATAAAGTAAGGGAATGGTGTATTTATAAGTGGGTCATCAGGGCATGCCAAAGTAAGGGAATGGTGTATTTATAAGTGGGTCATCAAAGCATGCCAAAGTAATGGAATGGTGTATTTATAAGTGGGCTATCAAGGCATGCCAAAGTAAGGGAATGGTGTATTTATAAGTGGTTCATCAGGGCATGATAAAGTAAGGGAATGGTGTATTTATAAGTGGGTCATCAAAGCATGCCAAAGTAATGGAATGGTGTATTTATAAGTGGGCTATCAAGGCATGCCAAAGTAAGGGAATGTTGTATTTATAAGTGGGTTATCAGGGCATGATAAAGTAAGGGAATGGTGTATTTATAAGTGGGTCATCAGGGTATGCCAAAGTAAGGGAATGGTGTATTTTTATGTGGGTTATCAGGGCATGCCAAAGTAAGGGAATGTTGTATTTATAAGTGGTTCATCAGGGCATGATAAAGTAAGGGAATGGTGTATTTATAAGTGGGTCATCAGGGCATGCCAAAGTAAGGGAATGGTGTATTTTTATGTGGGTTATCAGGGCATGCCAAAGTAAGGGAATGTTGTATTTATAAGTGGTTCATCAGGGCGTGCCAAAATAAGGGAATGTTGTATTTATAAGTAGGTCATCAGGGCATACCAAAGTAAGCGAATGGTGTATTTATAAGTGGGTCATCAGGGCATGCCAAAGTAAGGGAATGGTGTATTTATAAGTGGGTCATCACGGCATGATAAAGTAAGGGAATGGTGTATTTATAAGTGGGTCATCAGGGCATGCCAAAGTAAGGGAATGTTGTATTTATAAGTGGTTCATCAGGGCGTGCCAAAATAAGGGAATGTTGTATTTATAAGTGGTTCATCAGGGCATGCCAAAATAAGGGAATGTTGTATTTATAAGTAGGTCATCAGGGCATGCCAAAGTAAGGGAATGGTGTATTTATAAGTGGGTCATCAGGGCATACCAAAGTAAGGGAATGGTGTATTTATAAGTGGGTCATCACGGCATGATAAAGTAAGGGAATGGTGTATTTATAAGTGGGTCATCAGGGCATGCCAAAGTAAGGGAATGTTGTATTTATAAGTGGGCTATCAGGGCATGCCAAAGTAAGGGAATGTTGTATTTATAAGTGGGTCATCAAAGCATGCCAAAGTAAGGGAATGGTGTATTTATAAGTGGGTCATCAGGGCATGCCAAAGTAAGGGAATGGTGTATTTTATGTGGGTTATCAGGGCATGCCAAAGTAAGGGAATGGTGTATTTATAAGTGGGTCATCAGGGCATGCCAAAGTAAGGGAATGGTGTATTTATAAATGGGTCATCAGGGCATGCTATAAAGGGGTAGATTGTTGTTGTTGTGGGGTTTAATGCCATTTTTCAGTACACGATAGGCTATACATGACAGCCAGTATTAATGGTGGAGGAAGAACCCAGGAAAACCCTGGAAAATACCAGGGACCCATGAGAAGCTACCGGCAAGCATTCTCACATACCCACACTGGCTGAATCCGAGACTCGAACTGGCGCAGACAGGGGTGAGATGGCAGTGATCTGTAATGGAGAGCACTTTAGACCACTAGGCCACTCGGGGCCCCTATAAAGGGGCAGAAATATTGGGAACATCTGTTGTTGCCCTTGGGCAATCACCTTTGAGAACTTTTTTTTTTTATAATCAGGTTGCCCATTAAATTACTGCAGTCCCCCCCCCCCCAAGGTTGCTGTAATGAAAATTAGTCAGCAACATTTTATCCCTTGTAGTGTTAGACCTAATTTTACATTATAATGACCATCAGTCATGAGAATGGAAAGTCACACAAGTTTAGAGATCTCTCTGAGGGACAGGTGGTATGGACTGTAATTACTATGTATTCACCCTGAGTGGTGGGGGCTGTTCCATTAAAACATACATGGGACTCAGGGAAGGCACTTTTGAAGTTGGGTACTCACCCATATATGCAATTTAGAATTTTCTTATCATTTTAATATGAACTCTGTGAAATCAAAGTACCCTAGCATATATTTTTCAAAAACTGCCTTCCCTAGGTACCATGTGTTTTTAAATGGAATAGCCCTGGGTGGTATGGACTGTGATTACTATGTATTCACCCCGAGGGGCGGGTCATATGGACTCTCTTTACTACAAATTCACCTTGAGTGGCAGGTGGTGTGGACTTTGATTACTTAATCAGATAATGAGTAGTCCTCTTACTGATAGCAAACAGTGAACTACAGAATTTTATGCACTCCTCTACTGTAGATACCTGGAGTGACAATTTAATGATCAAATATTTGTCACTTGAAACAATATAAAATTCCATGATAATTGAACATTATCATTTTTTAGTAATATTTTTCAGTTACATGACCAGGCTTTCACACTGGGGAAAATTATTCCTGTCATTTTCAGTTTGCCCGGGCCCCCAGGCAATGGATTTTTCTACTTGTGGGTATAGGAGGGCATTCAAGGGAGTTGACCATGCATTATTGCATAATATTACATAACCCATGCTTGTCATACACAGCTAGCAAGAAACAGGGAAAGTTTTGCAAGATAAAACTTGTAAATCATTTTACTTTATAACCTTTATAGAAATGACAACATTTTCAGATCCCCTTTTTTACGTTTTATTGTCATTGCCTCTATGTAAGTGACACAATTTTGTGGTCCTTTTAGAGTCCCTGATAGCTTTCTCAGTTCTACATACATTTCATTTCCCATCATAAGTATGTAACCATACATGTACGTATTTTTCATTTATAAGACATTTTTTGTCTTAAGGATGACATATCAAGCACTGCCAGTACCATTCTTGATGACTCTACATCACGAAGTGAGACTCCAACTTCAGGAGGGCGGCGATTTGGTCGTGGTAAATACAAAGGCAAAAAGGTCAAGCTGCAGTACAGATGTACAAATTTCATTCGGGTGAGTGGTCAGTGCAGATGTACAAATTGCATTAAGTTGGGTGGTTAGTACAGATGTACAAGTTGCATTTGGGTGAGTGGTCAGTACAGATGTACAAGTTGCATTTGGGTGAGTGGTCAGTACAGATGTATAAATTGCATTTGGGTGAGTGGTCAGTACAGATGTACAAGTTGCATTCAGGTGACTGGAAATAACAATATGGTAAATAGCAAAAATTGTTATACATGTTTTGTTCTTAAAGAAAGATGATCTCTTCCAGATCTAAAACTTATGAAATGCAGATATGTTTAATATTTCTAATGAAATGCAGATATGTTTAATATTTCTAATGAAATGCAGATATGTTTAATATTTCTAATGAAATGCAGATATGTTTAATATTTCCAGATCTGCTTTTAAGATTAGGATGCTTAAAATAATATTCAAGTAAGGATTTCAAGTCTATTGTTATAAAGTGATGCAAAATAATGTAATATGGACATGCTTGTGAGTGAATTTAAGAGATTTTAAAGTTTCATACAAATACTGTCTTCCCACAGGAGGATCATAAGCAACCAATATTTGGAGTGCAGATGTACCCACAGTATCATTCCGATGATCCCATGATATTTGCTGCTGTAGGACACACCAGGGTAAGATATATACCCCATGAATGCTTAAGATTTCCCATTAACTAATTTCAGATATTCATGCTTCGCTTATTTATCATAGTAAATAAAACTGCAGTTTGAATTGGGAAAAGGCAAACCGTGTGAGCATCCATTGTCTGACCCTTACGATTTGACCATAAGTCTTACTGAAATGACCCTTAAATTATGGCCTTAAGGAATAATAAAAAAAAATTATGAAAATACTGTCAGTGTGATAAAATCTGGATGTTGGCTTGTCCTTGTTTGATTTGGATCTGGGTTTTGTTGTACATTCAGTGGAGTTCATTAGGATAACAGTCTAAATTTACAGAAATACCTCAGATGCATTAAACTGAACAATTTTTTTAAAAAAAACACGTGTTATGAAGCTGTTGCTTGTATAGCATTTTCTAAAATGGTGTCGTGTGGACTGAAGCATGTTAAAGATGAAAAAGACAGTAAACTCTTAAATTGTTCAAACAGTCAGCACATTAGTATCACAAGGAATATTTTGATTTTTTGGGTGGGGGGAATGTAGGAATTTCAACAGTTGCATTTATTGACATCTTGTGTTGATTGGAGTATGTCACATGGTGTTAAAGCTCATAGCCGTCACCATATAAAATTCAAAATAAACCCAAAGATTATGTCAGGTTGGGAGAATAAGCATGGAGCCTTTTGAGCTTCGTGGTGTTTGGAACTGCATTTTTTTAAACTGTACTGGAGGTAATTAAACTCTTAAGTGTACTGCACAGATAACAGCATAAATAGTGTACAAATTGAGAGTACCAGACCATTGTATACAGCATAATAAGTGTATAAATTGAGTGTCAGACCATAGGATACCAGCATAAGTAGTGTACAAATTGAGAGTACCAGACCATTGGATACCAACATAAGAAGTGTATAAATTGAGAGTGTTAGACCAATGGATACCAGCATAAGTAGTGTATAAATTTAGAGTGTTAGACCATAGGATACCAGCATAAGTAGAGTACAAATTGAGAGTACCAGATCACTGGATACCAGCATAATAATGACCCTAGCACTTTTTTCCCCCAGGGTAAAAAGAATTTTAAAAAGTCATGAAATTGATTTGTGCATCTAATTAAGCCAGATTAACCCAGTACTTGAAGTGTTTAGTACATTATATATTTTAATCATTATAATAACTATTTATCTATCTACCTATATATATATATATATATATATATATATATATATATATATATATATATATATATATATATTTTTTTTTACAATACCTGCCTACCCTAATTTTAAAACCAATGTAATAGGAAACACATGTTTTTTTGTCTTATCTCCATTTCTATTATTTTTCTGTTATTTCTGTTGAAATGCAGTGTTGTCTCCATTTCTGTAATTTCTTTTGAAATGAAAAATTATCTCCATTTCTCTGTTTTACATAATTAGTTTTAAAATTGTATTTACCGCTCTGTTGGCCTAGTGGTTAGAGTTTCCGCATCAGATGTGGAAGGTCTTGGGTTCGATCCCCGGCCGAGTCATACCAATGACTTATAAAAATGGTACTTACAGTTTCCTCGCTTGGCGTTCAGCATTAAGAGGTTAGTGTAAGGACTGGTCGGCCTGGTGTCAGGATAATGTGACTGGGTGGGACGTCATGCTACATGTCTTCGGCATGATGACCCAGTGCTAGACATCACTATAAACTGCCACATTGCAGACATCATAGTGATATGACTGAAAAATTGTTAAAGCTACATTAAAAATCAAAATCACATCACATCACATTACAAAATTGTATTTAGAAAAGTTAAATAAAATTCAATCATTATGCTTTTATTTGTAAGGTCTGTTTTGCTCTTCCTGTAAAGGTGATTTTTAAACCTGTTATGATTGCAAGAATGTTATTGACATGCGGAAACCTTATCTGATACTATGACAGTAAATATGCCATTGCTAAAATCCATGTTCTCAAGAAAGAAAACTATGATGATAATTATGCCATTGCTAAATCTGTTCTCTTAAAAGCAAACTATGACAATAAATATGGCATTGCTAAAATCTGTTTTCATAAAAGCAAACTTTGACAATACATATGCCATTGCTAAAATCAGTGTTCTCATAAAAGCAAACTATGACAATAAATATGCCTTTGCTAAAATCCATGTTCTCATAAAAGCAAACTATGACAATAAATATGCCGTTGCTAAATCTGTGTTCTCTTAAAAGCAAACTATGACAAAAAATATGCCAATGTTAAACGTGTTCTCATAAAAGCAAACTATTACAATAAATATGCCATTGCTAAACTCCATGTTCTCATAAAAGCAAACTATGACAATATACCATTGCTAAAGTCTGAGCTCTTATAAAAGCAAACTTCGACAGTAAATATGCCTTTGCTAAAATCCATGTTCTCATAAAAGCAGACTATGACAATAAATAAGCCATTGCTAAAATCCGTGTTCTCATAAAAGCAGACTATGACAATAAATAAGCCATTGCTAAAATCCGTGTTCTCATAAAAGTAAACTATGACAATAAATATTCCATTGCTAAACTCTGTGTTCTCAAGAAAGCAAACTATGACAATAAATATGCCATTGCTAAACTCTGTGTTCTCAAGAAAGCAAACTATGACAATAAATATGCCATTGCTAAACTACGTGTTCTCATAAAAGCAAACTATGACAATATACCATTGCTAAAGTCTGAGCTCTTATAAAAACAAACTTCGACAATAAATATGCCTTTGCTAAAATCCATGTTCTCAAGAAAGCAAACTATGACAATAAATATGCCATTGCTAAAATCCGTGTTCTCATAAAAGCAAACTATCACAATAAATATGCCATTGCTAAAATTCGTGTTCTTATAAAAGCAAACTATCATAATAAATATACCATTGCTAAACTTTGTGTTCTCATAAAAGCCAACTATAATAATAAATATGCCATTACTAAAATCCGTGTTCTCAAGAAAGCAAACTATGACAATAAATATGCCATTGCTAAAATCCGTGTTCTCAAGAAAGCAAACTATGACAATAAATAAGCCATTGCTAAAATCTGTGTTCTCAAGAAAACAAACTATGACAATAGATATGCCATTGCTAAAATCCGTGTTCTCATAAAAGTAAACTATGACAATAAATATGCTATTGCTAAAATCCGTGTTCTCATAAAAGCAAACTATCACAATAAATATGCCATTGCTAAAATTCATGTTCTTATAAAAGCAAACTATCATAATAAATATACCATTGCTAAACTTTGTGTTCTCATAAAAGCCAACTATAATAATAAATATGCCATTACTAAAATCCGTGTTCTCAAGAAAGCAAACTATGACAATAAATATGCCATTGCTAAAATCCGTGTTCTCAAAAAAGCAAAATATGACAATATGCCATTGCTAAAATCCGTGTTCTCAAGAAAGCAAACTGTGACAATAAATATGCCATTGCTAAAATCCATGTTCTCTTAAAAGCAAACTATGACAATAAATATGCCATTGCTAAAATCCGTGTTCTCAAGAAAGCAAACTATGACAATAAATATGCCATTGCTAAAATCTATGTTTGCAGAAGCGACATCAAATGCTTGTTAAGTTCAACTTGCTGAGATATGATCTGCCAGCTTTATAGCCAACATTTCTTGTTTCTGGTAGATCTAGTCAAAATAATGTTTCTTAAGTCATAAATCGCAGAAATTTCTCATGCAAATGGACAAAAACTACTTACACAGTGACTATTTTATCATAATAATAGTAAAATTTATTATATAAACTCACTGTTTTGAGTGACCATCTGCTGACTACAACCACTGACCATGATATTTAGATAAAATATGCATTTGACACTACTATGAAAGACCACCTCACTGACATCAACTCCTCTGTCCTAGATTTAATCCTTTGAAAACATAAATTTAAATCAGGCTAAAATACATGTCACTACCTGTCATTATAGTCCATAATACCTGGGATGAAGAAGGTCTTTGTCTTCATCTACATAGTAATCATCATTTTCTGGATTTTATTCTCGTTATTAAAGAGTGGTGATAGTAATGATAATGATAACAACAAATTGTCTGCAAATTAGAGTTACAATGGTTGTGATGATATGATGTACAGAGTTTGTGCTTCATTTGGAGAATCTTACTGACATTAAAACAACATTGGACTTGGACAGTACGAGTCTTACTGACATTAAAACAACATTGGACTTGGACAGTATGAGTCTTACTGACATTAAAACAACATTGGACTTGGACAGTATGAGTCTTACTGACATTAAAACAACATTGGACTTGGACAGTATGAGTCTTACTGACATTAAAACAACATTGGACTTGGACAGTATGAGTCTTACTGACATTAAAACAACATTGGACTTGGACAGTACGAGTCTTACTGACATTAAAACAACATTGAACTTGGACAGTATGAGTCTTACTGACATTAAAACAACATTGGACTTGGACAGTATGAGTCTTACTGACATTAAAACAACGTTGGACTTGGACAGTATGAATCTTGATCATTTCTGGCAGTCAGTTATATGAATCTTCCCACATAACAATAAATAATTTAAATGTCTTGGTTGTATTTATTGTATTTCATTTTCATATCAGGTCTGACAAGACTGATACTTACTGTATTTCTTTTGTAGGCCACAATATATGAGTGTCTTGAGGGAGGAAAAATCAAGCTTCTCCAGTGCTATAATGATCCTTGTGTATCCTTAAATAGCCAAGCTTTGGATAATTATTGTCTTTTCATAGCCAAGTTTTGGCGTATTGTTATCCTCGAATGGCCAAGCTTCAGTTATTGTTAAGTCTGCAACATACTTTATAGAATGTATTATTCGTTGTGCAAATTTAGTTTCCCATAACAATCAGGGCCAATTAGATGACATCCTTCCAGCTCTAATTTTCTTGCAAAAATGGTTTTGTCCCATGAGGGTTGTGGTGTGAATAAAGAGAACTTGCACTGTATTTCACACATGATGTTTCCTTTTGAAAATTTGCCATGTAATTGAAAATAAATTTTAGTTTATGTTCTTAAATTTCATGAAAATGAAATGAAATGAAAGCAAGTGAAGCTATAGCAAGTTATGTTATGCTATAAAGTTAAAACCATGTCTCTAGTCATGCTGTGTCATAATAGATGATTAATGGATGCAGCCTGTTTGCCATGGATGCAACCTGTTTGCCATGGATGCAGCCTGTTTGCCATTTGATATGTCCCATGATGATGTTTAGTCCAAAAGGATATGAATATTAATAACTGTTATGTATATTTAATTTGCTTTGTTTTTTTGTTAGTTTTATTTTAAAAAGTTTTTTATATTATTTCATTACATGTTATTGTAATGTAACATTGTATGTTGGACTTCACCTTGTTCAAAACTGAGTACATTTCAGCTTGACCCAAATTTATTTTTTAAATTTTTATTCTGTGTAAACAACTAATACATAGCTAAATTATTCTTTTTGTGTATGGGATTTAAAATCAGTATTATTATTAATAGAAGTAAATATATTTATTTGGATCTAGGTCTAGGTTTTGGAATTTCCAAATTGAATTTTACATAATCCAGGTTATGATTTTTATTTTGTAAACTTCAGAATCTTTCTAGAAGGATATTTTCCATTAGGTAGTGGGTTTTTTTGCTGTTGAAAATGCTAGCTGTGACCTGAGGTCAAGTAGAGAACATAACCGAACCATACCAAAACTAGGTCAGTGCGAACCAGTTGTCATGTTGGAGTGACTTTCGTATTTTCAACTATCTTTTAATTTCACCCTCAGTATCTTGAGCCCTAATTCACCAGTACAGGTAAACTCAACCATAAAAAAACTAGGTTATTGTAACCCAGTTTTACACTTGAGTTACTTTTGTATTTTCAGCTATCTGTTCTTTAAACCCTTAATATTTTGGATGCAATTTTCCTTGCACTCATGAAAATTCATGTGGATGCATCTCATGCCATACAAAAACTAGGTCAGTTTGACCCAATTTTCATGCTCAGATGACTGGTATTTTCAGGTATTTGTTAAACTCATGATATAACTGGACCCATTTTCACTACAGTCAGTAAAATTGTGACCTAATTTTCATGTTTCATTGAAGTTTGTATTTTCAGTCATATGTTTGTGTTTTATTACAACCTCAGTAATTGAACTTTGTTTCATCCTGATGAATCTTTGTATGTTAATGAGTGGTATATTGCAGTAATGTTTCTTTTCTTCATATCATAGCTCATTTGTTAGGTTAGATTCAGGACTAGTAAGTAATGGATCTTATTCATACCAGTCTGGTATGGCTGTCATGACAGACTCCCACTGTCTTGATATCAATCCTCGTTACTGTTATTTTCATTACCGACTATTCCAAATGCAACCCAGAGGAAAGGATTTGTAAATAAATACCTTGTTATCAATTACAAAACCCTGGCATGCCCATTCCATGGCAAGGGGAATTCTCCAAACTGAATTTTGCCTAACCTGCTTTCAAAAATTGCTAACCATTTGCATTTCTTTTGCCATGGCAAGAACAGTGGTGCTAACATTGTCATGATACAGCTGGGGTTTGCTGTTATACATGTCTCTGGGCAAGGCAGTTGACTTCCATTGCCACACATGTCTCTGGACAAGGCAGTTGACTAACATTGCCACACATGTCGCTTGGCCAGGCAGTTAATTTCTATTGCTACACATGTCTCTGGGCAAGGCAGTTGACTTCCAAGGCCATACATGTGTCTGAGCAAGGCAGTTGACTTCCATGGCCACTTGACTTCCATTGCCACATATCTCTGGGCAAGGCAGTTGACTTCCATGGCTTCACATATCTCTGGGCAATGCAGATGACTTCCATTGCCACATGTCTCAGGGCAAGGTAGTTGATTTCCATTGCCACATGTATTTGGGCAAGGCAGTTTACTTCCATTGCCAGATGTATATTTGGGCAAGGCAGTTTTTTTCCATTACTATATGTGTCTCAGGGCAAGGCAGTTTACTTCTGTTGCCAAGGCATTGAATACTCTTTCATGTGATTTGTGCCATAAAATGCCAATCAGGCAAGGCAGTTTACTTCCATTGCCATACATGTGTCAGGGCAAGGCAGTTTACTTCTGTTGCCATGGCATTGAATAATCTTTCTTGTGATTTGTGCCATAAAATGTCAATCAGCTGATCAATCATTTCTTGACCCTTGCAAGCCTGATGAGAGTTTTTACTGCTGTGCTTGGACATTTAATGAGGATACAGGTGAACCATTACTGGCTGTTGCAGGTCTACGAGGAATCATTCGTATTATTTCTACAACCACACAACAGTGTTTAAAGGTAAGGGACCCAATAATTTGTGTATTTCTTGAATATTCAAAATATTTTCCCAAATAATATCATGTCTATTTTTGCAAGCCATGTAATTCTTTGCCTGTTTTTAATGCCTTCATGTCAGCATTTGGGTATGCCTACATGTTGTAATTCTTACACTGGCTTATATACCTCCGTCATGGATGTTGACATGGTGCAAATTATATCTATCATGGATGTTGGCATGGTGCAAATTATATCTATCATGGATGTTGGCATGGTGCAAATTATATCTATCATGGATGTTGGCATGGTGCATATTATATCTATCATGGATGTATACAGATGAAAGGGGTAATAGATGTGGATGCTCTGTACACAAATGAATGGGGCAATTGATGTAGATGTTCTATACATGAATGAATGGGGCAGTTGATGAAGATGCTCTATACACAAATGAATGGGGCAGTTGATGAAGATGTTCTATACACAAATGAATAGGGCAATTGACATAGTGCTCTATACACAGAAGAATGGGGCAGTTGATGAAAAGGTTCTATATACAAATGAATGGGGCAACTGATGAAGATGTTCTATACACAAATGAATGGGGCAATTGATGTAGATGTTCTATACACAGATGAATGGGGCAATTGATGTAGATGCTCAATACACAAATGAATGGGGCAGTTGATGTAGAGGTTCTATACACAAATGAATGGGGCAATTGATGAAGAGGTTCTATACACAAATGAATAGGGCAATTGATGTAGATGTTCAATAGACAAATGAATGGGGCAATTGACGTAGATGTTCAGTACACAAATGAATGGGGCAGTTGATGTAGATGTTCTATGCACAAATGAATGGGGCAATTGATGTAGATGCTCAATTCATGAATGAATGGGGCAATTGATGAAGATGCTCTATACACAAATGAATGGGGCAATTGATGAAGAGGTTCTATACACAAATGAATGGGGCAGTTGATGTAGATGTTCTATACACCGATGAATGGGGCAATTGATGTAGATGTTCAATGCATGAATGAATGGGGCAGTTGATGAAGAGGTTCTATACACAGATGAATGGGGCAATTGATGAGGATGTTCTATACACAGATGAATGGGGCAATTGATGTAGATATTCAATACATGAATGAATGGGGCAGTTGATGAAGAGGTTCTATACACAAATGAAGGGGGCAATTGATAAAGATGCTCAATACATGAAATTTTATGATAACATGAATATAATAGGCATGAATTGATCAACTGTTTTTAATACATTGAAGAGTCATTTAAAGGTATAAAAAAGTTGGTGCAAGATGGGTCCCTCTTTTGTTGATGGCTGATTAAAGCAAAGATGGAATGAAATTCCCAAACAATTACACACAAAGTATGAAAATATAAAAAGTGTGACCAGAGATGTTTGAATGAATCTAAAACAAATGAACCCAATTCAAGAGTAAATAATTTAAAAATTTCAAAGAAAATGAGCAGAAACCACAAATTGCTCAACTTAATCTGACTGACTGTAAAGAGAGTTTTGTTCACATTATTTTTGGATGCAAAGGGTCAGTAAATCCAGGTACTTGTGAATGGCTGTGATAATGTCTCGAAATGTTTGCTAAAAGTTATGGAACACCATCAAACCACCTGTCTGTGCACTGGTACACAAGGCACCCATCTACTCCATGACAATGTACATAAATCCGCAGTCATGGCATATTTCCTGAAGGAGCACTATGTATAAACTTTGCCACATCTGCTGTGATTTAACTCCAAGTGATTTGTGGCTGGCACCAGTTATTAAAGATTCATTGAAGGGTTGATTTGAAATGCAGCCATGTGGTTGGAAGTGCAGTTTTCCAGTATATGAACAACGACCAAAAGCAAATATAAAATGGCATTTAATAATTGGATGGTCAGATTGAGAAAATTTATACAGGTGCATGTGATAATCAAATTGAAAAAATGTGTACAGGTGCAAGCAATAATCAGATTGAAAAATAGTGTACAGGTGCAAGCAATAATCAGATTGATAAATTGTGTACAGGTGCATGCAATAATCAGATTGAAAAATTGTGTACAGGTGCATGCAATATTGAGGTTGAGAAAGTGTGTACAGGTGCAAGCAATAATCAGATTGATAAATTGTGTACAGGTGCATGCAATAATCAGATTGAAAAATAGTGTACAGGTGCATGCAATAATCATGTGTACAGGTGCATGCAGTAATCAGATTGAGAAATTGTGTACAGATGCATGCAATAATCAGGTTTAGAAACTGTGTACAGGTGCATGCAATATTCAGATCGAGAAAGTGTGTACAGGTGCATGCAATAATCTGATTGAGAAATTGTGTACAGGTGCATGCAATAATCAGGTTGAGAAATTGTGTACAGGTGCATGCAATAATCAGGTTGAGAAATTGTGTACCAGTGCATGCAATATTCAGATAGAGAAAGTGTGTTGATATGAATAGGTGTTACAGACACTGGCATGCCATTCACTCATCAAGAACTATAATGTACATCGTACTAATGTTCAGAACGTTTTAAATACCCCTTGTAACATATTTATCACCTGATGCGCCATTGTCACATAAACAATGGCATTCATTCAAATAACAAAGGTGTGATATTTACACCTCAATGGCATTCATTCAAATAACAAAGGTGTGATATTTACACCTCATTCATTCATTATTGGTAAGTTAGACTCTGGGGTTGCTGGTTCATTGCAGTTAAGACTTTGTTTTGCACTATTTTGATTAGATAATTTAGAAATCATTCAATACCAGTATTTTGAATAATTAATTACAGATTAATAACAATTTCTGAGAGTTATACCTGTGAATTTGTTTCTTTAATGTCATTAAACATTAAAGAAATCTCTTGTGCTCATTTTGAATTTAGACTATTGTGAAAATGTTGTTAACTACACATATGTCCAACATCATTGACATCTGCATTGACATGGACATGTATATAATCTTTTCTTGGTTATTATGTAAATATCCCAGTTATCTGTGGAACAGTTATTACTGAAGTTTCTTGGTTATTATGTAAATATCCCAGTTATCTGTGGAACAGTTATTACTGTAGTTTCTTGGTTATTATGTAAATATCCCAGTTGTCTGTGGAACAGTTATTACTGAAGTTTCTTGGTTATTATGTAAATATCCCAGTTCTCAGTGGAACCATTATTACTGAAGTTTCTTGGTTATTATGTAAATATCCCAGTTATCTGTGGAACAGTTATTACTGTAGTTTCTTGGTTATTATGTAAATATCCCAGTTATCTGTGGAACAGTTATTACTGTAGTTTCTTGGTTATTATGTAAATATCCCAGTTATCTGTGGAACCATTATTACTGAAGTTTCTTGGTTATTATGTAAATATCCCAGTTATCTGTGGAACAGTTATTACTGTAGTTTCTTGGTTATTATGTAAATATCCCAGTTGTCTGTGGAACAGTTATTACTGAAGTTTCTTGGTTATTATGTAAATATCCCAGTTCTCAGTGGAACCATTATTACTGAAGTTTCTTGGTTATTATGTAAATATCCCAGTTATCTGTGGAACAGTTATTACTGTAGTTTCTTGGTTATTATGTAAATATCCCAGTTATCTGTGGAACAGTTATTACTGTAGTTTCTTGGTTATTATGTAAATATCCCAGTTATCTGTGGAACCATTATTACTGAAGTTTCTTGGTTATTATGTAAATATCCCAGTTATCTGTGGAACAGTTATTACTGTAGTTTCTTGGTTATTATGTAAATATCCCAGTTGTCTGTGGAACAGTTATTACTGAAGTTTCTTGGTTATTATGTAAATATCCCAGTTATCTGTGGAACCATTATTACTGAAGTTTCTTGGTTATTATGTAAATATCCCAGTTATCTGTGGAACAAGTTATTACTGTAGTTTCTTGGTTATTATGTAAATATCCCAGTTATCTGTGGAACAGTTATTACTGTAGTTTCTTGGTTATTATGTAAATATCCCAGTTGTCTGTGGAACAGTTATTACTGAAGTTTCTTGGTTATTATGTAAATATCCCAGTTGTCTGTGGAACAGTTATTACTGAAGTTTCTTGGTTATTATGTAAATATCCCAGTTATCTGTGGAACAGTTATTACTGAAGTTTCTTGGTTATTATGTAAATATCCCAGTTGTCTGTGGAACAGTTATTACTGAAGTTTCTTGGTTATTATGTAAATATCCCAGTTATCTGTGGAACAGTTATTACTGTAGTTTCTTGGTTATTATGTAAATATCCCAGTTGTCTGTGGAACAGTTATTACTGTAGTTTCTTGGTTATTATGTAAATATCCCAGTTGTCTGTGGAACAGTTATTACTGTAGTTTCTTGGTTATTATGTAAATATCCCAGTTGTCTGTGGAACAGTTATTACTGAAGTTTCTTGGTTATTATGTAAATATCCCAGTTATCTGTGGAACAGTTATTACTGTAGTTTCTTGGTTATTATGTAAATATCCCAGTTATCTGTGGAACAGTTATTACTGAAGTTTCTTGGTTATTATGTAAATATCCCAGTTGTCTGTGGAACAGTTATTACTGAAGTTTCTTGGTTATTATGTAAATATCCCAGTTATCTGTAGAACAGTTATTACTGTAGTTTCTTGGTTATTATGTAAATATCCCAGTTCTCAGTGGAACCACTATTACTGAAGTTTCTTGGTTATTATGTAAATATCCCAGTTCTCAGTGGAACCATTATTACTGTAGTTTCTTGGTTATTATGTAAATATCCCAGTTCTCAGTGGAACCACTATTACTGAAGTTTCTTGGTTATTATGTAAATATCCCAGTTCTCAGTGGAACAGTTATTACTGAAGTTTCTTGGTTATTATGTAAATATCCCAGTTATCTGTGGAACAGTTATTACTGTAGTTTCTTGGTTATTATGTAAATATCCCAGTTATCTGTGGAACAGTTATTACTGTAGTTTCTTGGTTATTATGTAAATATCCCAGTTATCTGTGGAACAGTTATTACTGTAGTTTCTTGGTTATTATGTAAATATCCCAGTTATCTGTGGAACAGTTATTACTGTAGTTTCTTGGTTATTATGTAAATATCCCAGTTCTCAGTGGAACCATTATTACTGAAGTTTCTTGGTTATTATGTAAATATCCCAGTTATCTGTGGAACCATTATTACTGAAGTTTCTTGGTTATTATGTAAATATCCCAGTTCTCAGTGGAACCATTATTACTGAAGTTTCTTGGTTATTATGTAAATATCCCAGTTCTCAGTGGAACCATTATTACTGAAGTTTCTTGGTTATTATGTAAATATCCTAGTTCTCTGTGGAACCATTATTACTGTAGTTTCTTGGTTATTATGTAAATATCCCAGTTCTCAGTGGAACCATTATTACTGAAGTTTCTTGGTTATTATGTAAATATCCCAGTTCTCAGTGGAACCATTATTACTGAAGTTTCTTGGTTATTATGTAAATATCCCAGTTCTCTGTGGAACAGTTATTACTGTAGTTTCTTGGTTATTATGTAAATATCCTAGTTCTCTGTGGAACCATTATTACTGTAGTTTCTTGGTTATTATGTAAATATCCCAGTTCTCTGTGGCACCATTATTACTGTAGTTTCTTTTCTGATTGATTGATTCACACAAAACCTACTTTTTTCTGTGCTCGTGTTCAACTTATAGGTAATTAAAATTTTGACCCATAGAATGACCTTTTGTTGACTTAAATGGAAAACAAGAGAGAAATAAGGATTACTCTGTCATCATCAGTGGTAAAGCCATGTAGGGTTTGTATCTACAAACCTTGCATGGAGAAATGGGCTAGATCAGTGGTAGGGCCATATAGGGTTTATGTCTAGAAACCTTGCATGGAGAAGTGGGCTAGATCAGTGGTAGGGCCATGTAGGGTTTGTGTCTACAAACCTTGCATGGAGAAGTGGGCTAGATCAGTGGTAGGGCTGTGTAGGGTTTTTGTCTACAAACCTTGCATGGAGAAGTGGGCTAGATCAGTGGTAGGGCTGTGTAGGGTTTTTGTCTACAAACCTTGCATGGAGAAGTGGGCTAGATCAGTGGTAGGGCTGTGTAGGGTTTTTGTCTACAAACCTTGCATGGAGAAGTGGGCTAGATCAGTGGTAGGGCTCTGTAGGGTTTTTGTCTACAAACCTTGCATGGAGAAGTGGGCTGGATCAGTGGTAGGGCCATATAAGGTTTATGTCTACAAACCTTGCATGGAGAAGTGGGCTAGATCAGCCAGTAGAGCATTCAGTTTATAGCTGGTAGGTTGCAAGTTTGGGCCTTCTATTGGACTAATGTTTCAGGTATTCATGAGTAAGACACCTTGTTAGATTTGTTGTTTGTGACAAAAACAGCTGATAATTGCTTATGTTACCTGTTAAAATAAAAAGCCTCTTTAGATAAATATTATATTATATCATAAAGATGACAATTGTTGTTGTTTTGGGGTTTAACACCATTTCTCAGTGCAAGATAGTATACATGGCAGCCAGTATAACTGGTGGAGGAAGAACCCTGGAAATCCATGATAGGAACCATAGGCCCTTGGGGAGTTACTGGCAGCATTCCTACATACCCACATTGACTGAACCCGAGACTTGAACCAATGGGGACAGAGGTGAGATGGCAGTGATCGGTAAAGGCGAGCACTTTAAACCACTATCCCACCCGCGGCCCCACTGATGATAATAATGATGTTGCTGGTGATGATGATAATTAGGATGATGATGATATGTATCTTGTTTGCAAAATGCAAGGAAGACACAGGATGCTTACTGAGCACTGTTACATTTAATTATGCCCAACATATGCATGTATGCCAACCATTACACTTTTGGCATAATCATTATGCATTTTTCCACCTAATTAGTCTTATTGCATGCATGTATATGGATTATGCTTTTTTAGTACTTTAAAAAATAGCATTAAAATAAAATGTTGTGTTTATCATTTTTATTATGATATTTTGAATTCCACTGATATAAATTTGAGAATATTCTTAAAAAGATGACTGCAGCATAAGAATAGTGTAAGATTATTAGATGTTCTAGATGTACATATGCTTTCATTATTTTCTATTTATAGCAACTGTATATGACACATTTCCAAGAAAACAGATTTCTTCAATGTGAAATTTTTCCTCAAAAATTCATCTAATTGATATGCTAGTTAAGCAGCAGACCAGTCAATACTTTCAAAGAAAATGGCGGCAAATGTTAAGCATGTTAACAGTGTGTCTTGTGGATGTTATGACTTAAAATGATAGAGTAGATGGATCTTTTCAAACTTCAAGACGTGTTTGATCCAAAAAAAGGACAAAACAAGAACATTTTACAGACTTTAAAAGAAGAATATGAGAGTAATATGATGGAATGAGCACATGATCATCATGTTCATTGCAGAATTCATGATTTCACGATCATTCAGGAAAGGTTACAATGTTAGACATGTCGACTAGTTAGAGTGCTGAATATAAATAAATTGTCAGTTTATTTTGTGTTTGTATTCTTGTTCTAATCCATATAATTTTGCACACTTTTTTCAAATATTTTGACTAGCAGATCCATGTTAGTTGCAAAAATAAATGTAAAGTTTTCATACATTGTACTGTATTTAAGGTAAATAATATATAGATCACACTTTTTATGCCCACATTAAGCTTTTTATCACTTTTATTAGCAATAATTACATTTATATCTCATGGGGGTGGGAGGTAGGCATGTATGCATAATGCAGAGCATACTATGTTATGTTGTCTGTCCCTCCATCTGTTGCCATCTGCAAACTAATTTGAGTTGTCCACCAGAAGTATTAAGCTTATTCATTTGCAAGTTAGGAAGAACCCTATCAACCCTGAGAACATACATCACCAAGCTCAAGGTGTGAATGCTGCAATTTCTGTTGATAATAGTCCGAAATGTTAAGTCATGTAATGCTTAACAAAATGAATGTAAGTGAAATCCTGCACAGAGAATGCAAGTAAAATCCTGCACAGAGAATGTAAGTAAAATCCTGCACAGAGAATGTAAGTAAAATCCTACACAGAGAATGCAAGTCAAATCCTACAGTAAATGCATTGGTACATTTATAATCATATCATTTCAGGAATTCTTTGGTCATGGGAATGTAGTAAATGAATTGATACATTTATAATGATACAATTTCAGGAATTCATTGGTCATGGGAATGCAGTAAATGAATTGATACATTTATAATGATACAATTTCAGGAATTCATTGGTCATGGGAATGCAGTAAGTGAATTGATACATTTATAATCATATCATTTCAGGAATTCATTGGTCATGGGAATGCAGTAAATGAATTGAAGTATCATCCCAAGGATCCCAATATGATCCTGTCTGTTTCTAAAGGTAACTCACAATCCCAGTATGATCCTGTCTGTTTCTAAAGGTAACTCACAATCCCAATATGATCCTGTATGTTTCTAAAGGTAACTCACAATCCCAATATGCTCCTGTCTGTTTCTAAAGGTAACTCACAATCCCAATATGCTTGTGTCTGTTTCTAAAGGTAACTCACAATCCCAATATGATCCTGTCTGTTTCTAAAGGTAACTCACAATCCCAATATGATCCTGTCTGTTTCTAAAGGTAACTCACAATCCCAATATGCTCCTGTCTGTTTCTAAAGGTAACTCACAATCCAAATATGCTCCTATCTGTTTCTAAAGGTAACTCACAATCCCAATATGATCCTGTCTGTTTCTAATGGTAACTCACAATCCCAATATGCTCCTGTCTGTTTCTAAAGGTAACTCACAATCCCAATATGCTCCTGTCTGTTTCTAAAGGTAACTCACAATCCCAATATGCTTGTGTCTGTTTCTAAAGGTAACTCACAATCCCAATATGCTCCTGTTTGTTTCTAAAGGTAACTCACAATCCCAATATGCTTGTGTCTGTTTCTAAAGGTAACTCACAATCCCAATATGATCCTGTCTGTTTCTAAGGTAACTCACAATCCCAATATGCTCCTGTCTGTTTCTAAAGGTAACTCACAATCCCAATATGCTCCTATCTGTTTCTAAAGGTAACTCACAATCCCAATATGCTCCTGTCTGTTTCTAAAGGTAACTCACAATCCCAATATGCTTGTGTCTGTTTCTAAAGGTAACTCACAATCCCAATATGCTCCTGTCTGTTTCTAAAGGTAACTCACAATCCCAATATGCTCCTATCTGTTTCTAAAGGTAACTCACAATCCCAATATGATCCTGTCTGTTTCTAATGGTAACTCACAATCCCAATATGCTCCTGTCTGTTTCTAAAGGTAACTCACAATCCCAATATGCTCCTGTCTGTTTCTAAAGGTAACTCACAATCCCAATATGCTCCTGTCTGTTTCTAAAGGTAACTCACAATCTTCTTTTGACAAATCTTTCACTCATTTCAATGTTTTGTTTTCATTAGGTACATCTAGACATTATTATCACATTTGCAGTGGTTGTTTAGTCTAATCGTCAGGGCAAATCAAAATAGTGCTCATGTGATCTTATCCAGTATGGTCACCATAACAGCAGTCTTGAGAATATTCTTATCACTGTTTCTCTCGAAGGTATGGTCTTATACAAATATAATTTTATTAAACAACTTCTATGGTGTCTAATTGATCACAAATTAAAATAGTACCATTCAATATGGCCACCAAAGTGACCATCTTGAAATGTTATCACTATTTCTCAAGATTCAATGGTCATATCAGTATGGGGTTAAATGATAATGCTTTTGATCTAATAGGCAGCCATCTTGAAAATCTTGCCATCACTATTTTTCCTAGATGTTGACATTTTGCTTTCACTTCTTATGATGAGTTGTTCGTACTAAATGGAAGTGGTGACAATTTTAAATCCACTATGGCCACCAAGGCAGCCATCTTAATAATCTTGTTGTTGTTACTCCTCCTAAATGGAAAGTCATATCAGCATGCAATTTCCACCAAAAGACTTCTTATAATGCCTTCTTGTTCTGAAATGAAAATGGTGCTAATCTGACATCCATTATGTCCACCACAGCAGCCAATTTAAAAATCTTGTTATTGCTGAGGACTAGCAAAAATGGTTTCATCACTCAGCAGTTAAATGGAAGAAATGGTCAAATTGTGAATTGCTGGAAATTCTTTTCAGTCAGTAGAGCATCAGTCCCTTCAAGGGTCTCTTGTTTCATATACCTGCAATGACAGTGGTTGGGGCATATAGTATTACCCTTATTAGTAAATCACACCCTAGTTAAGTTATGCATTACTGTCATTCAAGCATTTTGATGGGTCATATATTTTCCATGAATGCATATATAATTTATATGACACAAAAGAGTAAATACTGTACATAATATTTAAGGAGCTGACTCCCAGTCAGTGCATATTATGTTACGATGTTATTTATACAATGTTATTCATGTGTACATTTTTTCCTATTTCATTTCTGCACAATAATTCTACTATCATAAAGTAGCCAGACTTTATGGATGGCTTGCATGTTGGATAAGGAAGAAGCCTATTGATTTTGGGGTCAAAGGGCTTAGTCACTCTGACTGAAAGAAGAAAAATGGTCAGTGCACACAATTAAGTTCTCTTTTCTATACTGTCATCAAAGTTTGTGAAGATTTGCACATTAAATAATTGAGGTCTAAAGGTTAATGGTCAAGGTCACCAGCTGAAAGAAGAAGAATGCTTTTTGCCTAATTTTAGTTCTAGACAACATTTATATACCTTGACCAAGTTTTGTGAATGGCTTGCACTTAAGGCATGAAAGAGAACTGTTAATTTTGGGGTCAATGGTCAAGGTCACTGTGGCTCAAAGAAATGGGTTTTCAGACAAACTTTTGTTCTTGCATGTGTTTCTTGATGAAACATATTGGATACCTTGTAATAAAGAAATTATTGATATCGTATTTACCGTATATATTCGGACACGATAAAATACATTTTTTTCTCCTGTCCCACAACTTATGGCGAAACTTTTTTTCACCTAGGTCATATGTCCCAAGACATAAGAAATGAAATAAATTTGTATTGCATTTGTGCTCCTCCTCCTCCTCCCCCCCCCCCAACTGGATGTTGCAATAAACAAAATGCTTATTTTATAATAACATGACAGAAACTAACCTTGTATTTATTCCTTTTTTTTCAACATGAGCATTAAAGAATAAAATATGTCCACGAAATCCATATATGTAGCATAGGCTTCCATACTGTAGCATGTATCGCTTATGTCCGATTACACATGCCATGTTGTTTATTGACATGAATATTGAGAAACAATTTGTATTTGGTTGTGCTCAAAGGTTTGAATATGTTATCTGACTGAAAACTGGATCAAACAAAATTGCAAACAAGAGGGAAATAATCAACCGATCTCTTGAATAAGTTGAAACAATGGCAAAAAATTTTAAAGTGACACAGTATAGTGCTTCTGCACAGACATCGATGAAACAGCGTTGCCCAGAAGATTTGGATAAAATAAAATCGTGATGAATTTGTGAAGGCCAGAAGAGATGATTTCGCCGACAATATGATCACTAACATCAATGAAATTCCAGTGTACTTTGATTGCATTCCTGGATGCACTGACAATAAGATGGAATTCAAAAGTGTGAGAATTAGTGCAGATTTGAAACAATCTGACTTTATTCCTTGCAGTTTCTGCTTGAGGTGATGTGTTGCCTCCAACAATTTTTTACGGTATGAGAAAGCTAGAAAGATATTCATGCACCAAACAAATGGATTGTACTTGTGCAGGAGAAGGGTTGTGCTGTTGAAATGATGCTGCAGTAGATTAAAGAGTTTTATCTCGAGTACAGTTTATATTTTTTAAAATAAAATTTCAGTTGGAGTGCATTTTCCAACATGTAATTTTCAAATGATTTAAAAGGTGTCCCACAACTTATGACTAAAAAAATTTATGTCCCAGAACATATATTGCACAAAAAAATTACTTTTAAAATTAATTTACTGTGTCCCAACATATTCTGTAAATATGGTACTCTAGTTTACAGGTCAGAGGTCATGGTTATGGTTAGTCTTATCAAACAAATAATGGTTTCTGCTTTATGTTTAGATCAAGACCACATACCTTGACCAAAGGTCAAGGTTATTGAGAGTTGTTGGTCAATAATCTTTGCCATACTAGTGCTTATGTAGAGAACTATCATACACAGACGGTGTGCATTTAATGTGTTGTTCACAGTACTCTTGTTTTCTAATTAAATAAATTGGCAGACGTGAATTCTTGTTTTCTAGTGAAATACATTGGCAGACCTGAATTCTTGTTTTCTGGTGAAATACATTGGCAGACCTGAATTTTTGTTTTCTAGTGAAATACATCAGTAGATCTGAATTCTTGTTTTCTACTGAAATACATCAGTAGACCTGAATTCTCTGAGCAAATGAGCTTATGGTATGTTCCTGTGTGTTGTAAGTTGTCTCTTGTCCATCACCATTGACTATTTTCAACTCTTTCTCACAATCCATTGGACCAGATTAGGCAGGAAATATGTAAATGATTTTCAGATATTTTGTATTTACAAATAATTCAAATTTGCTGTTAAATATGCATGCCATTACTAGAAATAGAAAAACATTTAGCTGACTTTTTGTCAAAATTTGCTTTGAATATATAAAATATATGCCAGCCTTTCAAATTCCTAAGTAAATATATAAAATATGGAGTAGTTGTTTTAACAGACATACTAGGGGCAATGCAATTTCTTAAGGGGGGCGTTGAATACAGTTTATCACTGTTTCACTGAGAATGTTTGTAAATTAAGTTGTTTTGATTTTCTAACAGTCGATAGATTACTCATGTACTGTTTTAATTATTTGGGCATACCATAATAAATATATATGGATCTATAAGCCACATTAAGGTAGGAGTTTCTTCTTTTTTGTGGAAAAAATGGAGGGGGAAATGTTTATTTGAAGGAGTCTTCTATTAGAATAACTGTGGTATGCAGGCCTTTCAAGTTTGACCCAATGGCATGGATATGGTTGTTGGTATCACATATATGCATTTCTATGGATACACAGTGAGGCATTTCTTCCCTTTGGGTATCATGGTAGCAATTGTTTTTACATAGACCTCAATGCTATTGTTTTGTGAAATAAATATACTTTCTATCCTACCTCAGCATGTATGTCACACAGTGTCATAGAGAACAATGTTAGATTGTCAATTTGACAAAGACAAAACAAGGTACTCCATTGCATTTAAGAGAGATAACTCTGCTGGAACTAGACGGGGTAAGAGTTATCTAGTCACAGCAGTCACATTTTCAGCCATGTATACCACATTTTAAACAAATCATAAAAAATACAAAATATGATCTAGATATAAATTAACATAATCTCACATGTTGCCAAGAGGCTTAATTTTTTTTAAGCCTAACAGAAAGAACAACTCTTACATAATGCACCAATCACAGCTGTGGTTCCGAGTGGCCGAGTGGTCTGAAGCGCTCTCCATTACGGATCATTGCCATCTCACCTCTGTCTGCGTGGGTTCGAGTCTCGGATTCAGCTAATGTGGGTATGTGAGAAAGCTTGCCAGTAGCTTCTCGTGGGTCGGTGGTTCTTTCCGGGGTTTTCCTGGGTTCTTCCTCCACCATTAATACTGGCCGCCATGTATAGCCTATCGTGTGCTGAAAAATGGCATTAAATCCTACAATAACAGCAACAACAACCAATCACAGCTAGTGTTGTTCTTTATTTCTGAATGCAGTGTTCCCTACACCTTAAGCTCCACCCACCTGGACTTGTGCAATTGGTACCGTTATACCTGCTGTTACCAAGGATATGAAGATTTAAACAACTTTTAAAAAATGCTAAACAGAATTTGACCAAATTTGACAGAAAAGCACTTGCAACAAAATCTGCCATAAAATTTGACAATCATTGATCAAAAAATAAAATACCTTAAAATGACTTTTTTCTCAAATACTGCTCAGCAGAATTAGATCCAGTTTAATAGAAAACATTTTGGCATAAAGTTTTTCTAACTTCGCATAGATAATGCTGATCTTACTATTCAGACTGGCCATTGTTACAACCCACCCACCCACCCTATAAAAACCCAATTGAAATATGTTCTTCTCGTAATTCAGTCAACTAAAGTTTACCAAATTTCACAGAAAGCATCCTGGCATAAGGCTTTTCAAGTTTACACAACTGATGCTGATCTGCTATCCAGTATTTCTGCCCTTGCATTTAGGTAGATGTCACACAGCAATCTCTGACCCACATGGGCCTCTGTTAAAGAGTCATAAATACTGTTTGCTGGCTAGACATAGTTTACCTTATAATCATTGTTTCATGTTAGAAATCTTTTATTGTAGACCACACCATGAGGTTATGGAACGTTAAGACAGATATTTTGGTGGCAAAATTTGGCGGAGTGGATGGACATAGAGATGAAGTTCTAAGTGCTGTAAGTGTCTGGTTTGGGGTTTTGAAGGTCACATGACACAATCAGCATGTGTCTTCTAGGTTTAACACTGAATATGACTTGTGAGAAATGTTCTCATTACAAAAAAAAATTTGTCTAAAGCAAAATGTAAATATATTTTGTTAATTTGTTTTATTATTTTATTAATTTGGGCGATGGGCTTCATGTAGTGTTCTAATATGACATAGTCAAATGCAATTAAGACAGGCTTAAACAGGTTGCATTTTTATGAGAGCTTTGATTGTGTTCTGATAATTTTCATTATTAACTGAATGCCAGGAGATTTCTGTGGCTCATGAATTGTGAATATTTGTCAAGTTAAAATTTGATGTGGCAGACCAGATTTGCCTGGGAATTTAGCCAGCATTCATTTCAGAGTATCATTAAAGCTGGCTGTCAAAATTTAGTAAACATCTACCGGATACCCATCGATCATAAGGATCGATTACTTGGGTACCCGATGAAAGGGAAATTGTATTAAATGTGTACAAACCTGAAGTTTAAGTCCACATATTTTTTAATTCACAATGGCTTATAAATGTCTCTGTATGATATTGTCTTGTACATAGTCCAAGAATTCATCCACATCATCTAATAAAATTCTGAAATCCTTGATCATTGTCTCGTAAATTGTCATGACCTAGTCATCATAAATATCGTCCGACTCCCTGACCTCGCCGTCATTTGCAGATGCTTATTTAGAGACTGACCTTGGGCTTTGTAAGTTACACTTTGATAATACAGATGGTGAAATCTATTAAAGGTTGCATCTGAACACATTTCAGTTGTGCAGCAAGATCAGAATAACCACTGTACCATACTTATGTCTCAACAAAAGGTTTGTCCCGTGGGAAAACAAGCTATGGATTAATGTCAAACCTTTACTGGTAGAGGCGGACCTCTACTTGGCACTGTACATTATTCAAAAGGACTGTCACCTTGAAAACAAATTTAATATTGCCTTTACAAGCAAAGGGCTTATGAGACCATGTGCACTGGCAGAAAACTTGTATGCAGTAAACAGGTACCCTATGGCTAATTTTATTACCGAGGTTATTATCATTGGTTGGGTACCCAGATACCCATTGGCATCATTAAATATCATGCATCCTTTTTAGTTTTAAGGGATCAAAATCCATCTATGCCTATGGCACAATGTCCATTTTCTTTTACCTAAATGTAGTTTGTGTGGCTATTAATAGTGTATTAAAAAGTGCTGAAAAATCAGCAAAACCAAAACAGTAATTGACTAAAAATAGTAATGAACTTCATGGTCTTGCTAAGTAAGTAATGAACCAACTATTTAGGTCAGTTTCAGTGTCAAAGGATGCAATTCAAATTTAGATACCATATTTTCTGACCAGTAAGTCAATACATTTTGACCTGGAAGTCTGGCTTTCTTCTTATACTCCAAAGTGGACCAATACCATCCAGACCAGAGGATCTATTAATACTTGATGTATTGCACATAGCTTCACTAACATTAGCTATTGACAAATATTTATCATTAGCAAATTTAGCTCGTGTAAATGGAAAAGAGCATCAAGCTCATTTAGTCTGGTTCTGAATACAGTTGCTGGAGATGCTTGTGATTTAACAGGCTATTTATTATCTCTCTAACTCATAGTCATTTGATTGTAATTTAACAGGCTATTTATTATCTCTCTACCTCATAGGCATTTGATTGTAATTTAACAGGCTATTTATGGGCATTCGATATAATTTAACAGGGTATTTATCATTTTCCATATCATTGAAAGAGTGTTTGTTTTTGCAGGATTTCAACATCCAGGGAACAAAAATCATCTCCTGTGGAATGGACCACTCACTCAAAGTGTGGCGGACTGACACACCAGAATTACTAGGGGCCATGAAAGAATCATACACCTATAACTCCAAAAATTTGGTCAGGTAAGAATAAATCCACAGTTCTTTATTTTTTAATAAGAAAGGTTAACTGTACATTTTCATTATAAGTATAGGTATATGCATCATTTACATCATAACTCTGATTGATAAGTTCATAACTCTAATTGATAAACTCATAACTCTAATTGATAAAATCATAACTCTAATTGATAAAATCTTAACTCTAATTGATAAGTTCATAACTCTAATTGATAAGTTAATGACTCTAATTGATAAACTCATAACTCTAATTGATAAAATCATGACTCTAATTGATAAAATCATAACTCTAATTGATAAGTTCATGACTCTAATTGATAAAATCATAACTAATTGATAAGTTCATAACTCTGATTGATAAGTTCATAATTTGAACTGATAAGTTCATAACTTTAATTGATACAGTCATAGCTCTAAGTTGATAACTGAAAATCTTAACTCTAATTGATAAGTTCATAACTTAATTGATAAGTTCATAACTCTAACTGATAACATCATAACTCCTGAGTGATAACACCATAACTTGAATTGATAACATCATAACTCCTAGTGATAGTATTATAACTGATACGTGATAGCTCAAACTGATAACAGCATAACTCAAACTGATAACAGCATAACTCAAACTGATAACATCTTAACTCAGAGTGATAACATCACATCAAGTGTTAACATCATAGATGAGTGATACAATTGTAACTTAGAGTGATAACATGATAATTCTATTTGATACAATACTATGATAATATCATAATTCGAACTGATAACTTGATAACATCATAACCTATGATAACACCATAAGTGATTGATAACATCATGACTCTGAGTAACTGTTGTTGTGGGGTTTAACGCCATTTTTCAGCACGATAGGCTATACATGGCGGCCAGTATTAATGGTGAGGGAGAACCCGGAAAACCCCGGAAAGAACCACCGACCCACGAGAAGCTACTGGCAAGCTTTCTCAACTCTGAGTAATAACATCACATCTCTAATAATACAACTAAATGATGAGATGAGTGCTTTTAAAAACTGAAGTAGGAGAATTTGTGATAGTTTATTTATATATATATATATATATATATATATATATATATATATATATATATATATATATATATATTATTGCTACGTCTAAACTACTTGGAGGATGGCCATGAAACTTGACACACATTCATCCCATTATCAAGTTGATCCTAATGAATCAACATGGAGTTTTCACTAAAAGACATCTTATGATGTAAAGTTACTCATTAAAAACAGAAGTATAAGCTGTAACATTTTCCATACAACATTTCTTAAAATGTCGGATCTAAACTGCTTCAAATGTCAGATCTGAACTGCTTCAGATGCCAGGTCTGAACTACTTCAAATGTCAGATCTGAACTGCTTCAAATGTCAGATCTGTACTACTTCAAATGTCAGATCTGAACTGCTTCAGATGCCAGATCTGAACTGCTTCAGATGCCAGGACTGAACTGCTTCAGATCTGAACTGCTTCAAATGCCAGATCTGAACTGCTTCAGATGCCAGATCTGAACTGCTTCAAATGCCAGGTCTGAACTGCTTCAGATGTCAGATCTGAACTGCTTGTGATGCCAGATCTGAACTGCTTCAAATGACAGATCTGAACTGCTTCAAATGCCAGATCTGAACTGCTTCAAATGACAGATCTGAACATGGTTAGAAGAAGATGATTGTACATACAATTGTATTGATTTTAAAATGAAATCAGAAATTATATGTGATTCAGTTTAATGACTTCTGTAATACTAAACAAAACTGACAAGACTACAAATTAAAACCTCCATTTTCAGTATGCAGAGAAAAACTAATCATTTTACACTGGTTCTAGATTAAGGCATTTGATTCACATATTTTTGGGGAGCTGCAGTGACTCAGTGGTTGGCATGCTGGACTGGTGACCCAAAAGGTGCAGGTTCAAATCCTGCAATCAGAAAAGTCTGTGTCAGTTACCATCATGTGTCCTAGAGCAAGGCATTTGCCTCAGAACTAATTAACCTGTGTTGTTGTGCTGCATAGCACAAAACCAAGCATATCTTTTGTATTTTGTAAAATATATTCAGATAGCTACAGATATTTCTATGACATGTGTAGGAGTACATTTGTTTGTTTTTTCTGTTCTAGGCAGTTTCCCACATTGTGTCAAAATTTTCCACAGTTCTCCACCAGAGATATCCACAGGAACTATGTGGACTGTGTCCGCTGGCTGGGACACTTTATACTGTCCAAGGTAGGACTTGAATAATGTCTATAAAGTTCATCATCCCCTCCTTTTTATGCAAATTGAGGACTGTGTCATACATTTTGTCTCACTTTGCTCCCTGTGTTTTACAACTGCTTCTCCAGGGTTCTCAATAGATTTAAAAACTAAAGAGTCAATTGACCCGTGACATCCAGATCTCGAGAGTAAATATATATATATATATATACACACACACACACACACATGTGTGTGTGTGTGACTCACATGTGTGTGTTTGTGAATTTGTTCTGGGCTTGAAACTTTGATTTTCAGAATAACTCAGTACTATAGTGTCAAAATTATCAGATTGTGTTGTATATACTGTATATATTGTACAGTACAGAAGGTCTACAGTTAGATTAGTCCAGTAACTAATTGAATTACCGGTACTAAGTAAAGTCATTAGTAGCAGTAATATATAAGTTATGACCATTGTCTTCAATATAGTGTCTGATGTATCAGTTTTTCTTTTCTTGGTGTTTTTTTCTTCCCAAAAGTAGTTCCAAGCATGGTATATGATCAACAGTCAGGGTAATATTAATGTACCAAGGTATTCCAAATGTGTCTCCAACACACTTTATTTCTTTCTTCAGTCCTGTGAGAACTGCATCATTTGCTGGAAATCAGGGAGCATAGATGACAAGGAAGTGTGGAAACCTAATGAAAGCAAGGTCTCTGTTATCCACTGTTTTGACTACAAAGATTGTGACATCTGGTACATGAGATTCTCACTTGATTTTCACCAAAAGGTTTGTACACTGATTAAATTACCATCATTAACAATATGACCTTCATTGACTGTGTGATGATCATTCATTGTGTGAACATCATTGACTATTTGACCACCATTGACAATGTGACCATCATTGACTATGTGACCATCACTGACAATGTAACCGTCATTGATTGTGTGACCATCATTGACATTGTGACCATCACTGACAAATATAACCATCATTGACTATGTGACCATCATTGACTATGTGATTATCATTGATTGTGTGAACATTATTGACTGTGTGACTGTCATTGATTGTGTGACCATCATTGTTTGTGTGAACATCATTGACTATGTGACCAACATTGACTATGTGACTACCATTGACTATGTGACTACCATTGATTAGTGATCTTCATTGACTTTGTAACCATCATTGATTATGTGATTGTGTCCATCTGTGTGTGCATGTTTATTCAGTAATAATAATAATAATAATGAGGACTTTGTATAGCGCCTAATCTTTAGAAGCTCTAAGCTCTTTACAACATTAGACAACACCTATAAGATAAAAAAAACATATATAATAATATGATTACAAACACCATGAATTAGAAAACATAAAAAATACATGCTGAGAATATTTAAGGTAGGAAACATTATTAGGTCTTTAAGTTTGTTCTTACAGTCGAAATAAGTGAGTTTTGAGAGCACTCTTGAATGGGATCACTGTGTCTTTGTGTCTAAGTTCAGTGGGCAATTCATTCCACATTGCTGGGCCCTGGTATGCAAAAGAACGCTGTCCATATGACTTTGTTTTCATAGTGGGAATAATGAGTATACGATTGTCAGAAGAGGAGCATAAGTATCTTGCTGGTGTGTACACATGGGTGAGGTCGGATAGGTATGTTGGACTAGAGTCCGTCAATGAAACGTAGCACAGAGAACAAATTTTGTGTTTGATTCTGGATCAGATGGATAGCCAGTGTAGGGTACAGAGCAGTGGGGAGGTGTGCTCTGATCGTGGTACTCTAAGTATGATCCGAGTAGCTGTGCTGTGAACTTTCTGAAGTTTCTGGAGTAGATATTGAGATGAACCAGACAGAATTGAGTTATGATAGTCCGGTCTTGAAAGTACTAATGAACACACAAGTATTTTAGTGGCATCAGCTGAAAGATATTTGTGAATGGAGCTGATGCGTCTCAGCCCAAGATATGCAGCCGTGCATATGTTCATGACATGTTGGTGCAGTGCGAGAGTACTGTCCAGAGTAACACCTAGGTTTCGTACTGACTGTGATTTTAATGTTGGTGTTGCTAATATTTATTGCTTGAGGTAAAGGATGTGAATGGGAAAGTCTTTGTGTTGTGATCAGAATGGCCTCAGTTTTATCATCATTCATCTGCAGCTTGTTACATGTCATCCATGATTTCACATCAGAAATGCACCTCTCTACACCGTGGATGATAGCATCAACTTCAGTTGGGTAGCTAGATTTGTATATTTGGGTGTCATCAGCGTACAATTGGTGAGACACTGGATGATGATCTATGACACTTGAGAGTGGTTGAGTATATAGAATGAAGAGAACAGGTCCAAGAACAGACCCCTTTGGAACACCACAACATAGATCAACTGGGCTGGAATGTATTGCATTTGCAGACACAATTTGTGTCCTGTTGACCAAGTCGGACTTGAACCACAGTAAGGCTTTTATCATGAATGCCAAATACGTGCTGGAGACGGTGAAGTAATATATCATGGTCTATTGTGTCAAATGCTGCAGACAAATCAAGGAGGGTGAGGACTCTAATCTTTCTGCTATCCAAAGCAGAGAGAATGTCATTAACTACTTTTAGAAGAGTAGTTTCAGTACTGTGGCAAGGGCGATATGCAGATTGTACATTGCTAAAAAGACTGTTTGAATTCAGATGAGATACAAGCTTGGATAGAACAACCTTTTCTAAGATTTTTTATATGAATGGGAGATTAGAAACTGGGTGGTAGTTCTTTAAATCGTTTTGGTCTAGTGTTGGTTTCTTCAGCAGAGGCATTACAATGGCAGTCTTGAAAAGGATGAGAATTCCTCTGATGAGAGAGAGGTATTAATAACATCAGTTAGTGAAGGCAATACTGGATCGAAGCACTCAAGTGGCTGTGATGTTGGAATTGGATCAAGTTCACATGATTTTGGTGCACTCTTCATCAGGATTGTACGTAAGAAATCCATAGAGACAGGTTCAAATGCTGCTAATGGTTGCCGCTCAAATTCTGTATCCCAACTGTATGGTGACGATGAGTCTGTTGAAATTGTGGCGTCAAGCTTACCTCTAATGGTTTGTACTTTGTCACGGAAGAAATTTGCAAATATGTCCGGAAGGTCGACTGGAGAGAAGGTAGTTGGAAGTGGTGTAGATTTGTTCCTTGACAGTAACACCCATCTCTTTCTACATGTGCATTATCTCTAAAAGCTTGAAGATTTTGAACTTGAAATTTGAGCAACTTCTTATGGGCAGGGCACACTTATTTTGTCAGTTTTTTTCTATGTAGGAAGACAGACCTGCCAACCCTCATGATTTTGGCGTGAATTTCAAGACTCGATAGCGATCCACAGATTCACACTGCATGCAAAAAATTCATGAACTCTCAAATTCACAATCGGCTTAAATCAAGAATAAAATAAATTTAAGTCCTAGTCAGTGGTCACTGATGTCAACAATAGCCTCGTATTACAAGAACTACATCTAATTGTTATAGTTTGCCCTGTAGCAAGCATTGTAAAGTATAATATCTATATTTAGAACTAAAGTTTTACAAATGATCATGAAGAAAACTGGGGCCCAACTGATTTTTTTTTTTTAATTGGCACATGTACATATACCTAACAACTGTAAATATTTTAAAACAAACCATAAATGAAGACAGCTTTTCATGTGTAGGACATTTTGACATATTGAAAGATTAGCAAATGTAATTTGCTTGAGTTCATATTTTGCAGCGCATGCGCCAACACCAATAATTGTTAATGGTTCGATGTTGCATCTTATATTTCATAATTATTGAAGCTACACCACAGTTAAAATATTTTCACCTCCAAGGGAAAAGATATATATTCTACAGAAAGGTAAGTATAGATTGGAGTACACCAAAATTGAGTAGCTTCTTTTGGGTCACTGGTTCTTTCCGGGGTTTTCCCCGAATTCTTCCTCCACCAGTAGGCTAATACTGGCCACCATGTATAGCCTATATTGTACTGAAAAATGGCATTAAACCCTACAACAACAACAACACCAAAATTGGACTTGCACTGAGCCATCAAACATAGATGTACATTAAATATTAGAATTGGTAATATATACAGGGGCTAGTATCGTTGCTTACAATTTTCCTGTCATACATGTACTATATAATAATACAATGCTGTCTGGCATTTCTGTGCACCTGAGGTTTCTGTCACCAATATTGATGCAAAATGCATACCGAATTTGACCAATTGATGAAAATAAAATATTGCAATGCTTACCATTTGAAAAGAGGCAGTTGTCACCAGAATATTCTGTTCAAATTAATATTAATTTTGGACACACGGGATGCCACACCCATGTTTTCATGACTCGCAATATGTTGGCCTATTCTGCGGACAGCTTTGAAAAGATGTAATGTTTATCCGTCCGGCTATAGAAATGAAATACAGTACTTTTTACTGTTTTTGTCAGAAGTTCAGTCAAGTAATTAGGTCAGGTTTTTAGCTAGTTTTACAAAATTCAACTTAACAATGCCAATAAATAGAAAGAGATATTTAGCAAACCAAACCAGTCTTGTAAAAAAAATTAATAAAGTTCAACATTTTAGAAAAAAATAAGCTATTATGTGGAAAAGAAACAACAATGAATAGGATGTAATGTGTTTACAACGTCTTGTTAATAAGGAAATGTTAATAAAGAATTCAGAAACAGACTATACGCCGAGGATTTTCTTGAGAACCCCATTCTAGCAGCAAGTTGATTAACTTGGGTAATAAACGATTTTGTACATGTGGGACAACTTCTTGCAAAATTAGAAACTTGGATTAAGATGAAGAATATTATTACAGTAAACATTTCCATCTTTTAAATAATGTATTTATTTGTATGATTCTAAAAGATACATAGTAAATAGAATTTTCTGGGTTACAGGTTAAAGACAGTCAGGCATTGTTTGTGAGGTTTCTTTTTGAACATAACCTGCCTTTCTCAGTTGTAGATCAGCAACAGTGACAGTGAAAGAGTATTCATATTGTTCGGATGCCGCTCTGGTAGCTGAGTGGTTAGAGCATCCTCCTCAGATGCAGGAGGTCGTGGGTTCGATCCCTGACCGAGTCATACCAAAGACATGCAAAAATGGTACTAACAGCTGCCGCACTTGGTGCTCAGCATTAAGAAGTTAGTGTTAGGACTGGTCTGCCTGGTGTCAGGATAATGTGACTGGGTGGGACATCATGCTACATGTATGTGGCCTGATGCCTCAATGCTAGATATCACTATAAACTGCCACACTGCAGACATTGTAGCGATATGACTGAACAATTGTTAAAGCTGCGTTAAAAATCCAAATCGCACACATATTTTTCGAAAAAATAAGACAAACTTTAGTGCCTCCTTAGGTGCTGAAAATTTGCAACAATTTTCGTCACCAAGATTAAACAGCAGACAAGAAGCCTGAACTGTTTTGAAAACAAATTTACCATAGCCTCATTATGGAAGTCTGACCAGCATCATATTATGACAAATAGCGTGAATTTCGTGTATATCAGTAAATTGGGATGCAATTAAATTTGTACATGTAATCATTGTAAGTTTTATTTTTATTTTGGGATTTTCAAATAATGTTGTACTGATAGTGTGATAGCAAAAATTTTCACTAATTGTGTCAAAAATTCACTAATTTGTATCCCTCTTTGCACTAATTGCGAGTCTGGAGGGTTGGCAGCTCTGTAGGAAGAGAAAGGGGTGATATATATTGTCTGTGCTCTACATGTTTGCCCAAAACAACCCCTGTGGAGACTCAGCTATGATAGGAATCCATAGGTTATGTCATGCCTCCATTCATGTATTACACAGCTATGATAGGAATCCATAGATTATGTCACACCTCGATTCATTTATTGCACAGCTATGATAGGAATCCACAGATTATGTCACACCTCCATTCATATATTACACAGCTATGATAGGAATCAATAGGTTATGTCATGCCTCCATTCATGTATTACACAGCTATGATAGGAATCCATAGATTACATCACACCTCCTTACATAAAGCTGTGAAATAGATTTTGTCACAGTCACACCTCCTTTTATATATTACACAGCTTTGAAGAAATCCATACATTATGTCACACCTCCTTACATATATAACACAGCTGTGATAGGAATCCATACATTATGCTACACCAGCTTACATGAAGCTGTGTAATAGATTTTGTCATTCACACCTCCTTTCATATATTACACAGCTGTGATAGGAATCCATAGATTATGTCACACCTCCTTTCATATATAACACAGCTGTGACAGAAATCCATAGATTATGTCACACCTCCTTACATATATAACACAGCTGTGAATGGAATCCATAGATTATGTCACACCTCCTTACATATGTAACACAGCTGTGATAGGAATCCATAGATTATATCACACCTCCTTACATATATAGCATAGCTGTGATAGGAATCCATAGATTATGTCAAACCTCCTTACATATATAGCACAGCTATGATGGGAATCCATATCTGTAGCTGTGATAAGAATCCATAGATCGTGTCACTGCTTCCATATACACACAGCTGTGATAAGAATCCATATATTGTTTCAAGCCTCCATATATCAACACACACTTATGATAGGAATCCATAGATCATGTCACACCTTTCATATGCACAAAACTGTGATAGGAATCCATAGATTGTGTCACTCCTTATAAAAAGCTGTGATAGGAATCCATAGACCATGCCACTCCTTACAAAAAGCTGTTATAGAAATCCACAGATTTTGTCATGCCTCCTTACATAAACACAATGCAGTGATAAGAATCCATAGATTTTCTCAAACCTCTTTACGTATGCACACAGCTGTGACAGGAATCCAGATAATGTCACACCTTCTTACCCATACACACATCTGTGATAGGAATCCATATATTATGTTACTCCTGCTTACATCTACATGAAACTGGGATAGAAATTCATAGACTATGTCACATCTCCTTACATATACACACATCTCTAATAGAAATCCATGGATTATGTCACATCTCCTTACATATACACACATCTCTAATAGAAATCCATGGATTATGTCACATCTCCTTACATATACACACATCTCTAATAGAAATCCATGGATTATGTCACATCTCCTTACATATACACACATCTCTAATAGAAATCCATGGATTATGTCACATCTCCTTACATATACACACATCTCTAATAGAAATCCATGGATTATGTCACATCTCCTTATATACACACATATCTAATAGAAATCCATGGATTATGTCACATATCCTTACATATACACACATCTCTAATAGAAATCCATAGAATATGTCACATCTCCTTATATATACACACATCTCTAATAGAAATCCATGGATTATGTCACATCTCCTTATATACACACATCTCTAATAGAAATCCATGGATTATGTCACATATCCTTACATATACACACATCTCTAATAGAAATCCATAGAATATGTCACATCTCCTTATATATACACACATCTCTAATAGAAATCCATGGATTATGTCACATCTCCTTATATACACACATTTCTAATAGAAATCCATGGATTATGTCACATATCCTTATATACACACATTTTAATAGAAATCCATGGATTATGTCACATCTCCTTACATATACACACATATCTAATAGAAATCCATGGATTATGTCACATATCCTTATATACACACATCTCTAATAGAAATCCATGGATTATGTCACATCTCCTTACATATACACACAGCTCTAATAGAAATCCATAGAATATGTCACATCTCCTTACATATACACAGCTCTAATAGAAATCCATAGAATATGTCACATATCCTTACATATACACAGCTCTAATGGAAATCCATGGATTATGTCACATCTCCTTACTACACACAGCTGGGATAGACATTCATAGATTATGTTACACCTCCTTAGATACTGCTGTAATTGAAATCAGTAGTTCGTTTCACACCTCCTTACTTATACACACAGCTGTGATGGGAACTCAGAGATTTATGTTAAACCTTATGACATAGTTGTGATAGTAATCATAGATTCTGTCACTCCTCACATATCAACACAGATGGAAAATCCGTAGATTATATCACACCTTACATTGTTACAACTCTATTGTTATAAAGTTACAGAAAGAAGCAAAACCAGCAAGTTTGTAAAACTTTATATATGAAAAAATTATTAATGTTATAAAATGAAACTTCAAGAAGAATTTACAGTATTATGAATTGAATCCAAAATAATCTTGAAAAAAGTTAAATTAAAGTCCAAAAGAAAGAAAAGTGCCATAAGCATTTCATATCCACAAATATACTGGTCTGCTGACAGTACTGATGTGTCCAAATGGTGTTGTCCAGAACTTCTTTGAATAATTCACAATAGGCCCAGAATAATATTACAGTCTAACGTGCACTTTCTATTTCCACTGATAATCCAAACAAATGTTTCCTCTCAAGTAATACCTAAATACAAGATAAAAAGATGCCTGCAGGCTTGATGCTACAAAAAGAACACAAGAAATATGAATAAGAAAATTTTCAAAACCCGGTACTTGTATACAGGTGTAAGAGCCCAGCACACATATACAGGTGTAAAACCCAAGTACTCATATTCAGGTGTAAAAACCCAGTACTTATATACAAGTGTAAAAGCCCAGTACTTATATCAAGATGTAAAAGCCTAGTACTTATATACATGTGTAAAAGGTCAAACATGTATTTTGATCCTATTTGTTACCGTACATGACAAATTTCAAACCTCTAACATTGTTAAACAACTCGAATGATTTAAACCATTTTACGGGAAATAATTCTTCTAAGAACCCACTTGACTGACCTGTCCAATTGGAAACAGCCAGAAACTTGTCAACATATTTAATGACTTAGGAACAACAATTTGATAGCTCACTGAACACTCACCACCAGCGAGTAACTCAAGTGATTTCCATTTTCTCATAAGGACCCAATTTTTAAAACAAATAGCAAGTTGGTACCTCTATGTAATCAGCTTTAATAATAGCTCTCTGAAATAAACAGGAACTCTCAGGATTTTTTTCCTGTTCCTACGTTTGTTTGTTGCAACAAATGTATTGTTTCCAATACATGACCATGACTTTCACCTCTGATAAACAAGGGCATTTGGAACAGTTCTGTCTTTATACTGTTGCTTATTTTTTAATATAAAGCAATCAGGAATAAAGTGTTCAATTTTCTTGCAATAAGCACACATAGGAAGAGATAAGGATTTCTGGTCAGTCTTATAAAAAATTTGACTCTTATAAGAGACTTCTTATGTCTAGTTCAGCCTAGGTGAAAATAATGCCAGTCGGACATACATTATGTTTAGTTCATTTTAGGTGAAAATAATGCCAATCGGACATAACAGTATGTCTGGTTCAGCCTAGATGAAAATGATGCCAATCAGACATACAGTATGTCTGGTTCAGCCTAGGTGAAAATGATTCCAATTGAACATACAGTATGTCGACCACCAGCTTGAAAATCTTGTTATTGCTACTTTTTTAAAGTTGATGCTCACATTTACATGGGATTTCACCAAAAGAATTCTAATAATGTTCTAGCTGCTCATAAATGAGAATGGTGCCAATGTTACATCCAATATGGCCACCACGATGGATAATTTGAAAATCTTGTTATTGCTCAAAAATATCAGCTGGTTTCAACACATGGCACTTAAAAAGAAAACATGGTCTTATATTGGTCAGTAAAGCATCAGTACTTTTGAGGAACTCTTGCTTAACATCATAACATTTTAAAAAATAAACTCTCAGGGAATATTTTTCTTCTTATACTACATGTCCAGGCAACCCAAGAGAAGTTTCAGTCATAACATTAAAAAAAACTACATGCATAAATTATGCAATATCTAAAACATGTTTTCAGTCTGCCTATAGATTATGTAAAAAAATATTTAATGTAATTAGACGATATTAGGAAATATCCATGTCACCTTTAAACATCATTTTGAATTCATGAACTTGTCAAGTCATATATTTTCAAAAGATACAGCAGTTTGGATGGGTTTTTATATTGCTCAGACCAAGTCTTTTTATTTAAATATATAAATACTGAAAGAGTCATTAGACACATATACATACTGAAGAGTCATTACAGACATACATACTGAAGAGTCATTACACACATATACATACTGAAGAGTCATTACACACATACATACTGAAGAATCATTACAGACATGTACATACTGAAGTCATTACAGACATGTACATACTGAAGAGTCATTACGGTCATATACATACTGGAGTCATTACAGACATATACATACTGAAGAGTCATTACAGTCATATACATACTGGAGTCATTACAGACATATACATACTGAAGAGTCATTACGGTCATATACATACTGGAGTCATTACAGACATATACATACTGAAGAGTCATTACAGACATATACATACTGGAGTCATTACAGACATATACATACTGAAGTCATTACAGACATACATACTGAAGAGTCATTACAGACACATACATACTGAAGAGTCATTACAGACATGTACATACTGAAGAGTCATTACAGACATATACATACTGAATAATCATTACAGACATGTACCTACTGAAGAGTCATTACAGACATATACATACTGAATAATCATTACAGACATGTACCTACTGAAGAGTCATTACAGACATATACATACTGAATAATCATTACAGACATGTACATACTGAAGAGTCATTACAGACATATACATACATTTATAATGACTGTTCTACAATATAGATAAAGCTCTTACTTATTTTGAGATTATTTATGGTCGATGTTGGGGGCTTCTTGAGGTACATCTTGGTAACAAGAGTAAGTTAGGGTTTTTGTTGTTTTTGTTTGTTGCTTGCCTGGCAGAATCCTGGCAATTTGAAAACATTTTTTTTTTAAAAATACAGTTTTGGGGGCTAATCTATCAGAGCATGTTCTGGCCAAATTATCCAACTCTTAACATGACAAATTACCATTGCAGATTTTGCTTTTATGAAAAAAAGAGTAAAAACTAAAAACATACTTAGTACATGATGACCTATGGATCATCAGAACCCATTGTGGGACTTTAATTATTTCTTTAATCTATCTATCAATCTATCTTCTATCTATCTATCTACCTATCTATCTATCTATCTATCTATCTATCTATCTGTCTGTCTGTCTGTCTGTCTATCTATCTATCTATCTTTACATCTGTCTATTTATCTACCTTTATATCTGTCTATTTATCTATATATATGTCTGTCTGTTTGTGTGCTGACTATTACACAAGTCCTTAGAGTCGTCAAGAGGCTTGATTATAACACTGACCTATTTGGCAAGGTTTTTATTGACGACCATAACACTGACCTATTTGGCAAGGTTTTTATTGACGACCATAACACTGACCTATTTGGCAAGGTTTTTATTGACGACTATAACACTGACCTATTTGGCAAGGTTTTTATTGACGACCATAACACTGACCTATTTGGCAAGGTTTTTATTGACGACCATAACACTGACCTATTTGGCAAGGTTTTTATTGACGACCATAACACTGACCTATTTGGCAAGGTTTTTGTTGACGACCATTACCTCCTGTTTTGTGTCAGTGAATCACAAGTAATTAAAGACTAACTTTTTCACACAGTATTGAAGTCAATAAAGGTACTAATCACTGATAATCTGACACAAATGCCTGACAAATGCATATACTGTGTATTTAGTGGCTGTAGAAGATGACTGACAAATGCATGTACTGTGTATGTAGTGGCTGTAGAAAATGACTGACAAATGCATATACTGTGTATTCAGTGGATGTAGAAAATGACTGACAAATGCATATACTGTGTATTCAGTGGCTGTAGAAAATGACTGACAAATGCATGTACTGTGTATTTATTGGTTGTAGAAAATGACTGACAAATGCATGTACTGTGTATGTAGTGGCTGTAGAAAATGACTGACAAATGCATATACTGTGTATTCAGTGGCTGTAGAAAATGACTGACAAATGCATGTACTGTGTATGTAGTGGCTGTAGAAAATGACTGACAAATGCATGTACTGTGTATGTAGTGGCTGTAGAAAATGACTGACAAATGCATATACTGTGTATTCAGTGGATGTAGAAAATGACTGACAAATGCATATACTGTGTATTTAGTGGCTGTAGAAAATGACTGACAAATGCATGTACTGTGTATTTATTGGCTGTAGAAAATGACTGACAAATGCATGTACTGTGTATGTAGTGGCTGTAGAAAATGACTGACAAATGCATATACTGTGTATTCAGTGGCTGTAGAAAATGACTGACAAATGCATGTACTGTGTATGTAGTGGCTGTAGAAAATGACTGACAAATGCATGTACTGTGTATGTAGTGGCTGTAGAAAATGACTGACAAATGCATATACTGTGTATTCAGTGGATGTAGAAAATGACTGACAAATGCATATACTGTGTATTTAGTGGCTGTAGAAAATGACTGACAAATGCATGTACTGTGTATTTATTGGCTGTAGAAAATGACTGACAAATGCATGTACTGTGTATTTATTGGCTGTAGAAAATGACTGACAAATGCATATACTGTGTATTCAGTGGCTGTAGAAAATGACTGACAAATGCATGTACTGTGTATGTAGTGGCTGTAGAAAATGACTGACAAATGCATGTACTGTGTATTCAGTGGCTGTAGAAAATGACTGACAAATGCATATACTGTGTATTCAGTGGCTGTAGAAAATGACTGACAAATGCATGTACTGTGTATGTAGTGGCTGTAGAAAATGACTGACAAATGCATGTACTGTGTATTTATTGGCTGTAGAAAATGACTGAATTAAAAGGGCATTTCCTTTGAATACGAAAACATTACTGAGTGATAGTTCAGCTCATTCATGACAAGAGTGACAGTGATCACTGATACATGATAAGACTGCTAGTTCAGCTCATTCATGACAAGAGTGACAGTGATCACTGATACATGATAAGACTGCTAGTTCAACTGATACATGATAAGAGTGATAGTGATCACTGATACATGTTAAGACTGATAGTTCAAATGATACATAATAAGAACAATAGTTCAAATGATACATGACAAGAGTGACAGTGATCACTGATACATAAGACTGATTGTTCAAATGATACATGATAAGAACAATAGTTCAAATGATACATGATAAGAGTAATAGTGATCACTCGTTCATACCCAGTTTATCAGTTCTTTACTTCATACCCATTATACTATTGTTTGATGCCAAGATGACAAGAGTGTTTGATGGCAATAGTCAGTTCTTTAGTTCATACCCAGTTTATCAGTTCTTTAGTTCATACTCATTATACTATTGTTTGATGCCAAGATGACAAGAGTGTTTGATGGCAATAGTCAGTTCTTTAGTTCATACCCATTATACTATTGTTTGATGCCAAGATGACAAGAGTGTTTGATGGCAATAGTCAGTTCTTTAGTTCATACTCATTATACTATTGTTTGATGCCAAGATGACAAGAGTGTTTGATGGCAATAGTCAGTTCTTTAGTTCATACCCATTATACTATTGTTTGATGCCAAGATGACAAGAGTGTTTGATGGCAATAGTCAGTTCTTTAGTTCATACCCAACATGGTTAGTTTTTAGTCATGTTATTTTGTTGATACAAGTATGTGTAACATGATATCTGTAGCAGTTTCTGAATTTGCCTGGAGTTGACAGAGATTTAAGCAGATATATCATTTTAGGACAGTCACTGACACTGGTGATATTTGGTGTTTTTCATATTTACCACCAACAGTAATATATGTTTATGATGAACAGACTGGCAGTTTTAAAAACAAAAATGGAGAAAATTATTTTTTTCCAGATATGAAGGATAGTGATGTTAAGTCACATAATTGAATATTCTGAAGTTCTTATAGTAATTGTTTTAATAGTTTCAGAAGGTTAATTAACTTTGATATTCCTTAAATTTTAGTCAGCCTCTTGTTTATCATTATGCAGAAAATAGAGAAGTATCCATATATTTTTAGGTTAGTATTGTATTCTGTTGATTCTTTGTATCATAGTTTTGTGCATTTCTTTTGAGTGATGTAAGGTACAAGGGTGGGAATCTTTGTATTGTAGTTTTGTGCATTTCTTTTGGGTGATGTATGGTACAAAGGTGGGAATCTTTGTATTGTAGTTTTGTGCACCTCTTTTGGGTGATGTAAAGTTCAAAGTGGGATTCTTTGTATCGTAGTTTTGTGCATCTCTTTTGGGTGATGTAAGGTACATGGGTGGGATTTCTCACTGATAGCAGTACTATACTGTATCATAGTTTTGTGCATCTCTTTTGGGTGATGTAAGGTACATGGGTGGGATTTCTCACTGATAGCAGTACTATACTGTATCACTGCACTGCCATAAGTAGCATTTCTATATACAGACATATGTGGCACTTGTGATAAAGATGACATACAAAGTATGTGCCCATCCCATAGTAATGTCCTATTAGGAGATAACCAGCCATATTATAATATAATAATAATGACATTATTTAAGGAGGGTGACACAATTACATCCATGTAACTAATCCTTCTTGTAGCCCTCTCTTCTTGCTCATATATTTAAAAGCATAATACATAGTTCTAGTTCTTGGACAAATTACAACAGTTTTTTAAATGAGTAAATTAGGGGACTATATCTATATATATATATATATATATATATATATATATATATATATATATATATATATATATATATATATATATATATATATATATATATATAGATACCAGTAGTACTTAATTTGCATCTAAATTTCGGTTTTTGACTACATTATTTTTTTAAATGAATCAGCAAAAGTAATCTTATGTTTTAATTTCTTCACACAGTTGGTAATTAACATGTCTTCCTTATTTGTGGATCAAAAATGTCATATATAGGAGGATAGAAATTGTGAGCAGATCTACTTTTACATATATTAAAAACGAACAAGAGTTAATGTTTAAATCATTTGAGGTTAAATGGTGAATTTTTTTATTTTTGTTTGGGGTGGGGGCGTAATGCTCATGTAGTTTCCCTTTTACTGACATTAATATGTTGATTCCATGCAATGATAGTGACATGGTGAGGAACTTCATTCAGGTCACACTGCTTCAACATCAATGAGTGACCTTGAATACTTCCAGATAATTGCATTTTTGGCATGTCTGCCTCATTATGTATAATAAGCTTACTTTGTTAGTTTAGATGAAAGACGCTTTTATTGTTCTAAATATTCAGAGTAAATCTGAAGAAAAGCTTCATTCTGAAGTGGACTCTCTAATAGGTCACATCACCTTATATTCTGAAGTGGACTGTCTAATATGTCAAATCACCTTGTATTTGAAGTGGACTGTCTAATAGGTCACATTACCTTATACTGAGTATCAGTTTTAGAGGTTTTAGGATGAATTACATTTTGATTAGTTCTTAAATTTTTAGATTTGGAAGGTATCCATGGAATCCTCCAAAGAACTGTAGATAGGGAATGGGTCCACTGAATCCACAAAAGAATTGTAGATAGGGAATGGATCCAATGAATCCACAAAAGGATCATTTGTCAGTGGATTTTTAAATCATTGATTTTGGTACAGCCACCAAATTCATTAAAATTGGTATCAATGATAAAATATTGACTACAATGACAATTATGAATATCTATAAAACACGTAATTATGGATGTTACTGATGCCTTTTATCTATATTTAGTTGGTCTACATAGATGACATTTACTTTGTGTTTTTTTATTTTAACTCATTAACCCGTAAAGGTTTTTGTCATTTTTGCCTGAAAATCGAGTAGGAAACACATTTTGAAAGCTATTTCTGAATAGATCTGAAAACACCAAAACTCTGGTGATCTTTTAATAACATACTGCCTAGTTGTGCTAGAAACATCATTTTTCATTGGTTATTTGACTTGCACATGAGCAGAATGGTAACAGTTGGAGTTCATTTTTCTTTTTTTTGCTAAACGGAGCCATTATTTTTGTATGGTGACCACTCTTTATTCCAAATGCCCATCTTATCCTACTTTTTGCAAAGGCTCATCTGTCTGTTTGCAGTTTATACTGGTTTGCCTTAGATCTGAGATCAAAAAGTCTAAAATCCGGACACAAAATCAGGTTCCGACCACTAGCGAATTTTGGGTAGAAAAAAGTCGGGTAACAAAAATGAGGTTTTTTATCTGTATTTTGTAGTGCAACTAGATATTCCAGATTATTTGGTATCATTGTAGATCTACATCTGTCTGCCTTTCTATAATACCACCCACGTTAGTGTATCAAGCATGATCATGACGCTACGGAGCTCAGCAGTAGGCTACTACCTCCTGCCCCGTTAAATCATTTGCTTGAGGTTAATGTGTTAACCACTCTTCTAACACAGCATTGGTTATTCATGCTCAAGAAATGGGAGCTAAGTGCCTTTTTCATAGACACACCAAGGCTGCCAACCCAGGCTGTCGAAGGTGACATCAGATATCCATAAATCAATTTAATAGTGAAGAAACTTTGTAGATATTTGTGATGTCCTTTGTCTCACAGATGGCATTGAATACCTACACTTAATGATGAAAACACCACAAATTCAGAGATGGAGCTTGGTGTAATATCACTTGATTTATAACTTATGACCATATTTGAAAATTTATCAAATTAGCTTTTTTATACTGTGACAGAAACTACTTATGTTAAAACTTTATCCAATATAGTATGAAATTACAGATTCTAAGGAAAATTGAAAGCAGGTGGACATAACTTGAATAGGTCAGTGTTTTGTTAGCCTTAACTAGCTACATAATTTATTGTACCCTGATAGAAGGGCTGTTGCACTTGAAACACTATCCAGCAAACTAGATTACAAAATTACTATTTTGAGACTAGCCATGGTTGGATCTGAGGTTGATTAGAGTAATAGATGAACTTACATATAGTACCATTAAAACCATTTCTGTGACTGTAGTTCATGGGGGGTGGGGATAAGTAGAGTCATAGATGAACTTACTTATAGTACCAGTAAAACCAGTTCTGTGACTGTAGTTCATGGGGGGTGAGGATAAGTAGTCATAGATGAACTTACTTATAGTAAAACCAGTTCTGTGACTGTAGTTCATGGGGGTGGGAATAAATAGAGTCATAGATGAACTTACTTATAGTACTAATAAAACCAATTCTGTGACTAGTTCATGGGGGGGGGTAATTAGAGTAATAGATGAACTTACTTATAGTACCAATAAAACCAATTCTTTGACTGTAGTTCATGGGGGTGGGGATAATTAGAGTGATGGATAAACTTACTTATAGTACCAGTAAAACCATTTCTGTGACTAGTTCATGGGGGTGGGGATAAATAGAGTCATAGATGAACTTACTTATAGTACCAGTAAAACCATTTCTGTGACTGTAGTTCATGGGGGTGGGGATAATTAGAGTCATAGATGAACTTACTTATAGTACCAATAAAACCAATTCTGTGACTAGTTCATGGGGGTTGGGATAATTAGAGTGATGGATAAACTTATAGTACCAATAAAACCAATTCTGTGACTGTAGTTCATGGGGGTGGGGATACTTAGAGTGATAGATGAACTTACTTATAGTACCAGTAAAACCAATTATGCGACTAGTTCATGGGGGGGTAATTAGAGTAATAGATGAACTTACTTATAGTGCCAATAAAACCAATTCTTTGACTGTAGTTCATGGGGGTGGGGATAATTAGAGTGATGGATAAACTTACTTATAGTACCAATAAAACTAATTCTGTGACTAGTTCATGGGGGGGGGATAATTAGAGTAATAGATGAACTTACTTATAGTACCAATAAAACCAATTCTGTGACTGTAGTTCATGGGGGTGGGGATACTTAGAGTGATAGATAAACTTACTTATAGTACCAGTAAAACCAATTATGTGACTAGTTCATGGGGGTGGGGATACTTAGAGTGATAGATGAACTTACTTATAGTACCAGTAAAACCAATTATGCGACTAGTTCATGGGGGGGTAATTAGAGTAATAGATGAACTTACTTATAGTGCCAATAAAACCAATTCTTTGACTGTAGTTCATGGGGGTGGGGATAATTAGAGTGATGGATAAACTTACTTATAGTACCAATAAAACCAATTCTGTGACTAGTTCATGGGGGGGGTAATTAGAGTAATAGATGAACTTACTTATAGTACCAATAAAACCAATTCTTTGACTGTAGTTCATGGGGGTGGGAGGTAATTAGAATAATAGATGAACTTACTTATAGTACCAATAAAACCAATTCTGTGACTAGTTCATGGGGGTGGGGATACTTAGAGTGATAGATGAACTTACTTATAGTACCAATAAAAACAATTATGTGACTGTTGTTCATGGGGGGTGATTAGAGTCATAAATGAGCTTACTTATAGTACCAATAAAACTAATTATGTGACTAGTTCATGGTTGGGGGGTAATTAGAGTGATAGATGAACTTATAGTAACAATCAAACCAATTATGTAACTGTAGTTCATGGGGTATGGGATAATTGAATAAACTATAATGACAGCAAGGTTGCCATAGAAATAAACATGTCTCATTCTGTTTTTTTTAAAAAAAATTGTTCAATAATCTTCATGTTTGATGCTAATTAACAGGTTGTGACTTGCTTGTGTACACAGGGATGTACACAGGGATCATGTTTTGGCAGTAAGATTCTTGTAATTTTGGTTATTACCAGTATTATCAGTTTTTTATATAGATCTTTGGCTTAAATTTATAAAACAGACAGCACAGTGTACAGGCAAGTATGATTCAAAGATTTACTTTAAAGAGGAAAGAACTACTGACAAACTAGGTTACAACAACATAGTATGTGAATGGTTATACATGTACCTATGGCAACCTGTTGTGACTTATGTGCCTTTCATTGTACCAGGTGACCTAGCTCTTAAACAGCAATTTCATCCAGGAGAGTCATTTATTATTGGATGCTGGGAAACTAGAATAAATTCCAGCTTTCAGGATGAGAGACTGTGATGTAATTTTGTCATGTACCTGAATAAAGTGTGCACACTCCTCTTTTTGGTCAAAACTTGCTAAAAGTTTTCTCTTGGTACACATTTCAGGATTCCAGCCTGCCTGTTAGAAATAACATTGCTGCTAAAACCTGCATGGAAGATCCTGATTTTCTTGAAACTTACTAAAATGTACACTGATGTCTAATTATCATTTTTGGGGTTAAATCGGTATTACAAAAAACGGATGTTACATGTACTATATTTGCATACGATGGTCAGTGTTCACTTCCAGTTGAATATATTCTTGTCGAGTGTCAACTTCCACCTTGTGAGAAAGAAGTATTTTGATGCGAACTGCATGAAGAAACCATATGAGGATGTAACACCTGACAAAATCTTGCACCTTTTGAACATAACACAGTTTATATAACAGAATTTGACTATATATTGTAAGGATTTTATTTTTGTTTCCTTTATCTTATTTTATATAAATATTACATTATTTTAACATCTTTAATTTTTATGTTTTGTCTTGTTCTACTTCATGTTTACATTTATTTGGAAGGGTTTATCTTCCTGTGTTTGTGTGCAATCTATTTTTATAGACCAGGAGAGCTTACGGGATGGATTTTTGTCCAGTGTCTGTCATCCAGCCACCTTCCATGAAACTTTAAACACACGTTCATCCCATGGTGTAGTTGGTCTTAACACATTCACCCCAGGAGATTTTTGTCAATTTCACTCTCGTTTTGTACTTCAGTTTGGAAAAAAAGTGTATCTTGTAATTATATGAACTTAAAAAAATCATTAGTTATGGTATATATTCACTTATGAGTCTAGCCCAACTGCAAAATACACTGACCAAGATCTGGCATTACATAATTTGCTGATAGATGTGGGTCTATTCAGTCTGTTAGGAGTAATCAGTAGAACAGACAACATAGACTCTCACCTGCTGGCACATGTGATGACAGATCAGGGTGTATATTGGTTGTACTTGGACTTCCATGTGAGTATGAATGGTTCAATGTATATTACTAACAATTTGAGACTGACCAGTCAAAATTTCAAAAAAAAGTCAGCTACTGCAGTTCGGGGTGATGTTCTTATGGTACATCCAGTCTTACTTTGCTTTTTTCTGCAGTTTTTTGTGGCTGTAATCTGTTAATATTAGTTTTACGTACCTGTAACCAGTAAACATTATTTTATATAAATTTAACCTATTAACACTAGTTTTATATAAATTTAACCCATTAACACTAGTTTTACATAAATTTAACCCATTAACACTAATTTTATATAAATTTAACCTATTAACACTAGTTTTATATAAATTTAACCCATTAACACTGGTTTTATATAAATTTAACCCATTAACACTAGTTTTATATAAATTTAACCCATTAACACTAGTTTTATATAAATTTAACCCATTAACACTAGTTTTATATAAATTTAACCCATTAACACTAGTTTTATATAAATTTAACCCATTAACACTAGTTTTATATAAATTTAACCCATTAACACTAGTTTTATATAAATTTAACCCATTAACACTAGTTTTATATAAATTTAACCCATTAACACTAGTTTTATATAAATTTAACCCATTAACACTAGTTTTATATAAATTTAACCCATTAACACTAGTTTTATATAAATTTAACCCATTAACACTAGTTTTATATAAATTTCACCCATTAACACTAGTTTTATATAAATTTCACCCATTAACACTAGTTTTATATAAATTTCACCCATTAACACTAGTTTTATATAAATTTCACCCATTAACACTAGTTTTATATAAATGTAACCTATTACCTTAGTTTTATGGAACTGTATCCTATTAACACTAGTTTGTGTTTTATTTCTTCTCATTTCAAAATAATACTCCAAGAGAGGAAGAATACATGTATTAAAGTATTACCAACATTGTATGAATGAGTAAATGAAATATTGTTCCAGTAATTAAGGAATAAAAAGACTACAAGATTAACATTTTTGATTCATGAGTTAATTTTCAAGGTCTGTAAATGTTTGCAAATTACTTTTTCACCTTTATACATCATAGTCATACTTTTTACACCATATTAAATTCCATAAGGACATCCATAATATCATTAACAGGCATTGTTTCTTGTTAATTTGTTTATTTGTGGCTATGTGGAGAGGAAGGGATAGGATTATTGGGTGGTTGGCAGTGGAAATTAGCCAGTAATTGAACACAAATTAAATTGTAATCTCTGCCCAATTGTTGCCCAGGTCATGTGTCAGTACAATCCAGACAGTTTATGTCCAGTGATAAGTTATAATGGTTCTAATTGTCTTAAGCCAGCAATGGAGTATACACATTCCCCAAAATTGAGGAGCCAAGGAAATATGTTAGTATAGATGTGGTAACTCTCTGTACAAAGGTGAAGAGAAGATTAAGGCTTGATCAATAAGTACAATAAGAAACCGCTTAAATTATTTTTTCCAGTTATTTTGGGCAGTATTAAAGTTCATTGTCTTCATTTATTTTGGGCTGTGTTAATGTTCATTGTCTTCAATTATTTTGATTTTGGGTTGTGTTAATGTTCGTTGTCTTCAGTTATTTTGGGCTGTGTTAATGTTCATTGTCTTCAGTTATTTTGGGCTGTGTTAACACATTAACCCCTGGCAACGAGTTTACGTGGCAGGAGGTAGTAGCCTAATGCCGAGTTCTATAGCATCAATGTCATGTATGATACACTAAAGTGGGTGGTAGTATAGAAAGGTAGACAGATGTAGCTCTACAGTGATACCAAATAATCTGGAAGTTCTAGTTGCACTACAAAATACAGAGGGAAAAACCTCATTTTTGGACCCGATTTTTTTTTTTCACTCAAAATTCGCCCGTGGTTGAAATCTGATTTTGTGTCCGGATTTTAGACTTTTTGGTCTCAGATCTAAGGCAGACTGGTATGAACTGCAAACAGACAGATTAACCTTTGCAAAAAGTAGGATAAGATGTGCATTTGGAATAGAGTGGTCTTGATAGGAAAATAATGGGTGCGTTAAGCAAAAATAAAAATAAAAAGAACTCCAACTTTTACCCTTCTGCTCATGCACGAGCCAAATAGCTAATGAAAAACAATGTTTCTAGCACAACTAGGCATTAGATTATTGGAAAATCACCTGGAAGTTGATGTATTCATAAATAGCTTTCAAAATGTGTGTCCTACTCGAATTTCAGGCGAAAATGACAAAAACCTCCAGGGGTTAATGTGTTAATGTTCATTGTCTTCATTTATTTTGGGCTGTGTAAATGTTCATTGTCCTTTCTTTAGTGGTTTGCATCTCAGCATTGTAATTTGCACAGGAATTAATTTTGCTGGCTTGTAAACCATCTGAAAAAAGTAATGACCTTACTTCCAAACTATTTTTTTTTTACATAAAAACCGTATAAATTAAACTATCAGATTTTTAAAAAGTGAAAATTGATAAAAATTTATTTGGCATTCTTTTATGATATTTCACAGCATAGAAATTCCTTTTGGGAGTCCAGAAACAGTATCAGCAACTTTGTACAAGATATACAGTAATTTCTACAAGATTTAGTTAATTTCTGTTTTGTACTTTTACTTTGTAAAGATATATACAGTTAATTTCTATTGCCAGCTTGAACTTTCAATAAAAGATTTTCCATTTGCAGTGAAAAGTTATAAAGTATGTGTCATGCTTTATTATTTTCTATACTAACATGGTTACAAAGATAATCAAAATAAAACAGTGTTCATAAATGAAAGCTATAAGGTGCTTGAGTGATATGGTGGTAGAGTGTTTACACCAGAAAGTGGATATCTGACAGAAATAGGGGTACTGATTAATATGACATCAAATATTCCAATCACATGCATGCCAGGATTTTCCAGTTGCTGTACATCATAGTTAAGAGCTGCATGATTACTGAAGACAAGTAAATCAAACATCGGATGGGATCAGGCTTATTTCAAGTAAATCAAACATTGGATGGGGTCAGGCTTATTTCAAGTAAATCTAACATTGGATGGGATCAGGCTTATTTCAAGTAAATCAAACATTGGATGGGGTCAGGCTTATTTCAAGTAAATCTAACATTGGATGGGATCAGGCTTATTTCAAGTAAATCAAACATTGGATGGGGTCAGGCTTATTTCAAGTAAATCAAACATTGGATGGGGTCAGGCTTATTTCAAGTAAATCAAACATTGGATGGGGTCAGGCTTATTTCAAGTAAATCAAACATTGGATGGGGTCAGGCTTATTTCAAGTAAATCAAACATTGGATGGGGTCAGGCTTGTTTCAAGTAAATCAAACATTGGATGGGGTCAGGCTTATTTCAAGTAAATCAAACATTGGATGGGGTCAGGCTTATTTCAAGTAAATCAAACATTGGATGGGGTCAGGCTTATTTTAAGTAAATCAAACATTGGATGGGGTCAGGCTTATTTTAAGTAAATCTAACATTGGATGGGGTCAGGCTTATTTCAAGTAAATCAAACATTGGATGGAGTCAGGCTTATTTCAAGCAAATCAAACATTGGATGGGATCAGGCTTATTTTAAGTAAATAAGCATCGGATGGGGTCAGGCTTATTTCAAGTAAATCAAACATTGGATGGGGTCAGGCTTATTTTAAGTAAATCTAACATTGGATGGGGTCAGGCTTATTTTAAGTAAATAAGCATCGGATGGGGTCAGGCTTATTTCAAGTAAATCAAACATCGGATGGGGTCAGGCTTATTTTAAGTAAATCAAACATTGGATGGAGTCAGGCTTATTTCAAGCAAATCAAACATTGGATGGGATCAGGCTTATTTTAAGTAAATAAGCATCGGATGGGGTCAGGCTTATTTCAAGTAAATCAAACATTGGATGGGGTCAGGCTTATTTTAAGTAAATCTAACATTGGATGGGGTCAGGCTTATTTTAAGTAAATAAGCATCGGATGGGATCAGGCTTATTTCAAGTAAATCAAACATTGGATGGGGTCAGGCTTATTTCAAGTAAATCTAACATTGGATGGGATCAGGCTTATTTCAAGTAAATCAAACATTGGATGGGGTCAGGCTTATTTCAAGTAAATCAAACATTGGATGGGGTCAGGCTTATTTCAAGTAAATCAAACATTGGATGGGGTCAGGCTTGTTTCAAGTAAATCAAACATTGGATGGGGTCAGGCTTATTTCAAGTAAATCAAACATTGGATGGGGTCAGGCTTATTTCAAGTAAATCAAACATTGGATGGGGTCAGGCTTATTTTAAGTAAATCAAACATTGGATGGGGTCAGGCTTATTTTAAGTAAATCTAACATTGGATGGGGTCAGGCTTATTTCAAGTAAATCAAACATTGGATGGAGTCAGGCTTATTTCAAGCAAATCAAACATTGGATGGGATCAGGCTTATTTTAAGTAAATAAGCATCGGATGGGGTCAGGCTTATTTCAAGTAAATCAAACATTGGATGGGGTCAGGCTTATTTTAAGTAAATCTAACATTGGATGGGGTCAGGCTTATTTTAAGTTAATAAGCATCGGATGGGGTCAGGCTTATTTCAAGTAAATCAAACATCGGATGGGGTCAGGCTTATTTTAAGTAAATCAAACATTGGATGGAGTCAGGCTTATTTTAAGTAAATCAAACATTGGATGGGGTCAGGCTTATTTCAAGTAAATCTAACGTTGGATGGAGTCAGGCTTATTTCAAGTAAATCTAACATTGGATGGGGTCAGGCTTATTTCAAGTAAATCAAACATTGGATGGGGTCAGGCTTATTTTAAGTAAATCAAACATTGGATGGGGTCAGGCTTGTTTCAAGTAAATCAAACATTGGATGGGATCAGGCTTGTTTCAAGTAAATCAAACATCGGATGGGATCAGGCTTATTTCAAGTAAATCAAACATTGGGGTTAGGCTTATTTCAAGTAAATCAAACATTGGATGGGGTCAGGCTTATTTCAAGTAAATCAAACATTGGATGGGGTAAGGCTTATTTCAAGTAAATCAAACATCGGATGGGATCAGGCTTATTTCAAGTAAATCAAACATCGGATGGGGTCAGGCTTATTTCAGGTAAATCAAACATTGGATGGGGTCAGGCTTATTTCAAGTAAATCAAACATTGGATGGGTCAGGCTTATTTCAAGTAAATCAAACATTGGATGGGGTCAGGCTTATTTCAGGTAAATCAAACATTGGATGGGGTAAGGCTTATTTCAAGTAAATCAAACATTGGATGGGATCAGGCTTGTTTCAAGTAAATCAAACATTGGATGGGATCAGGCTTGTTTCAAGTAAATCTAACGTTGGATGGGGTCAGGCTTATTTCAAGTAAATCAAACATTGGATGGGGTAAGGCTTATTTCAAGTAAATCAAACATTGGATGGGATCAGGCTTGTTTCAAGTAAATCTAACATTGGATGGAGTCAGGCTTATTTCAAGTAAATCAAACATTGGATGGAGTCGGGCTTATTTCAAGTAAATCAAACATTGGATGGGATCAGGCTTGTTTCAAGTAAATCAAACATCGGATGGGATCAGGCTTATTTCAAGTAAATCAAACATTGGATGGGGTAAGGCTTATTTCAAGTAAATCAAACATTGGATGGGATCAGGCTTGTTTCAAGTAAATCAAACATCGGATGGGGTCAGGCTTATTTCAAGTAAATCAAACATTGGATGGGGTCAGGCTTATTTCAAGTAAATCAAACATTGGGGTCAGGCTTATTTCAAGTAAATCAAACATTGGGGTCAGGCTTATTTCAAGTAAATCAAACATTGGATGGGGTCAGGCTTCTTTCAAGTAAATCAAACATTGGATGGGGTCAGGCTTATTTCAAGTAAATCAAACATTGGATGGAGTCAGGCTTATTTCAAGCAAATCAAACATTGGCTGGGGTCAGGCTTATTTCAAGCAAATCAAACATTGGATGGGGTCAGGCTTATTTCAAGTAAATCTAACATTGGATGGGATCAGGCTTATTTCAAGTAAATCAAACATTGGATGGAGTCAGGCTTATTTCAAGTAAATCAAACATTGGATGGGGTCAGGCTTATTTCAAGTAAATCTAACATTAGATGGGGTCAGGCTTATTTCAAGTAAATCTAACATTGGATGGGGTCAGGCTTATTTCAAGTAAATCTAACATTGGATGGGATCAGGCTTATTTCAAGTAAATCCAACATTGGATGGGGTCAGGCTTATTTCAAGTAAATCTAACATTGGATGGGATCAGGCTTATTTCAAGTGAATCTAACATTGGATGGGATCAGGCTTATTTCAAGTAAATCAAACATTGGATGGGGTCAGGCTTATTTCAAGTAAATCAGACATTGGAAACTTATTTCAAGCTAACATCAATGAAATCTTTTACCCCTATTAGCAATGAACGGACTAGTCCACATGCTGTCACATCATGCAGGTACTATTTTGCTTTCTATTTTAATTATTGATGACAATTGTTCTGTGACAATCTTTGACAATCAATGACAGGCTTTGAATATTCATTAGAAAATGGCAAAGGTCTGAAAATTCATTATGTTTTCACAAAGAGATATTAAAAGCAAATGTAAGGTAAGTTTAGTATTTCATGCATTTAAAACTTGCAGAAGTTACTGCCAACTTTTGACATTTTGTAATTCTAACAGTACATGTGCATTTTAAGAATGATACCGTTATTATGTGGATTTTCCAGATTCATCAGTCATCATTAACAGCAGGCTTCAGTTATCACAAATAGCATCATTCAGACATAATAACATAGATCTGTCATCATACATGAGATCCTTCAGTCATCATAATAATAACATCTGTCATAAATAGCAAATTTTAGTCATCACAAATAACATCCATCAGTCAGTCACAAATAGCAAATAGAGTCTTATAGGCATCACTTTTGTTTGTTCTCTTGTCTGTACACAGACCTCACCAGATCATCTTATTGGTTTTCACAGGCAAATTTTGTTTGACAAATGAAATATGCAAATCCAAAGAATGGAAAGGTGCTTTTGCTGCACTCTTTTGAAATATGAATGAAACTTATTCTGGCAACTTAACTTTTGACTGACACTGTACCAGTATGACATGGGTGTTGATACTGTGCAAATTCCTATAGCCACAGATAGATGGGCAGTACTGGTGTTTCATTCCACTGGTATCTTCTTTTGCAGACCATTATGCCTTGTCAGCCATGGGACAATGTTTTTCATTTTTCTCTGCCAGAACAATCCAGTTATATCTGGTTTAAAAGTCTGTCTCATTCATCATTTTTGACCAATAGTGCATGAGTGCAAATTGAATGCTGTACCATACTTTGGTACTGGTGGAGGAACGGCATTGTTAATGAAAGTTAGAGAAATCTGACAATAGGACAATATAAACAGTGGGTTCAAATTAATTGGTTCATTTCACCATCAGAGATTCCACAGTGAACATTACCATATTTTTTGACTTGAAGAAAACCATGTCAGTTAAAAACACTGGTCAGTAGACAGAATGCACAGTTTGTGTTCAGACATCATGCAAATAGTTGGATTAAATTACTGACAGTTTTTTTTTTATTCTTGGAAGAAGTTGCAGATTTAATTCTTGATAAACAGGTGCAAAATGTGTTGTGTCATTAGCACTGATCATGAGAAATATCTGGTGTATCGTGCATTAAATATATGTGAAAGATAATTGCTGTAAAGTGAACCGTCAGGATTAATTGCTTTATTTACATGACTGTACAATGTTTTACATGACTGTACAATGTTTTACATGACTGTACAATGTTTTCATGACTATACAATGTTTACAGTAAGATAAATAGATAAACATTGCCAACAAACTTTACATTAAATGCAGTTTCCAGTAAGCATTTTGGAATGTTTGTGAATAGATCCATTACGTTGCTTGTCATTTGGTTGTTCCTTGTTTCTGTCCATGTGCACTCTGTAGAAGGACTAGACCATGGATGTCCCGGATCTTGCTCGTGCTTTGACAACTTTACAACGGTCAAGTGTGTGAACCAGTTTGGACTCGACTTGAAAAATCTACCATCGTACACCCAAGAACTCTACATTGCCAGGGATTTTATTGGACCAATTGTCAATCATACATTCAACCACCTGTTGCAGTTAGAGATTCTTGATATGGCAAACAATGGCATCAGCTATATCCAGGGTGGTGTCTTCAGATGGCTTAGACAGCTGCGGGTTCTAAACCTTCGGAAAAACTATTTGAACTTTCTTGATGATTCAGTATTTGAAGACAATGTGCAAATTGAATATTTGGATTTGAGTCACAATCAATTTACGGAGCTACCCAGGACAGCCTTTCGTTACCTTGTTAATGTGAAAGTCTTAAATGTCAGTTACAATCATTTGATGTCTGCGTACCTAAATTCTAGATTCCAAGTGATGACACATATCCGTGTCTTCGATTTATCAGGAAATAATTTAGATGTGATAAATGGAAGTTATTTTGAAATTGCAAGGAAATGGGATTTGCATGTACCAAAAGTTTTAAACTTCTCTCATTGTAGCCTGACCTACATTGATCCACAGGCTTTGCGCTATGTTGGGAATGTTCACTTCCTTGGGCTTGCAAACAATCCAGAACTTAATATTTCAGAGGTGAATGTATACTTAGAAGTCATGCATGAAATTAATGTAAAAATCATCGACGTCTCCAACACAAACCTGTCAGTTAAACTCAGCATGGCTAACATGGACATGTCACTTTTAGGGACTTTAGCATTAGAAGATTTACGTCTGGCAGGGAATGGTTTCCAAACTTTGAATCCTACTGCACTATCTTTCCTCAACTTGAGAAGACTGGATCTCAGCTATAATCATCTTAATGAATTGCCAAATTTTCATTCTATGAGTAGTCTGGCTTTTTTGGACATATCCCATAATTCCTTAACCAGTGTTGCAGGTGCAGTCAAAGATAGTGTTGGAAATCTAGAAATTCTGATGATGTCACATAATCAACTTACAGACGACAGTGGTTTAGACCTTGGCAATGCAGTCAAACTGACAATATTAGATCTTAGCTTCAACGGCTTCACCTCATACAATATTCCCAAGACACTCAAGAAGTTGACACAGTTCTCTATAGCTTGGAACAATGTTCAGGGAATCTCTGTTCTGGAAGGGCTTGAATCACTTCTGTATCTTGATTTTAGCCACAACAAACTGACTAAGCTTGATTCATTTCTGTTTCTGGACTCCCAAAAGCTCCTATCGGCAAATTTTAGCAGAAACCAGATATCCAGTATCAGCCATCAAACATTTTTACCACACACCCCACAAATAATTGATCTGTCCTGGAATGAATTGGCTCAAATCAGACATTTTGGTTGGATAGACAATGTTAGAGGTCTGCACTTTGAAGGAAACAAGATCAGCAAAATAGATGTCCAAGCTTTTTACGGGCTACACTCACTTGACTATCTTGACCTTGGATATAATATGCTGGCCTGGTTTGATTCAAATGTCTTTCAGTATTTAACAAACTTGACTAAGTTACACTTAAACAGAAATTTCATCAGTGAGGTAATTCCACTGGAAGAATTGTTTAATCCTCTTGAAAGCTTAGAGATCCTAGATTTAAGCAATAATAATTTTACTACTTTTAATTTTCATTCATCTCCTGTCCCCAGCTGTCCATCATTAAGAAAACTAAATTTAGCAGGAAATGACATTAAAATATTCTATCCAGACTCTTTTCAACGCTTAGAATACTTAGAAATTCTTGATTTTTCTGAAAACCCTTTACACTGCAGTTGTGACATACTTCCATTCAGAGACTGGCTAATGAAAACTAAAGTTAAGATATTGGAGCCCACAAGCAGAAGTTATGTCTGCCATTCCCCAGGATATAGGACAGGAAAATGGTTAAAAAATTTCATGATTAGACCATTTGAATGCCAGGAGTACTTGCTTTACACTGTGCTGGTCTTCTCAACTGGTGGTGGTCTAGTGGTCATTGGCATAATAATTGGACTGGTTTGTCATTTTTGGAGGAAATGGAGGAAGAAAAGACGGGAGATAAAAGAGGGACCAGTCATCAGCTATAAGCATCAAAATGGATACCACAATCCTCTGTACGACATTGAGGACCCTTACAGAAATTGCAGTATACCAGCGGATATTGTTGTTCAAGAAACTGAGGAGAAGTCTATAAAGGAGAAAAACGAGAAAAAGAAGATGAAAAAACAAAAACATTTACAAAAAAGACGTCACTCAGATCTTAATGGGTTTTCTCAGAAAATGAAGGCAGTTCATTTCCATAACAACCGAGGGTACAGAAGCTATGAACCTAGTGCAGAATCAAGTTTAGAGAGTGAACTGGAACACAAGTATCACATTAAAAAGGACAGGAAGAGGAAACAGTCTAGAGGAAATCGCGAGCTTGTCCGAATGCTGTCTTCTAAAGCCATCAGAAGCAGAAGTATGCCAGATGTAATCAACTATGTTAACAGCTTGCCGTTACCAAATCGTTCGAGATATCCCATCATTCCAATTGTTCATATTGATCATCCAGACAGTTTACGTAGGGGATGGGTACAGAGCTACATAGACTTGAGTGAAAGGCAGCATGCAAGCCCAAACCATCTAAAGGCCAGATATTCATTGGGGAATGGCCACAGTATGCGTGAATACCATATACCATCATGGACGACTCTTCCAAGGTCCAGAATTTCCAAAAAACCTTACATTCCAGTAAATGGTTACAAGGTTATTCCATATCGTGCTGGATTTGATGCTGCTGCACTAACTCTTGGTAGGTTAGTAGAAAGAAGGTTTCCAAGAAGTAAAAGCCAATGGATTTAATTTGGAAAGAAGGTTTCCAAGAAGTAAAAGCCAATGGATTTAATTTGGAAAGAAGGTTTCCAAGAAGTAAAAGCCAATGGATTTAATTTGGAAAGCATATAGGCAGTCAGTATTTACTTTGAAAATTTGTAAATAAGTAATTCAGATACATATGTTTAGCTGTGAATGAATCATTCTTAGACAATTTCTACTTGACAAGAGAGAATTTTATATAAGGAGTTGGTTATATGGACATAATAATCATTACATATGTATTCACCTTAATTCCTAAATACATGCCTTTAATCTAAGAAATGTTTTTTTTATTTTATTATTTCCATACCTGCAACCTTGACACCTACTCTATACAGGTGCTCTTGTGCTTCATGTATAATTATCTATGCACAGTGCTTCATGTATAATTATCTATGCACAGTGTTTCAGTTTTCCATACAAGAAACTTTTTGAGCATCTTACATATGATAATATAGCATACATGTATCATTTGTCAAAAAGTGAGCAGATAGAGTTGTATACATGTATCATTTGTCAAAAATGTATCAATTAGATGAAGTTGATATAAAATGATTGCTGGTATTTTGAGTTGTCTTTTCCGTTCATTCAAGGTCTACAGGTGCTAAAAATTGCAAGTCCTGTGTTTACACTGTCTCTGCTGTTGTTAATTGTACCATATATACTCGCTTATCTATCTACAATATATAATCACTGATCTAATTACCATATATACTCCTTTACCTACCTACCATATATACTCACTTATCCACCTACCATATATACTCACTGATCTAATTACCATGTATACTCACTTATCTACCCACCATATATACTCATTTACCTACCTACCATATATACTCACTTATCTACCTACCATATATACTCCTTTACCTACCTACCATATATACTCCTTTATCTACCTACCATATATACTTACTTATCTACCTACCATATATACTCCTTTACCTACCTACCATATATACTCCTTTATCTACCTACCATATATACTTACTTATCTACCTACCATATATACTCCTTTACCTACCCACCATATATACTCCTTTACCTACCTACCATATATACTCTTTTATCTACCTACCATATATATTCACTATCTACCTACCATATATACTCACTTATCTACCTACAATATATAATCACTGATCTACCTACAATATATAATCACTGATCTAATTACCATATATACTCACTTTTAAGTTGAAACCAACTGCAAATGGGATAAACCCAGATCTGCTGTTGCATAATGTACTGACATTTCTGGGTCATTATGGTTTCTTAAAATTCATCAGTTGAACAAACGTGTTTTAAGTTTAATCTGAGTTTTGTACGAGTATTGACTTCAATTATACAGTTTAAACCCTGATGAAACTGAATTTTTTTAAATAAGAGATTTGATCTGTCAAGGCAGCAATGACCACAAATGCAAGCATATTGAACAATTTGATAGCTAGTCTTAAGTTGGTTACTGTAGCAGAACTTGCTCAGCTAAACTACCCTGAGTCTCACTATCTCAGGTTCATTATAATCGATCTTTATATTGGAGTGCCACCCCACCATATGTGTCTGAGGAATGGTTTATATTGGAGTAATACCCCACTGTATCTGTCTGAGGACTGCTTTATATTGGAGTGATACCCCACTGTATCTGTCTGAGGAATGGTTTATACTGGAGTGATACCCCACTGTATCTGTCTGAGGAATGGTTTATACTGGAGTGATACCCCACTGTATCTGTCTGAGGAATGGTTTATATTGGATTGACACCCCACCGTATCTGTCTGAGGAATGGTTTATATTAGACTGACACCCCACCGTCTGAGGAATGGTTTATATTGGATTGACACCCCACCGTGTCTGTCTGAGGAATGGTTTATATTGGATTGACACCCCACCGTATCTGTCTGAAGAATGGTTTATATTAGATTGACACCCCACCGTATCTGTCTGAGGAATGGTTTATATTGGATTGACACCCCACCGTATCTGTCTGAGGAATGGTTTATATTGGATTGACACCCCACCGTATCTGTCTAAGGAATGGTTTATATTGGATTGACACCCCACCGTATCTGTCTGAGGAATGGTTTATATTGGAGTGATACCCCACTGTATCTGTCTGAGGACTGGTTTATATTGGATTGATACCCTACTATATCTGTCTGAGGAATGGTTTATATTGGAGTGATACCCCACTGTATCTGTCTGAGGACTACTTTATATTGGAGTGATGCTCCATAGTGTGACAGATTTCTATCTGAGCAGGATACCATCATATTCCTGGCTTCTTGTCTCCGACTAGACCATCTTTGGGATCCCAAACTGAGTCGTCATCTGGATCAACTTCTTTATCACAGACTGTCTCATAAACTAGGTTGTGTACTGGGTTGCAGACTGAATCATTGACTGGGTCATCTTCAGAGTCACAGACTTAGTCATTGACTGGTCGCGTACTAGGTTACCACCTGTTGTTGAATAGGTCATCTTTTGGTTTGCAGACTGAATCGTTGACTGGGTTGTTCTTCTGGGTCATTGACTGGATCATTTTTCTGGGTTGCTGACTGGGTTGTCGACTATGTTGTGGTTACGGGTTACTCATTTGAGATCAGCAGGGAGATGAACAGGGCAAAATGATGAGAGAAGCGAGATCTTATGTTAATATGTGTATTATTGCAATTTTGTGATAAGATTTCAGCACTTCTTGAATGAGCCTTGTAGCACCACTATTCTGGTCAACAAAGTCTTTGGCCCTGTCTTTTAAGATTCCCCAGTCTGGCCCTTTCCTGTTCAGTGAACTGTGACCAGATGTGCTTGCTTCTGCTGAGTGGTTATACTGCTTCACTTGAAAGGTGTGTCTTCACACTACATCCCATCATACCACACCACCATTGCAATGCAACTACACTTGGCTGGTATCGCCCAAAGCAAAGATGGCAATACAGATCTAGCTAATGTTTATAGTCAAAACTTAGCTTTAATGAAATGAAAATTAACCTATGCAAAAAGAAAATTGCAGTCCATGGGTTTCTCATTAAAATACTTCAAACAGCTTGGAGCTAATTAAAGTTTTTTGTAGTTTGTCTATACTTCCCTGTTTGTTTGTACCCCGCTACCAATTTCAATGGAAATGGATCTTGAGCATGGCCATTGTTTATATCTAAAACTTCTGTTAAGCATGAACTGTGCAGATGGTAATGGTGTTAGGGCCTCCCTGGTCAGAGTGAAGTTAGAAATTTTAAATCAATGAATGAACTGAGTAAGTTCTGTACATTTCTGAGCTAACTTACACTTTTTGTTATTGATACTGGCAGGGGGGTACAAACAAATGGGGAGGATATAGTCAGATGTGATTTCTACATCAGAAGAGCTTATGGAATTGTTCTTCAGTAGTTATTGCTACTCCTTCTAAACTGCCTTGTAAGATTGCCTTGTAGCTTCACACACACGCTACTTCCAAGGTCTAAATGAAAATTGTACCACTTCGACATCCAATGCATCCATCAGAGGCCATCTTCAATCTTGAAAATTTTATTGCTATGTCTCTTGATTGGATGATCATATCAACATGGAGATTTCACCCAAAAAATTTCTTATTATGTCTGGTTGGTCCTTGTTGAAAATGATGATTTGACATCTCATGTGACTGCCAGCCATGACACCCATCATGTAAATCTTGTTTTTGCTTCTTTTTCTGAATGGATTATCATACTGTCCATAGGTTTTCATCAAACTAATGACGTCTAGTTGGTCCTAAATTAATTTGGTGTCAATCTTATAGCCAGTATGACTTCCGGGGCCCTGAGTGGTCTAAAGTGCTTTCCGTTACGGATCACTGCCATCTCACCTCTGTCTGCGTGGGTTCGAGTCTCGGATTCAGCCAATGTGGGTATGTGAGAAAGCTTGCCAGTAGCTTCTCGAGGGTCGGTGGTTCTTTCCGGGGATTTCCCAGGTTCTTCCTCCACCATTAATACTGGCCGCCATGTATAGCCTATCGTGTGCTGAAAAATGGCGTTAAACCCTACAACAACAACAACAACAACAACAACCAATATGACTTCCACAATTTGGAAATCTTGTTTTTGCTCAAAAACATCAGATGGTTTCAACACTGCAGTTTAAAAAACAAAAAGCCAATCTTATCTTGGTTTTCTCAAAGTTCTTTATGGCCATTAGAACATCAATCTCCTGAAGGGACTCTGGTTACTTTCAAGTTTAATCTGTTCACTCTTGTATTCCTTTCATTTTATCTATCTTTCTAAATATATATCTATTTATCTATCTATCTCTATATCTGTCTAAATATCTATCTATCTATCCGTCTGTCTATCTGTCTGGACTGCTCCAGTGGCCTAGTGGTTAGAGCATCCACCTCAGATGGAGGAGGTCACAGGTTCGAACCCCAGCTGAGTCATACCAAAGACTTACAAAAATGGTACTAACAGCTGCCTCACTAGGAGATCAGCATTAAGAGGTTAGTGTTAGGACAGGTCAGCCTGGTGTCAGGATAATGTGACTGGGTGGGACATGATGCCCCAGTGCTAGATATCACTATAAACTACACTGCAGATATTGTAGCGACATAACTGATTTTTTTTTTAAAGCTTCATAAAAATCCAAATCACTCACTCTCTCATTCTATCTGTCTGTCTTCCTACCTATCTACCTACTGACCTGCATGTACCTACCAATCTATCTATGTACATATGTATCTATCCATTAGACAACACACCTTCCAATGTATGTATGTATGTATATATGTATATATGCATGCATGTCTGCTTGTCTGTCGGACTGCCTGCCAACCTCTGTCTGTGTATCAAGTAAATCTTACATTCTTTCAGTATATTTAGTTTTGTTAGGTATGGAAAAGCCAATTGATTTTGAGGTCTAAAGGTCAAAGACTAAGGTAATTGTGGCTTAAAAGAAAATAAAATGAATTTATGTTCTAGAGTAAGTTCCTTAATTAATAAATTTATTAATACTGGAGTTTACAGGTCAGAGGTCATAGTTATGGTCAGTCTTGTAAAACAAATAATGGTTTCTGTCTTATGTTAAGTTTAAGGTCACATACCTTAACCAAAGACCAATGCCTTAGACATGTTGGTCAGCAATCCTTAGTACACTGTTAGTGCCTTCATTAAGAATTATTAAACACAGGACATGTATGTGTCTGTACACGATATTCTTAAGCTTTGTGACAGTTGTATTGTGAAAATTTCAATTGTGCAATGAGCCACTTAGTTATATAAGTATTCAGTATTCATATAGCCACTTAGTTCTTTGAGTATTCAATATTCATGTAGCCACTTAGTTCTTTGAGTATTCAATATTCATGTAGCACATAGTTATATAAGTATTCAATATTCATGTAGCCACTTACTTCTCTAAGTATTCAATATTCATGTAGCCATAGTTATGAGTATTCAGTAATCAAGTAGCCACTTAGTTATATAAGTATTCATTATTCATGTAGCCACTTAGTTATATGAATATTCATTATTCATGTAGCCACTTAGTTATATGAGTATTCAGTATTCATGTAGCCACTTAGTATATAAGTATTCAGTATTCATGTAGCCAATTAGTTATGAGTATTCAATATTCATGTTGCCACATGGTTATATGAGTATTCATTAATAATGTAGCCACATAGTTATGAGTATTCAGTAATCATGTAGCCACGTAGTTATGAGTATTCAGTATTCATGTAGCACGTAGTTATATGAGTATTCAGTATTCATGTAGCCACTTAGTTAAATGAGTATTCAGCATTAATGTCATGAATTGGATGAATGAGTTCACTGAACTCATAAAAACTGAGTTACTCTCAACATCTACATTAGATAATAGTGGACCGCTTCAGCGGCCTAGTGGTTAGATTGTCCGCCTCGGATGTGGGAAGTTGCAGGTTTGAACCCCAGCTGAGTCATACCAAAGACTTATAAAAATGGTACTAGCAGCTGGCCTGATATCAGGATAATGTGACTTGGTGGGACAATTTACACACCGTTAAATGACACACACTCACACAGATTAGGGCTGACAATAGACTTATCTGATGTACTGTGCAAGAGAGTCTGCTTTTTAGGCACATTATTATAACTAAATGCTTGTAGGTAAGCCATTTAAGAAAGTCTATGTTTATCTTCATATTACTGAATTACAGTTGATGCTGTTCACATGTGTACACGATCAATAGTACATAGCTTGCTTGTTTTTTAATTAAATATTAGGTTTTTATTAACCAGGCATTTGGTCTCACGTTGCTGCTGGAAACCAGCAAAACAGTATTCCGTAAGTCAGATTCATTCAATGACATACATAAATACAGATTAAAAACTTATAAATTGCCAAGAATGAGCATTATTTAGCTACTGCACAAGAAATAAAGATATTAGCACAAGCCACATTAGTTAAAAACTGGTGTATGAAGATACAACAGACGATGCTCCATGCCTTCTTCAAGCCAGGCTCTTTGAACTATGAACATTATGAATTATACATAGTATTTAAACATTGTGGAGTATCATTCATGATTCTAATTAAAGTAAATTTATAAAAAAGTATCTCATTCCTCATCGACCTTTTACAGCCACTTCTGGCCCCTTGCCAGGCAGCATGGGACTGCAAATCACCCTTAGGGGCCATCTACCAAGACTTTCAAACATGCAGTCCCAGTTCAATACACAAAATCAGATTACACATTGGGTTAACGGTGCATGTGAAATAGACCCCCTTGAGGAAGTTCTTTTAAAAGCCTTCCTTTTCTAGTGAAGGAAAGAGGGGAACAGCCTTAGGGACTCAAATCCTCTCCTTACATGCATCCCTCTCCCAAAAATCCACATAGGTGCTTGTCTAAGCCTCTTTTCAGAGGCTTGGTTGACCAGCATGGATGATGGTTTGACTGTTCCATAATGAGTGAGTAAGGGTTACTGACTCCAGTTTTAGGAAGAACTCCCTCTATCAAAAGATACCCATGTTCTTTCATGAGTCCAATCTGCTGAAATTGTGGGAGGAGGTGAAAGGAGCAGTGGGAAAGGTCCTGAATGATCAGTGACCCGTACTCTATTCCTTAATCCTCCTTGCTACCAAGAAAGGTGGAAAATTTTCCATTATATTTGATCAATCCCTTTAAATCATTTTCTTCTAAATGAACCTCCATTGACCTTCAGGATGCCTACATATTGTTACTGCCTCCACACTGCAAATTCCTCTGGTTTTGCTTAGACAAGGACCTTTTTCAAATTATGTTATGGGAGTAGTAGCGCAGACATCCAGTGACATAAAAGTCTGATTGTCCAGTATTTTGATGATTGGCTGTCTGATGTAAGGTCCAGTCCCTACATCAGGATCTATTCCTTGTCTGTCCACAATAACTCAAGAAACCAGAATTAATTCTATCACGGGGCTTCTTTTTTTTGAGAACGAATTTCCTCATGAACCAGAACCTAGTCTGTGCCCTACTGGATCGCATAGGTAGAATCTAGGCACTTCTAGAAGCACAGAGTCTTGATGTCATTGTCTCCTCTCCTTTACCTGTCCCAGTTGGAAACCTTGAATGCCACTGTGGATCTTGTTCCATTAGGGTTTTTTCATACAGTTTCTCTTTTTCTTAGGATGAAAACTGCACAGAGAATCTCTACCAGCTCTTAATTTTCTAGGGCTGGACTTTCCTCACCATTTGCACTGGTGGATTAATTGGGAGCTATTCCAGACTGGTGTCCCCATGCATACACCTGGTCCCCACTCATGCACCTGGTCCCCACTCTGATCTGTTGGTTATGGTTCGGGTACACATTTGTAACCAGAAGGCATAATTATTCAGAGTCATTGGACTCCAGATGATTTGACCCTCCACTTGAACAACCTAAAAGTGAAAGCTGTATTTTGAGTGTTGCAAGGGTGCATCAACAAGTAAGAGGTTGATCAGTCATGGACATCCATCATAGAGTATCATGGAGACACACATGTCCTTCTCTCTCATGGAAGTCTAGAACCTCCTATGCTGGGCCTTCTCAGAGAAAAACACCCTCAAAGTTTGCCATGTTTTAGCAGACAGTCTGTCAAGGTCAGGCAAAGCAATCCTTTTGCTCTCATTGAGGAAAGCCTCTATTTGCCACTAGATTTAACAACAGACTTCATTTTTTGGTCTCTTTAGTATTGGACCAGACAGCATGGCAGTGAGCGCATTCAGCTTCCAGGGGGATCGTCTTTTCATGTACCCCTTTCAGCCTTCCTTCTGTTACCTCAAGGTCTCTACGATCATGGTTCAGCGATCTTCTACACCTGTTGATCAACCCAGGTCTCTTCCCCACAGGAGGAATCTTCTGTTGTAGCACAAAAGTTCTCTCCTACAAAACAGCCCACTCATTATTCACCTTCATGATCTCAAGTGATCTATCCACCAAAACAAGTTTTCAGGCTGGATTGCCGGCAGCATTATTCAAAGCAGGAGAGTTTCAACATCCAACGTCTGTGATGCCAGGTGGAGAATCTATATTGATTGTTGCAGTAGTAAACACATTGGTCCAAGCAGTCCCACTGTAATTTCCATTGCTAATTTCCTTTTGTTCCTTTGGAGAACAAAAGATGTTGAGTATCAGCTATCAACCATTATTTGTGAAGAAGACAGTTCCACTCATGCCCTAAGCCAGGTGTAATCCATCATACTGATGATGCTCCACTCTTGGAGACAATGTATTCAAATCAAACGGTTGGTGGTTTTCAGCACCAAAAAAACTATAAGATGCACAATAGTAAGTATTGCATAATTTAAATTAGTTTTACCCCCCACAAAAAAAATACATTCTAGTGCTCCACCTAATCTGATCCCACTTCTGACACCAATCCTATTCAAATAGCTATCCATGTTTTCCTTATTGACTTAAAATGGGGATGATTTTGTGCATCTCAAGCTGCTTGAGAATCACATGTAATATTCACTGTCATATAGAACCATGCAGAATGATTTTGAACGTTTGAAAGGTTGAAATGTGATGTCACAGCATTCCATTTAATTTATTACTATCAATGATTTTAAACTGTTTGAATGGTTGATTTTCAACTTTTTGAATGGTTGAAATGTCATGCCACAGCATTCCATTTAATGTATTACTACTCAGTGATTTTAAACTTTTTGAATGGATGATTTTAAACTGTTTGAATGGTTGAAATTGATGTCACAGCATTCCATTTAATGCAGAACTACTCAATGATTTTGAACTGTTTGAAATGTTGAAGTCAGTATGATGTCATAACATTCCTTGTGATGTAGAACCACTGATTTTCCAGCTCTGCCTCAATACTGATAAAAATAAATTAGAGGAAGAACTTTTTGTATTTGAGGATGCTAATGGTTGTTTTATTGTTACTAGTTCTGCCTGTGTGTTAATGCTATAATGCAAAGTGCTTCAAAAACAATAATTGATATTTTTCCATCATCAAATATAAAATTGTATTATACATTGTTAAGGTAATGGTGTCAGTGATACAAGCACAAAGTGTCATGTGTCACAATTAAAAAGACTGTGTCTCCCTCATGCCTGTCATGTCTCCATCACACAGCTGTGTTTTCCTGTCTTGTTTGATTTGGCAAGATAAAACAGTTTATTGCTCTTGTTTGGGTAACATATGAAGATCTATTCACCTGTGACAGCCATGTTTGATGACTATGAAACCCTCCTGGTTCATGACTTGCCTCTGAGTGAACAATCTTCATATATTTCCTTATCAAGATCAGTAAATCTGTGGAATTATTCCTTGTATTTTATTACATATATCTTAATGCAGTGGATTATCCTGTCCTATATTGTCTCTTTTCTATTGTAGTACAGTTCCCTTTTAGATAGATTTTATTGTAGTACAGTTCCCTCTCAGATAGATTTTATTGTAGTACAGTTCCCTCTCAGATAGATTTTATTGTAGTACAGTTCCCTCTCAGATAGATTTTATTGTAGTACAGTTCCCTCTCAGATAGATTTTATTGTAGTACAGTTCCCTCTCAGATTTTATTGTAGTACAGTTCCCTCTCAGATAGATTTTATTGTAGTACTGTTCCCTTTCAGATAGATTCTATTGTAGTACAGTTCCCTTTTAGATAGACTTTATTGTAGTACAAAGTTCCCATTTAGATAGATTTTATTGTAGTACAGTTAACTTTTAGATAGATTTTATTGTAGTACAGTTCCCATTTAGATAGATTTTATTGTAGTACAGTTCCCATTTAGATAGATTTTATTGTAATACAGTTAACTTTTAAATAGATTTTATTGTAGTACTGTTCCCTCTGAGATAGATTTTATTGTAGTACTGTTCCCTCTCAGATAGATTTTATTGTAGTACTGTTCTCATTTAGATAGATTTTATTGTAGTACAGTTCCCATTTAGATAGATTTTATTGTAGTACATTTCCCTCTCAGATAGATTTTATTGTAGTACTGTTCCCTCTCAGATAGATTTTATTGTAGTACAGTTCCCATTTAGATAGATTTTATTGTAGTACAGTTAACTTTTAGATAGATTTTATTGTAGTACAGTTCCCATTTAGATAGATTTTATTTTAGTTCAGTTCCCATTTAGATAGATTTTATTGTAGTACAGTTCCCATTTAGATAGATTTTATTGTAGTACAGTTAACTTTTAGATAGATTTTATTGTAGTACAGTTCCCATTTAGATAGATTTTATTGTAGTACAGTTAACTTTAGATTTTATTGTAGTAACTTTAAGTTTTAGATAAATTGTATTGTAGTACAGTTAAGTTTTAGATAGATTTTATTGTAGTACAGTTCTGAACCTTGACTGAGTATGTATAAACTCATAACCTTGTTCATTTCAGATGATGGCACTAGGCAACCAGGTAGGCAGGATCTACCTATGGGACTTGGATGTTGATGATCCAACACAATCAAAGTATGACTCTTATCTGTGCTTCCTGATGCCATCAAATGGCATTTTTGTCAATGCAAGCCATAGTTTTGCTAACAAACTATAATGTAATATACAGTGTTTTAGTTAGCCTTATATCTAAATGCACACCCCATTAATCAGTTTAGAATGTTTGTAATTGAATGACCCACATTTGTTCAAAATGGTACTAAATCATATTGATACAAAATTGGCTATTGCAATTCTGGGTATGCATTATAATCCAAATGTTTCACTAAACACTAGTGGGTTGAAAACTAGGTTTGCATGTGAAGACAGAAACTGCCAATATAGTGTGTGTGCATTTGGAATATAGTGTGTGTGTTCATTTGGAATACAGTGTGTGTGTGTGTGTGTGTGTGTGTGTGTGCATTTGGAATAAAGTGTGTATGTGTGCATTTGAAATATAGTGTGTGCATGTGCATTTGGAATATTGTGTGTGTGTTCATTTGGAAGAGCAGGATGGAGGGGATTGGCATGTTTGTCATAGTGTGTTTGGAAGAGCAGGATGGAGGGGATTGGCATGTTTGTCATAGTGTGTTTGGAAGAGCAGGATGGAGGGATTGGCATGTTTGTCATGGTGTGTTTGGATGAGCAGGATGGAGGGGATTGGCATGTTTGTCATGGTGTGTTTGGAAGAGCAGGATGGAGGGGATTGGCATGTTTGTCATAGTGTGTTTGGAAGAGCAAGATAGAGGGAATTGGCATGTTTGTCATGGTGTGTTTGGATGAGCAGGATGGAGGGGATTGGCATGTTTGTCATAGTGTCTTTGGAAGAGCAGGATGGAGGGAATTGGCATCTTTGTCATGGTGTGTTTGGAAGAGCAGGATGGAGGGATTGGCATGTTTGTCATGGTGTGTTTGGATGAGCAGGATGGAGGGATTGGCATGTTTGTCATCGTGTATTTGGATGAGCAGGATGGAGGGAATTGGCATCTTTGTCATAGTGTATTTGGATGAGCAGGATGGAGGGAATTGGCATGTTTGTCATAGTGTGTTTGGAAGAGCAGGATGGAGGGAATTGGCATCTTTGTCATGGTGTGTTTGGAAGAGCAGGATGGAGGGGATTGGCATGTTTGTCATAGTGTATTTGGAAGAGCAGGATCAAGGGAATTGGCATGCTTGTCATGGTGTATTTGGACGAGTAGGATGGAGGGGATTGGCATGTTTGTCATAGTGTATTTGGATGAGCAGGATGGAGGGAATTGGCATCTTTGTCATAGTGTGTTTGGAAGAGAGGATGGAGGGGATTGGTATGTTTGACCAGTAATGGAGGGGATGGATGTGTTTGTCATACAAAAGTGGGAGGCTTTCTAAGAATTTGTTATTGGGAGATTTATTTTGAAGCCAATATTATGGAGCAATATAGAGTAGCACTTTTCAGTTGTCTGTTAAGGTCATGGTTCAAGTTTTTCATTTGCATATACTTCTTATACTTCTTAATAGCTTCTCATGAATCATTATCAAGCTAAGACAGTTCATTCACTGACACGCTCGTACACCATTTTGCCCTTGTGATCAAGGTTACAGTTATGGGATATTTGCACTAAGGTCTTTTTTCATTTGCTTTTATTTTGTAAACTCCCTGATAGATTCTGTTCATACTTGGCATGAATCATTTTGACATTAAGATAGTTAATTCTATGACTAACACACTTTCCCCTTTGACCTTGGGTCAAGGTTAAATTGTAGAAAAATTGCAACAAGATTTCTGCAACAGTTTTTTAATTTTATTACATTAACTAACTTGGGATTGATCATTATGAAGCTAAATCAGTTCATTCTGTGATACACAGCTAACACTTTTGACCTTGGGATAAAGGTCACTGAAAATGCCAGTTAAAAGTTTGGAATAAATGTTTTTTTATTGCTTTTTATTCAGACTGAGATAAATTCCATTAAGGTTTGGCAAAGTTTTTTTTATCATGTGCCTTCATTTCGTAAACACCAAAAACTAATTTTCTTCATACTTGTGATGAATTATTATATTCTTTGACATACATATTCATCCTTTTGATCTTTGCACTTGGGGTGAAGAAGAATCCTATTGATTTCAAGGCCAAAAGGTAAAAGGTTAAGGTCACTATGACTTAACAGTTACATTAGTTCTACATTATAGACTTGACCAAACTTGTGGATGGCATGCATTTGGGTCAGGAAGAAGCATATTTATTTCAAGGTCAAAAAAGGTCAAAAATATTGCTTTGACTTAAAGAAGAAAAATGGTTTCCATGCAGTAGGATTAGTTCTACATCACAGACCTAGACCAGACTTTGTGGTTGACTTGCATATTTGGGGTAACTAAGTAGACTGTAGATTTTGGGGTCAGAAGTTCAAAGGTCAAGAAGCAAAATGGTTTCTGCACAAAAATTTCAACTATTTACATAGAGCACTATTAAATATGGGGCAGGCATATATGCCTTTCACAGTAATCAAGTTACAGTGAGGGACTATTACATGCATATTTATTTTATTAGCTTTCACAGTAGTGACAACAAACTTTCTCTTTACAGATGTACAATATTGAGTCACAGCAAGTGTTTCACAGCCATACGACAGACATGTTTCTCAGATGATGGCAGTATTTTACTTGCAGTTTCAGATGATGGGTCAATATGGCGTTGGGATCGGCAGAAAAATTGACATAAAAATGCAGTGTGAACACATTTTCTAGATCTGTTACATTAAAACCAAGAAAAAAGGTGTTCAATATCATTTGCATTAAATTGGCCTGATTTGAGCACTTGAGGTCTGATTAGTATTGTGTGTGTCTTTGCAATAAAGCATTTTGCATGTTAAGAAATGTTCAAGGAAGGCTTTTGTTCAGGATTGGACAGCCAGACTTATAAATGGAGCATTTTATTTACTGTTTGTAAAATGCAGCAATTCAGATGACTCAGTATCTGTATGCATTGTAATGTAAATTATAGAAACGGTAGCAGATGTCAGTCTATTATTTTTCATAATGAGTAATTCATACAAACTCATCATTGTTGTGTTTACATTTTTCCTTGATTACATTTCATACCATTTTCTTTAAGTCCAGAAAATTGACATTTCTTTATCATAACTCTGAAAATATCTTCATCAAGAAATTCCTTGTACACAAATGTCAGCATGGTATTAAAAGTATTTGGATCATTTAATGTTACCTGAAACATTTTTAAAAGTTTACTTGCCCATGGTAAAGTAAATTTCATATTTTTACTTGTATATTTAAGTTTTGCTTCCCCTATCTAAGCACTGCCCATGGTAAAGTAAATTTCATAATGTTAGTTGCATATTTAAGTTTGTTTCCCCTGTCTAAGCATTGCCCATGATAAATAAATTTCATATTCAAGTTGCCCTCTCTCTAAGCATATTGCAGGTAATTTCTTCTTTTCTGCAGGTTATCTGTATCATGATATTTGCTTGCCCATGTCAAAATTAACTTGCCCATGGATATGGAAAAATGTAATTTCTAAAGCCCTGTTTATAAAAAAGTGACATTTTTCATCCTTTCAGATGCAGTTGCATGCACTTCATTCATGTCTACAAGAAATGAATAAATCTTACAAGTTCCTTTCTTCTCAATTTCTTATACTCATCAGACATCGTATTTAATGAAACCACTTAATTCAAGTACACAATCTTTTCACAATTCATGAAATATGCAATGATTTTGACACAAACAATTTATGTTTTCATGCATTTACATGGCAAATTTAAGTATGGATAATTCATATTATAACATTTTGATAAATATGATGTGTATAATGGAAAAAAATGTACCACTGCACACATTTCAGGGCTTTGTTAGTGTGACTTATTACTTAAAATAAAATTTTTAGGCCCTGGTGAATATGATTTATGACTTAAAAATGTTAGACCCTGGTGAATATGATTTATGACTTAAAATAAAAATGTTAGACCCTGGTGAATATGATTTATGACTTAAAATAAAAATGTTAGGCCCTGGTGAATATGATTTATGACTTAAAAATGTTAGACACTGGTGAATATGATTTATGACTTAAAATAAAAATGTTAGACACTGGTGAATATGATTTATGACTTCAAAATATCAACTATAGGGCTTTTTGAATATGACAAAATTACAAAATATGTTGGCATATGTAATATTGCCTTTTATGTTAACCAATTCGGTCAAGCGTTGGTCACTTTCATTGAAATGACCAATTAATCAATTTTAATTTCTCTGATCGGTTTGGTCAAAATTCAGTTCTTCACCATTCCTACTGTTTGAACATTAAACTCAGAAATAATGGACCTGGTTTTGGCAAGATCTAATTAATGTAGGTAAATTTATTATTAATTGATAATTTATCTTTCATGATATTCACAGCCCTGCAGTGTGATATATGTATTATTAAGAACTCCTTAGTTATAGGTTCAAATGTCTCTCTCTTGCACAGACATGCCCCTTCCTTCGAACACTCCAACCAGTCAGATTCAAATCCAACATCTTCATATCAGTAAGTAGATCTGACAGACACCAGCACGATTCCATATTCTGTTGACCATTGGATTCACCAATCAAATCTCAGCTTTCTTTCTACTGATAATGAAAAATGCCTTTCTCAGCAAAACACTGAAAATGACAACTCTCCATAATGCAGTGATTTATCTGAGTGGCCACTCAAAATGACTGGATTGGAATTTAAGGTCACCAGAACATCACCTTTTATTGACACGTGTCAGATAAGTAGATCTTGATGTTAATCAGATTGACAGTACGCTAGTATGTTTGTATACAATTAACCTACTGTATTGGGGCATGTGCATGTTCATCTCTTCTTCCTATCAATACACGTATGCAATTATTCTTCATACATGCTTTCATATCTTCCTTGTTATACAGTATTATATGATCTACATCCATCCAGTCATTCAGACTATTAATAAAAATAGACCACTCCGGAGGTTAGAGCGTCCGACTCGGATACGGAAGGTCATGGATTCGATCCTCGGCTGAGTCAAACCGAAGAGACAGCTGCCTCGCTGGGCATTCCGCATTAAGAGGCTAGTGTTAGGACTGGTCGGCCTGGTGTCAGGATTATGTAACTGGGTGGGACATCATGCTACGTGTCTGCGGCATGATGCGCCAGTGCTAGACATCACTATAATTGCCACACTCCATAAATCGTAGCGATATGACTGAAAAATTACAACCTATGGAGGACGCCATCATCGACTTTATTAAACTAAATGCTTTTCGTTTTAGTCATGTGAGATGACGATCACTGTGTGTGGACAGTATTGTGCATATTTTCTTCATCAACGCGGTCTTTGATTTCCCTCAGAACAACTAGGGACCTGTTTTGACTGTAAATGCTCTAGAAACAACGTCAGAGTAGATGGTTTTGTCATCAATATGGATATCTGTTTGCTTTAGCACAGAAACGTAGTGTGCATCAATGTCAAAATGACGCTGTACTAGATAATTGGACTCCATAACGTTGTCAACCTTGTAACTGTTTTGGTATTGGTGAATGAAGAGGAAGGGACTAACCCTAATCCTACATCTTCATAGTTTATGTGTCATTGATCTGGGATTACTAAACAAAAATAGATGATTTAAACAACTAAAACAAGGAGTTTAGTTTTTTTAAATTACCAAAGAAAAGAATTAATTTTTTAACATGCTTTTTTACATTCTTTCTGTCAGTATTCACATTTATCTTGTCTTTTACATCCTCGTACTGTAGTTGCTTGCTTGTTTGTGATAGTATGTGTATTGGGGGTTTTAATCACTAAAGACAGCATATTGGATAATATTCAAACTGTGGGTATTGGATAGTACTTAAAAAGCATGTGGTGGATAGTAATCAAAAGGTGTTTGTTCGATAGTGTGTATTGGGTGTTTGATTATACTCGATCGGTTTACGATAATACTCAAAAAGTAAGTAACTTGATAGTAATAAGAAAGTATGTTGTTTAATAATCAGAGAGTGCGATTTGTATAATTCTCAACAAATTGTGCTAGATGGTAATCAAAAAGACTGAGTACTTCAAGAAATTGGTGCTGGATAGCACTTGAAAATCGGTGACGGATATCACTTAAAAGTGTGTGTTGGGTAGCACTCATAAAAAGAGCGCTGAAAAGTACTCAAAATTTGATCATTTAATAGTAGTCAGAAAGTGGATATTCGATACTAATCAAAAGTGAGTGTTAGATAGTACTAAAAAGGTAGTGCTGAATAGTAGTTAATGGGTGTTTGGATATTACAATTCCCGTAGACATTCATGTAGGTTCCTATAACGTCCCACGCATGGTATACCTATCGGCATTTTAACAATAGCTTTACCCAATCTGATTAAAATCAGATCTATGCTGTCCTACCTAGTGCAGATCTCATTTTAATCAGATTGTAGCTTTACCATACCGTTCTCCAACATTAACCTCGTAGGAACCCCAATCTCCATATATTACTAATAGTCTTATACTGACTTGTCAACAATATCAGTTAACACAACCACGATTTTTTTCAATTTTAATCGTCTTTAAAGAAATTAACAAAATTAGTCAAAAGTTTTCATTCTTGCATGGGAAAAGAAACGCCAACTGATACAAGTTTACTAGCTCGCTATTACATTTCCTAACGTGTATTATTAATATTTCCTAATTGAAACAGGCGCATTTTGGATATTCTACTCTCATTTTGGATATTCTACTCGCTAGCCTCACCAGGACACTGACTCGTGGATCACAATCCCAAATCTGTTTAATAAATAGTGTACGTCTTCGTGTCTGAACTGCACACACACACGTCATTGTCATGGACTCGTTTGTACATATGACCTTTGATCACTCAAAAATTTTTAACATTTTAATAGTCAAGTCTACCCTAATGGTCGCATTCATTTGGCGGTGATCTGATCTCAGTTTCAATTTACATTTCCTCCAGTAAAATTTCCACTACTTCAGTACTGCTTGGATAGTGCCAGGTGTTTCCTAACTAAATGGTTTCTTACTGCTAACAGCGGTTAATTGAGTGCATCAACCGTGTTAATGAAGCGTTTGTTCTCCCATTTAAAAGGAATCGTATAGGTAAAGACATGTGAATTGATGTGTAAACACGTCTTAACTTGCTTATATTCAACGTACTCGTGTCAGTCAGTCGGTGTAACTTTAAAATGGCTAAATCTCTCCATTGTTCCAAAGAATTCGTTCTTTCAACCCCCTCCTTTTTTTTGGGGCCGGTGTTGGGGATGCAATTCCCTGATGACCATACTAAATATTTTCATCAGAAAATATTAACAGGAAACTGGTTTTACCTGAATTTGCTGTCATTTTTATTTAAAAAAAATCAACATTCAACAATTTATATATGTGCTTACTGATAACATAACAATAGTTTGTGATCATGTTCTTCTTATGTATTGTTTTTATATTTTACCTGCACGAGGAGAATGTTGAAAAACCATTGCTGCCTAAAACGGATTGTAATGAGTGAATTTTTAAGAAAAATATTACCGCACGAAAACTGGAGTCAATCTTGCCGTGGTCAGCGTGACACGTATCAATTAACTTTGACGTATCGGCTCGGCACGCAATAAATCCCTAGCTGCAATGGATGTGATGCTCTTGTTTGGGAGCATGACTGAATTTTAATTAGGACTCGCTAAGATAATGGTTCAAAAGATATGTTAACTTGGGTTAAGAACATGAAAATGTCAAGGTAGAGACCATCCAGAGACGATTTGTGCCATTTTAGAAACGTGTCATTAAAAGAAATTGGCACCTCTCTATGCATCCGAAGACCCAATAAGATCATGTGTAACTTGGCATGCAGCAGTGGACAGACAACTCTTCCCCCTGAAATAGGGCTCAAATGCATGGTAGAGCTAGTTTTGCGGAAACGATTAAAAAACAAAAATAAAAATTAAAAAAAAAAAACAATGTAGTGTAAAGGCATTTATTAAAATGCCTAAAGAACAATAAAATAACATTTTGCAAATAATGTTCATCTTAATATGAAGTTGTAGTTGTTGTTGTAGCGTTTAACGCCATTTTCAGCACACGAAATGGTGCTGGAAAAAATTGTTGAATGTTGATTTTTAATAGTGGAGGAAGAACCTACGCAGACAGAGCTGAGATGGCAGTGATCCGTAACGGAGAGCGCTTTAGACCACTCGGCCACTCGGGGCCCATAATACGAAGTAGTTATGCTTGAATAAATCAATCTACAGTACGTGTCAAAATCCTGACCCACTATTTTTTAATCATGACACACAGATGGGGCGGAAAATCAGACCATAAACTTGAAATACTTGTTCGCAAGAGTACGACTGGCCATAATTTCGATAAGTCTGACTCCGCTTTCAGACACTGTTCATTTGTATGTGTAACAAGATAACCGGGTGGGATATTTCGGATTAACAACAGAACACGTAATGACGACACATATATATGATTTAATGTGGCGATTTATATGAATAGTGGATTATGAAGATGTGTGCGTATTTATAATCCAAATATTGGATCTATTTAACATAAAAAACGCACAGTTTCAAAGATGGAAAAAATATACAAATAAATTTAGTTCAGTAACCCTAAAATACAGGATAAATGATTTCACAAATGATTCAATAATGGAAAGATGAATATAGTTCACTCAAATAGTAAACAATGTAAGCGTTTACACATAGTAAAAAAAATGTATTCGCTCAGGTAGCGAAATTATGTCACTAAACAAGAACGGATATACAATCTATCCTTCCAGTCCTGAATAATACACTGGGTCTTACTAACCCAAAATTAGCATACAGCTAAAAATACATGTGTGGAGATGCACTCCGTCACCCGTGCACCTTATCCGCTCCACAGTTCCTCCGAATCAATTTCACAACTGATATAGACTCCGGACCCTCGGAACACTATGATCACTTGAACATTAAACCCTCCGGATACTTGAAATATTAGACCCTCCGGACCCCCTGGTCCTTTGACGGCTCTACAGCTGGGTCACCTTAGTCCCTCTGGACCCTCCGGACGCTAGACATTAGACGCTCCGGCACCTTAAACGCTCCGGACACACGGACGTTTCTACCCTCTGACAACACCGGACACCCCGGATATTCCTACCATCAAAACACTCACTCACTCACTCAGCTGAAAATATACCCGATACAGTGTACTAAACAGACATAACGTAAGGACGTTATACATGGTAAGTTAAAAAGATTATATTATAATGGCAATTACAAAACAGAGGTTCAATAGTAAACCTAACCCTGCTTGATAAGACAATAGTAAACAATTCTTTTAAAAAATGTAGCTTTACATTACCAATATAAGTCCTGCACTACGTCGCAACAAGAATAAAAAATGCACGCATTATGGTATGTAAAGAAAACTATAACAAACATGCAAAGGCAAATATGGTAATACACTAGTTATCACTTAAAACCCAAAACATTACCTACCCCTACAGCTGGAGTTGTGCGAATCCTTTTAGCAGGCCGCTTGCTGACAAAACCATTAGTATTGTAAAGGTCCTTTACATGTAGTAATGTATTTATACCTTTAGAATTTTCGTTATTCTTTATCAAAGGCACCTTGCACGTGTGGCACAGGACGAATCGTACTCACGATTTCGAAATACATAGACCATATTATAATCACCCTCGGGTATCGTTGTACAGAGAAAAGAAACGAAACCCGAGTACATGTATTTAATTAACAACATTTACACCATTCCGTGACAGTATGAGAGAGCTGGACTGTAATTTCCGTAAGTAAAACATCCACAAAGCAACAACAAAATTAAAACATGCTAAAGCGTTAAAATACTATGGATGTATCATGAGCAACTACGGTTTGCATTAGCTCTGACCAACATGTCATCTTGCACACAGAATTTGACATTACTCCGGAAATCAACAGTTCGAGGGAAGTGATCTTAGACTAATAAAAAAAAGAAACGATGGAACATAAAGAACCTTTGGAGATTAGGATGTTTTTCATCCAGAAGAAGAAGAAGACAAGAATACAGTCATGATGTCGAGATGACCAGAACAAGTAGGACATTGTGTCTCCTGTTTTGCTCGGCACTTGGACGAAAGAATTACAGGTCTAATCAGAGAGCATTGTTATGATGATCATACTAGTCAGAAACAAGACAAATAGTTGATGATACCTCAATAAGAAAAGTTGGAAGAGTATTTAGAAGAGACATGGACTATCTTCTCAGAAGAGAACGTTTTGTGAAAGTGGTATAAATACCTGCGTGATAATTCCTTACTTCCGTTGACTTGTCTGGAGACTACAAAGGAGTACAGAGATAACACAACACGTGGTTCATCGATATACTTTACAGAATTTTTTTTTCGGAAAACGGCAGGTGTAAATTGATGACTTATTATTACCTGTGAACAAATACAAAAAAAAAAAAGATTGGATACCTGGGACCTTTATTAACATCTGACTCACAGTTCGTATACATCTTCGTTGAGTCCTGTGGTGTGTGCTAAAGATGAATTTCCTCATCGCAAACCAGAATATATTCAAGCTTATGTCATCAATACAGAGAATAGTCATCGACCAAGAATCCAGTGGGTAGCTGTCTACTTTCCCAAAGATCACAGTGTGTAAATATTTTGCTTCCTATGGAGTACCTCCTCTGGACGACAACGTAATTGACTTTATGAGAAGAAATGCCAGGACGACTCAATACAATAATGTGAAATTACAAGGCACAGATTCCATGGTGTGTAGACAATATTGTATGCATTTTCGTCATCAGCTCAGTCTTGGATATCCCTTAGAACATTTAGTGACTTGTTTCGATCGTGAGTTATCTAGAAACAATTATAAATTAGAAAGATGGTTTTGTTAACATTTTGGCTATCTGTTGTCTTTAGCTCAGAAACGTAGTGTGCATCAATGGCAAAATGACACTATCTTAGAGTCAAGTTTGACTCCAAACGTTGTCAGTCTTGCAAATACGTTTGTGTTCAATATGTGTTTGTATTCCCGTTTTTGAGATAGATAAGCTTCTAATTATTATTAAGCATCTTGGTTTTTTAAAAGAAAATGATTTGGTATTGTCCATTTATTGAAAACAAAATTGTAAGGACAAGCTTTATCACACTTCTATCTATTGACCTTGGTCATGTTTTCCTTCACGTCCGAGCATCAAATCGGAAGGACTTTTTTTTTGTTTGCTATCACGTCCGCGGTTTATCTAAATAAAGCGGTTCGTTCACCAGTCTGGCAAATGCAACATGTCTATTCTGAGTGAGGGGGAGCTCTGCCCCAGGGGTGGAGATTTTGTAAACCATTCCCATTAGGACAGGACACTTCAACCATCCATTCCAACCACTGCCACAAAATTCTCTCACACGGGTAACATAATCAATCTCAGGACCTACCCCACAACCAAATCAACATTAAATGACACTATATTCAACCACTTCGAAAACACAAATGTAACTATACATCAATAACACATCCACCATATAATACTTTCGATAACGTCCACTCTGTTTTTTTAACTTACCAACTAATTTGCATCAACACTAACATAGCATGCAACCTCCCTCTTACCTTCTCTACTTACAAAAACATTTTATCGGTGAAAGGTCAGGGAATAATTCAAGCATTAACTCAGACCTTAATGAAAACTTAAGCAATATAAGGTGTCCCTAAGCCCAGTCCATCAGGCCTCTACACACAAGGTGGCCCTAAGCCCAGTCCATCAGGCCTCTACACACAAGGTGGCAACGCTTTGTTCACTATAAGTAACTTACGCAAAGGACCCGACAATCTGACCTCAAAATCAAATAAGAATATAAGGTAGTCTTAAGCACGGGCCATCAGGCCCCGCCGCACAAGGCGGCAATGCGTGGTTCTTTATACAACTTAGCCATAGGACACCACTAATTCAGTCCCCACATAAATAGGAATATAGCGTAGTCCGAAATCCTAGACCATCGGGGCCCACCGCACAATGCGTTAACTATCACAATAATCCAATCCAACTCCCCAGCACCCCACATCCGAGAGAAAAAAAACCACCACAAAATGTAAGCAAGTAAGCATTGGCACCGTCTGATATTCAAGAAAATATTCGTTCCATATGAATCAGACAGTATAACGTGGTTAATAACCCAAACTGCCAGGCCAAGTGAGACAAGGCGGCACAGACTGAACGAAACTGAAACCCAAAACAAACCCGTTATTGCAGTGCTTACAAATTTGAACACTATGAGCCTTACAATGACGTCGAGGCACGACGACCCTCCCCAGAGGTCAAATAGTCACGTGATATCGACAATAAACAATTTCCAACGTTGGTGTACATAGAGTTTGGAAATATTGTATAGAAGTCACTTAATGTTCATAAATAAATACAGTGCACACTTAATTCTCAACATATTTATTATGAGAACAACGACCAGAAACCTGTCGGTATCACAGCAGGGTGGAGAAAACCATTTTAACTAGTACCGAGCACGTGTCAGCGATGTTTCTGTTGGTATCACGTGACTACCGCTTTGACATGTGCTCTATGCTTAGTGAATCTAGTTTTCTTCAAGTTGCTGAAACATTTACATTTTTCCGGTCGTTGTTTTCAGACAAAATATTTCGAGAAGTTTGTATTTTTTTAATTTGTTGTCAGTAGTAATAGGGGATACATTACGGACAATGGGAATTAGCATTACAGGGACCCCTGGGTCAGATTACGGACAATGGAAATTTAACATGGCGAAAAATCGTGGGTCAGATTGCGGACAAGGGGAATTAACATGGCAAAAAATCGTGGGTCAATTTACGGACAAGGGGAATTTAACATGGCAATAAATCGTGGGACACTCTACGGACAAGGGGAATTTAACATGGGATTTTTTTTTTTTAAATTTTTTTAAAAAAGAGGAAGGCAATTCAAAGACTATCTCTTTTCGAGAAATATGGCTGGCCCTGAAAAGGGCCTTTGGTTTATGTTAATATGCCCTTAACATAAAGGGCATTTGCGACATCTTCTTTTCCTCAAACTTCGTCTTACAGCAGGGCCATACATTAGAGTCCTCTTGAGGCAACCTTGTCTCTCTATATAGACTCTTCTTATCCACAGGCTGCTGTTGGTCCTGTGGACAACGGTCCACTTGGATCGGACATACATGAGCATGTCCGTCCTGAACATCATCGTTGACACAAGGGTTGAAGATTCAACGTCTGTCCACATGTTGAGGCTCCGAGAATAGGTGAATCAATGCAGTGAACGGCGCTTATTTATAGGGACAGGAAGGATTGAAACGGATTGAGTTCATTCACCAATCCGAACACGCGTTACAGAATTCAGTCAGCCCGCATCCAATCCGAAGAGAGCAGTCTGTGACGTCACGTAGTCAATATAGATTCGCTAGCGCTTGTGTGCAGTCAATCTATGCGATAGTGATTCAACATGACGGAAACTCAGAAAACGATCCAGTGGGGTGCACCAGCAGGGGAGACCGCCCAAGGGAATCCGGACTTACTTTCAGAAGAGGTGAATTGGGATTTTGTGGATTTTCTCTCCTCGCAAGAATTTGTTCCGGAACCTTCGTTACCTTCTTCATTACCGCAAGTGGAGAATTTTAGACAGAGACAGAAAGAAGAATTGGAGAAATTTATACAACGACAAAAGGAAGCGGAACAGGCTTTTCTCCTACAGCAACAGCAACAGCAAGAAGAAGAGGTAAGAAAAAAACAACAGCAAGAAGAAGTAGCAGCAAAGAAACAAGAGGGTGAAAATCAAACGGTCACGGTACTGTTGGACATTTTAGCGGAGTTAAGAAGTCTGAAACAAATGTATCAGACTTCTTTATCACGACCGAAGAGAATACGACCTTCCCGAGCCAAACATGTCAACCCTGTGACTAAGCCTACCGTACCACCCTTAGTGATTTCAACCCAATCATTATCATCATTACGCAGTCCAGAAGTAGGCCTTGGCCGTGGCAAAGGCTTAAGGCAGTTAAAATTGATTGCTTAAACTCACCCCCTGCACCATAAAGAAAAAAAGGCCCTTTTCAGGGCCACCCACATTTCTCGAAAAGAAATACAATTTCAATTTGCCAATAGCTCAAAAAACTCACCCATTTTACCCTTATAGTACGTGTCTGTGTATGAGTGCGTGAGTGTAGCTTCTTATTTTAAAATCAAAACTCAAAGACTCTTACCTTATATCATTCATTTATTCTTTTCTCCATTTTTTACAATCCAATTCACAATTCACATCACAACACTTTAATAAAAAGTTCATTGATTTCTCCTTGTTTAGTCTCTCTGTTTTTTGAATTTCTTCACCGTCACACTCTTTTCCTCTTCTTCTTTCTCCTCGCTTTCTTCCCTTCTTCTTTTCTTCTCGTGTTTCTTTGCCTCATTTAAATAGAATTGTCTTTTTTCTTCCTCTTCTTCCTCTGAAGAATCCCTCTCTTCTTCTGAAGAATTCCTCTTTTCTTCTGACTCCTCTTGTTTCTTTTTGGGGCAATCTGGAGACCAATGTCCTTTTTCTTTACAATAATAACAGGTATCTTGACTTTTGTCTTTTTTATCCCCTGTTTTTTTTCTTTTTTGACGGTCTGGACACTCTGAAGACCAATGCCCTTTCTTCTGACAGATATAGCAAGTATCTTGACTTTTATCTCTAAAGGAAGGAGAGTAGTCCGTAGGCTGGTCTGAAGAGAATTTTCTAATGACCCCTCGCAAAGCTCTGACGAAACGTTCCATCTGGTTAGTCTCTTCCATCGTTGTGCTCGGCTTGAGAGTGAAATGAATAGTGAAAGGACAAGACACACACCCTTTTATATACGCTGGTCTGCTATGACTATAAAGTAGTTTATGGTGTTTGAACTTGAGTCATTTGACTTTTTGCTTTCAAGATGAAACGATCCCATTCATTCGAGAAGAAAGAAGAAGAAGAAAGTAAGAGGCAGAAACGTGATCTATCGCCTCGTACCAGGGCTGAAATCTTGGCACAAATTCATGCCAGTGATTTTGAAGAGGACATGAGTGAACCAAAATCCGAACCCTCTAAACCAAGTTCACCACCCTTAGTTAACCCTGAAAAGTACTATTCCATTCGAGAGACGGAAAAGCGCTCCTCTAGAAAATTTAGAACCACGGCTTACAAATACACGGTGAAGTTTAAAGATTTCAAGGCTGAAGTGCCGTTAGAGAAAGCAGAAGTGTTCATCACCGAGGTGTGGGATTCTTTGCTCACTTCACTCAAGCGACAATGTCAACCCAAAGAAGACGATCGCTTGAGACTTTCCATACAACACGACGGTTTGAAATCCCCTGTTTGGATCGAGTTTAGCACCCCTGCAGAATTAACTGCTTCCAAAGTCATGGACAAGATTCAACACGTACAACAATCTAATGATCAGTTTGACATCACCGATGGTAAAGCCACACTGGACATGACCCACGTCTCTCCTCCTCAAGGGACTGGACGCAAAAAGATGTTATTGGTGGACGACCTTCGCAACACCAAAAAGAGTCTCGTCCGAATTAACAACCCTCAAGACCAGATGTGTTTAGCCCGTGCCATCGTGGTGGGACGAACCTATGCCAACAAGAACGACACGGTAGAATGGAAAAGAACCTGGGACACTATTCAACGTTCCGACCGAGCCAAACAACGAAACGAAGCAGAACTCCTGTTACAACAAGCCGGACTGCCCAAAGACACACCCTGCGGCATTCCTGAGATGCAAAAATTTCAAGATGTCCTAGCTCCACGATACACCTTGAAAGTGCACCCTCAAGAAATGCGCGGGCCTCTATTGTTTCGAGGCCAAGATTTTAAGGACGGAAAATACATTCATGTTTATCATCACGATGACCATTTCGATACCATTACCAGTATCACCGGATTCCTGGGATACGGTTATTACTGTGAGAAATGTGACTATGGTTATAATAATCGAGAGCAACACAAACATTGTAGATGGAAATGCTCAGGATGTTTGGCCTCTCCACCCTGTCTGAGCGAAGAACCAGTGCTTTGTTCCACTTGTCTGCGCACGTTTGTCAGCCCTACCTGTTACCAACAACATTTGAAAACACAAGGTTCACAGAAGAAATGCGCTTGTCAACTGCTGAGATTGTGCCCTACGTGTGGACAAGGCATACGTACCAATAATACCAAGGCACACGTATGTTCAGGAAAGAAAAAATGTCACATTTGTCACCACATCGTGGACTTGGAACACGAATGTTACGTGCAAAAATACCAACCCCCACCAGAGAAAGAGGACGGTCACAAGAAGAAAGGCAATTTCATCTTTTTCGATTTCGAATGCATGCAAGAGACTGGCATTCACATTCCTAATTTCTGCGTGGCTCATCGAGCGTGCGAGAAGTGCATTCAAGAACCTATCTTCAGTCATTGCCCTCACTGTAGCAAGATTCCCGGAGGGCGTGAAAAAATCTTTCGGGGACCAAACACGTTAGCCGATTTTGCCCAATGGGTCTTAGACCCCGTCGACAAGACGTGGAGCCAAGAGGACATCGAACGTTACGGAGATTGTCATCGCCATGCCACGGTGATGGCTCACAATTTCTCCGGATACGATGGACAGTTTCTTCTCAGATACTATACGGAACAAGGCACCGAGCGTCCTAAAGTGACTTTGAACGGAGCCAAAATCATTTTCATGCAAGTGGGACAAGTACAGTTTAAAGATTCGATGAGCTATTTGGCCATGCCTTTGAGTCGAATGCCTAAAACGTTTGGAATGAGAGAAATGGCTAAAGGGTACTTTCCACACTTTTTCAATACGGAAGCCAATCAACACGCCGTTCTACCCCATTTACCAGAGGCTCACTATTACGACCCCGACAACATGCGTACCGAACAACGAGAAGCTTTCTACGCTTGGTACCAGATTCACGCCTCGGACCCTTTCGACTTTCAGGAAGAAATGCTAAAGTATTGTCGTTCCGACGTGGACATTTTACGATGTTGCTGTGGAAAATTTCGAGAACTGTTCATGGAACACGGAGGGGTCGATCCTTTGAAAGAAGCTTGCACCATTGCCAAAGCGTGTTCCTTAGTGTATCGACAACGATTCATGCCTGAAAAGACCGTGGCTGTCATCAGTCCTCAAACGACCCACTTTGTCAAACGTCAATACTCGGTCAAAGCCCTACACTGGTTACATTACTTGTGCGACAAGGAAGACAAGTGGATTCAGCATGCCCGCAACGGAGGGGGCGAAAAGACCATCGGAACGTATTCGGTCGATGGCTGGGACTTAGAAAACCCCAAGATCGTGTACGAGTTTAACGGTTGCTTATTTCACGGATGTCCCGTCTGCTACCCTGACCGTGACACTAAAAATCAGTTTTTACAACGGACCATGGAAGACCTGTACCAGGACACTTGTCAGCGACGCCTAAAGTTAGAACAGGAAGGATACCAAGTGGTGGAAATGTGGGAACACGAGTACGATCACCGTATGAAAACCGATCCCGAGTTTAAACGCCTCGTGGAAAGTTACCAGTTCATGGACCCGCTGAACCCGAGGGATAGTTTGTACGGAGGAAGGACCAATGCCACCTGTTTGCTGTACCAAGCCGACGAAGAGATAGGAGAAGAAATCAAATACTTGGACGTGTGTTCGCTGTATCCCTACGTGTGCAAATATTGTCGCTTTCCTGTAGGGCACCCGCAATTGCTGACGGAACACATCGACCTGAAAAACATTCGACAATACGAAGGCTTGATCAAGTGTAAAGTTTTGCCTCCCACGAACCTATACCATCCCGTCTTACCTCACCATTGTCAAGGCAAACTGATGTTTCCCTTGTGCCGTACTTGTGCCGAAACGTGCAACCAAGATCAACCTTGTCAGCACAGCCAGGAAGAACGGGCCTTGACGGGAACCTGGGTCAGCGTAGAATTGTTCAAAGCTTTGGACATGGGATACCAACTGTTAGAAGTGTACGAAATTTGTCACTTTCCCAAGACACAACAGTATTGCAAGGGTGATCCCAGTCAGAAAGGCATTTTCGCAGACTACGTGGATGCCTTTTTGAAACTGAAGCAAGAAGCCAGCGGCTATCCTTCCTGGTGTCACACTCCCGAAGACCAAATACAATTCAAAGAGAAATACTACGAACAAGAAGGCATCACTTTAGACCACATCGAGAAAAACGAAGGCAGGCGATCGTTTGCCAAAGTGATGTTAAATTGCTTGTGGGGTAAAATGGCACAACGACCGTGTTTACCCAAGACGGAATATTTGACAGAACCTTCCCGTTACTTCCAGATGATTCACGACAAAACCAAATACATGAAACACGTGGACGTTGTTCGAGAGAATTTGATCTTGGTCAATTACGAAGAAGATCTGGACTTTGTGCAAGACGACCCTTTTGGAAATGTCATCATTGCGGCTTACGTGACAGCCCATGCTCGCTTAAAATTGTACGAAGCTTTAGAACTGTTAGGGGAACGCGTCCTGTACTTTGACACGGACAGTTGCATTTACATCCATCACCCGATTCAACATCACCCTGACATCGAAGGAGACCGTTTAGGAGCCTGGACAGACGAGCATCCCGACGAAAAGATTCTAAGTTTCGTCAGTGGCGGTCCCAAAAATTACGGCTACGAATACCGGGACAAACAAGGAGAAGTGCACACGACGTGCAAAGTGAAAGGACTGACTCTGAATTATCGTACCAGTCGAGTGGTCAACTTTGGGGTATTGAAAGAAGCCTTGCAATCGGGAGAGGATGGAAACTTTAAAGTGACCACTCACCAACCGAACAAGATTGTACGTTTACCCACTCATCACATCGTCAGTCGGCCCTTAGAAAAAGTCTATCAAATCGTGTACCAGAAGCGAGTTCGACTTCCCAATCATTTCACCTTACCGTATGGACACGTTGGTATAAAACATTGGTTGTAAGAGGATAGCCACCCACCAGAAAGATGACTTCGCCACAGCAAGAATCGAGTGAGAAACCCGATGAGAACTCCAAGTTCAAACCCTACCATTTTCCAGTCTTCTTACCTGACTATTGTGATTGTGCCCGTCGATTGGACACGTTTCAGAAATGGCCTACGGATAGGGAAGGATTACCTTCTTCGCATGTTTTAGCTAGAACAGGATTTGTCTACTTGGGACCTGAGTCAGGATTGGGATACGAGGTACAGTGTTTCGCTTGCGGACTGAAGTTACGAATGGATCTATGTATCTATAAAGATTCAGCTATTCTGGAACATACTCGATGGTCTCCGCACTGCCCTTACCTTTCTATCGCCTTTCCACCCATCACACTACGGTACAATGTTGACGGCACCTTAGAGACGGTACCTTCCGAAACAAGACATAAAAAACCTAAAAAAGGAAAGATGTACAAGCTGGAGAATGCATTGCGACTAGTATAAAAAGGGGGCTATGGTCAAGATCGATAGTTCATTGTGACTACCAAGACCGAGCAAACAAGATGAATACTTTGAAAGAGACATCGTTCCAGTTTGGGGATTGTAAAAAAGTTGTATCTTCCTCTAGTGTGACTAATATTGGATGGATAAGACCCAGACATTGCGACGGAAAATGTCCGGAAGGAAACTGCGATTGTCCATGTGGTTACCATTGTAATTGCGTAACGGAGTTTGCAGACGAGTGCGATTGTGAGCCTTGCGATGGATACGATGCTGTACCTTGTGACCTGAGCGATGCCGTAAAGCATCATGGGAACTTTAGTGCCCCTACCCCTATCATGGAAAGTGATGCTGTGCGTGTCAAACCTGTGGGATGCGAAAGCGATGCTGCTCGTCCTCTTGGACATTTTACTGGGTTTCGTTTTAAAGGGGAATGTTCACCTTCACGTCTACCCCCCTACGGATGTCATCCAGCCTTGAGCAAACTCCTACCCATGTCACTCAACCCTCATCGAAACGAACCTGTGAAAAACGAATATTCGTTTCCTGTGCGTTTGTCGGAATACTGCGACTTTGAAAATCGTCTTCAATCGTTCAAAGGAAAATGGCCAAAGTATCTGGGAGGACCGACCCCCGAAGAATTAGCCAGAGCCGGATTTTTCTACTTGGGCGAAGGAGATAAAGTCAGGTGCTTCAGTTGCGATGTGACACTTCACCACTGGGAACCGCAAGATTCGGCCTACGTAGAACATGCTCGATGGTCACCGAATTGTCATTACTTACCCTTAGTGGGACCGAGACATTGAAGTAACTTCTTACCATAATAATCTGTTCATGGATACTTTACAAGAGAACATTCTTGCTTTGCCTGTGGAGTTGAGAGAACGCATTTATCGAGAACTGGTCAAAATACAAGTGAAACGTAAAGAACAATTGCATCCGTTACGTCACCGGTGTTTGAACCACTGGTACCTGAAGGCTATACAAGGACTGATTCAATTGAAAGTGTTCCATTGGACAGACATTGATCAACGATCCTCTAGTTTTAAAAAGGATTGGTTTGGTATGGACGATTGTAGTTACATCATTGTAAACGTACTGCATCGAATTCCAGAGGAAGAGTTAACGAATTACCAACATCTTAAACACAATGTCAACTTGGTGAAAGAGGAAACTTCTGAACGAATTTTAATGTGTAGATTAGTGACTCAACGATTTAAATTCGACACTGAAGTGAAACCATGTTTGTGCAAAGAGTACATTTCTTGTGTCAGACCAAAGAGGATTTAGTATGACCTATTCATGGATACTTTACAAGAGAACATTCGTGCTTTGCCTGTGGAGTTGAGAGAACGCATTTACCGAGAGCTGGTGAAAATACAAGTCAAACGTAAAGAACAATTGCATCCGTTACGTCACCAGATCTTTAACCACTGGTACCTGAATGGTATAAGAGAACTGATTCGTCAGAAATTGTTTCAGTGGTCAGACCTTGTTCAACACTTTGAGTTAGTGAATGATCGAAATGTTCATTACTTTGGTTACTTCGAGATTCACCTACAGCAATACATTGAGGAAGACAAGTTAAAGGATTATCAACATATTTTACGTGGAATCTACTTGGAGGAAGAGGAAACTTCTAAACGAACTCTGAAGTTTCGGTTACAGTATGCAAGATTTAGATTCCCTACTGGAGAACGAAGATCTCTGGCTAGAAAGTACGTGTATTGTTTCCGAAACAAAGAGACTATAAAAACAGGCTGCCATGCCACGACTTATGTCACATGTCATCCAACAGATTCCGTGGAAGGAACTCAATGACCATATTCAAACCGTGGATCATTACCATCGATTATTACAAGAACTGTATCCATTCAATTTGGGACGACAAGTGGTGTGTGTCTTAGTGACTTGTTTTTTGGGATTTCGTTTACCAGCCGATTCTTTGTGGACTCTTTACGATCAGTACTTACCACCTCCATGGCCTTAAATGGTCACGAAAAACTCCTTTTGCTCAAAGCCTTGCGTTTTCATCTGGATACTTCTCGACCTCTACGGGAAAAAAAGATTCGTCAACTTTTAGCTACCCAAGACGTGTATGACGATGTGTGTGTAGCTTGTGACTTACATCCCCATTGGACAGATGTCCGTGCCTGGAAAGAATGGGATTTTGAGGCTTGGACCCAAGAAGTGGCCCAGTATGCACGAGAGTTGTTCAAGGAAAAAAGTTACTTTTCAACCCGTGTTAGTGACGGTGCCAGAAGAACCCGTCACCCAGGACAGGACTGTCGTGGACAGACCTGAAAGACCCTTTCGGGAGGACACTTGTGTGACCTTACCCCCTGTTGAACTGGTTAGAACATTACCCAAAAGATGTGATTGTTGTACAGACACTTGTGTTTATTCCACGTTCATCGTTATCATGTGCCTTTTATCCTTGTACTTAAGCCTTTGGCTTTTATGTATTTTTGTCTTTCGTATTCATGTTTGATAAAAAAACATTCAATAAACGTGTTCTGAAAAAGTATATAAACTCTTGTCTTGTTTGTTTTTCGTGTCACAAGTGACATTTCTCATACCATGGCTACCTCTGCTGTCTCTGCTCCCTCTTCCTCTACTGTCAAAGTCATCGACGAACACTTAGATCGTGCCAGTTGGGAGGCTTTGTATCTTCGCCATCCCTTTAACATGCTCATTGCTGGACCTAGCGGTTCAGGCAAAACCGAATTCGTCAAACGTTTGATCGAACATAAACATCATTTGATCGATCGGCCCCCTCAACGGATCGTGTGGTGTTACAAAGAGTGGCAATCGGCGTACAACCTCTTGCGTGAAAGTCAAGGCGATTCCATCGTGTTTGTGGAAGGCATTCCTAAAGAAGACGATGGCATCGTCTCTGACTCCCGTCTAACCCATTTGGTCATTTTCGACGACATGTTAGGAGAAGACGAAGAAGAAATTAAATTGTGGTTCACGCGCAAAGGGCATCACCGTAATGCCAGTGTCGTTTACATCACCCAAAATTTGTTTCAACAAAGTAAAGCCCATCGCACCATCAGTCTCAATGCGCATTACGTGGTCTTGTTTAAAAGCCCTCGAGATAAATCGCAAGTGCAAGTCTTAGCCAAACAGTTAGGAACGCCTTGGCTGACTCAGGCGTACGACGATGCCACTCAAACTCCACACGCCTATTTGCTCGTCGATTTGAAACCTACGACCCCCGAGGATTTGCGATTTCGTACCCACTTGTTTCACCACTGGTGCCAAGACGGAGGGCCTGTCCTGTACACGTCTCCGTACTCGACTTCATTTCACTCCTCCCATGAAAAAAATCTATAAAAACCTCAGACCCTTTTTCGTCTGTCTCACACAGTGTGAACATGACGTCCCTTCAGTCGCATCTTCCCGTCAAATTGATTCGTGCCTTGTATGGCATCAGTCGAGAAAAAGATCCACAAACACGAGCCCGTGTCTTAGAAGCTAGTCTCAAAGAAGTCTTACGATGGTTCACGGTGACGGCACGTCAATTACTCCAAGGAATCATTCAGATTCCTCATCAAACCCAACGCTTTTTCGATCGAAACAAAGTTGCTTTGGTCCAACTGGCCGATCCCCGCATCGACACTCAAACCAAAAAACAAATCATTTTGAAACCTGGAGGGAGCGGTACTCTAGGAGGGGTCATCATTCGCTCACTCTTAAGATGGGATCCTAATGCCCCCAAAGTTATCCCTAAGACAAAAGTTCAACGAAGCCCCAAGAAGAAAAAGAAAAAGACCAGGTCCCCAAGAAGAATAACTTCTCCAGTGGCAGGACCCTCCTCTTACCAGACACCACCACCATCACCCCGGAAAAAGAAAAGAAGCCCCCAGAAAAAGAAACAGAGAAAAAGTCCTCAAAAAAAGAAAAGTCCACAGAAGAAGAAAACTAGTCGCAAGAGAGGCACTTCGGCCAGGACGCAACCTTACACTCGCAAGCCACGACCTGCCACAGCGTCTCCGGCAGCCTCACGTTTGTCCACTTCTCCGTTGATGTCACCAGGAACTGAAGAGTACTTGGAGACGTTGATCACACCAAGAACTTCTCCGTTGATGACCCCCAAAAGAACTTCCCCAGTGGCAGGACCTTCCAATTTAGCGGCAGTGGCTGCTGCTCACAAAGTACCTTCTCCCAAAATCAAAGTTCAAGAAAGATCGGGCATGTTACAAAGTTTACTGGATTTGTCCAAGCAAGAACTGGCTCGATTTAGTCCGTTACGTACCCCTGCACGACGTGTCATGCCTGTCCTCAAACTGATAAAACGTAAAGACAATCAGTGGCGACGCGTTCCAGTATAAAAAAGGCCTGTGACCGAGTAGGGTATCAGTGTTTTTAGGTGCTCCTAAAGACTCAAAGATGTCACCCTCCAGAAAACCCCAAGGAAAGAAAAGAAAAGGACTACCACCACGTTTAGCCAAACATGGGGACCTGTTATCTGTCCTGTCCAAAGCTTCTCCACCCCTACGAAAAAAACTCATTCAAACGGCCTCCAAAGAGGTCATCGATACCGTGTGCGAATGTTGTTTGAACGTTTTGAAAGGCACGATCCCTTTGTCCAAACACCAGAAACAATGCTTAGGCAAACATCGTCACGTTCTTCGGAAAATGGTTCAAAAGAAAATTCCCATTCGTCAAAAAAAGAAGATGTTGGTCCAACGTGGAGGCATTTTACCTCTCTTGTTAGGCCCCATACTGAAAGGAGTCTTGGGAACCATGTTGGGAGGACTGATGGGAGCAAGATAAAAAGGCCTTCGGAAGTCCCAAGATCTCAGAATTCACCCCTGACAACCCCATGGAAGGACGAAAACTAGCTTTAGTGCCTTACAAACGATGGATGGAATACCATCGGTGGCAAGAACAACGCACCCCGCATTTACCTCCCAATCCCAATTTGAGCGAAATGTCCCAGTTACAACACGAATTGCAATCCTTGATGGATCGCCAAGATTTGTCCGAAACAGAAAAATCGCAAAAGTACGGTCAACTCTTGCAACGATTGCAACTCTTTCACCAGAAAGCTTTAGACGAAACAGCTCTACCCACTCTAAAAGATTTTAAGACCTTGATGAAAAGTCCAGCACCATCACCAGTACCAGTACCAGTACCACCAGTACCCGTGACCAAGACAGAAAAAGGAAAAGAAGAAGAAGAAGAAGGGTTTCAAACTCCACCAGAAAAAGTACGCAAGTTAACAACACCACCTACCTCCAGAATTGGATGGATTAAAAAGATGATGGTCACCCCTTCTTCCTCACAAGAGAAAAAGAAAGTGAAGACAGAAGTGAAGACAGAAGTGAAACAAGAACCGATATCCCCTGCTCAGACATCCTCCTCCTCTTCGACACCTATTGCTGGCCGCACACGCAAAGCCTTGCAATCCAAGAAAATACCCCAAGAGAAAAAGAGTAGCCTCTTCCAAGAGTGGGTGCCTTATTAAGACACCAATCAACACAAAAAAATGGAAAAAGTCTTAGCTAGCATTTACTACGATCCCTCCCATCCTGCAGGTTACGCAGGAGTTCAAAAATTGTATCGTGCTGCCAAAACGCGACTGAAAAGTCTCCGTTTACCTCAAGTGCAACGATGGTTACAAGAACAAGCTACCTACACTTTACACAAACCCATTCGACGCAAGTTTGCCAGAAGTCGCACCCGAGTGGAAGGCATCGATCATCAATGGCAAGCCGATTTAGCCGATGTCTCTCATTTGGCCAGCTACAATCGTGGTTACAAATATTTGTTTTGTGTCATCGACGTCTTTTCCAAATTTGCCTGGGTCGTACCCTTGACTTCCAAATCCAGCAGCGAGTTAGTGCGAGCCCTGCAACGGGTGTTGAAACAAAGCGGTCGTCGCCCTCTTCGATGGCAAACGGACAAAGGCACCGAATTTCTGAACCAAGCTTTCCAAAAAGAATTAAAGAAACGCGACATTCATTTTTTTACCACCGAGAATCCCGAAACCAAAGCCAGCATCGTGGAACGTTTTCAACGCACTTTGAAAGAACGCATGTGGAAATATTTTACGCATCACCACACTCTGAAGTACATCGACATCTTACCGCACCTGGTGCAAGCGTACAACCAATCTTACCATCGAAGCATCGGACGTGCCCCGCAAGACGTGACTCCCGACAACGAAGTGCTGGTGTTCAAGCGCCTGTTCGGTACGTCCCCGACGAGGGCTGTCCCCAAGAAAAGTGGAGAGTTGACCGTAGGAGATTGGGTGCGCATTGGCAAAACCAAACGCACTTTCGACAAAGGTTACTTACCTAACTGGACGACCGAATTGTTTCGCGTCACTGGACGAGTACATGGTCGTCATCCTGCCGTCTATAAATTGGAAGACATGAACGGAGAAGTACTCAAAGGAACGTTTTATTTACCCGAGTTACAACGTGTCACCAAAAAAGAAGACGACGTGTACGACATCGAAAGCATTCTCGAACGCAGAACCCGTAAAGTGGGCAAACGACGTGTCAAAGAAGTCAAAGTACGTTGGAAAGGATATCCACCCAGTTTCGATTCTTGGATCGACGCTTCGCAAGTCATCGACTATAAAAAGAAGAAGTGACCATCATGCCCTTTCACACAGCAGCAGACGCAGCTACGTCGACCAGTCCTTCTTCCCCTAGTTCTTCTGTGCAAGATTTACAAAAACAACCCTTGTGGGTGTGGTGTGGAGAACGTGTGCCTAAAACGCAAATCGTCTTTTTCTGCCAAATCTTCGTGGTGTATTGTGTCATCGGGGCAGCCATTGCCAATTTGAGTTTGCAACAAGGAGACAAACAATTGTGGACCATTTTATTGAGCAGTTGCATCGGTTACCTGCTTCCCAATCCCTCCCTGAAATTCTCCTCGAACGGGAACGTTGTGTCCAGTGCCAGTGTCAGTCACCACTCCAACAACCACAACCAGAACCCCATTTTGGGCGGAGACACGCCTCTGACATCCACTAACCCATCGGACAGCCACAGAACTCTAGAATTATGAGTCACCAAAACCAATTTTACTTAACTTTACCCAGTGACAGTTCCATGGAGGTGTTTCCCAACAACACGTTGTGCTGTTACACGGCCAAATTACCTCAAGCCATCCCCTTAGATCACGAAGCCCATTGGGAAGTGGCTTTAGTGGAAATGATTCACCCAACCCAAGTCCACAATGTCATTTCCAATCAAAATTATTTTAAGGTGGAAGTTCATGACCAACAATTGCAAGTGGAGTTGGATAAAATTGGCACATCTACCAATAGAACCTATGATGAGAAAACTAAAACGTGGACCTACAACTTGTTCATTCTCCCAGGCTATTATTTCAGTGGTCAACATTTGGTCAGCGCCATAGCCTCCAGGTTTAATGGCGTGTTCCATAAAGCTTTGAGTAATGTCCTAAAAAGTGTCACCCTGGAATACCACAAAATAGCTCGTCGCTTTCTGATGAAATTTTCTGAGGGGTCCAAAAAATTCATGTCTTTCATATTTTGTCCTGAATTGTTTGACATATTGGGCGGTGACACGGAGCTGAGGAAGATAGGAGAACAAAAAAAAGCCCCGAATTACCAGTCATTCATGACAACGACTCTTTTGCGAGGTATTTTCGTTTCCCGGTAGAACTGAACCAGGGACTGAATTTGATCTTCGTGTACTCCGATGTGGTGGAATACAACGTGGTGGGACACACCTCCGTGCCGTTACTGCGTGTCATTCCTTTCAAAGTGGATTCTGCCACAAACGCTGACGAGGAAGGTGGAAACACTTACCACGTCCACCGCGAATTTGTCCATCCTCACTATTTACCCGTCAGCAAGTCGTATTTGGACACGGTCAACATTACTATAAAAGGAGATCTGGGACAAAATATTCCATTCACCAAAGGAAAAGTCACGGTGAAACTCCATTTTCGAAAACGGTTCTCTCACGACTCGTAAGTAAGTCATGTATCCAGTGTACCAAGGGGTGGCTCGACAGCGAGGACACGGTTTAGGAGACATGTTAAAATCGGCCTTTCGTTCGGTGGCCCCAGTGTTGAAACCGATGGTGACACGCGGATTGCACGCCTTGAAAGATGCAGCACTGACACAAGGCAAAGAATTTCTCCAAAATGTCATCATCGACAAACAAAACCCTAAAGAAGCCTTCATGAGGGCAGGCAAAAATGTCTTGCTGCAAACGGGCAAAGACATTTTGGGCCGACGAGAGACACCTATAAATGCCCTGCACGCTACCGAGTCAAGCATTCAGCAAGGACAAGGCAGAAAGAGACGACGAAGAAGAAAACACCCTTTCACCAGACTTCAAGCGAGAAAGGCCAAGAAAAGAAGAACCGTTCGAGACTTAGACGTTTTCGATTATTGAAACACAAAACAAAATGATGCACCGAGAGTCTTGCGCCTGTTCCAAGACGGAACTGGATCTGTTTGCCATGCCCCCCACCATGATGACCATGCAAGAATCCCAATGGGTGGAATTTAATCCCATCTCCTCATTGACCGATTCCGCTCCCATCGAGTTTGAAATCAAAGGACAGCCCGAAGATTACATCGATCTGAATAGCAGTTACTTGTACTTGAAAGTCCAAGTTCTAAAAAAAGATGATAAAGGAGTAGAAGACGATGATAATATAGCTCCCGTCAACAATTTCGTGCATTCCTTGTTCAGCTCAGTGGATTTGTACTTGAATAACAAACTGGTCAGCAGCAGCATGGATACTTACCCTTACCGTGCCTACCTGGAAAATCTCTTGACGTACGGAACAGATGCCAAGACAAGTCATCTCAATGCCTGTGTGCTGTGGGTAGATGACACACCGGACAAGTTCGACGCAATAGATCCAAGCAATTTAGGCTTTGAGGCAAGAGAAAGCAAAATCTTAGACAAGAAGAGTTTAGAACTGATGGATCGTTTGCATTTGGACATGTGGTTGCAAGAGAAATATTTGCTGAACGGGGTGAATGTTCGCTTGAGACTGAATCGCAGCAGTACCACTTTCCATTTGCAGGCTGCTGATCTTGCTAAGGCTCCTAAAAGCATAATCCAAGAAGCCAAACTCTACGTACGACGCGTAGAAGTGTTACCTAAAGTGGCAAACGACATCAGTCAGACGTTGAGCAGAACGACCGCCAAGTATCCCATCCGACGCGTGGAAGTGAAAACGTTCACCATTCCCGCTAACCTTCAATCCATAACCCAAGATCATCTGTTTCAAGGACAACTACCCAAGCGTTTAATCCTTGGTATGGTCGAGAATGAAGCCTTCAACGGAGCCATCGCTAAAAATCCTTTCAACTTTCAACACTTCGGCGTGTCCAAGATCGAAGTCAGTCGCGATGGCAAGACCTTGTGTACCCGACCCTTTGAACCTAAGTTTGGTGACGAGAAGAATTACTTGAGATCGTACTTGTCCCTGTACGAAGCCACCGGCCAGTTAGGAACCAACACCAGTCACGGCATTGAGTACGACGAATATGACGGAGGCTATACTTTGTGGACTTTCGATTTCACTCCAGACCAAGGCAGCGACGAGGGACATTTCCACCCTATAAAATCTGGCCAGATTCGTGTGGAACTTCAGTTTGCAAAGCCACTGGACAAGACAGTGAACGTCATCCTGTATGCAGAATTCGATAATACCATAGAAATCAACAGTTTGAGAGAAGTCATTCTAGATTATTAGAAAGCCATGGAAGACTGTTATCCCTCTTTACCTAGTGGAGAAACTTTGGAGATGGAATGTAAGGAGACCGTGGAAGGAGAAGAATCTCAAGACAAAGACGAAGAAGTTTTGATGAAGTCGAGATGGCCAGAACAAGAAGCCCATTTAGTCTCCTGTTTTGCCAAACACTTGGTCGACAAAATGACGGAATTGATCAAGAAAAATTGTTATGGATGTCAAAACGATCATCCCAGTCAAATTCAACACGATAAATGCCTGATGTTGAGTCAAGAAGAAAAATTGGACGAGTATCTGGACGAAGCTTGGAGCCTCATCTCGAACAAAGACGTGTTGCACCAGTGGTATAAAGACTTGCGTGAACATTCTTGTCCAGCATTAACCACTCAAGAGATCCATCGTATCGAAGCTCTCCTGAATCAGAGTGAGGAAACAGAACGAATAACCGTTTATTCGTCAGACATTTTCAAGCAAAAAGTCAGGATCGAATTGACAACTTATTATTACCTGTGAAGAAAAAACACAAAACAATGGATACCTGGGAACTTTATTACCTTTTGAACCACAGTTCGTATACGTCTTCTTGGAATCCCGTCGTCTGTGCTAAAGATGAACTCCCTCATCGCAAACCTAAAGACCATCAAGCTTACGTGATCAACACGGACGACAGTCATCTCCCAGGAACCCACTGGGTAGCCGTCTACTTTCCTCAAGAAGGATGTGTGGAATATTTCGATTCGTACGGATTGCCCCCTTTGGAAGACGATATCATCGACTTTATGAGAAGAAATGCTCAAACCACCCGATTCAATAACGTGAAATTACAAGGCACAGATTCCTTGGTGTGTGGACAGTACTGTGTGTATTTTCTGCATCATCGCAGCCTGGGCTATTCCTTAGAACATTTAGTGACTCATTTCGATCCTCGTTCTTCTGCTAGAAACGATGTGAAAGTAGATCGATGGTTTTGTGACCATTATGCTTATCTTTTGTCTCAAGCTAGGAAACGTAGTGTCCATCAATGGCCTAATGATTTCCAACAGTGGAAATCACAACGTTGTCAGCCTTGTTTAAAGTAGATTGTGATTTGAAGAAAAAAATGTTTGTGATTTGAAAAAAATTGTTTGATGTTATCATGTTGGATTATTGTTAAAAATGTTGTTGTTTAGTGTTAAGTGATTTTTGAATAAAAAATGTTGTGTTTTGAAAAAAAATGCCTTTGTGGTTTGTTTAGCTATAAGAATGTTGGATTGATGCTCTTTCATTTCTTACTATCCCTCTCATGAACGTTGCGGCTCGAAAACCGTGTGGGGGGATGTTTTCCTTCACGTCCGCGCTTTAACTTTAAGAACCGGGTTGTTGCCAGTCTAGCCATCCATTGTCGACTCATCCTCCTAAGAAGATGTGCTCCAAACTAGCTAAACTCAACGAAGCCTACGTGAATTTGCATAGGGTCAGACACAGTCTGATACCGAAGCCAGAAGAAATAGAGAATGTGAGAATGTTAAAAATCACTGAAGACCTGATAGAAGAGCTCTTCAGAGAAGAAATGAACAAGGAGAAAGAAGAATGGACAGAGAAGTACAGACTTCAGAGACAGCAGCAACAGCAGCAACAGCAGCAGCAACAACAGCAACAGCAGCAGCAACCTGAAGCTGACAGAGGCTTTGTCGATTGTCGTATCGACACCAAAGAATTCTTCTTCTCTTTCCGAAGAAGCAGACCTATTGCCAGAAAGTCTATCCTCAGAGGACATCGCATTCTTAGAAACTAAAAAAGAATGCCATAGCAAACAAAAAAACAGCCCTTTTCAGGGCTACCCAATACTCTAGAAAAGAAATAACGATCCATTTGCCAATGTGTGTAGGTAGAGTAGTGTGAAAATAAACACTAACTCTTTCTTAAAAAATGTGAGGGTATGTGTTTGTGTGATTGTGTTTATAAGTGATAAAGTAGGTTGGTGTGGATAGTAGATTAAAATGATGTTTGTTTTTTTTGGGCTGCTTGAGGTGTATATTTGGGGTTAGATTGGATTGCTTTGAGTATGTGGATAGTCTATTGAAGTGATTTATAAAAAAATTTTAAAATAGTAATGGGTAGCATAAAAAAGTGAGCGAGTGTTTCTTTTAGGTCCGCGCGTTGTTGTTGTTTTTTTGGTCATGATCTAGGTAAGATGAATTTTATGTTTTTAGGGGGATGTTTTCCTTCACGTCCGCGCTTTCACTATAAATTGAAACTCGCTGGGCAGTCTAGCTACCCTTGTTGATTGATCAACAGTAAAAAATGAGCAACAGACTGACTAAATTGATGGAACTTCAGATGCATCTGGAGTATGCCAGATACCTACTGAACGAGCTGACTGCGGAGGCCCTTGTGGAAGAAGTGAGAATAGAACAGGAGGAGGAGGAGAGAAAAATGAAAGAAGAGAATGAAAGAAAGAGAGAGATCAGGTGTCACCCTATGATGAACCCTGTGTGCAAGGTGATACCTGAGGCAAGGACATCTTGCCAGCCTGTAGCTGAACCACAATCACAACGAAGACAAAGACAAAGAAGACAGAGGGAAGAAGAAGAAGTGTTCACTATTCCGCAAACGGAGGAGTGGGATAGTGAAGCCACTCACCCACCGTCTGCTCTTCAAACAAGTCATGTGAATTGGACTAATGATTGGAGTAGACGTTGTGTCTGTGGTGCCAGACCCGGAAGGTGCCACCATTAACCAGGGCCTCTGAAGTTAAAAAAACAGCCCTTTTCAGGGCTACCCAATACTCAAGAAAAGAAATAACGATCCATTTGCCAATGTGTGTAGGTAGAGTAGTGTGAATATAAACACTAACTCTTTATGAATAGTGGAAGTGTATGTGTTTGTGTGTTTGTAAGAGCTCAGGTATGTTTGTGTGAATAGTAGATTATGGGTTTTTTAGCAAATGTGGAGAGTATAGTTAGGGTTATATTATATGAAATGAGAAAGTAGGGGGATGTTTTCCTTCACGTCCGCGCGATGTTGGGTCATCATCTAGGTAAGATCCATTTTATGTTTTAGGGGGATGTTTTCCTTCACGTTCGCGCTTTTCGTATAAGAACCCACAGTATTAGTTGTTCAAACCATTCTGCAAAGAATACAAAGAAGATGGCGTCAAACCAAATGGACAAATTACAAACCTTGCAAGACGTTTTAGACAACTTAGGAATAATGGAACAGATGCTATTAAGACTGGTTGAAGACCATTATTCCTATAGTCCCCATCGTGTGAAGATGGAAATTAATAACTTAAGGAAAGCAAAGGACAAGATTAGTGGTGTCATGAAAGAGATCAAGGAGGAGAAGGAGGATGAAGAGGAAAGAATAAGAATACGCAATTGGAACGAAAAAATTGAAAAAGAAGAAGAAAATGAAAAGAAGAAGAAAGAAGAGGAGGAAGAGAAGAAGAAAGAAGAGGAGGAGAAGAAAAAAAAGAAAGAGAAGAAGAGTGTAGGAGATAAAATAAGAACTTGGTGGAGGAAAAGAAGAAATTAGAAGAAAACCCAAAGGCCCTTTTCAGGGCCCCCATATTTCTCGAAAAGAGATAGTCTTTGAATTGCCTACCCCTTTTTTAAAAAAAATTTTTTTTTAAAAATCCCATGTTAAATTCCCCTTGTCCGTAGAGTGTCCCACGATTTATTGCCATGTTAAATTCCCCTTGTCCGTAAATTGACCCACGATTTTTTGCCATGTTAATTCCCCTTGTCCGTAATCTGACCCACGATTTTTCGCCATGTTAAATTTCCATTGTCCGTAATCTGACCCAGGGGTCCCTGTAATGCTAATTCCCATTGTCCGTAATGTATCCCCTATTACTACTGTTGTCTGTAAAAGTTACGTGACTTTCATTTATATGTTCGATTTGTTTTCCTACAGAAACACTAGGAATTGGTAATTGTTGATGTCACATCACTATATGACCTCTGATGTCATTGACATGTAGGTTTCGAGATTTGTATATTCATGTGACTCGGAATGCAGATAACGAGATCCAGGTCAAATTTCAGCAACGACGTACTTTCGTCTCGTCTGTCAGCGAATTAAAGACATGACGAATGCTATGCTCGCGATATTTTAGAAAATAAATCACATTCCTATCGATTTCTTGCAGTTATATCTCGATGAAGGGCCGTTCAAGTTTGCTACCCTATGCCGCTTACTAGCCGCTACTACTAACACAATCATATGACTCGGCCGGGGCTCGAACCCGTGACCTCACGCATCTGATGCGGACGCTCGAACCACTAGACCACTGGAGCGGTCCAATTAAGTAGTATGCCTTGCATACATTAATGCATCAAATGGGTACTTGTTACCCATTCAACGAGTAATTAAGCAGTGCGCAGTGAGCACAATTAATTTGATCCCTGAATAGCGTGCTTTGCATGCATTCGGGGTACAAACGTGCATGGCCGAATGGCCGATATACGTCTTTAATCCAAACTGGGATACCTATCGTTGACTCGTCAACCGTTATAATGAGGAGAAATATGTCCAGACATCTTCGATAGCCGAGGTTCTGATATGTTAACGCCGTTTACACCTTGGCGGATCTATTGTGTATTTCAGTGCTTTGTCCAAGCGACATCTATTGGATTTCATGAGTTGCCTCCCTTAGCATGCAATAGCAACTAACGAATAGCATTGTACATCGGCGAAAATGGTGGAGACAATTGACATCAACAGAATATTGTAATGAGAAAACACATGGAACAATACTTTTCGTTTTGGTAAAGCTAATTTTCGTTTCGTTAAAGATTCTGTTTGATTTTAAATGTTAGCGGGCATTGTAGCACCATCTAACCTCTTAGTTTGTTGGTCACGTGATTCTGCATGTTGGGTATGTATACGTGTCAACTGTGTGTGCAATGATGGTGTGTTATGAAGCGGTATTGTGTGAAGACGTCCACTTTCGAGTGCATCAGTATAACCACCAAGCCGGAGCAAGCACATTTGGTCGTAGTTCGCCGAAAAGGACAGGGCCAGGCTTAGGAATCTAAGAAGAATAGGGACTAGGTCTTTCGTCGACCAGGATACAGGCGCTACCAGGCTCGTTCAAGAATCGATACAATCTTGGAATCACAACCATACGACAACACACAATTTAACTGAAGATCTCTCTTCTTTCGTCAGATTGTTATATCCTTCCCTCTCTCTCTCTCTCTCTCTCTCTTGGTCGACGACACGTTCGGCGACTCAGTGGATGAGCAAGTCGATGAGTCAGAGACCCAGTGGGCGACTCAGAATGACCACCCAGTTGACAACTCAGCGACTCATTCGACGACACAGTCAGCGACCCGGAACGTCGACCCAGTCGGCGACAAGAAGCCAGGAATACGACGGTATCCCGTTTGGTTACAAATCTATCGCACTTTGGAGCGCCAGTCGTCAGGCAGATACAGTGGGTTATCACTCCAAATATAAAGACCCATCCTTGATTGCGAGACTCGGGGTAGTGTAGCCGAGGACGTTCCGCTACAATATTTTGTAAGTTTAACATCGAAAGTATGACCTCGTACCAGAGAGAAACCATTACATGTGAATTTGAGTAAAACGATGTATTTGTACAAACATGGACTGGCAGTGGAAAATTGCTTACTTATGAGTCCATTCCAGTTGTGTATTCCCTTTGTCTCGGGAACAGTGTTCAAATTTGAACAACATGATTTTGATTGAATGCAGTGGCTTACCGCCGCGTCCAATGAAATTCACAGACCCGAAGCAAATAAATACCTGATCGATCCGACAAGGTGTAGATACGGTTAACACATCGGCACCATGGCTAGCGTAGATGGTGGCCTGAACGCTCAGCAAGATCTTAGTAAACACAGAGTATCTTGGTCGCTCCCTGGATCAGTCCAGACAGAAAACTGTTGTTGAGGACTATGGTTCATTTGAAAATGTCAGCTCAAAGTGGTCCTCTCGACAATGTAATGAAGAGGTGATAGATGAGAAGAATTCGGAGAAAGATAAGTGCCACAGACGCATCCCTGATGTGCCGTCAAACATATGGCGATTACTCCAGCACCGTCCCAACAGCGGAGAAAAAAAATATGGTCTCCCAGAGATATAATTTATGCTCCCAGGTTCGTACTCTCTTCCCCTGAGGTGTAAGATCCTGTATGGCCGGTTTCATTGCTTTACTTCCAGTTATGTAGTGCTTTATAAAGAAGCAATAGAACGCAATAAAGAAGTGAGGGTACACATGTTACTCAGATGCGGCGGGGGGGGGGGACGAGCGCAAAAAAAAAACTATGCGTGTGTGTGATCTGGATTTTTAACGTAGCTTTAACAATTTTTCAATCATATCGCTACGATGTCTGCAGTGTGACATTTTATAGTGATGTCTATCACTGGGGCATCATGCCGCAGATATTTAGCATGATGTACCACCCAGTCACATTATCCTAACACCAGGCGGACCAGTCCTAACACTAACCTCTTAATGCTAAGCACCAAGCGAGGCAGCTGTTAGTACCATTTTGGTATGACTCGGCAGGAAATCGAACCCACCTCCTACCACATCTGAGACAGACGCTTTAACCACTAGGCCACCGGAGGGGTGAGCAAAAAAGTGAGAAACACCATTCGCACAGAACTTTACCCCTGCTTTCATCCATTTTGAATTCCAAGTTTTAAATCATCAGTGACCTTTGTTGTTCGTATATCTGAGTTATGTCTCTGTTAACTTATTGTTCTCTTTCTGTGTGGTGCTTTTTATGTTTGCGTTTGTTGTCTATTTTGATGTCTAAAAAGTAAAAAGAGTTTACGTATATTTTATTTACTTGATGCGTATACATGTCTGCATATTGTTGGAGTGTCATCTCTTCTTCTTTCCTTCGTATTGCTAAATCCTTATAGCATTATTATTTCAGTATGGCTAGACTCGCATTGTAACTTGGAGTTATAAAAGGGATTGAAATTGCTTTCTGCGCAGACGTGATCGAAAACACTGTCTTATAAACTTCCCTCCACTCAATAGACTAAAACGGACTGAAGTTATTCTCCACGCAAATGTAATCGAAAACGCTGTAAGATATGTCGTTGGAGTTTAGTGATTACGATTCAAAGACTGAAAACACAGCAAACATGTTCTTTTACAGCTTGGATGTAAACTGTTCTATATTCGGACGTAATTGAAGTCATTTATTAATTAATCTTTCTGGTTTTGGTTTATACAAACTTGAAGAGATGATCTTTAACGCTGACGAAATGTTGAAAACATTAATTCGTGATTTATATTCTCGTTTTCCAAGAATGTGTCGTCATTATTCACCACGAGGTTTTGTTTTATTAACAGCCACAGTTCAGTTGCCCATACGGGTCTCTGTGCATGGAAGGCAACAGTTTCATGATTTATCCGTCTCAATTAAAGGACTCCAATTAACCCATGTCTTTCATTTAAATCAGAAACTATCGTGCATGGGATTTATTTCCGGACTTGGTTTATCTTAAATTTGGTAAAAACAACATGGTCGACTCTATCTCTACTCAGAGTTGTCTTCCTCTGTTAGCTAGGTGTACAGTATTAATGTCTGCCTCTGCTTCTCTCTCTCGTTGTTTCCCGTCAACACTTCGCTCTTCTCGTGTCTCGTGTAACTCTGTTTTCGTCTATCTTGCTTCGCAGTGTTCATGTTTCTTTTCCGTTCACTCTGTTGGTGTTCAGATGAATCCGTTTGTTGTTTCCAGCCTCTACAGTTTCCAAGGACATGAGGAAAAGATAATATTAATTATATGGCCTATTACATAATTTAATTTCTTGCTTTGCTATATTTTGTTTTTGTTTAAGCAATTGCATTATAGCTTTCTCGGGGGAAAATGTAAATGATTAAAAGTTCATTAATTGATCTACTCGGGAGGAGAAGTAATGGTACCTATGAAATTTTACTGCTGCTAAAGTTATTTCCCTTTGATATGTGACTCTTTTCGCAGAAAGAAATTGTAAATAATGGAATTTTATCACTCTCTTTAACATCGGGATAATATTAACTTGATGGGAATCGGGTACATGAGTTATTGAATGTCTGTTATAAACTCAAATGAACGAGTATGGACAGCTGATCAAACATCACTGTCATAACTTTAAAAAAAAAAGAAAGAAAACTAGCATTAAAACGCTTATCAAGATCATCACTTGTACAAGGCAAGATCATAATTTGTACACGGCAATATCATCACTTGTACAAGGCAATATCATCACTTGTACACGGCATGATCATCACTTGTACACGGCAAGATCATCACTTGTACACGGCATGATCATCATTTGTACACGGCAAGATCATCACCTGTACAAGGCAAAAGGTGAGAAATGCTGTGCCACATTTTATGCTAGCTCGTGCTGTCTTTTTTGTTTGAATAATGTTTGCAACAAATTAAAATGCTGAGAATATAAATGACATATTTCAGTTGGCATTAAATTCGGATGCCAATAACGAAACAAAGTTCCTAGTTCTCCGATTTTGTTTCCTTAAAATATTGTCCATTAAATTAGTTACATTTTTGGAGGAATTTGGCATTTTTAATCTTCTCGTATGAACAGAATCAATATAGTGCGATGAGAAATATTCTTTCCCCTCGGAAAAGAAACACTTAGTAATTATTTTTACGGACTTCTTACAATTGTTGGCCTCATGTCCCCAATATCTTGACCCTTGTGTTTCCCTTGTGAACACATTTATTTTACTGTTACTTCTAATGCAAACAGTTATTTTTCCAATTTAAATTTCTGTGTCCTCCACATTTGGGGGACATGGGGACCAAAGTAACTGGATATACATTATACAATATACACATGAATTAGCATTTTTTTCAGTTTCTGTTAGTGTTTCATTACCACCTCACTAACTTATAAAATGACATCTTTTTGTCAGAAAAAAAAAACATTATATTTTTTAATTTCTAGTACTCATTAAGGATTTGTATCTTAACATGGAAAAAAAATTATATTCTTCTTTATGTTAGTTCATAATTATTAACTATTAAACAATTAATCTGTGTAATAGTTTGAAATTTCCAGACTGATTTGAAGATCTTTTTGGGGTGAGGGGGTTTAAAGTATGTCAAACCTAAACAATTTTAACTTAAACATGGTAACCGAGTTTACATTTTCCATATGGAATTTTAACTTAAACATGGTAACCGAGTTTACATTTTCCATATGGAATTTTAACTTAAACATGGTAACCGAGTTTACATTTTCCATATGGAATTTTAACTTAAACATGGTAACCGAGTTTACATTTTCCATATAGAATTTTAACTTAAACATGGTAACCGAGTTTACATTTTCCATATGGAATTTTAACTTAAACATGGTAACCGAGTTTACATTTTCCATATGGAATTTTAACTTAAACATGGTAACCGAGTTTACATTTTCCATATGGAATTTTAACTTAAACATGGTAACCGAGTTTACATTTTCCATATAGAATTTTAACTTAAACATGGTAACCGAGTTTACATTTTCCATATAGAATTTTAACTTAAACATGGTAACCGAGTTTACATTTTCCATATGGAATTTTAACTTAAACATGGTAACCGAGTTTACATTTTCCATATAGAATTTTAACTTAAACATGGTAACCGAGTTTACATTTTCCATATGGAATTTTAACTTAAACATGGTAACCGAGTTTACATTTTCCATATGGAATTTTAACTTAAACATGGTAACCGAGTTTACATTTTCCATATAGAATTTTAACTTAAACATGGTAACCGAGTTTACATTTTTCCATATGGAATTTTAACTTAAACATGGTAACCGAGTTTACATTTTCCATATGGAATTTTAACTTAAACATGGTAACCGAGTTTACATTTTCCATATGGAATTTTAACTTAAACATGGTAACCGAGTTTACATTTTCCATATAGAATTTTAACTTAAACATGGTAACCGAGTTTACATTTTCCATATAGAATTTTAACTTAAACATGGTAACCGAGTTTACATTTTCCATATAGAATTTTAACTTAAACATGGTAACCGAGTTTACATTTTCCATATGGAATTTTAACTTAAACATGGTAACCGAGTTTACATTTTCCATATAGAATTTTAACTTAAACATGGTAACCGAGTTTACATTTTTCCATATGGAATTTTAACTTAAACATGGTAACCGAGTTTACATTTTCCATATGGAATTTTAACTTAAACATGGTAACCGAGTTTACATTTTCCATATAGAATTTTAACTTAAACATGGTAACCGAGTTTACATTTTCCATATGGAATTTTAACTTAAACATGGTAACCGAGTTTACATTTTCCATATGGAATTTTAACTTAAACATGGTAACCGAGTTTACATTTTCCATATGGAATTTTAACTTAAACATGGTAACCGAGTTTACATTTTCCATATGGAATTTTAACTTAAACATGGTAACCGAGTTTACATTTTCCATATAGAATTTTAACTTAAACATGGTAACCGAGTTTACATTTTCCATATGGAATTTTAACTTAAACATGGTAACCGAGTTTACATTTTCCATATAGAATTTTAACTTAAACATGGTAACCGAGTTTACATTTTCCATATGGAATTTTAACTTAAACATGGTAACCGAGTTTACCTTTTCCATATAGAATTTTAACTTAAACATGGTAACCGAGTTTACATTTTTCCATATAGAAGTTTTTCATCTGCAGCTTGAAAAGTTAAATTCTTAAACTTTATATTTCATAAAGATGAAAATGTTATTAATTTTGTTTTCCATAAAAATATGGGAAAATTTTAAGCTGCGGTTATATGCAGAATGAAAAAGACAGCCCTGAATGTTTACTTAGAATCGCATGCAAAAATTAAAACGTGTGCACGTGACCTAAGGTGACTGTTTTGCATCAAGAATTTTTTATGTTCAATCTCAAAATTCAAAGTCATATTAAGTTGATAGGAGCACGATTTAAAATAAAGCCATGAAAGATCAACATTTTACTAGCATAAACAGCATGCATAGTCCCTTGGAAGTACAAGTACACTTCCCTTGGAAGTACAAGTACACTTCCGTTGATATAGTTGCAGCTCACTTTAGGGTGATATGAAGTGCATTCCCAAGTAAAGATTCCAATTTTAAACCAAAAATTTAATATAAAAAAGTTTTTCAATTTGTGCGTGTGTTCAAAACCCAAAGCATAAAAAGTCTCATATCGTTGTTATTAATGAAATATAAGTAGTTGTGTGAGCCCTTTTTTGGGAGAGGGGTGAGGGACAGATCATAAGTATATTGGCACCCGTAGGTAAGCATAAGGGAGCCTCTTGGAGGACAAATGGTAATTATATAAGTTTTGCATGAAAATGGTGTTTTCAGGACAAAGGTGTTTCTAGGGACAAAATTGTTTATGTCTGACCTCAGTTTGGGGTTATATACTAACATTGTTAGAGTTGACCTCAATATACTCCACAATAAGTACGTATGGGAAATCCTGTGTTTTATTGTCCATAAGTTTAATATGGGAATGGTATTATAGGGACAAAATAAGCGTTTATGGGAACAAAAGTATTTATAGGAACAAAAGTGTTTAGGGAGACAAAGGTGTTTTTAGGAATAAAAGTGTTTAGGGCGACCAGAGTATTGTTAGGAACAAGGAAAAGTGTAATCGTAACTTTTTAATTGTTATAGACCGTTTCCATTTTAAAAAAGTTATGCTAACATTCTGAGATACTATCCAACACACACGTTTTGAGATATTATCCAACATACGCGTTTTGAGTACTATTCAGCAACTGCTTTTTTTATTACAACCTAGCATACCACATATACAATCCAGTACCAACTTTGTATTAAAATTTCAGCATACCACATATACAATCCAGCACCCACTTTATATTAACTTTCAGCATACCACATATACAATCCAACACCCACTTTTGATTACAATCCCAGCACACCACATATACAATATAGCACCTACTTTTTTATTAGTATTCAGAATGTATAAGTATCTACGGGAATTGAACTGGGGAAGAAAGATTTGAAGGTGTATGGTTTCAAAGTGTCGAAAAATTATGGGAAACTACGAGCTTTTGACATGAGAATAGCTATCTAGTATCCAGTACCCCACACATACAGACCAAAACGTCTTGTGTAGTGTCTAAAAACGTACACTTACTATCAGACGAAAGGGATATGATGTAGAAGGGATGAAATCACACAAGCGTACTATCCAACAATTCACCTACACTATCCAACACCCCATACACAGTATCCAAAATTCCTTTTCTCCATGACTGAGTGGTGTGCTTGTTTGCGTGTGTGTTTCATATCTGTTATATAGTGTTAAAAGTATAACGAAAAGGAGCCACTTGTGTTTTATCTGGTATATTCTCTTTTTTGAATGACGATTCAAATTTTATAGCATATCACAAATGTTTACATTGTTACCGTTTATACCTTGTGTTGAATTTCTTATCCGACACAGGTTCTTCCTCTTCTGCCGTTTATTGATTTCTTGCATTTATTGACGAAGATGGGTTCTTCTTCTGTTTCTGAATACTTCTCGTCTTCTCCCTCGCTTCTTCTCCTGTTTGTTCTCCTTTTTCTTGGTCACTCTTAAGACGAATATATTTTTTTCCAGACAATGATTGCAGCGCTAACACCCTCCAAAGTCATCGAAAAAGTCAACACTTCCGAAATCCATTGACGAGTTTAATATGACAAATTGTAAAACCACACATCACCCGCGTTTCACCTCCTAAAAGCAGCGGACTCAGAAAAGTATTATGGTGGACGATATTCGCATTTCGAAATGTAGCCTCGTCCAAATCGACAACTCTGAAGTCCATGTGTGCTTAGTCCGTGCCGTCATCGTAGGGCGAACGTATGCTGACAAGAACGAAACTGCAGAATGAAAAACTGGACGGGAGAGCATTTGAAAAACGGGCCGAAACACACAGCGAAGAAAAGGAAAATTCGTGTTACAGATGGCAGATATATCTAAAGAGATCGTGTGTGTAATTTTTTAAATGCAAAATCTTCAAGACTTCTTTAGTCCCTGCTAACCGTTAAAAGTATGCCCTCACGTGGTCCGGGAAGTTGTGGTGTTTCGATGACCCAATTTCCCAGAAGGATAATGTATTCACTTGTATCGTCATCAAGAACATTTCGATACCGCTAAACAGGGTTTCTCGGATACAATTATTATTACGAAACATTTGACCAATGATTTTGCAGCCATGACCAACACATTTACTGTGGAGAGAGATGCCGAGGCTGCTTAACGTACAGAGCATGCCTTCCCGACGGAAACAAGCATAAGCATTGCTTTATTTTGCAAGCGAATCTGTGTCAGTCCTAAGTGTTCGAATAGCATCGAATGAAATAAGTTGAACAATAGCAGAAAACTGCTTGAGAATTTATTGAGATCGTGCTCCACCCGTGGACATCTTTTTCGAGCTAATAACTTTTAGGCATACGTTTGTCCAGGAAAAAAAGATACTGACTGTGGCCAAATCGTGGAATTTGATCATCAATGCTTTATTAAAAATACGAGAATGAACTGGAGGAAGACTTGAAGGAAGACCAGAACAAGAAGAAAAATAAACAAGTGGATTTATCTTTTTTGATTTTGAATGTACGAAAGAGGCCAGAATTGAGATGTCTACTTTCTGCGTGACTTTTCGAGCTCGCGAGAAGTGCATACAAGAATCTATATATTCTTTTCTTATCCCAATTGTAAAAAGATTCCAGAAAGACGTGGAAAAAGTTTCGATGACACCGCACCCTTCTCGATTTTGCCGAATGGATCATAGACTCTTTCGCAACACTTGGAGCGAAGAGGACCTCTAGAGTTACGGGGACAACCCTTGCTATGCTACAGTAATGGCTCAGCATTCTTGGCATGCGACGGACATTTTCTTCTGAAGTATTATTCAGAACAAGGCTCTGAATGTCTCAGTCACCATGAACGGAGCCAATCTAATCTACATGAAGGTGATACAATTACAGTTTAAAAATTCTATGAGTTATCAGGACATTACTTTGAGTAGAATGCCTAGACATTACTTTGAATAGAATGCCTGGAAATTACTTTGAGTAGAATGCCTGGACATTACTTTGAGTAGAATGCCTATACATTACTTTGAGTAGAATGACTAAAACGTTTGAAATGACAGAAATGTCCAAAAGTATTTTTCCACACTTTTAAATACAGAAGATAATCAACATGTTGTACTGCCGCATTTGCCTAGTGTTCATTATTACGACCCAAACGGCATTCACACAGAATAACAAGAAGCATTTAGTATTGGTACCAAACTCACTCTTAAAACCCGTTCGACTTTCAGGAAAACATTATGAAGGATTGCCGATCCGATGTGGACATTTTATACCGTTGTTTTGGACAATTTCTACAATCATGGAGGTATCGATCATTTGAAGGGAGCTCCTACGATCGCTAAAGCGTGTGGATTAGTGTATAGAAAGAAACTGATCCTCGAGAACAAACTAGATATCATACTCTATCATACTTCTGTACAAATGAAGAAAAATGGATACAACATACTAGAAACGGATGAGAAAGGAACATTTGAACTCTTTCTATGGTTGATTGGGTTTATAAAAAAAAATGTTTATTTTACGGATGCCCCACGCTTTTGTTAGTAAATATTGAGGGTGGGGGTCTTGAACACACCCACAGCGTGCTGGATAGTAATAGAACATTGGGGGTGGGGGTCTTGAACACACCCACAGCGTGCTGGATAGTAATAGAACATTAGTTGTTGGATAGTATATAAAATATTGATGTTGGGTAGGAAAAGAGTAGAAATTTTGATAGTATAAGTGATTTTGGATCGTAAGTTGTGTGCTTTAATCTCCTTCTTTTACAACATTCACTTTTCTTCTGACAGTAGGTGTGGGTTTTTAACACTATATAAGATATTTTGGATAGTGTTGGGGAGTGATGGATAGTATATGTGGTGTATTGGATAGTATGTTTTGTGATTGCATGCCTTGTTTTATATCATACTATTTTCTCTGATAGTCTGTTTTGATTTTTAGACACTACAGAATACGTTTAGGATAATAGTAGATGTGGTGTGTTGGATAGTATCATTTTATTCGTTCTCTTGTCTTTTGCTGTAAGTGTAGATTTTTGGATACGACACTATACAAGACGTTTTGGATAGTGTTTATGTGGAGTTGGATAATATAGGTGGCGTGTTGGATAGTATGTTTGTGTGATTTCGTTCCTTCTTTTGCATCATACATTTTTCTTTTGATAATAGTCGTAGATTTATTTGTTGGCACATATAAGACATTTTGGACAGTGTTTTTGGGGTGTTGGATAATAAATGGCTATTCCAATTTTAAATTCTCTTAGACCCTCATAAACTTTCGACTTGTTGAAGCTATACACTTCAGACTCTTCCCCCCCCCCCATGTTAAATTCCCGTAATCCCTTATAAGTTTTGGATAATAATAAACAAACCGGTGCCGGATTGTATATGCCTTGTATGTTGAATAGTATCAAAAAGTGGGTGCTGGATTGTATATGTAGAGTGCTGGACTGTAATGAAAAGGCGGGTGCTAGATGTAAAGTGTATTTGGGTTGTAATCAAAATGAGAGTTCTGAATAATTCTCAAAAAGGTGTGTGTTGGATAGCATCTACAGATTTTAACATTACATTTTGCGCTCGTCCCAGAAATTGTTAAACATGGAAACGACCCATAACAATGAAACAATTACGATTAAATTTTAACTTGTCCCTATAAACGTTTTGGTGCCCATTAAGACGTTTACCTTTATTAACACCTTTGGCTCTATAATACCATTCCCATGTTTACCTATGGCCTATATACTTACCATTTGTCCCCAAAGAGCTCCAGCATAAATTTTCACAAGTTCCGATGTTTTTCAAAACCGTTTATTTAGTGGCTATAGCGCAGAGCGGCTCTACGGACGCCTGTATTATTATGACCCCAAGTGGATCATACAAATACTCATATTTTTATCTTTTAATTTAAAAAAAAAATATAACTTCTTCCCTGTGCACTAAGGGTAATGGCGCCCGGGGCGACGATGATGGTCCAAAGGGTTTTGGTGCCTCAAGACCTTTGGACACCCCCGTCCGCTCCTCTGTTAGTATGCTACTGTCGCTGTGGCCTACATTTATAACAGCAAATTATAACCTCTGTCTTTTGTTGTTAATTGCACTTCTTTCAACAGCCAATTGTGACCTGAATTAGCCGATTCTGACCTCTAACCGTATTTCTGTGTGTAATGGTTACTGTTGTTATTGTTGTTGTTGCTGGGTTTAACGCCATTGTTCAGCACACTATAGGCTATGTATGGCGGCCAGTATTAATGGTGGAGGAAGAACCCGGGAAAAAAAACGGGAAGAACCACCGACCCACGAGAAGCTACTGGCAAGCTTTCTCACATACCCACATTAGTAATGGTTACTAACACAGGTGATTTATGCTGCATATTCATAATAATTTTGTGCAGTAAAGTCATTTTTTATTATTATTTGGATGTACAAATAAATACGTGTAAATTCAGCTGAAATTGATTATGAATGCAAAGTGAATGTACTTTTGAAATCAAAATACCGTAACCAGTATATAGTTGAATTTGACACAAACCATTGTACTGTCTGTAACATTGCATGCAGGTCAGTTGAGGTGAACGATGTTATAGGTATACACAGGTATAAGAGCATAACTTCGTGAAAGACGGAGAAATTCAGTTAGAGATGAACAAAAAGTACAAACATTCGCGCGCGCGTGCTTGCGTGTGTGTGTGTGTGTGAAAACATTTTGCTTTTTTTTTGGTGGTTGCTTACACATAATAGACCAACCAATGATGTGTTAAAAATTTACTTCACCTGATTGATTTAAAAAAAACAAAAACAACAACAACAAACAAACAAACAAACAAACTACGAACTAATAAATATAAAACTTTGTCACTTAACTATTTTAAATTGAGGGTTATATACCTTTATGTTAGTATCAGTTTAAATATGTGACAATTTTATTTTTTTTCTCCACGTATTTTCTCATGTCATTCAAATGATACAGCGTACACTTCGTATTATGTCAACTGGTAATATAATACTTCCGAATAATTATCACGTGTTCGATTTTAAATTGCAGGCAGTCACCAGTTCTCTCTAAGCAAAATATAATAAACTGATTATTATTCAGCGATTCTTTAACATGTTGCATAGGTTTGCTTACTAACATTCCGTATATTTAATTGTTTCTTTAACTTTATTTAATTTTCTTTTTATTTTCAAAGGTCGATGATGTAACTGAATTCGCCGAACTCAAGCAGGGCACCTGCTGTCGGCCGAACTGTCGTATTGGTACGTAAACGTCATCAATTATTGCTGTCATTGTGAAACGCATGGCGCGCAAGTAAAGACAGTTAAAAATTGTTCGACGATATGCAATATCACATGCAATATTTCAGGATAAATGAAAAAGGAACAACTCAAGGAAATCCATTTGATTGAACTGGTAAGTTGTTACTGAATCGTTTATGATATGCCATATAATGGAGTAGATGTTGAAATAGTTTAAAGTCTTAACTGTCAACACTGGAGCCAGATGATCTTAAATCAAACAACGCCAAACTTCATGAAATGATTGCAAGCTTATGCTGGGTTACGAAAACCAATTCAACAATTTCACCCCCACCCCGCGGTCGTCCTATTTAAATGCTTGGTCTCGTATATCGATACTTTGTGTGGGGTTTTAAAACTCGCTTTTAAATCCTATTAAATCACCTTATCGTATACCGTGTGTTACATATGATGGAATTTTTACCATAGTGTGATTATATTTATTTTTATATTCGTTTATTATGGAGACAGGAAACATAAATTTACAAGCTTAATTTCACTCGGTGTCATAGTCCGAGTTGCCACTGACCGTTTAAAACCAGTGTTAGATAACAAATATCTTGGGGTCCCCAGTTGTAAAGTAGGAATCTGCTGCAATCATGCACCATTAGCATATCCTCGCGTATGTTTGTCCCTCCCCCCGCATCCGATTTTGAAGACAAAAAGCATCAAGGATTTAAAAAATGCGCAAAGCTTAGTAATTTCTTTCATTGATTTGTAATTTCCAACCTGAGTGTCCTCAAGGGATCCCCAATAAAGTTGGATTATTGGCGTTTCAATGCAAATGGGAACCCCTGAAGTAAACAAACATCCGACGTCTTGTTATCCATTTCTCGTTTCTATAATAATTTATTTCATTAAAAGTTGTGTCATCTGCGTCCAGTATTTGCAATGGCTGGTTTTAATATTTATAAAACCAATTGAACAAATAAATGTGAGGAAGTCTTGTATACATGTGTTCTAAGAGATTTAAATCCAAAATGTACAGAAATATTGAGATAGTGTTTGGGACGCTCTTTTAAATCCATGAAAAAATTAAAAAAGTTGTGTGCTTTGTGCATTTTGTATATCCATGATTCTTTGTTGATATGAGGTATACAAAACAAACTGAAGGTCTGAGAATAATCTAGTAGAATTGGGTAGCTGCAAGGATAGCCATTGACCAGCAAGACCAACAAGTAGTTTTCCCCTTTTGTCTGGACTAAAGCATTAGAAGACTACGTTGGTCCTTTTTTCAAATGGATGTTTCCTGATTACAGAATTGCAGAAAATATGCATCTGCAAGAACAAAATCATCTAATATTGTTAGGTGTTTAGCAGAAAAAAATTGGCTTAAAATTGCAGAAGCCATGTAAATTGGGCAATTTGCATTGCAACTGACAGGAGTAGTGATTATGATGACAAAATGTTGTACCTAGTCTGTGTAAGAGACTTTGTCAGATTATGAAAGGAATATTGGTTCCTTATGATTCTAATGCTGTCTGTGAGAGATTGTTCAGTATTGTTAAAGAAAATAAAACTGAATTCAGATCCAGGTTCTGTAACCCAGCACTTGGTTCTCTACTGGTGTGCAAAACATTCAGAGGTCTCGCTAGGATTTTAAAACTAGGAGTCCAGGAGTCCCACCATCAAAAGTTGCAGTCCCTTCTTTCCTAAAGAATCAACACAGACATGAGTGCATCTATTTTTAGATGGAGAGGTTTTCGTAATGTAATCACTCACTTTAATAGAGCTTCATTACAACAGTCCATTGATTGGATGCAAATTTATGGTTTATTTATTTGTCTACGTCCTTGTAGTAATTTTAGGCAGTGGTTAAATAGTATCTGATTTGCTGTTTTTTTTCCCTGTATTTTCGCAAATACGTGTCAAGTTGGAAAACAGCTTAGACCTTAAAGCGCATCTCGCGAATTCCACAACATAGCATTGTAGCATACGTTTCTGACCTACATAATTTGCATTTTAAAGTTAACTCTTTTAATAAAATAATACCTTGGCTTTGCTTTCAATGATTTGTATATTTTTATGAAAATATTTGCTGATGATTTATGAAAACAGACAATCTAATAAACTGGTACATCCCAGACTTAGCTAAGTCTGCCATTATTTCCCGTTAGGCCTACTGGCTCCCTTACAGTTTCAAACTAATTTTATGACGAAATAGTGTACAAGAGGCAGTTAATATGTATCCAGATCATCCATTCTGATCTTAAGACACATGTTTGTATGTTTTATCATCAAAGGATATCATGCAGGAAATTTATAGTTGCTACCTTACTCAGAAAAGGGTTGATGGTCAGTCAGCTATCAAAACATATGCTTGTGAATGGGCAAGAGTTTGTCAACGTAATTGATATCAAAACTAGGCCTAGCTACTGGTGTATTGATGAATACATTTTGCTACAACATAGAACTAACCTGGCTAAGGTGAGGGGCATTTTAAGAAAAAGTAAGGTCAGTCAATGTACCTCTTAAATAGCTCTTGTTCGTCCGTCAGAGTGATACTGAATTTTGTCAAACCAAGTAAGGACTTATATCAAACACTAAGCTAGGCATCACACACTTTCTTACACTTAGCAACTGTCCTATTCGAACTATCAATTCTAGCAGCTTTAGCACTCTTCTGAATCTCGTTATAATCTTCGTAAGTTTGCCGTTTAACCCCAAAATACTTATCCAGATTTACGAATGGCATTTGTCTAAGTTTCAGCATGATTTGATTCTCATGCAGAACTTATTCCAATACATTCAGAAATGAACACAATAACGAAAGCTAAAGTTGTTTATTTGATGTACTTTTATAAATGACCACATGTACATCTCTGGGTCTTTCTGACTCTGAATTCAATCACTGTAAATATCAGTACATTTTTCCACCCATCCGCCAGTCAAAGCCTTTGAACTTGCCGCCCAGCTATTGCATCATGTTCTGTTGATGTACTCTTATAATGGCAACATGTATGTACATCAAGGGGTCTTTCAGCCACTGAATTCTGTCATTGTAAATGTCAGCACAGCTATTTGATCAACACATTTTCCCACAAAGCAGGCGGCTGAAGCAGGACTGGCAAGTCTTTTAATTTATTACATGTGTATGGAGGACTCCCGCCTCAGTAATTTTCTGCATCCCAGATCAAAAACTGGTGTCCAAATATGCGTAATTAAGCGTTTCCGAGATCTCTGACATTTATAGTCTCAGCTGGTACAAAGTGTTTTGAAATGTAATACGAGAGACTTTTGATTTTTAAAGCTCAGAGTGCTACCTTATATATGAAAATTTGAAGCAGGAATTGATGTTAAAAGGCCAGAAGGGGTAAATAAGTCATTTTGTACAGATGCTCATTGAATTTTGTTATGTTTTGTTTTATTACTCTTTTTCTGCTCTGATTTTCTTTTTGTCCACTTGGATTACACTTTTTCCTCACCATGGGTTGGCATGTACGCCACGGTGTTAAATCCTTCAGAGCACTCACTTTTTAGTAATAATCCATGTCAGAACAGAACACCTATCTATACATCTATTATTGACCTCATTTTTAAATTGCTGATGCATGCATGGGGTTAGAAACAAGGTTGTTTTATTGTGGAAGCCTTAGTAAAAAGTGAATAACCTATACATTACAGTGTTATTTTTATGAATGCCAAATTTCCATTAACATTAACCCCTAGCGATGACTTAAGGGGTGCTCACCACTTATTATGTACTTTTGAGAGAGTGACATGTAAGGTGAAGTTTGCATTTAAAACATGCACAATGGAAAGAATGTTGGCATACCTCTATGGTACATTAATGTAATATGGATGATATTTCTTTGGATATTGTACTTTTGGAAATTGTACATGATCTAAGCACACTCCTAACTCAAATGACTGCTCCCTTGTGCTAAAAAATCAGCCTCAATTAGTCTAAAGTACACTATCCATAGCAGATATTAAATAGGGAAAATGAATTTTGCCAGACTAGACAATACTAGCTTCCGAAAGTGCAATGAATGAGTTATCAAATATATAAAATGTAAAAAAAAGTTATTGGCTTTTTTTGATACAAATTACCTCTGAAGTTCAGGAAGTGAAAATGACCAAATGGAGCTAGCACTTTTTTGAAAGGTGCACATCTGGAGTAAGGCCAAACTGTATACTCCGTAACCCATATTAAAGGGAATTAAAGGTTCTTTGAATTACACCTAAGATATACAAGGTCTTTTTTAAATAGCCAGTATAACCAGTGAGGAAAGCCAGGGAAATTCTTTCTCTTTAGAATTCTAACCATTTGCAAAATATGAAACTAGAGCGCCACCTTAATGGGGCATGGGGTAGTAGCCTACTGCCGAGCTCTGTAGTGTCTTGGTCATGCATGATACACTAAAGTGGGTGGTATTATAGAAAGGTAGACAGATGTAGCTCTACAATGATACCAAATAATCCGGAATATCTAGTTGCACTACAAAATACAGATTAAAAATACCTCAATTTTTGGACCTGACTTTTCTACCCAAAATTCACCCATGGTCAGAATCCGATTTTATGTCCGGATTTGAGTCTTTTTTGTCTCAGATCTAAGGCAAACCGGTATGAACTGCAAACAGACAGATGAGCCTTTGCAAAAAGTAGGATAAGATTGGCATTTGGAATAAAGAGTGGTCTTGATACAAAAATAATGGCTCCATTTAGCACAACAAAAAAAAAAGAACTTTTACCCTTCTGCTCATGTGCGAGTCAAATAGCCAATGAAAAACGATGTTTCTAACATAACTAGGCAGTATGTTATTGAAAGATGACCAGGGATTTGGTGTTTTCGGACCTATTCAGAAATAGCTTTCAAAATGTGTTTCCTACTCGATTTTCAGGCAAAAATGACAAAATCTTCCAGAGGTTAATGTGTTAATGACTGTTCTGACCAACAACTTGAACACTGCTGTGCTAACTTGGTTGGAGGCAAATTGGACTATACTTGATCTCTAAGATGGATTGAGAAAGATCCAAGGCAATCTGGATGATAGGTGATGCAACAGATAACTCAAATATAGTCCGATAAATCAAACTTGTACTGTTACTGATGGACAGTTCTTGGGTATAATCTTGCCTGTTTGTTAAATCTTGCATTTGACAAGTGTATGAACATTACTGGTATTTCGTGCAGAGTTAGAGTTAGTTAAAAGGGTCCATTTTGGTTGTATGTACAGAATATTTCTGTAGCAATTTCAGATTTATATCAGATACAGCAAGCAGTCAGATGTGACTTTCAATCATTTGCTTACTTGACAGTTTCAGTTGCTCTTATTATGATTATACTTAGCTTTTCTGGGTATATTTATATAATGATGTGTTAATTTATATAATAATGTGTTAATTTCTATAATGATGTGTTAATTTATATAATGATGTGTTAATTTATATAATAATGTGTATATTTCTATAATGATGTGTACATTTATATAATAATGTGTTAATTTATATAGTGATGTGTTAATTTATATAATGATGTGTATATTTCTATAATGATGTGTTAATTTATATAATGATGTGTTAATTTATATAATGATGTGTGTTGGACCCTTGTCCATGATTCAAGGAAGAGATCTGGACTACCAGATTTCTGTCGTTAAAAAAAAATGTTTACTTCGATTTGAGTCTAGGGCCTAACGTTACTGTTTTTTTTACAAACTTGTATGTTCTAGAAGTTGACTTATTTACAATTTGATACAATTTTACATTTGATGACCCACATCCAGAGCATTTTATTGCATATATTAGATCAGGTGAAACTATTTTATGTAGGATGAGGTAAACAGTTATTCATTTTTGGCTAAAGTTCAGTCCGTGAAATCATTTACAGGTGTGTACAGATATAATTTGAGAGGACTTATTTATTTAAATTATTTATTGGAATTAAAAAGTGCTCATTGACTTTTTGGACTAATACACTACTTTGAGATTATTATGAATTTATTCAAAGACATTCTGCATTATGTCAGTGTGGTATATAAAGACTATTGGTTGAATTTATTCAAAGACATTCTGCATTATGTCAGTGTGGTATATAAAGACTATTGGTTGAATTTATTCAAAGACTTTCTGCATTATGTCAGTGTGGTATATAAAGACTATTGGTTGAATTTATTCAAAGACTTTCTGTATTATGTCAGTGTGGTATATAAAGACTATTGGTTGAATTTATTCAAAGACATTCTGCATTATGTTAATGTGGTATATAAAGACTATTGGTTGAATTTATTCAAAGACATTCTGCGTTATGTCAGTGTGGTATATAAAGACTATTGGTTGAATTTATTCAAAGACATTCTGCATTATGTTAATGTGGTATATAAAGACTATTGGTTGAATTTATTCAAAGACATTCTGCATTATGTCAGTGTGGTATATAAAGACTATTGGTTGAATTTATTCAAAGACATTCTGCATTATGTCAGTGTGGTATATAAAGACTATTGGTTGAATTTATTCAGATACTTTCTGCATTATGTCAGTGTGGTATATAAAGACTATTGGTTGAATTTATTCAGAGACATTCTGCATTATGTCAGTGTGGTATATAAAGACTATTGGTTGAATTTATTCAAAGACATTCTGCATTATGTCAATGTGGTATATAAAGACTATTGGTTGAATTTATTCAAAGACATTCTGCGTTATGTCAGTGTGGTATATAAAGACTATTGGTTGAATTTATTCAAAGACTTTCTGCATTATGTCAGTGTGGTATATAAAGACTATTGGTTGAATTTATTCAAAGACATTCTGCATTATGTCAGTGTGGTATATAAAGACTATTGGTTGAATTTATTCAAAGACATTCTGCATTATGTCAGTGTGGTATATAAAGACTATTGGTTGAATTTATTCAAAGACATTCTGCATTATGTCAGTGTGGTATATAAAGACTATTGGTTGAATTTATTCAAAGACATTCTGCATTATGTTAATGTGGTATATAAAGACTATTGGTTGAATTTATTCAAAGACATTCTGCATTATGTCAGTGTGGTATATAAAGACTATTGGTTGAATTTATTCAAAGACATTCTGCATTATGTCAATGTGGTATATAAAGACTATTGGTTGAATTTATTCAAAGACATTCTGCATTATGTCAATGTGGTATATAAAGACTATTGGTTGAATTTATTCAAAGACATTCTGCATTATGTCAGTGTGGTATATAAAGACTATTGGTTGAATTTATTCAAAGACATTCTGCATTATGTCAGTGTGGTATATAAAGACTATTGGTTGAATTTATTCAAAGACATTCTGCATTATGTCAATGTGGTATATAAAGACTATTGGTTGAATTTATTCAAAGACATTCTGCATTATGTCAGTGTGGTATATAAAGACTATTGGTTGAATTTATTCAAAGACATTCTGCATTATGTCAGTGTGGTATATAAAGACTATTGGTTGAATTTATTCAAAGACATTCTGCATTATGTCAATGTGGTATATAAAGACTATTGGTTGAATTTATTCAAAGACATTCTGCATTATGTCAGTGTGGTATATAAAGACTATTGGTTGAATTTATTCAAAGACATTCTGCATTATGTTAATGTGGTATATAAAGACTATTGGTTGAATTTATTCAAAGACATTCTGTATTATGTTAATGTGGTATATAAAGACTATTGGTTGAATTTATTCAAAGACTTTCTGCATTATGTCAGTGTGGTATATAAAGACTATTGGTTGAATTTATTCAAAGACATTCTGCATTATGTCAGTGTGGTATATAAAGACTATTGGTTGAATTTATTCAAAGACATTCTGCATTATGTCAATGTGGTATATAAAGACTATTGGTTGAATTTATTCAAAGACATTCTGCATTATGTCAGTGTGGTATATAAAGACTATTGGTTGAATTTATTCAAAGACATTCTGCATTATGTCAGTGTGGTATATAAAGACTATTGGTTGAATTTATTCAAAGACATTCTGCATTATGTTAATGTGGTATATAAAGACTATTGGTTGAATTTATTCAAAGACATTCTGTATTATGTTAATGTGGTATATAAAGACTATTGGTTGAATTTATTCAAAGACTTTCTGCATTATGTTAATGTGGTATATAAAGACTATTGGTTGAATTTATTCAAAGACATTCTGCATTATGTCAGTGTGGTATATAAAGACTATTGGTTGAATTTATTCAAAGACATTCTGCATTATGTCAGTGTGGTATATAAAGACTATTGGTTGAATTTATTCAAAGACATTCTGCATTATGTCAGTGTGGTATATAAAGACTATTGGTTGAATTTATTCAAAGACTTTCTGCATTATGTCAGTGTGGTATATAAAGACTATTGGTTGAATTTATTCAAAGACATTCTGTATTATGTTAATGTGGTATATAAAGACTATTGGTTGAATTTATTCAAAGACTTTCTGCATTATGTTAATGTGGTATATAAAGACTATTGGTTGAATTTATTCAAAGACATTCTGCATTATGTCAGTGTGGTATATAAAGACTATTGGTTGAATTTATTCAAAGACATTCTGCATTATGTCAATGTGGTATATAAAGACTATTGGTTGAATTTATTCAAAGACATTCTGCATTATGTCAGTGTGGTATATAAAGACTATTGGTTGAATTTATTCAAAGACATTCTGTATTATGTCAGTGTGGTATATAAACACTCTTCGTACATCAGCACATCAAACATGTGGAATTCATTTGGAACACTGTACTTTGGGACTTCTATAAAAATTAATTGTATTTCATTCATAATTAATTTGCTTCAGCTGATGAAACATACAATTTTCGGTGTTTTGATGAATGTGTCATTCAGTAAGAACTTATTCGACATTATGCTGCAATTTATTTTGTGCTTTTGAATTACAAATGAATAACAAGATAGAGTTGTTTTGTTAAATGTATTTGTGTCCTGTTAAATCGCAAAGTACAGCAGTTGAAAACTTTCATGCAGAGAGGGTTGATGCAAAGTTTGAAAGGAGAAAAATGAGATATAATGAACTAAAATGTTCTGTTGATTGACAGATGACTTAGAAATCAAAGTTGGCAATTGTGATGTCCATCCTTGATAAAACTGCTTAAAGTGCCTATAGTTTGATCCAGTTCATAAATATATGACATCATGTTGCTAAGTTTAAAATATAAGTTATAATGTAGTCCATTTTCAGTTTAATATGCACATAATCAGAAAGAGAAAGACTTGTACAAATATTTCTCTTGATCGGACATGAGACAAGAAATCATTGATGTCTGCTCCACAAATAATGAACAATTCCAGCTACTGACTAATGGCTGTCAAAAATGGATGACTCGAGAGTTTCATTTTGATGCTTGAGATTATGGGGTCAGTGGTCAAATGACTTTCGGTCTTGAAGTCTGTTGAGAAAACTGTACCAACATGATCTGGATAGAATGGAAAATGCAAAAATTTGTAAAACCTTCCAGCCTTATCTTTTTAACAGCGTAAGCAAAAATGAAGTTTTTTGATCATTTGACTGATACATTTCCTCTGTCTGGTTTCATAGATGTTCTGAATAAAGAGTAGTGTTTTTTTAATTTACAGTTACATATTCTGTGTTACATTCACAGACATTGATCAACTATTATGCACAAAATGCCATGGTTATTCGCTGCAGTGCTTGGGGCCCCTCTAATTTTAGATTGGGTCTGTCTGTTAGGCTATTATTCTTAGTGAGGTGCCCATTGAGGAAACTTTGTTTGCACTGATGAAATGTGTAAATGTATTTTCAAGATGTTCACATACCTGGCCTAACACTGAGCAATCTAAATCAGATCACCACTGTCATTTGTGTAATTGAGATTTGATTTAGATAAAATTGAAGGATGTGTGCTATGCTAAAAATATGATTTGGTACTCCTAAATCGCATGACATGATCATGTTTCAAGAAAACACAATTTTCAGTAAATGAGTAATCTTCAAAAATAGCCCCCCCCCCCCAACTTTCATTACATATCTGGTATATATAACATGTATAAACGATAAACAATCATGACTGGAGCTGATGTAAAACTATCCCCTGAATAGTTTAAATAGCAGCAATTTAAGGCAAAGAGGTCCGGTATAAACCACCATTTCACATATTATTGTGAGTTTTTTGAAGTTGCCAGCCCTGGGTATGTGTCTTTAAAAAAAATCTTTGTGAGCACTGCACTGGTATGTCTGGAAATTGTCTGGATTGTCCTGAATTTCAAAGTCATCAATTAATTAATTAGCTTTGGTATTCAGGACAGTTTTTCTGGTCCTAGTGTTAACAGTCTGATCCATGAGAAATACATACTGTTTGCACAGATTATATCCCCTTGTAATGCCAAGCGAGTGTGTACATTAAGGGTGAAACTGTGAGTAGTTCTTGGAGGCTGCCCAGCTGTACATGTTCCGAGGTTTCCTTGGAAACCTTAGACAAATGTTCCTAGGAAAAACATGGGAGTATTGGTTGCTGACCTTCAAAGGTAATATTCCAAGGACCAATTTTTTTTTTTACCACTGTCCAAGGTTTTTATTCTCAAACATCCAAGGTTGACCTCAGGCTTCCAAGGTTTTTGTAACCAATACTCTGAGGTTTCCGAGGAATCCTTGGTCACTTCCCTGGCATAAAACATCAGACCAAGAATTGCATGAAGCAAATATTATAGAATATAAAAATACAGTTTATTTTTAATCTGTTCAACACATACAAATAAACATTTTCGGAAGCGGAAGGTCATGGGTTCGATCCCCGGCTGAGTCATACCAAAGACTTACAAAAATGGTACTAACAGCTGCCTCACTTGGTGCTCAGCATTAAGAGGTTAGTTTTAGGACTGGTCGGCCTGGTGTCAGGATAATGTGACTGGGTGGGACATCATGCTACATGTCTGCGGCCAATGCCCCAGTGCTAGACATCACTATAAACTGTCACACTGCAGATATCATAGCAATATGACTGAATTTTTTTAAAGCTACGTTCAAAATCCAAATCACACACACACACACACAAATAAAATTTTAAAAAGGTCCAAATATCAAGAATGAACATAATGTTCCTTTAGTGTCAAATTTTCCATTTAATTATGAAAATCCATCCATTTATATCCTGGTTTCTTGACGGTTTAGCACTTCACTGATTTTCTTGTTTAATATCACCTCTTTGATATTCTGCCATTTCTTTTGGATCAGTTCTGTAAAAGAAAAATATTTTGGTTGAAAATTTAAGATGTGATGAATTAATGAAACAAATAGTATGCATATAACACAACTGTTATCGGCAGCTTTCAATTTACAAATCATGTTTGGAATCTTTTAGTTCTGAAAACAAGGTATTAAAGCTTAAAACGCTATATTTCTATAATGAACTGTTCTTTGAATTTGAGACCATAATTCTAAATTGTTGATAACAAATACAGTCAAGATTATATTCTATTCCTGGCTCAATGGCTTACAAGTTCAAACTAATGTATTCAATAAATTATAAGATGCTGATGCATCCTTTTAAAGATATTATTAAAATTATTCAGAATTACAATCTTATTTTATTTCATTGTACTGTAATCAACCCTTAAAGATATGACAATGCTTGTTGCTTAAAAAAGTTTTTAGAAAGTTTGAAATTGCTGCACTTACATTGGACTTGTTTTACCTTCTTCATCTGTTTTAGTGTTGTTGTTTTGGTCTATTTTGTTGCTATTGTCTTAGCCATTTTTGGTGGTGTTGGTGATTGCGGATTTGCATCTTTACTTATTTCAGCCCTAAATTTAAAAAGAAAATGCAAACTTTTCAAATAATATGCAATATATTCCATGCCGTTTACTAGTGATGGGAATTGATTACTTGGAAAAAAGTACATATACCCATGTTTATCGCTGAAAAAAATGTATTTTGGCATGTTGGTATTTAAAATAAAAATAATAGTCATTTTATTTTGTAAGCACATTTTTTATTAAGTTAAAAGATCACTGATGCTTGCATTTTTGCAAATTTGTGTGCAACAGGTAAAATAGAGCATGAGATTGGTATCATTGACCCCACATTTCATTTTCAATTGGACAAAAGGAATCAAATTTAAGTACTATTTACTATCATCATATGACACGCATGAACATTAATCATTTTAATATGGTGCACAAATTTACATCCATTATAAAGGGCGTATACTATCAGGGTTTGCAAGGTCTGTAAAATTGCTTAAAAGTTACGGTGCACACATTTACACCCATAATAAAGGGCGTATACTGTCAGAGTTTGCAAGGTGTATAAAATTGCTTAAAAGTTACGGTGCACACATTTACACCCATAATGAAGGACATATACTATCAGAGTTTGCAAGGTCTATAAAATTGCTTAAAAGTTACGGTGCACTCATTTACACCCATAATGAAGGGCATATACTGTCAGGGTTTGCAAGGTCTATAAAATAGCTTAAAAGTGTCCATCATGTGATGTCACAAATCACTACCTTGTATCTAAAAGCAGAATGCAGATGAAATTTTGGACAAACACATGATAATATGGCAGGCCAGTACAAAATTATTTAAATTATAAAATACTGTACTTAAAGAAAATGGATAAAGTAATATAGCTTTTCATAAGTATAATGAAGCAGTAATTAATTGGATTGATTGTTTTTTAGATTTTCTTGCTGCCTAGCAATCTATACACATGGATGTTCTTTTCTATTATTACATATCTTTAAGACTATTCATAAACCTATTCTTCTGATTTAATGCACTATAATAATTATGTACACATATTTATTCTAAGATCCTAAGTAGATAAGCACCTGCTACGAGTATTACGTGGGGTTCTTTAGTTATCTCAATTTTTTTTTAATGAGAAAATTATCTCTCAGATTCTGATCATCACAGACCGGAAGTGCCATATCAGGCAAAAAAAACCCCATTCCCAGTCGGTTGACCATCCCTGTTTCAGCTGCCCTAGCACTTTTTTTTCGGGCTAAAAATACAAAAAATGAAAATAATAAAAATAAAAATTCCCCAAAGAACTTGAAGTGCTTTGTAAAAATAAAAACAACCCCAAAAAAACACAAACTATCTACTTAACCTTACTTGAAAACCAATGCAATAGGAAATACACATGGGTGGTGGTGGCCGAGTGGCCTAAAGAGCTCGCCATTAGGAATCACTGCCATCTCACCTGTGTGGGTTCGAGTCTTGGGCTCAGCCAGTGTGGGTATGTGAGAAAGCTTGCCTGTAGCTTCTTGTGGGTAGGTGGTTCTTTCTGGGGTTTTCCTGGGTTCGTCCTCCACTATTTGTATTGGCTGCCATGTATAGCCTATCTTGTGCTGAAATATGACGTTAAACCCTATCACAACAACAACAGCATGTGGTGGGGTGGGGGTGGTCTCATAAACATATCAACAAAGGAGGCTTTAACAAAGCACAGACATTATCAGTGTTTTTAAGACAAGCAAAGTCAAGATGCAGAATTCATTTACAATTGCATTTGAAGAAAAGAAATCCATTGGAGAAGTAGCTATTGAAGTTCAGAGATACCTCCTCCACAGATAAACTTGCCATCTATTGGCAGCTGGGAAACTATTTGTCTCCAAAGGAAATATAGAGGGAAGAGTTTGTCTTCAGGTGTTAGAATTTAGGTGTATAAATAAAAATCTTTTATCAACCACGGTACACTATCATAAGCTGGCATTTTTTACTTATCTTTTACCACTCCTGATTCAGCTATTGACGAACAATTTAACTATTGACCTCCAGTTTTACTTTGATCGCTGAAAGGACAGATGTGGCTTTGCAAAGCTTAAATGAAGATTACTGATGTTGCCTTTTTACTTGATCACTTGGACAGATGTGGCTTTGCAAAGCTTAAATGAAGATTACTGATGTTGCCTTTTTACTTGATCACTTGGACAGATGTGGCTTTGCAAAGCTTAAATGAGGATTACAGATGTTGCTTTTTTACTTGATCACTTGGACAGATGTGGCTTTGCAAGTTTAAATGAGGATTACAGATGTTGCCTTTTTACTTGATCACTTGGACAGATGTGGCTTTGCAAAGCTTAAATGAGGATTACAGATGTTGCCTTTTTGCTTGGAAAATGTCTTTTATAGTACCTTGTTTGCCTATATTTCATGAATATTTGAATTATATATGAAGTAATTGCAAATAAAAAAATCTTATGCCGGTTTAAACTCAGAGTGAAAGCAGTGTTCAAATTTATGTCATCAATAACTTTGGAGGTCATTTTTCATTTTATTTAAACATCAAAAGTCAACTTTCTTTGTAAAGTTTAATTTTTAAAAAATCCCCATATGGATTATGTGTTTTAGAGATAGAATCATTGTTCTACAAGCAGAGTACAACTCCTTTTGTCAGAAAACATAATCAAGTCTTTGGTGCATTTTTCCCAAATCATTTTGAAAGGGATTAAAATTAAACATAACTGTGCTATTATCAGCTGTCATATTAAAAATGATAATTTAAAATAGTGTCATGCCAATCATCCATGCAATTTTTTCAGACTCGGTTGTATATTTATAATTATTATTCTTGTAACTAATGTGACAAAAAAGTGTCATGCAATTTTTCAGAAAACATTTTTACACTAATACTGTAATAGTTTATTATCCGTCTAAACTGGTACTTTAAATTATTATGCCTGTAACTAACACACAAACAACAATTTTAGGAAAAATGTCATGTGACCCTTTAAGCATTGAAGACTTTACTTTAGATTCAGTTGTTAGAAAATATTTTTGTACATTTGTCCTGTGTGGTTACAGGGCATTAGACTTGGGACCACTTTGTTATACTAAGATGATTGCATGAAGTGATTAAAAGTGTATGAATTCTAAGAATTTTTCTAATGGGGGGATTCCAGCAGGTAAATTGATTTTGGTTCTTTATCTTGTATTTTGATCTCCCTGTAAATAAGATGTGAAACCAAAATCTGTGATCCTGTTTGGCAACATGATGCCTGAACTTAGATGGTACACTGTAAAACCCATATCAATCAATCAATAAATCAATCAACCAAGTAACCTTATTTAAGTCAAGTTTTTAATTTAAATCCTAGACTTATTTGTTTTGGTAATAACAAACATAATTCATTTAATAAACTAAAAATATGTTGTGAATAAATATATAGAAATCTGTAAGTGCACAGTTAAAACAGACCAAGTTCATTTCCTAGCTAAATATTTTCTAAGTTTACATTTCTGAGCTATGTCCAAGCTTAAAAATGGCTAAGTTCTTATTTCATCGGATTTTCTGATCCTAAAATACTCATTTCTCATGTCCAAGGTATTTCCTAGTTTTGTTTTAATGTACAAGATAATGTCTGAGGTTTGCATATAAAACCTTGGACAAAATATCAACATTGTCCAAGGTTTCCCAGGTTTTCCTAGAAAAACCTTGGACGTCCAAGGTTTTATGTTAAAATTTCAAGTATAACCTCAGAAAATGTACAGCTGGTTGGGAGAGATATGCTGGAATAATTGTATTAATGGATTGTGTATATATATATATATATATATATATATATATATATATATATATATATATATATATATATATATATATATATATAGTCTAGAAAAGAAAATAATTGATATTTTTGCACATGCAGCATCTATGTACTTCAGGCACCCCTGTAGAGGATTGATACATGTGTGAATTTTACATTCACAAGCTGACATGTAACAACTTTCCTAGTGAGTGACATTAGAGCCACTTATGCCTCTTGCTGGTATGAGCACAAATTTTAAGCATATTTAAAATATGCAGTTCTGCTTCCCATTATAAATGAAGTTATTAACTGGAAGGTAAAATGAATTTATATTAACTTCTAATTAGCAAATCCATGACCTCATGGGGTGTAGGGCCTGTTGACATGTCTGATGTAATTGAGACAAAATTCTGTCTGGACCAAATACATTTTGGCATGGTTAGTAACATTTGATTCACTTCAGTTATTTAGACATTTTAAACTCAGAAACCTGTTGGTCATAAACAATATACAATATTTTGAACCTTGATAGAAAACATCAAGGAATTATTTTCAGTATTGCAAATAATGCAAGAATTTATTTGGATGTAGAAAATACTTGGCATGCAGGCAGTATGATATGAGCAGAGTGCTCCATGTGAGTTAGTCTGGAACAAATTATGCACTGGTTGCTCATGTAGCCATCCCAGTATAACAGGGAAATGTAAACTGACATGTTGTTAACATACATATTAACATGCAGTGGGAATATAAAAAGAAAATCAATACCCTCACCTTGTGCAGGGGATTATTGCAGAACACAGTTTTTAGTTTCTGTGTTGTAAATCTCACTCAACAAATCTACCTATGGCTGTTTGACCTTGTTAGTGCTGTTGTTCCTAATATTTTTTCAGAACTGGGAAAATAAGAGTTCATTTTGGAAAGGGAGTCTCTTAATAAAGTGATATATTTGGGGGCTGGAAATATATATGTACATGTATCTGAATAAATGAGGTCATTTTGAGTTGGAAAGATTGTGATGATCCAAGCAAATTTATTGTTCTATTCTTTGCTTGATAAATTCTCTTAAGTATAGTTACCTGGGTCATGTTTTCTTTTATAGGTGCTCTGTTGTTTAGATTGTTATTCTGTGCAACACATGCAAATATTAGTTTATTTATTATGTTCTAATTTCTTTTACTGGTTATATACGTATATTTGTTATCATTATCCAAGACTTGCAACAAAGTTTCTGAGAAACTTATAAACTCACCATCAATGATCGCAAGTTAAATTGAAACTGGTGCATCATCTCAGTGCAGCATTGGTTCCAAAACAATACTGCATATTATTGGTTCATTGCTTTGCAATATATTGCATATTATAAAGAATGATTACTTTTCAATATATTTCATTAATTACTTTAAATTTATGTATTGTCCTTAATTTTGTATACACCATCCATCCATTAATATAGTCCAATTCAGTCTTTTAATCCCATCCAACTTAATCCAACTTAATCCATTCCTGGCCAGAACGTCCACAAGCAATGTTGATCCACACCAAGATTAACTGTAAGGATGCAAATTTCTGTGGATCTATGAAGAGCACATTAACTTGGATCAGAGAACAATTAATAGGATTTATGGGGACAGGTGCTTGTTAAATTGCTATACTGCAATGATTTCTAATGATTTCTAATGTCTGTTTCAGGAGAGGAAGAGATTCTTAATTAAGCCTTCATTTACTTAACTGTCAGACAGACTAGAAAAGGGAAGGTTAACTTTGATTTATATTGGAGCTGTCAGAATTGAGTTTTTCCAGAATCAGGTTTACAAATATAGAAGTCAGACTGACCGCAATTTTGGTGCCTAGTTATAAAAGGGGTAGATATATTTAGCCCTGATTGGTTATGCTAAATAATTGGCATGGTTTCCATACAAAATTTCTTGGTCTTTAAAATTGCCCTCAGCGAAAAATCTTGTCATTCTGCATTTTTCTTGCAAGAGTGAAAATAATAAGACTCCGAGACTGAATTTAGAAGAAATTCTCTCATAAACCTTTTATCCAAGGGACTGGATGTCAGGAAAGTCGATGGACACAATTCTGGTGGTAGAAGCGAACAAAGCTTGAAAGCACATGGGGAAATAGCTCCACTGACGTATCCACATACCTACTTATCCAAGTATCTATGTACTTACGTACCCACATACCCACACAAAGTTTGAGGGTCAAAAATAGGCAAGACAGTGTGTAGGTTGGAGAAGGAAAAAGCGAGGGGACAGAAGAACAGCCATAGTGAAGTTGGAGTAAAACCAGGTTATGAAGTTCTGCAAGGCAATGACTTAAATTGTTCACTCCATTCCATGATGAACCAGTCCTATCATTTAAAACAGATCGGCTATTTATATAAATATATTTTTGTTTGAAATTAGCTGAATGATTTATTTAAAAAAGAAGTGTATCTTCCTAATTTAATATATTATCATTGTTGTTTATGTAATTGATTAAATTGTTGGTTTTTCATGTACAGGGGCTCGTGTCATTCTCTTCTATATACCTGCTCAGATTTCTGTTTATACCATCTATAAGTTTCACGCTTTATTTTAATATTTACTCGATCCGGGCAACAATAGCAAGGGTGATCACCCTCTAGATACCAAGAACCGAATAAAGCGGACATCTTGTAAGAAAGTACAACCTCACAACGCCAATACCAGTAGCACCGCTACATTAACCTTAATTTACTTTCCATTTATTTCAATGCATTTTCTCCAGTCCACATTGGATTTGGAGTATGGCAATGGGATGCACAGCTTAATAAATTCCCATCACATTGAAACTTGGCAGCAGACTTGCCATGCAGATCACAGCCCAGCTTCTTTCTTGATTAAAATAATTTGTATGCATGAAAATGAATTAAAAGTGTAAAAAATTAAAATCAATACAGTAATTTTGTTTCTCCATGTGGAATAGTAAAGATGCTTCCTGGTGGTTATGTGGGTTGTTATGGGACTTCTGTAATCTTATTGTTGTTGATATATTGAGGAAATTGTAGGCAAGTGCCTTTCCCAAGGACACACTAAGCTTACCTGGACTGACCTTGTAATAGGATCTATCTGATTTGTGTTAGACTAGCCCTGCAACTGTTTGACTTGATAGGTATTTTTGTAATTGCCTTTTGTAGGGACACACTAAGGCTGGCTTGGCTGGGTATTGAATCTGCAACCCATTGATTTTAAGTCTAGTGCTCTACCAGCTTTGTTGACCCTGCAGGAAAAACCAGAGCCATTAGTTGGGATACTACTTTTACAAGAAAAGTACTAAAATTATTTGTTGTAAATAATTGCGTTCAGATTTGGGCTGGGATTTTAAAGTGCCTTAGAGAAATCTCTTCCTATGCAGTATCAAAAGTTTTCAAAGTAATATACATGTATTTGGAATAGTGAAACCAAAAGTTTTCAAAGTAATTTACATGTATTTGGAATAGAGAAACCTAAAGGTTTCAAAGTAATATACATGTATTTGGAATAGAGAAACCTAAAGGTTTCAAAGTAATATACATGTATTTGGAATAGAGAAACCTAAAATTTTCAAAGTAATATACATGTATTTGGAATAGAGAAACCAAACGTTTTCAAAGTAATATACATGTATTTGGAATAGAGAAACCAAAAGTTTTCAAAGTAATATACATGTATTTGGAATAGAGAAACCTAAAATTTTCAAAGTAATTTACATGTATTTGGAATAGAGAAACCTAAAATTTTCAAAGTAATATACATGTATTTGGAATAGAGAAACCAAAAGTTTTCAAAGTAATATACATGTATTTGGAATAGAGAAACCTAAAATTTTCAAAGTAATATACATGTATTTGGAATAGAGAAATCTAAAATTTTGTTTGCACACATTTCAATAAATTTCTTATTTTTCCCCTTCAAATCCTCAAAATTAGATTTTGCATCATCTCTGTATTTCTGACAAAATTATTATTAGGATTTTTTTGCAAGAGGATAAACAGTAAATGAAAAATAAAAAAATTAATATTTTTAAATCTTGTACAACTCAAGTGTTATATTTGTGAAATAAGAGTTTAGAAATTTTTCAGATTTGAGGAAATCATTAGTTTTTCGGTTGAGATAAAACAAAACCAAGTCTAGGAAACTGCAGGATCACATAACTGGTTTCTAATCCTTAATGTCTCATTAAGATTCAGTGAAAAACATGAATTCCAAGCTAAGCAATAAGACAGGTATACAGTAATCAGACGAAGAAAGTTTAAAATGTTTAGTATAGGTATTATTGAGTGTGTGCTTGGAATGTTCAGTGTAGGTACAGTATTGTAAAGTGTGTGCTTAGAATGTTCATTATAGGTACAGTATTATATAGTGTTCTTGGAATGTTCAGTGTAGGTACAGTATTGTAAAGTGTGTGCTTAGAATGTTCATTATAGGTACAGTATTATATAGTGTTCTTGGAATGTTCAGCATGGGAACAGTATTATAGAATGTGTGCTTTGAATATTCAGTTTAGGTATTATAGTGTGAGTGCTTGGAATGTTCAGTTTAAAATGTTTAAAATGTTTAGGTATTATAGTGTTTGTGCTTGGAATGTTCAGTTTAGGTATTATAGTGTGGCTTGGAATGTTCAGTGTAGATATTATAGAGTGTGCTTGGAATGTTCAGTGTAGATATTATAGAGTGTGCTTGGAATGTTCACTTTAGGTATTATAGAATGTGTGCTTAAATGTTCAGTTTAGATATTATAGAGTGTGCTTGGAATGTTCAATATAGGTACAGTATTATAGACTGTGCTTGTGTAATGTAGTCAAGCTAACACCCTTTGAGACTGAATTGGTATTTAAGAAATAACAAACACGTATGCAAGTGAGCAATAAAAAGATGTATTATTCTCTCACACTAATGATGAAGTAACATAACATCAAAATAAATACAAAGGTATATAATATGGATCCAATGGAAAACTATGATGAAGAACAGATATACTTATTTGAAATATTCAATAATTATAAAGTTGTCTCACATAATTAAACACTACTATGCATTCTTATAGTCAAACACTATAATGAACTTCTTATAGTCAAACTATAATGAAATTCCCTTATATGTCCAGTGTTTACTTGACATTTCATATGCCCTTTGACCCGCTCCCCGGCTGGGTCACTTCAACCATCCAGACTTTTTGTGCATATTTATGTTGGCATTTTCCTTGCGGTCGTTCATCACTATTGCTGCGGCCTCTGGCTACACCTAGTCAGTCCGCACACAGTTATCCACACCTAGACACTCATGCCTAGTTATCCACAACTAGTAATCCACACCTAATTATCCACCCTAGTTGGCCAACTCGTTGGCTCAAACTAAGACATAATGGCGATCCCACCCCGACAGCTAAATACATAAAGAGCTTCCCTCTAATGGCTGTCAGTCAAGATACCTAAGTAATATGTATAGTCGCGCACGTTAACATATATTATGCATATGCCGTGCAAGCAATGAAGGCGTCACGTGATGCAAAGAAAAAGTATATTTACAAGAAACTACGGCGCGCGAAACACGTCAAGTACTGGAATTTGTGGTGGTTTAAGCAAGCCATATCAGGTATTTCGTAACAGATTGGAATGTTCAATGTAGATACAGTATTTTAGAGTGTGTGCTTGGAATGTTCAGTTTAGGTACAGTATTATAGAGTGAGTGCTTAGAATGTTCAATTTAGGTATTATAGAGTGTGCTTGGAATATTCAGGGTAGGTAATATAGTGTGTGTGCTTGGGTTGTTTTGTGTATGTGTTGTAGAGTGTGCTTGGAATATTTGGGGTAAGTATCAACGTTCCCTCTAAGCTGTGTGCACATGCGGTTGCACAGCTGCTCAGACATCCTCGTGCAGCTGAATTGTTCTCTACTCAAGTCACCATAATGCTTGCACAATGCAGCATGCATGACATGCACATCTACCATTCACTTAGAGGGGGAACGTTGGTAAGTATTATAGACTGTGCTTGGAATGTTCAGGGTAGGTAATACAGAGTGTGCTTTAAATGTTTAGGTATTATAGAGTGTGTGCTTGGAATGTTCAGTTTAGGTATTATAGAATGTGTGCTTGAATGTTCAGGGTAGGTATTATAGAGTGTGTGCTTGGAATGTTCAGTGTAGGTATTATAGAGTGTGTTTGGAATGTTCAGTTAAGGTATTATAGAGTGTGTGCTTGGAATGTTTAGTGTAGGTATTATAGAGTGTGTGCTTGGAATGTTCAGTTTAGGTATTATAGAATGTGTGCTTGAATGTTCAGGGTAGGTATTATAGAGTGTGTGCTTGGAATGTTTAGTGTAGGTATTATAGAGTGTGTGCTTGGAATGTTTAGTGTAGGTATTATAGAGTGTGTGCTTGGAATGTTCAATTAAGGTATTATAGAGTGTGTGCTTGGAATGTTTAGTGTAGGTATTATAGAGTGTGTTTGGAATGTTCAATTAAGGTAGGTATTATAGAGTTTGCTTGGAATGTTCAGTATAGGTACAGTATTATAGACTGCTTGGAATGTTCAGTGTAGGTACAGTATTATAGTGTGTATGCTTGGAATTTTGAGTGTAGGTACAATATTATAGAGTGTGCTTGGAATGTTCAGTGTAGGTATTATAGAGTGTGCTTGGAATGTTCAGTGTAGGTATTATAGAGTGTGCTTGGAATGTTCAGTGTAGGTATTATAGAGTGTGTGCTTGGAATGTTCAGTGTAGGTATTATAGAGTGTGCTTGGAATGTTCAGTGTAGGTATTATAGAGTGTGCTTGGAATGTTCAGTGTAGGTATTATAGAGTGTGCTTGGAATGTTCAGTGTAGGTATTATAGAGTGTGCTTGGAATGTTCAGTGTATGTATTATAGAGTGTGCTTGGAATGTTCAGTGTAGGTATTATAGAGTGTGCTTGGAATGTTCAGTGTATGTATTATAGAGTGTGCTTGGAATGTTCAGTGTAGGTATTATAGAGTGTGCTTGGAATGTTCAGTGTAGGTATTATAGAGTGCGCTTGGAATGTTCAGTGTAGGTATTATAGAGTGTGCTTGGAATGTTCAGTGTAGGTATTATAATGTGCTTGGAATGTTCAGTGTATGTATTATAGAGTGTGCTTGGAATGTTCAGTGTAGGTATTATAGAGTGTGCTTGGAATGTTCAGTGTAGGTATTATAGAGTGTGCTTGGAATGTTCAGTTTAGGTATTATAGAGTGCTTGGAATGTTCAGTGTAGGTATTATAGAGTGTGCTTGGAATGTTCAGTGTAGGTATTATAGAGTGTGCTTGGAATGTTCAGTGTAGGTATTATAGAGTGTGCTTGGAATGTTCAGTGTAGGTATTATAGAGTGTGCTTGGAATGTTCAGTGTAGGTATTATAATGTGCTTGGAATGTTCAGTGTAGGTATTATAGAGTGCTTGGAATGTTCAGTGTAGGTATTATAGAGTGTGCTTTAATATCACTTCTTCATATGTTTTCTGTATAATAAATATAAAATTTCACCATATTTGAAAAATAATGTCTGTTACATGGTGTAAATTTTTTTAAAAATTCTCACTGTGCTCATTTCATTCCTAAAGTTTCAGGTACTTGAGTACTACAGTGGTTATGGAGGTACTGTTTCACATTTGTCCTGTAGTTCAGGTGGAATTATTTGTCATTGATTTTGTCACTGTTGCAGACATTAGAAACTTTCCTTCCATTGATTAATAATTATCCATGTTTGGTTTCTATGTATTCAATTTTGTAGAGTTTTCTGGAGTGATTTGATTGATTTCCATGAATACAGGTAATAGGACAAAGTTGATAAATTTTGTGAATAAAATTTAGATAAATCATTGACAGGGAGTGAAGTATCCATTATTATGACATAGGGTTTTCAAAGTCAGGTAGTAACAACTGCAGCTGTTTGTAACCTGCGCAGATGATAGAGATGTATTGAATTTTTTTCTTCAGATTCATTTAGATTCCTAATTGAAATTAATTGTCTGTATTTTTTAAGTTAGAAATGTTGTCTTTAGGATATTACAGTAATAACTGTGGGGTTATGTCAGTGCATCTTCTTGCTAACTGGATCACACAGTGGAGATGTAATATTGTGTTCTGCATTAGTTGTAGTTGTAGGGTTTAACACCATTTTTTTAGCACACGATAGGCTATACATGGCGGCCAGTATTAATGATGGAGGAAGAACCCGGGAAAACCCCGGAAAGCACCACCGACCCATGAGAAGCTACTGGCAAGCTTTCTCACATACCCACATTGGCTGAATCTGAGGCTCAAACCCACGCAGACAAAGGTGAGATGGCAGTGATCTGTAACGGAGAGCGCTTTAGACCACTTTTCCACTTAGGGGCCTCCGTTCTGCATTTGAACATGGGTCTTTGTAGTTCAACAAATCAGCCCACAATTGGGGCTGAAAATTGCCAGTATTCCTTTAGTGCAAGGCTAGTAAATTTCTTTAATAGACTAGCATGTTTATAATTTTATTAGTCAAATGACTAGTAAAGTTTCATTTGTCACCAGTCAACATGTGTGGGAGGGACTAGTGAAGATTCAGCAGGACTAGTCAGTCTCTCAGTCTATTTGTTTTGGTATTTTTGTGTGTGTGTTACATTCTGGATCTGCCACAAACTTGTACTGATATCGATACAAATCATCATGATCCATATCATCAGAGGTCTTCAGTTTTCATTTACTATTACCGGTGTATATGATTGCCTTCCTTTGACTGGAAAATGATGTTTAGGTAAGTGGGGGCAGATTTTGTTAACACTTTGTACATTATTTTGGCCTTTCTCAAAATGTTCTTTTATGTAATGGTAATACCTTGAAAGTAAGCATAGCAGTTTTAACATTTTCTGTTTGCTGATCAAGAAATACAATTTTACATGCTCTTTTCCGGAGTGTGGAAACTTTTCCCACATTGTAGCAGTTGTGTTTCTCTAAATTATTACAGTTGTAAGGATGCAGTTGAATGTAACTTACATATAAGTAACTCTGTATTGTAATGGAATGAAGGCCTTTATTTTCTATAGGAGCCAAAGATAATAGTTTATTTTCTTTGAAATATAATGTACATGTATATGAGACAATTGCAGGCTATTACAGGTATCTATAAATATCCCAAGAATTCTATCTAAACATGTCTTTTTCATATCGGTGTTGTCATAGAAAATATTCAGCATATCAGTTTGCAGTCTTGCTCTTTTCTGTCCTATTGGTATCAGCAAGACTTTTCTTTTGTCCGTATTGAGGATCACATCATTTTCCCTGCATCATATTTGAAGACTGTTGAGAGCAGTTTGAAGATTTTGTTCAACTTCAGCACTTGGTTACTATGAGCTTCAAAGTAGTGTTGTCAGCATACATGTAAGTTGATGAGACTGCATCTTCTTTTTTTAGGGATAGATCATTTATGAACAGAACAAATAACAAGGGCCTCAAGATAGAACCTTGTGGCACTCCACAGTTTATGATTTTAGTTTTAGATAGGTGTTCATTTAATGTTACCTGTTGGGACCTATTGCTCAAATAGGATGAGAACCACTATAGAGCATCTTCACTTCATTGACAGATTTTTAACTGTGAAGAATTTCATGATCTACTAGGTCCAAAGTCTACAGAAAATCAATCATTACAGTACCAGCTAACTTTCCTTCATCTAAGACTTTTAGCCACTTGTCAGTCATAGAGATAAGTGCAGTTTCACAAGAATGGTCTTTTTGAAAGCCAGATTTTCATGAAGTAGATTGTAATCATTGAGATAGTTCATAAAAGAACTGTTCATGCTTTTCTCCTAATTTAGAAAGGGATCGAAGAATTGAATGTGGTTTATATTGTAAATTAGCGAATATAATGTGTGTCCAAGTATATCATGCACTCGTGTATTACATGCAGTTTTTCTGTTTTGTGAAAAAAATAGATTACTGATGACATACATAACCTGCAGGTTTTCATAAAGAATAATAAATGACCAAAGTCTGTGTTGGCTTCTTTTCATTATAAACATAATATAAAATACTAGGACATGGTGAAGCATCCTTTCTGTTTTCCATATATTTTGATTGAGAAAGGTAATTGCCATGAGAAGTCATGGAGCTATTGTGTCAAGTCCCATTGATTTTGAAAGGTAAATGCCTTAAGAAGTCTTGGAGCTATTGTGTCAAGTCCCATTGATTTTGAAAGGTAAATGCCATAAGAAGTCATGGAGCTATTGTGTCAAGTCCCATTGATTTTGAAAGGTAAATGCCTTAAGAAGTCTTGGAGCTATTGTGTCAAGTCCCATTGATTTTGAAAGGTAAATGCCATAAGAAGTCATGGAGCTATTGTGTCAAGTCCCATTGATTTTGAAAGGTAAATGCCTTAAGAAGTCATGGAGCTATTGTGTCAAGTCCCATTGATTTTGAAAGGTAAATGCCATAAGAAGTCATGGAGCTATTGTGTCAAGTCCCATTGATTTTGAAAGGTAAATGCCTTAAGAAGTCATGGAGCTATTGTGTCAAGTCACGTAGATTTAGAAAGGTAATTGCCTTATTTTTGTACTTTCATGCTCCAAATTTCTTAACATTTTCCATATATATTTTTTTATCATCTGGAATTTTATGGTAGGTAGTTGTTTCTCATTGCTTGTTCAAATCGTTTTGCTTCATTTATCCAGATTTTGTATTCATCTTCATTACCTATGGATTTCAAGTGGTCTTGTCACGTCATTGTATCTAAACATTTCTGTGGTGACCCAGTCAGGTTGATGAGCATACTTAGCTACGTGTCTTCAATGATGCATGCTTATGAACAACTCCCAAGAACAGATTAGACTGAGTGCCTAATTAAAATACCTTTAATATAATCAGAAGTTTTGATTGTATCCCTTGCTCTGAATTTGTTAAGCAATTTTCATTATTGAAAGTTTTAAAAGACAGGTGTATGAGAGATCAATGAACATTATTTTCCTACATTGTTGTGATTTCTTTTGAGATTAATTGCAAAATAATCTTTTCAATTTGGAACAGAATATGTTGATTTGCTCATCATCATTTTGTTATTAGGTTGACAAATAATTTAGACATTTTTGCTGTAAGTTGTCTGTGATTCATATTTACACCATCTCTTGTGTCCTTGCCGAGCTAGACACAAGAGATGAGGATTGCTCTACTGAGCCTCTCATATGCTACTAGCATCAATTGTATAGCATCTCATGCTACTAGCATCTATTGTATAGCATCTCATGCTTCTAGCATCTATTGTATAGCATCTCATGCTACTAGCATCTATTGTATAGCATCTCATGCTTCTAGCATCTGTTGTATAGCATCTCATGCTTCTAGCATCTACTGTATAGCATCTCATGCTTCTAGCGTCTATTGTATAGTGTCTCATATGCTACTAGCATATGTTGTATAGCATATCTCTTATGCTACTAGCATCTATTGTATAGCATCTCATGCTACTAGCAACTAGTGTATAGCATCTTTTCTTTGTTTGTATCATTCGGGTTGGATCTCCATGATTGAACTCTTATTATCACATACAATACTGTATGTACTGAGTCTGTAAAATGTCTTTAAAATATTTTCATTCCCGTCAGTTGCTTTAATTATGTTGTAAACATATTTTGTTTTTATATGTTTATGTACTGTATGTTTTCAATTTCAGTCAAATGTATAAAACTTGTCTCTATTTTTGTTAAACCTTTTTGTGGGGTTAGCCTATGTGCATGCACCCCCCGCATGAATATATTTATTACTATGGGAATAATTGCTTCACTATACATATTTTCACTATACATTGTACATCATTGACGTTCAAGTGGTATACCTGTATTATATTCAGTACATCTGCCCCTTGTACCATGAGGTTTATATTATGTTGATCAGATAAAAAAACCTGACTTAAAAACATCCGACTTGAATGTGTGTCAGTTAGGTAGCATATATTTTTGAGACAACTAAGACAGCTTGTTGAGGCAGTAATAATAATAATAATAAGACAGCTTGTTGAGGGAATAATAATAATAATGACAGCTTGTTCTCAATTAATAATTAATTAAAAAAACAGTAAAGTGGAGTAAAATACCATTGTTGGGTGATATTCAGTATATCATACATAATACTACAGTATATCATACATAGTATTACAGTATATCATACATACTATTACAGTATATCATATACAGTGTTACATTATTTTATACACAGTATTACAGTATATCATACACAGTATTACATTATTTTATACACAGTATTAGAGTATATCACACACGGTATTACAGTATATCATACACAGTATTGCAGTATTTCATACATAGTATTACAGTATATCATACATAGTATTGCAGTATATCATACACAGTATTACAGTATATCATACACAGTATTACAGTATATCATACACAGTATTACAGTATATCATACACAGTATTACATTATATCATACACAGTATTACATTATATCATACATAGTATTACAGTATATCATACATAGTATTACAGTATATCATACACAGTATTACAGTATATCATACACAGTATTGCAGTATTTCATACATAGTATTACATTATATCATACACAGTATTACAGTATGTCATACATAGTATTCAGTATATCATACACAATATTACAGTATATCCTGCATAGTATTACAGTATATCATACACAGTATTACAGTATATCATACATAGTATTACAGTATATCATACACAGTATTACATTATATCATACACAGTATTACAGTATATCATACATAGTATTCAGTATATCATACATAGTATTACAGTATATCATACACAGTATTACATTATTTTATACACAGCATTAGAGTATATCATACACGGTATTACAGTATATCATACACAGTATTGCAGTATTTCATACATAGTATTACAGTATATCATACATAGTATTACAGTATATCATCCATAGTATTGCAGTATATCATACACAGTATTACATTATATCATACACAGTATTACAGTATATCATACACAGTATTACAGTGTATCATACACAGTATTACAGTATATCATACATAGTATTACAGTATATCATACACAGTATTACATTATATCTTACATAGTATTACAGTATATCATACATAGTATAACAGTATATCATACATAGTATTACAGTATATCATACACAGTATTACAGTATATCATACACAGTATTGCAGTATTTCATACATAGTATTACATTATATCATACACAGTATTACAGTATATCATACATAGTATTCAGTATATCATACACAATATTACAGTATATCCTGCATAGTATTACAGTATATCATACACAGTATTACAGTATATCATACATAGTATTACAGTATATCATACACAGTATTACATATCATACACAGTATTACAGTATATCCTGCATAGTATTACAGTATATCATGCATAGTATATCATACATAGTTTTCTGAAGAAAAGAAAAGATGTTTTATTAATAATTATTTGAGAGGAAACCAGTTAATATGGATGGGTACTACTAACATTGAAGCCCCAGCCAACCAGAACCGAATTTGATACAGTCTAGTAATTTTGTGTATGGATAAGAATATTTTATGTTTTGTTAACTTGTATATGTTTTGGTATTAAATTTCACAAATATTTTTGGCTGCCATGTTCATTTTTAGGACAACTGTTAAGAGCCATTATAGCTTCAATTTCAAGAACACTATATACCTGTATAGATACATAGTACATGTGACACTTCTAAGCCTTGCACATTTTAATATTTTACACCAATCTTGTTCTAAGACTAAGTGAAGTACTTGGATACTTGCCAAAATAGAGACCTTGTGATGTAGAGGAGGGTGATACGCCGTCATCAGGCCTGGGTGAAGTGTATATTGTTCATGTAACCTGGCAACTTTTGATTTAGTTTTCACTCTTCTAGGCTGAGCATGTGTACTGTGATGTTCTGTTAAATATGAAGCACAGGTCAGCTTTCAGTAGGACAACTTATGTACAAGCGTTGAAGCATTCTATTTTACCTATCAAATACTGACACTCTTATTTTACCTTTGAATACACATAGCCACTTTGCATCACTGTTTTCCTGAACAGGAATAACTTAGCATATACATGTATCTTTTATGTATTTTATTAAATGTGATGAAAATCTGATGAATCTTGTTATAAAACTGGTTTTATGGTTTTAATTGTTTGCAGTTGTGAAAATGGCATGATGTTAATCCCAGTACATAATTATAGCACAAAGATTTCCAAACATGTACATTGTTTAAAATAGCCGAAATAATGCTATTAAATGCTATTTAATGAAAGATATTTGAGAATCAGTCTGTCTCACTAAATACCAATTGGCTGACTGATATTATAATATTGTTACTGTACGTATATTTAATTTATATTATGTACTTGACCTTTATGATTGAGTTTAGAATTTTTGACTGACCTGACTCGTGTCATGTTTTGCGATGATTATAAATGGTAAACAATGTTTATTAACATTCAAGTTCAAGGTATAACCTTTTTTTTATTAATTTGATGGAATTTTCCATTTGGAATGACCCACATCCTGGGCATCTTTTGTGTCTTAGGTCAAGCGATATTAGTTTTGATAGGTTTTGTAAACAAAGTCTTCATTACAGTTTCAGGTTCAGTCTGTTGAATCATTTACTGTTGAATTCAGGTATAATTTAAAAGAAATCATTTATTTAAATTATTCATTGGAATTACAATGTACTCATATGCTTTTTGGTTTAAAACATTACTTTGGAATTGTTGTAAATTCTTTCAAAGACTTTCTGAATTGTATCATTGTAAATCAAGAATAGTGGTACATCAGCACGTTTATGCTTATCAGTATTCATTCAGAACATTCTATACGTTTGGACTTGTGCTAGAACATTTATGATTATTTGGCATTTATTTCCTGAAACTTTCATTTAGTAACTCGGAGAAATAAAATTATTTGTTGATTTTAGTAAACTTTTTGATTTGGCTTCTTTCTATTATTTAATTTAAGACCTGTGTGGTGGGGTGTGGCAGTAGATTGGATTGAGATGGATGTGAGATATTCCTAACTTCTTAAGGTTTTTGGTTATAGTTATCTGGGAGAGGTTATTGTTATCTAGGAAAAGATCAACAACAGTGTTATTGCCTGGGTAGAGAAATTAATAATATATAATATGAAATTAAATAATGGAATAACAGAACTGCGCAGTGATATAGAACAGAATAACATGAGCCCCTGTATGAAAAAATAAAACAATTTCATCATTTATATCAACAAAATATAACATGAATGATTCACTTTCTCTCAATAATAGAGTTACAAAATTGTGCAAATTTCATTTAGCTGTTCTGTTACTGATAGAACACATTTCCTTATATGATTGAGTGACAGATCAAACTGAGATTACCTGACATGACAGCATCACCAAGTGCATCTAGTCCTTCCCCAAATCGCTGCTGGTGATCAGCATCTTTCGCTGTTTACTACCAGCTTCTTCAGGTGATTGACCTCTTAGTTGTGGACTCCCCATGTGCAGTCAGTTATGTGTGGAGCTATCTTCTTTCCCTTGAAAAAAATAAAATATCCAACCTAAATGCATGCCAGATTTGTACTCTCCCGAGATTCCCACTCTTTTCTGCATCAGTTTTGGTCTATCGAAAATCAAAAGGACTAGCTACGGTCATTCACAATTAGTACAAAAACAACCTGTTATTAATACACCTTCCAATTGATCTTGAATTTATGTATTTTTAAGTGCCCTCGCATTCCTACTGAGGACATGACATAATTTGCCCTCTTTAGATAAACCATCACACCTGCTTTGGCTGTATATTTACCAGCTGAATTAGTCACTCATTAACTCAATTCTCAGTTGAAGAGAACTCACAGCTTAATTAAGCATAAATTAGTGGACTTCTTTCCTTGCCCTAACCAGGTTAGTTTGCTAATTCACGATTCATTGACAAAGACAGAAAAGTCATTCCTCAGCATAAATGATACAAATCATTTAAGACAGATAATTTACATATTCACAAAATTTGCATGAAATCTTACTACTTGATTTCTTTTACATACCAAACCTCTAAACCTGAAGTCCTTCATTCAGTGAAATAATACAAGACATTCTTACACATAACTTATAAAAGGCTTATTTCTGAACTATAGGAAAAATTGAAGTATTAATTTAAAATGAATAAATTCAAAAAAGATTACAGATGTCAGTGAATATTGCATGTAAATGAAACTAACCTTTGTGATTCATTGGAGATTCACACCTCCCTATGAAACTTAATCTCTCTCTTTTCCTGTATCCTCAAAGTTTGATTCTCGTCCTTTTGGATAATCTAATGAGAAATCTTATATTTCCTGGTGCTAAAATTGAGGCTCGCCTTAGAACATAGTCTGATTAATTTCATGAGGGAGATTATGTTAAAACCCGGAATTTTGTCAGGTAACACACCTCCCTCATTTAGCTTAGCCACTCTGGATTACTCCTTTATCTGCCAGTATTCTTGTCAGTCCTATAGAAGCAAGAAAACTCTCTATAGTCTGGCTTAACTATTCTGGAAAATACCATTTTATGACACCTGTTTCATACAACTTCCATAAATATCTGGTTTAAATTAACTTTGGACAGTGTACCGATATGACCTTGTGTCAGCATCGTGTCCCCCGGTCTGTTCTAACTGTTAACACCTTGATCCTAATTAAAACTCTATTCATGTCCCAAAAAAACCATAATTATTTCAAGTTTCCAAGCTATGATGATCTCGCAAGTACGTCAAACTTAATGGGTATGTGTCATGTGGACACAGACAAAATGTGCTACAAAATCTCTACAGAATTTTGCACCCTTACAACCTGGATTCATAACAATATGCAGCATTGCACCTGGAGCACAGGATTATGGGTTATGAGCAATTTTTTATCCTATGTCCTCCAAATTTAGACAATGCCCTCCTCTCCCGGCTTTTTGCTTCCAAAAAAAAATGCCTACTTTTTTTTATCAGATGCCCATCTAGCCTGACTTAAATATATAGTAGTCCAGATATAGTACAATTCATGGATTCATATGGTTATCTAGCCTGACTAAAATATATACAGTAATACCTCGTGCATTCGCGTTTCTGGATTCGCGAAATTTTCATTGGTACCCTCTACGTACATGTTTTCTTTATTTTATTGAATTGTACCTTCGTTATATGACTTCTGTGACATATGAAGTTTACCTGGTTTACCTTCCTGACAATGACAAAGAAAACGTCAGTAATTAAGTTTACAGTCCCATTCGTTACTTGGTTTTACCTTACTGTGAGTGCAAAAGAAAACGGCAGCCAATGAATTAGTATAGGGGTAATATTAGTACATGTATACATGTACCGTACTGTGAATGCGCTAGTGTGGCAAATACCCATTAGGCGATACTGTACTCTATTTTTACGTCAACCATTTATTTCTCTTTTTAAGGGTAATGTATTAAGCTAACTTTTAAATGAAATTAAAGTGCTTTGGGAGCATGATTTGGGTCATATTTAGGGTTTAAACCCTAGAAATAAGCATTTATTAGCATTTTTAGTGACTTGTACCAAACATTCGCGATTCCTCCTGATGCGCGACTGGTTCGGGAACCTAACCTCGCGAATGTTCGAGGTATTACTGTAGTAGTCCAGATATAGTACAATTCATGGATTCATATGGTTATCTAGCCTGACTTCAATATATTGTAGTCCAGATATAGTACAATTCATGGATTCATATGGTTATCTAGCCTGACTTAAATATATAGTAGTCCAGATATAGTACAATTCATGGATTCATATGGTCGTCCATATGGCTATCTAGCCTCACTTCAATATATAGTAGTTCAGATAAGTACAATTCATGGATTCATATGGTTATCTAGCCTCACTTTAATATATAATAGTCCAGATAAAGTACAATTCATGGATTCATATGGTCAGTCCATATGGTTATCTAGCCTCACTTCAATATATAGTAGTTCAGATAAGTACAATTCATCGATTCATATGGTTATCTAGCCTCACTTTAATATATAGTAGTCCAGATATAATACAATTCATGGATTCATATGGTCAGTCCATATGGCTATCTAGCCTCACTTCAATATATAGTAGTTCAGATAAGTACAATTCATGGATTCATATGGTTATCTAGCCTCACTTAAATATATAGTAGTCCAGATAAAGTACAATTCATGGATTCTTATGGTTATCTAGCCTGACTTAAATATATAGTAATCCAGATATAGTACAATTCATGGATTCATATGGTTATCTAGCCTCACTTTAATATATAATAGTCCAGATAAAGTACAATTCATGGATTCATATGGTTATCTAGCCTCACAATTAAATATATAGTAGTCCAGATATAGTACAATTCATGGATTCATATGGTTATCTAGCCTGACTTCAATATATAGTAGTCCAGCTAAAGTTCAATTCATGGATTCATATGGCAATCTAGCCTGACTTAAATATATAGTAGTCCAGATAAAGTACAATTCATGGATTCATATGGTTATCTAGCCTGACTTAAATATATAGTAGTCCAGATATAGTACAATTCATGGATTTATATGGTCAGTCCATTTGGCTATCTAGCCTGACTTAAATACAGCGGAATCCCTGCTATAACGCGATAATTAGGGTACAAAAATTGGATCGTGTTAATGCTGGGTTTTACAGTATTTTACTTTTTTAGAGAACAAGTTTTTGGCACATATACATGTATTCATGTCTAATGTATATGATGAACAATATTTATTATCATGATGTCATGGCATGCAGTTCATCCATAATGCATGTAATTCCATTGAAAAATTTAACACAGATGTACAATATTCAGTATATAGCATGAATAGAGTATCAACACCGTTTACTTGCCATCTGATATTGTACCGTCAGGGCTTGCAATTAATCCATAATACATGTAATTCCATTGCAAAAAATTGCTTTCATATTTAAACTATTCAATAATTTGCCTTATTGTGGGGCGCATTATACCAGAGTCGCACTGTATATAGTAGTCCAGACCCACTACTCTGGGAGCTTATTGGCTGCTGGCACAAACTTTGTTGGACTCCATCTTGAAATGTTCAGTCTATGTTCCCACTATTAAAAAAATGTTAGATTGATACAGTAATTATGTTTTTTTAACACATTAACCCCTGGTGATGAATTTACATGGCAAGAGGTAGTAGCCTACTGCTGAGCTCTGTAGCGTCAAGGTCATGCATGATACACTAAAGTGAGTGGTAGTATAGAAAGGTGGACAGATGTAGCTCTACAATGATACCAAATAATCTGAGTATCTAGTTGCACTACAAAATACAGATAAAAAACCCGCATTTTTTTTACCCGATTTTTTTTCTATCCAAAATTTGCCTGCGGTCGGAATCCGAATTTGTGTCTGGATTTTAGACTTTATGGTCTCAGATCTAAGGCAAACCAGTATGAACTGCAAACAGACAGATGAACCTTTGCAAAAAGTAGGATAAGATGGGCATTTGGAATAAAGAGTGGTCTCAATACAAAAATAATGGCTCTGTTTAGCAAAAAAAAGAAAAGAACTCCCAACTTTTACCCTTCTTTTCATGCATGAGACAAATAGCCAATGAAAAACGATGTTTCTAACACAACTAGGAAGTATACTATTGAAAGATCACCTGGGATTTGGTGTTTTCGGATCTATTCAGAAATAGCTTTCAAAATGTGTTTCCTACTTGATTTTCAGGCAAAAATGACAAAAATCTCCAGGGGTTAATATGTTAAATGTTAAACATGCAACATCTTGGGTTAAAGCCTAAGGTCCTGAACTATTATACCTGTTTTTATTTTGTGTAAAATTAAAATTATATTAGAGTTGTAAATAAATCTTTGACACTTAAAAAGATCTGTGGAGAATACAATTTGTAATTAAGCCTCTATCACAAAGAATTATATCATGCATCGGTTTTCAGAGTCATGGAAATTTTTTTAATGCATCATGGTGTGCAATTAGACTAAAGGAGATAAATGTTGAGCTGTCAGAGTCTGTTTAACAATTGACTCTGAGGGTGGCATCTGTCAATCAGCTGCTATAAGATACAGAGCCCTTGATAGACCCTGAACTTCATTTATTCATGACTAGGTGTGAATCATTGCAAAATTCGATGACTGGCAAGAGCTGTCCTGACCCACCATGGCAGATAGAAAATTGAAGTCCTAAGATATTACTGTGATTCAGTTCCCATATTAAACCTATGCAAACACCATAATATTAAAAATTCAATAACTTTAAATTTGTGAGTGCTCATGATCAAACCTATATTTATCAGTATAGATGAAACCTGGATGTCAGCTTCTGTGTAGAGGAAAGGATATGAGCCATGGCATTTTCTGGAAAGGATACAAGATGTGTCATTTTCTGGACCAACATGTTTGAAACGTGCTTTCAATTCTGCACCAGAGTCGGGTGCTAATTTCAATGAGTGTTCCAAACTCAAGGACTAAAATTCCATAAATAAAACAATGTCTCTTATTTTTTTCAGTTGCAGCCAGGATAAGCTCTCAAAAGATTTTTTTTTTCCTAAACAGTAACTTAACATTATTAACCAATCCTGGCCAACCAAACCCATTTATACTCTATTTCATGTTCACCCATTTCCTGGCTGGTTCCCATTTTTCCATACAGTTAGTACCATGTGTCCTGTATGTATTCACAAGTTGAAGCTTCCAACTGCACAGACCCAGATTTGTCACTGTATAATGTGCAAGCAGGTGTGGCTAAATTAAGCTTGTTGGGTATAATCATTAGAACACACTGCACAGACCCAGATTTCTGTTAGGAGTAATCAGTGGATACGAACTGCACAGACCCAGATCTCTGTTAGGAGTAATCAGTGGATACAAACAACAGACCCAGATCTCTGTTTAGGAGTAATCAGTGGATACAAACAACAGACCCAGATCTCTGTTTAAGAGTAATCAGTGGATATAAACAACAGACCCAGATCTCTGCTAGGAGTAATCAGTGGATACAAACAACAGATCCAGGTCTCTGTTAGGAGTAATCAGTGGAATGAGAGTCTATGTTGTTTTTATTTGGACTTGACATACTAGCAAGTATAAAAATGGTACTTCACTCAGAATGGTCCTTATACACTACGTGCCTGTCATGTTTCAAAACAAAAGCCAGTTTTTACAGAAATAGCAAATGAATAGACAGAGAATATTCCATTTTTCTGACAAGTTTGTGATGCCTCAGTGCTCGACATTACTATAAACTGCCACACTGCAGACAACATGGCACTATGTCAAACTCTTAAAGCTTCGTTAAAAATCTAAATCGCACATTAATTCTATATAGTTATAGTCAGCTCATTATTTTTTGTATACAATAGTATTGATTAATCTCACTAGGCTGGATATTTTTGATGGGCGTCGAAAGTGGTATTTGGTATGGGAATCAAATTAGTTGCCCAGGCACACCCAGGGGAAAAGGACCCATACACAATATGCTTGAACCTTTTGTTGTCCATTTTATCATTTAGGGTGTAGTTGCTCATGCTCATCAGTGTTGTCCAGTCTGGTTCTTCATTTATTGATGGGGGCCCCGAGTGGTCTAAAGCGTTCTTCATTACGGATCACTGCCATCTCACCTCTGTCTGCGTGGGTTCGAGTCTCGGATTCGGCTAATGTGGATATGTGAGAAAGCTTGCCAGTAGCTTCTCGTAGGTCGGTGGTTCTTTCCCGGGTTTTCTTGGGTTCTTCCTCCACCATTAATACTGGCCGCCATGTATAGCCTATCGTGGGCTGAAAAATGGCATTAAACCCTACAACAACAACAACAACATTTATTGATGTACTTTTCAACTCTACATTTCTATGGTACATTTGCTAAGGTTCCTTCTTAACATACGCAGCAGTATTTATTTAAAATTAAAATCTAAGTACGCTTTGATTATATTGTTTTAACTTGAGCAGTTTCATTCTGGATTATTTAAAAGCAGTAGTAAAGGTTTTTGTTTAGAAGCTGAGTGTTGAGGCTGTATTTTGTAATTAGGCCATGTTTTTTAGGCCATGTTTCTGGTCATCTTACTGGCTAAAAAAATCATATTTAATATATAGTGTTTTAAAACAATCAACAAAAAAAAACAAGACCTGCCTACCCTAATTTTTAAACCTGTACAACAGGAAACACATTTCTTTGGCGTTACGGTTTCCAGCCTGTTAAATTTTTGTATGAATTATAACTTTAAACTTTTCATTCTGGAATTATACAGTGCAGTGAATAAAATTAACAATGTATGCTATGTTTTTCAAAGATTAAGGATGTATAAAATGAAGATTCAAGTCATATGTCTTGTTATTTTAATCAGAATGTATTCATCCTGATTTTCTGAGAATGTTTATAAATCATAATTTTGGATGTTAAAACATCAAATTGCAGCAGAATGTCTTTCTGAATAGTGCCAGATAATGAGAAATATCCTTTAGGGCATGTCATCAAGGTTCAGGAATGGAAACTTAATTCATAGATATCAATTACAGTATCAGTAGGTATCATTTAAATTGCTGAATGCCATCCAGATAAAGGGAACACATCAGGTTTGGTCCCATTATGAGCAGACAAATGTGGCACAAGTCATGCCTGTGGCAAAGTGTCTAGTATGCTGGGTTTGGCAGGGTAGAATAATGAAGGTCATTTATAGGAGGAGTAACAATGGGATGACATTGTCAAGAGTGTCCACTGATAAAAATGGTAGAAAATAAAATCCTATTGCTTGGGATGTCATGGTGCTGTATGTTGCATATCTAAAATCCAAACAAAATCAGATTTTGACCATGGCTTGTTTTGTACTAGGAGCACAGGTTACCTGTTACAACAACATTGATACTTCATGGTTTGAATATGTGTATTGAGAATGGTTTTCAAAGGGCATTTGAATTTGTGGCTGGATGCAGTCAACAGTATTGCAGGTATTGCCCAGCAGATGTACCTTTGCATTGTTAATGAACTTTTTCACATGTCTGTACTTTACATATAAATCATTAGTCAGTAGATTACATATAAATCACTAGTCTGTACATTGCATATAAATCACTAGTCTGTACAGTGTATATAAATCACTAGTCTGTACAGTATATATAAATCACTAGTCTGTACAGTATATATACATGTACATCAGTCAGGGTTTTGTTGAGATGTTGAACAGTTAGTGTGTTTGAAATACCATTTGGCAACAGAAAAGAAAAAATTTTACATGTACATTAAGTACAGCGTACTTTTAAGGGCACCTATGGTAAATCATTAACCCCTGGGTTTTTTGTTGTTTTCGCCTGAAATGTGAGTAGAAAACACATTTTGGGGGCTATTTCTGAATACATCATAATACATCGACTTCCAAGAGATTTTCCATTAGCCTGATGCCTAATTGTGTTAGAAACATCGTTTTCCATTGGTTATTTTGCTCACGCATGAGCAGAAGGGTAAAAGTTGGAGTTCTTTTTCTTTTGTTGCTTCACGGACCCATCATTTTCATATCGAGACCACTTTTTATTCCAAATGCTCACCTTATCATACTTTTTGCAAAGGTTCACCTGTCTATGTGCAGTTCAGACCAGTCTGCCTTAGATCTGAGGCATTTTGTAATGCAACTAAAATGTCCAGATTATTTGGTATCATTGTAGAGCTACATCTGTCTACCTTTCTATAATACCACCCACTTTAGTGTATCTTACATGACCTTGATGCTACAGAACTTGGCAATAGGCTACTACCTCATGCCACGTGAACGCGGCGCCAGGGGTTATTGAGTTAACAAGGATTGTGGAATTTTTTTTACAGATTGTCAGGGAATTTCTAAATTTGTAATTTATGTGCACAAGTGATTAAATACGCAAGGAACATTCAAATTTGGTGACGTCATCAAAATGCACCCATTAACCACTGGAGGTTTTTGTCCTTTTTGCATGAAATGCGAGTAGGAAACACATTTTGGGGGCTATTTCTGAGTACATTCTAATACATTGACTTCCATGAGATTTTCCATTAGCCTAATGCCTAGTTGTGTTAGAAACATCATTTTCCATTGGTTATTTTCCTCACGCATGAGCAAAAGGGTAAAAGTTGGATTTTTTGTATTTTTTATTTTTTGCTTAACCGGCCCATTTCATATTAAGACCACTCTTTATTCCAAATGCCCATCTTACCCTACTTTTGCAAAGGTTCACCTGTCTGTGTGCAGTTCAGACTGGTCTGCCTTAGATCTGAAGCCAAAAAGTCTAAAATCTAAACACAAAATCTGATTCCGACCACGGACAAATATTGGGTGGGAGAAAAAAAAAAACGGGTCAAAAAAAATTAGGCTTTTCCCTCTGTATTTTGTAGTGCAACTAAAATGTCCAGATTATTTGGTATCATTGTAGAGCTACATCTGTCTGCCTTTCTATAATACCACCCACTTTAGTGTATCATACATGACCTTGATGCTACAGAGCTTGGCAGTAGGCGCCAGGGGTTAATGAATTAATCAACCACCTGCTTTTAATTGCCACTGTTATGAGTTCCTAGACTTTTGTAAAAATTGATTTCAATTAAGCTGCCACCTGTCCTTGCCATTTCCTTGCTTTCAGAGGTAGCAGAATGTATAAATGTTTTTCAGTGATAACAGAAAAATCTTAATAGAGTTGAGTGTGCAGTGCTAATGCAAAAGTAATCCCATTTTTATGGATTTATTTTGTCTTAAATAATCATTAAATTCAAGGATTTAAAAATGTCAGTCTTTTTAGCTTACATTACAACATATTTTAATTGTTGTGGATAAGGACATTCTTTTTGTGCTGGATTTAAATTAAATATAAATTAACATACATGCAAAATAAACTCAATCCTTTACACCAAAATGTTTCTCAGCAAATATAACATCATTTTATAACCTCCCTTCACTAATGCTGTTGATGTCAGTCCTTTAGGATGAGTAGGGCATGCTGGTATAAATTTAAATTCAGTTAGAGTTTTATCTTTTAAACAACAACAAAGGGAAAAGTAGGCCTCTGACCATGTTAACTGTGAAATTAGCAACAAATGGTCATTTGGTCCCTTCCCTGGAATGCAGGGCAGTTGAGTAGTCAGGTCCAAAATATTAATCAATGTCCCCAGGCGCCCAGCTGGGGAAATTTAATTTAGTTATAATTGGAGGGGATAATAGGGGATTAAATGTTACATTACTCCTCTGAGTACCATGGCCACAAGAATTTTCACATTCACATACTTCTAAAAAAAATCGTGACAAAGAAAATAACTTTATTTTAGACCAGAAAGAAGATACAAGAAAAGCATTTGGTGCAATGTAGTGTTAAGAGTGAAGGTATTTAGTTAGGAAGAAAATGGGTCTGACACTGAGGAATCCAAATGCCACATTTTGAAGGCTCATATTTTGAATTCTTGGGTGTTTTTTCCTAGATAGTTTACAAGGATGTATATTTTTCTAGGATTAGGAAATAGCGCTGGTGGTGGTGGTGCAGTGAATGACTCTGGGTACTATGATTTTGAAAGGAAGTTCAAGTCAACTTACATATTATTTTATGATAATAATTTTAACATTACCATTCTTGAATGCATCCAGAAACTTTTAAATACTTCATCTCCATAATAGCATTCCCATGTTAAAACCCATGGACAGTTTTCCTGTTTGTCCCTTCAAGTGAGGGGTAATGTAAACCCAATGCTAATTTCTGTATAGGCCCATATAGCTTCTGGTTGATTCTATTTTGGTACATGCTTATGTTTCAGATAAAATACAAAGCAATTTTGTAAGGAAACATTTTTTCATTAAATTTGTTGTAAATTGTATGTGAAAAAAAATCCAGAATGGCTAGCTGTGTATGGTAGGGAAAATCTGTATTTCAGTGACAATTTCATGCACTTTGTGATTTTTGAGAATGTATTTTTATTTTGGATGGAAATCTAATCTGATGAACATAATGCATTTTTGACCTGTTTTAATATACCTTTCTGTAATTTGACCCTGGGATGGTATTGATTTAGCTATCCAGGGAGAATTTTAATAATGAATTGGTACCACATTTGAAACAAAGGTTACAAGAGATAATGTTTACAATGCTTCAAGTCCTCTAATTATCCTGATAAAGGGCATGATGTTGAACTAAGTGGGATATTGTGCTCCCCCAATGGACCTCCAGATAGTTAATGCAGACTTATTGGGGCAAAATGAAAATTGGTCTATTCATAATCATGTGTCCCCACACAGATAGTCCTTCAATACAGTGTATCTGAAGTTGGTTAGAAGTTCATTAGGGCCCTTAAGATGGGGTTTTTGTAGGTCATCTGGAGAATCTCCTATTAGGATTCACTTTCATTTAAATTGTACCTCAAATGTTCATACCATTTTTGTGAATTGCGTTGTCAAGGGGACTAAATGGTTTTAGCATCCATCATTTATTTGGGCTCTACCAACTTAAAGTAGAATATTGGTAAAGTGGGTGCTTCCTGTGTATTTAGCTAGACATACATGCCTGTGTTTTTGGTGTTTATTTTTTTTTTTAAACAAATCATAATTGATGGTTCCAGTATCCATTTAGGGGTGTACAAGACATACATGTATCATGTATTTCAAGTTTACTCATTAGTGTACATTTGTACAAAAACTTTGAGAAGGACGCTGCCAAAGCTCCCAGGTAAGAAAGAAGTCTGTTGATTTGTGGGTTAAACAGTCAAATGTCAGGGTCAGTGAAAGAGGAGTTTTTGCACAGTAACTTAATTCTGCAACACAGACCTGGGCTAAACTGGATGGCTTAGAGTAAGAACAGCTGCCAGACAATAACATCACTGACAGAAAAATTGAAAATTGTTTTGATGCTTCATAATGAGTACAATGCCATCTTGCCAAAATTTGGTCACTGTGACCTACATAAAATGACCAGTTGATTTAGGCTAAGTCTGCATTAAGGGTCAGTTTCCTATGCCCATTTGACCACAAGGGGAAGCAGATCAGAAGTGTTAGGCATATTCATGTATTATCAGTATGTTTCTAGTTTAAAAAATATTTGTTTCTATTTCCTTACCAACATGACCGCTCCGGTGGCCTAGTGGTTAGAGTGTTCGCCTCGGATGTGGGAGGTCGTGGGTTTGATCCCCAGCCGAGTCATACCAGAGACTTACAAAATATAGTACTAACAGCTGCCTTGCTTGGCGTTCAGCATTAAGAGGTTAGTGTTAGGATTGGTCGGCCTGGTGTCAGGATAATGTGACTGGGTGAGACATCATGCTACATGTCTGCGGCCAGATGCCACAGTGCTAGACATCACTATAAACTGGCACATTGCAGACACCGTAGCGATATGACTGAAAAATTGTTAAAGCTACATTAAAAATCAAAATCACATCACATCACCTTGCCAACATGAAGGCAATATGGAAATCAATGAGCTAATGAAGTCTGTAGTTTATCATGAATTTCACAAGATAGTAGTGGGATAGGATAACGTATGTACACCTGGAAGATATAAAACAGATCTTCCCAGGTAAACTTCTGCATATTAAGATCTTGGTCATGGTGCAGATTCTGTTACAGCATCCGCCTTGGATGAGGGAGTTTGTGGGTTCGAACCCTGGCTGAATCATAACAAACTTTTAAGAATGGTACTTGCAGCTGCCTCGCTTGATGCTCAGCATTAACAGGTTAGTTTTAGGACTGGTCAGCCTGGGGTCAGGATAATGTGACTGGGTGGGACATGATGCTAGATGTCTGCAGCATGATGTCCCAGTCATAGACATCACTAAAAACTGCCACACTCCAGACATCTTAGCGATATGTCTGAAGATTTTTTAAAGCTACATTACAAATTCAAATCACACACACACTGCAGGACATATGGTACTAATGGTATGGAAAAATGGGAGCCAGCCTGGAAATGAGTGAACCTAAAATAGAGTATATATGGGTTTGGCTGACCAGGATTGGTTAATAATGTAAGTTATGTTTTAGGAAAAAGAATCTTTTGAGAGCTTATCCTAGTTGTAAGTGAACAAAAATAGAGACATTATTTTATTGATGGAATTTCAGTCCTTTAACACATTAACCAATGGAGCTTTTTGTCATTTTTGCCTAAAAATCAAGTAGGAAATACATTTTGAAAGCTATTTCTGGATAGACTCGAAAACACCAAATCCCGGTGATCTTTCAATAACATACTGCCTAGTTATGTTAGAAACATTGTTTTTCATTGGCTATTTTACTTGTGCATGAGCAAAAGGGTAAAAAAAATTTTTTTTTTGCTAAACGGAGCCATTATTTTTGTATGGAGACCACTCATTATTCCAAATACCCATCTTATCCTACTTTTTGCAAAGGCTCATCTGTCTGTTTGCAGTTCATACAGGTTTGCCTTAGGTCTGAGAGCAAAAAGTCTAAAATCTGAACACAAAATCGGATTTTGACCACGGGCGAATTTTGGGTAGAAAAAAGTCTGGTCCAAAAAATGAAGTTTTTCCCTCTGTATTTTGTAGTGCAACTAGATTTTCCAGATTATTTGGTATCATTGTAGAGCTACATCTGTCTACCTTTCTATAATACCACCCACTTTAATTTATCATGCATGACCATGACGCTACAGAGCTCGGCAGTAGGCTACTACCTCCTGCCCTGTTAAGTTGTTGCTTGGGGTTAATGTGTTAACAGTCTTGAGTTTGGAACACTCATTACTAAAATTAGCACCTGACTCTTTGGTGCGGAATTGAAAGCACATGTTTCAAACATATGCAGGTCCTGAAAATGCCATGGCTCATAATCTTTCCTCTACACCGAAGCTGACATTCAGGTTTCATCTGTACTGATAAATATAGGTTTGATCATGAGCACTCAGAAATTTGAAGTTATTGAATTTTTAATATCATGGTGTTTGCATAGGTTTACTATGGGAACTGAATTAGTACTGTGAGTCCTGCGGATTGCGAAAAGTCATGATCTGGCCTAGAATTCTGTCCAAAACTGACCAGGGAGAAGTCACAAACACAACACAGTTTGGTCATATTTTACATGTATGCATTCTAACAGATAGAATTGTTCAAAGGAATTTCGATACAGAAGTTGAAAATTCCATTAATGTTGCATGCTATTAAATGAGAAATGAAAAATTATAAAGAATGTATTTTTGTATTTACATTGTATTTTAAATAACTCCTTTTCTTAATGTTTTACAGGTTGAGAAATTTGGAATATTATACCGGGAGTTCTTTTTCCTTTGGAATGCAAATCATAATGTAGCCCGCTACAAATACCAGACAATTGATATTTATGCGACAGATTGAAAAGTAAGTATACATTGTACTATTTGGCATACCTATATCTCAGTGAATGCAGGTTATATAGGAATATTCATGTCCATCTTATCATCTGACTGACAATCTTGTGCAAGCAACTACATGTATTACCATGGGTTTTATGTGTCCTCCATTTTGGTGGAGTGTATTACATGCCGACTCCAACTGTTCTGCAAGATAACTTCAATTCTACAGCCACTAATCTTAGCAGATAGCTTGCTCATTGGTAAGAAAGAACCCATTCTATTTTGGGGTCAAAAGATCAAAGTTCAGAGTCACTGAGACTGAAAGAAAATACATTGTTTCTGTATAATAATTTGAGTTCTTTATCATATTGATTTTGGGGGTGAAGAGGTCAAACGTGAATGTCACAGTGGTTGAAAGAAGCAAAATGATTTCTGCACAATTACTGGAGTTCTACATCACAGACATGACTAATTTTTGTGGGTGGCTTGTACTTGCAATATGGAAGAAGTATACAGATTTTGGGGTCAAAAGGTTAAAGGTAAAGGTTACAATCACTGCATGAACAGAAACGGTTTTGGCAAAATAATTTGAGTTTTTTGCCATGAACCTTGAACATATTTGTAGGCCAGAGGTCACAGTCTAATGAAAAATAATGGTTTCTATACATTAACTTTGGTTTAGGATTGCATACTTTGCCCCTAAGATGCTTCCAGGGCACTCAGGTGCATGAATTGCATTTACATTGCATGAATTTGTGCACTTGGTGAGCAGTGATGTGCGAGAACTCCTGCAAATTAGTTTCAAGATGCACATATAATAAAAATATACTTTGCACAATATACAAATTTCATTGAAGTAAAGTGCTTGTCTCGACATAAGTCATGGTGCTGGTTGTAGTCTTGTAGCATTGTAGTGATGTGTCGTTGTCCAAGTAGACAACTGTTTACACAACTGGGTACATTGGTTTGATATAAGTGGTTGCTTAGCTAAATTTAATTGGCACATTGGGCCCTGGAACAAGCATTCTGTTGTAGTTCTAACCTTGCATTTATTAAGGAAGTTTTACAAATGCATGCTTAAAATACAGGTTACCTAGAAAACCCAAAATGTCTGACTCCCTACATGGTTCATCATCAGATGATGGTATAATTTGGCAAATACTGCCTGATAATAGCAATGATGACAGTGATTTCTAAAGTTTTGATGTATACCAGACTGGTGGAGCTGGAAATATGAGTGATTTTGAATTTGAAGACAGTGTTTGAATACCAGTCCAATGCACAATCATAAGGAATTAAAACAGACGCCATATGGTTAGCCCACTGTTGAGCAGTGTTTTGAAATGTAGGGTCTAATTGAAGTACAGGCAATTTATAAGTATAGTGTAATTTTTCACTTTTTCAAACGATTCAGCACTGAGGGACCTTGTTCACAAAGCTATCTAGCACTCTGGGGCTTAAGATAAGTTGAATAAATAAGAATTTAAAAGGAAATTAAAAAGTAAGGATATTTATTTGATTAGACTGAACAAGCAGATTATGGCAATGATGGAATTAAAACCGTAAAACTGCATTATGGAACAGATAAGAAATATGGCATCAAAGTACTGACTTGAGAAAGTGAAACTTTGGCAGATCTCAAGTTAGTAAAAATCTTATTTTCTAGCAGAGATATCAATGAGATAGTATGTGTGAGCTGTGGAAAATTGTATATAACAACCATAAAGAACAGTTTCCCAACTTGTTCAAGCCGTCTAAGCTAGCTGTGTATTATGTCCCTTCATACAGCAGACTGTGAAAGGGGGTTATTCATATGCAGATGAGGAACAGATTAACCTCAGAAATCGTCATAGATTAGTTTTGTATGACTAGGGCCAAACAAAAAATATGTGTTTCCAGTCAGCCAGTCATCCCTGTTTCTCACTGGTGTCCCTAGCACTTTTTTCCCCCATGGTTAAAAAAATCACATTGAATATTTATATTTAAAAAAACAAAACACATTTTTTTTATTTGGCCTAGGAGACATCATTTGAAGTTTTTGATTTCATTTGAGCTTCATCAGAATATAGCAGGCAGAAAGAGATATGGACACTTGAGTGTTAATATTGAACTATGGTTCTTTAATCCTCCCCCTCTTTTTTTCTCCACTCTCCCATTATTTTTGATAAAATGTATGGAGCACCCCCATTTTGATCAACTCTGGCAGCATCTCCATTGCCCAAAGGTCTAGGTTGTTGAGACTCATTTGGTCATTAATGGCCTAATTCAGCCATATCCTTCAACATGGAGGACTAACAAATATGGGGCAGAAGTATGATGTACAAGTCTTGTTGATGGATTGAACATTTTATATAAGGTCATTACCTGGAGATACACATACTAACAAATAGGAGTGAAACGATACACCTGTGCCACATATCGATACGATTCATGATACGCAGCCTGTGTTATGGTACTTATCGATGCACATATGAACTTGATGGTCTTTCCATCTTTGGAAGGTAGTTTGTGCCCTTTCATGTAGACATTCTGGTACTTTTTCCAGTATGCAGATGACAGATAGACATATAGTTATCATATATTTATATGCATACTACAGATAGACATATAGTCATCATATATTTATATGCAGATGACAGACAGGCATACAATTATCATGTATTTATATGCAGTTCTCATTGATGAGAAGGTAACAGTACTTCCAAACAAACTACCTGTTGGTTGCAGTGAGTTTTATCCGTTTTAGGCCATTTAATGGTGGCTCCATTTAACTCCCTTTGCTTTGTACAACATATGATTTGAAAACATCTTATTACCAGTTCTGTGTTTCAGTGACATTTGGAAGACATTACATTGTTATCTTCAAAACAGAAGAAATAATGTAAGTTATTCGTCCAAAGAAAATCTCATCTAGAACAAACCCCAGCACTGGAATAAGGTTGAATACCAGCACAATTTATCACCTTTTACTTCCTGCAGATACAAAAGACTGCTGCAGTCACAGGTACTTGTATTTATTAGTGGAGAAGGAAAACTATCGACTACACCCAGTCCTATTCTATAATTTTTTTTTTTTTAAATTACACAAGGTGATACAATTGAGCAGTTTGAAATGTGCCCCATCACTCATTCTGTGCTAATTTCATTTATTCCATCAGTGCCTTCATTCAATGGTTAAATATCTCTGCATAAAAATCAGAAATTACAAATTTGTTCCCCATGTACAATTTGTAAGGAGAGATGATGACAGGATTTTTTCTTAAGGGAGGTCCCCCCCCATCAACCAAAAATAAAAGGAGGAGGGAGAAACGATCATAGGTCAATATTTACCTAAATTTAATATCTGTCTCTCTTCCTTCCTGCTCCACTTTTTTATAGCTCTACTGAAATCAAGTCTTTGACAGATGTCACATCTAGTTGTATAAGCATTAATTTGTTAATTATTTCTGAGCATATTCTGTTCCTTTTCTTTGTATTTGTATTAATATTGTTGTTTGCTGAAGGGGAATATACATATGTTTTGTCATCTTGAATATGTTGGGAAACTGATCTTTGTGACTTATGTACAATTTTCCAAAGCTCACGGATATTTTCTTTTGGCTACATCTGCTCCAAAATTAGTTTTTTAACTAATATAAACTTCTTTGTTAAACCTGTTACATAATGGTGTATTTAATCCATTAATGCAGACAGAGTTATTAATATAAATATCTTATTAATTTCATTTTCAACCCATATTTAATCCATCAATGTATGTGCAGACAGAGTTATTAAAATAAATATCTTATTAATTTCATTTTTTACCCTTATTTGATTTATCTTAACCCTGATATGGATACATGTAAATGGTTTTGTAGCATATGTTTTGCAGGGAAATAGTGATTAATAATACAAAATGAAAATTGCATTATACTTTTAAATTGTCTCTATTTTAATTTGTCTCAGTATTCTGCCTTTTCTACATTTAATTTCGAAATACCAGTGAAAGGGTGATGTCATCTGGGTTTTTTTGTCCATCGGACATGTACATCTAACTTGTATTTAACACCATTTCAGGCTCAAAATCACCCACTGGTATCTCCATTAACGCTTTCCCAGTTCCAATAATCTGATATACTTCATAACTTTAAAAAGTTATTGTCATCATTACTATCATCAGCAAGTATTTGCAGAACAGAATCATAATGAACCAAGCTGGGAATAAGACATTTTGGTTTTTATTGATAGCCTGTATTTTAAACACCATTTGTAAAACTTTTTTCATAAATGGTCCAAACTATGCCATAATGCTGATTCCAGGGCATGTTGTGTTAATCAAAGTTAGTTTCACAACCATTTATGTTGTGCTTGAGAACCCAGATTGGAACAGTTGATATCAAGAAAATAGATGTCATAACAAAAACAGTTAAATAAAATACTTCGCCAAGCACATTTTCATATGTGGGACTTTCAACGAATTTGTGGGAATTTTAGCATTTAACAATTCTCCCAGCGTGCAAATTTGTACAAATTTTGCATGATTCGCACAATGGCGCACCCTGACAGTATCTCCGCTCAAGTACTTGACATATTTAATGACTTTCCTGTGAAGTCTCTCTTACTCAGCCAATACTTCCTGTTGGTCATGCAGAAAATAAGCCTGATTGATGTCTGATTGGTGGTTATTGTTTAACCTGGACCAGAAAAGCAATAACCACAAATGAGAATTCAGTGTAACATATTTCAGGGTTCGAAACTAACTCTTTTATTAACTAGTCAAGCAGACTAACTGGACAAAAGACATACTAGTCCACAGCAAAATCCATTTGTCCTCAAAATACATGTATGTAACACAACAATAAAGATTTATACACGTTATAAATTAAATTGATTTGCCATCAGTTTGTCCCAAATCATAATCTTCTCCATCCGATTCTGAATAGTCCTCCATATACAGTGGTCTGCTTAGTCTTGGTCCAAAAGAGTTCCATAAATATATAGCTGGCACTGGATCATAATCAGCAATGTCTTCACTTAAGTCTGCGCAGCCTGCATATCCAATCAGATTTCTTCATTTTCAATTCACTGAATCCCCACTCTGCATCTGCAGACGAGGCTGGCAGGGTCAAACACAATATCCACCAGTGCAAGAATGTTAGTGTGACTTTCCTGAAATCTCTTGTCAACATCACACCATTGTAAGTTCTCTACCTGACATCCACATGCATAAATTAAACTTTTCAAGAGTTGCCACTCCTCTTCAACCTTGTCTGGATAGAAGCCTGTAATTGTCGTTACTGGGGAAAAATGTTCCAGCAGAATGGTAACATCCACATCACCAAATCCAATATGATTTGAGTCTATTGGCCATAAATGAAAATCTGCAAAATGTGTGGCTTTCAATACATCACATTGCTGTTTGTCAAATCGGGCATCCAAGTGTTCTGCTAAACTGTTGATCATGTCCTCTTTAGCATGAAGTGATAACTAATGTTAGGGAACTTTGTTCTTTTAGTACAAAAACATGAAATTCTTTTGTAGGTTCATTACCAATATCTTGCAGAAACTTTTTCACCTAGGTCCGTCTCTTAATTTTTACTGTTCCAAGACACCAATAGTTGCAGTAACTCTCAGGTACACTTCAGACACCAAACAAGACTCATTTTGAAGAAACAATGACAGCAGTAAATTTATGACATCTGTCAAGCAGTGGGCATACTTAACAAGATGCAAATGTAGCAACATTTTCAGATAGCCAGCTGTTTTCCCAGTAGCTTTAGGTCTTCTAGGTGAAGGCTGATCAGTTTCAGTCAATGTCTGGAGGTGGCTGGCTATTGCTGGATATGATTTACACAAATTTTCCAAAGCCCTCTACCAGTGTGCCAACCATCTAGTTCCACCAACACGAGTAGGGACTATCTTGGTGATTCCCAGCACCTAACAAATCGCTTCTATTTAAAGGGCTATTCCAATAAAAATAGTAAAGTCCTGTTAACAGTCCTCAACTTTTGCATGGATAGGCTTTGTTTGCAATGGCAGCTTTGTGAGCCAATTCCAGTGATGAGCATGGCAGTGTATTTCTACAAGACATTTCTGCGATTTTCTAAATCTAGCAGTAACACCAGTTTTTTTCAGTATGGACAGCAGCTCCATCAGAACCAAATCCAACAAGTTTACTCTTGTAATCAGGCATTGCAATTGATGCAGATGTATTATCAATAGCTCCTAAAATCAGCATTGGCTCGTGAAACTGCTGTCATACCCAAAAATGAAGTGCTTATTTGCCCACCTATGGCAGTTCTCACATAAACAACTCCAGAAGCCTTTATCAGTGGAACCATCAGTGATAATAGTAATAAATGGTGCTTATTTAATCTTTTGTTCAAGTTTATTTCTTGTACACTGTGCAATAAATTCTGAAAACACTTGTGCCTCTTTATCATTGATATATGTTTGACCAACATCGATTCCCTTTTTGGCATCCAGTTAGACCATCCACATATAATCACTAAACAGCCTTCTCATTTTTACCAGGGCAGGTACATTCCTGAACAAAATTGACATTCTTCCAGCAACTTTTTCGTTTAGTGTCATGACGATTTTACTTGCAGATGACTGTCCTTTGGGTTTTGATAATTCTCGACTCGTGATCGTGCATTTCTGATGGATTTGTGATTTGGTTTCATGATATACTATTTTTTCCTCCGTTTTTTTAATGCTGTCTGCAGACGCTGCAAAACATGGTATTTACTTCGGGGTAAAAGTTAAGCCATGGCCGACAGCATTTCCACTTCTCTAGGAAAGTTAAGTTCCTACTTTCTTAATCATACTGTTTGTCGCGTTCCCTTTTGTCCTCGTTATTGTCAGTCTTCAACGTTTTGGCCGGATTTTCCACACCTTGTACAAAGCACCACACAGTTCTCTATGCTTTCTTTGTTTAACTATGATCCTGGTTAGTGCAGCAATAACGCTTTGCACACCATTTGTAATGCTTAATATAAGGCGCCTAGGTGATCTGGATTTACTTACGAGAGTTACAACAAGTTCAATAACAAAAAATAGCAAGTTATTTGTCCGCATTTCTGGAATTCATTAAAAAATACCAGAAAAGTAAACTTAAAAATAATTACATGCATTCATTTTTTTATTAGTCAGGTGGACTTGTATTGGAACATATTTATTAGTCTGTGAGGAAAACTATTAGTTGTGGACTATTGGATGCCTGTTAGTTTCGAACCCTGTATTTCACCATGCAACACAACAGTATAAGTAGCATAGCTTTCAGATTGACCAAAGGAGTCAAGATACAATTCAAAGTAGAAACTTCGTGAGAAAGTGGTTATTAAATGATGAGTAAAGTACTTCATTATACACATGGAACATGTTTGGAATGTATAGTATATGCTGAATATACTTCTGGGTTAAGATAATTAGCATGGAATGGGAGGAAGGGGGTCAGGTTACGAACCATGTCACCGTGTTAACTCGTAGACAGCGAGTGGGTATTCTCAAATAGTCCTTTTCATCATTACTGAAAAACACGAGTGCCTGTGACTGCAAATAATAATTCAGATGGATTATAATTTTACAAAATAACAAGGTAACTAATAATAATTTTTTATGACAGCTTAAGACTAAACTAACATGCATGTGGTAAGTATCGTTTTGTATCTGTCTCTTGTATCGATATGTGTATCGTTTAAGCAAAAGTATTGATGCATATATATCAATGAATCTTTTCACCCCTACCAACAAATCACTTTGCTTCCACAATTTTTATAGGAGTTTTTCATTTTGCAGATTCACATATTGACACAATTGTATGCAGGCTCTGAGAAGAGATATTTTTATTTTGTCCATATACTTGACAATTATCATCTCATTACCTTTAAATCAGCGACATGATTCGAAATGTTTGACGTGCCGACATTTAAGATTAAGAACACTTGTTTTATTCATTTAATTGTTTGGCAAGCAATAAGTATTTATTTTTCTCTGGCAATTATCACGTAACAACAGGTCATAAATATTGCTGGTGGGTGCTACTTTTTCAGTACATCGATTACACTGAACGAAATCCTTCCAGTGGTTAATTGTTTATTGTCAGAGAAATCTCTCACGAGTTATATTATTCAACAACCTTGAAACTGGCACAACAAAACCCTCCTCAACAAGCCAGTTATTTAGACTTGGCAAGATCACAAACTGACTGAGACTAGGTTTAGGATCTGAAATTTGGCAAATCCCAGATATTTTCAGATATTATATATGTTTGTGGAACACAGTGAACCTTTACATACTTTACATTTTTAAGTGAATCAAGCAATTTGTACTTGTAGGCATGAGCTGTTTATAGTGTTTGTAAAGGTGTCAACAGGTACTTGGGTACCTGCCCATTGGTAGTAACTAGTGAAATAAAATGGGTAACCAGGTACCTGTTATAAAGTATAAAAAACCCCAACATGTTTCCAAGTTCAGATCAGAGACATCAGGAGTGAGTGAGGCACAGAATGATTACAGTCCGAGGCTCGTGTCATGTAACTTTTGGTTGCTGAACATTTATCCATCATTAGACATCTAATTTCTTTATTTTCTATTTATAGTAACTGTACAAGAAAACAGACAGGTCTCTTTAATGTGAAACTCACAAAATCATTATATTTTGATACATATCAGCAGATCAGTCTAAGTTTGAATAAAAATGGCACCAGATATTAGGAAAAACGGGTTTTATCGATGTGCCTCGAGGATGTTATATTTTTGGTTGCTGAACATTTATCCATCATTAGACATCTAATTTCTTTATTTTCTATTTATAGTAACTGTACAAGAAAACAGACAGGTCTCTTTAATGTGAAACTCACAAAATCATTATATTTTGATACATATCAGCAGATCAGTCTAAGTTTGAATAAAAATGGCACCAGATATTAGGAAAAACGGGTTTTATCGATGTGCCTCGAGGATGTTATATGGCTGAAAAATGTTTGAGGAGAGGGATTTTGTAAAACTTAAAAAACATGTTGCATCCGGAAAAGGATAAACCAATAGCACTTTACAAATTTGGAAAGAAGATTTCAGCAGTGATGTAATACAGAATTTATCATTTCTGGACTTCACGACCATTAAGTGAAAGTTAAACATGTAGACTAGTTAAAGTGAGTGTTATGCAAAAATAATTTATAAATTTGTTTTATGTATCTACTCTCATACTGACTACTAATCCACATGGATTTCATCGATTTGAGACAAGAATTTTAACAGCAGATTCAGGTAAGCAGCAAAATTAAATGTACATTTTTCATGCAGTTTTCTGTAATTATGGCATGTAATATATAGATTGCTCTTTTTATGGCAGGTAATATATAGATTGCTGTTTTTGTGGCAGGTAATATATAGATTGCTCTTTTTATGGCAGGTAATATATAGATTGCTCTTTTTATGGCAGGTAATATATAGCTTGCTCTTTCTATGGCAGGTAATATATAGATTGTTCTTTTTATGGCAGGTAATATATAGATTGCTCTTTTTATGGCAGGTAATATATAGATTGCTCTTTTTATGGCAGGTAATATATAGATTGCTCTTTTTATAGCAGGTAATATATAGATTGCTCTTTTTATGCTCATATTATGCATTTTGCCACATATATTAGTAATAATTACGTTTTTACCACTCTTGGGGGTTGGCATGTATGAACCTACAACCAAGTAGTAGTTCAGGTTCACATTTAATACAATGTCCCTTTGATTGGGTACTTGGGTAACTGATCATTTTTGGATTGACAGGTACCTGGTAGAAATTTCCTCAAATTTTGACGGCTTTAACTGTTTGGTACTTCACTTTGTGACGATTTAGCAAAATTAGTTGAGTGTATGTTATTCAGTTCATCACAGAAATACTCATCCACCATCCGTGCATTTGGATGAATCTAGTCAAGATGGAGATGTATTTTGGTTTCCAATTTCATCGAACAGGATTAATGTAAGCCACTTTTTTCTGCTGAAATGGACACAGCAGTGTCTACATTGAGATGTGGACGTTGTTTTAAAATTTCAGTATATTTAGATGGATTGAATCATTTTCATGCAAATTTGAGTAATATTGTGTATTTTTGGGAGGTGATCAGATGCATGTCACAGAGGACACTAGAGAAAGTTTTTAGGAAAGAAGATGTATGACCCTAAAATGAATAGACAATGTAGCAGCCATGTGCTTCGCACTTTTGTTTCCTCTAGCAAGCATGAATTGGATTCACAAGCTGACATAAATGAATGGGTGGTGTGATGTCAGGCCCACTTTAGTCTTTCTGTAATAGTTGCATCTTGGTAACAGTCAGCAATGGACAGAGATGTGAACAAATGTTCTTTTGGGGTCAGTGTTCATATCAGGCCTTCTTTGCATCTCTTGATAAAATTATGGATTACTGCCATCATGACCACTACAGTATTATGCAAGACCACTACAATAATACACTGGACTACAACAATGATACACAGGACCACTTTACTGATGCTTAAGACCACTACAGTAATACTCAAGACCATTACAGTAATAAACAGGTCCACTACAATAATATACAGGACCATTGCAACAATACTCAAGATGACTACAGTAATAAAGTACTCAAGACAACTACAATAATACTCAAGACCATTACAATAATACACAGAACTTATATAATAATACACAGGACTGCTACAGTAATACACAGGACCACTACAGTGAAGCACAGGGCCACAACAATAATAAACAGGACCATGACATAAATACACAGGACCAATACAATAATGCACAGGACCTTTACAATAATAAACAGGACCACTACAGTAATACACAGGACCACTACAATAATATTCAAGACCACTACAGTAATACTCAAGACCACTACAATAATATGCAAGACCACTACAATAATACACAGGACTACTACAGTAATATTAAAGACCACTACAGCAATACTCAAGACCACTACATTAATATTCAAGACTACTACAGTAACACACAGGACCACTACAATAATAAATAGGACCACTACAGTAATACACAAGACCACTACAGTAATAAACAGGACCACTACTGTAATACACAGGACCACTACAGTAATAAACAGGACCACTACAGTAATACACAGGACCACTACAGTAATACTAAAGACCACTACAGTAATACACAGGATCACTACAGTAATAAACAGGACCACGACAGTAATACACAAGACCACTACAGTAATAAACAGGACCACTACAGTAATACTCAAGACCACTATAGTAATACACAGGATCACTACAGTAATAAACAGGACCACTACAGTAATACACAAGACCACTACCAGTAATACTCAAGACCACTACAGTAATACACAGGATCACTACAATAATAAACATGACCACTACAGTAATACTCAAGACCACTACAGTAATACACAGGATCACTACAGTAATAAACAGGACCACTACAGTAATACACAAGACCACTACAGTAATACACAGGACCCCTATAGTAATACACAGGACCACTACAGTAATACAGTAATACTCAAGACAACTACAGTAATACAAAGGACCACTACAGTAATAAACAGGACCACTACAGTAATACACAAGACCACTACAGTAATAAACAGGACCACTACAGTAATACACAAGACCACTACAGTAATAAACAGGACCACTACAGTAATAAACAGGACCACTACAGTAATACACAAGACCACTACAGTAATACACAAGACCACTACAGTAATACACAGGACCACTACAATAATGCAGTGGCAATAATTATTTTAGACCTAATAACACAAACTTGTTTATCTAAAACCAGTGTCATGTTTTATAGGCTTTTCTAATGTTTTCAGCCTGAAATATAAGTCACAGCAAATATTATACACAAGACTTTTTAATTGACAGACAGACAGGCACACATACACACTCAGGCATTCATGAATTGAAACTTCATGTCATCTACTAATCCTCCAAAAACATTGTATCAAATATGATCACATCTCTCAGTCATTATAGATGGAGTTCATGGTACAAGGAAGAATTCCTATTATCTGCTAGCTCACACTCTATCCTCTTGTCAAGATGAGGGGTGGAGACAGGGGAAGGGGGAGGGGCAAAATGAAATGGTGTTAATATTTATTGAAATGTGTATCATCTCTACCCAATTCTTCTGTTTATTCTTTATTGAAATTGTTAGTCCTGATTTGTTGACTTATTGATCTCGTACTTTTACCTACAGTCCAGGTACCCCATAGTCTGAATAATAATCAATAACTGGATCCTTAAATCACATAGGTGTTTACATTGGAAGAAACCTTTGAGCTGCCATAGGTCTCAAATGATATTAGCTAATGTGTGACATCATAGAACAAGATCTTCAATCATATAGTATATTGCCTGGTCAGGTTTACACATTTCTCGTGAAAATAATATACATGGTAGACCATGATATGCCAAGACATAATACAGTGAGAGATCTGGGTTCACAGTTGGGGGTATGCATGAAACAAATAAATACAATATCTTGATGTAGAGTTCTCACTAGCCCAGTCAAGTGCTGTGGCCTGAATAATGATACATGATGTAGGATTAGTATCAATGAAATTCAGTCTGATTATGTAAACATTTGACTTCCGTCTGATCATATAAATGCTTGACTTATAGATCAAATCAAATCAAATGCTTACTAAGTAACTATCTGCAGTTGAATAGCAAGGCTCTTTTGCAGATTATCTAGTAATAAAAAGGATAAAGCTTACTTACTAAGCTTGTACAATAGTGGACATGCAGTATTCAGTGTTTTCTGGTATTGTATCAGCAGTAACATGGCATTTTTCTGTGTTTTCTGGTGTTATATCAGCAGTAACATGCAGGTTTTGGTGTTTTCTGGTATTGTATCAGCAGTAACATGCAGTTTTCTGTGTTTTCTGGTATTATATCAGCAGTAACATGCAGGTTTTGGTTGTTGTTGTTGTTGTGGGGTTTAACGCCATTTTGCAGCACATGATAGGCTATACATGGCGGCCAGTATTAATGGTGGAGGAAGAACCAGAGAAAACCCCGGAAAGAACCACCGACCCACGAGAAGCTACTGGCAAGCTTTCTCATATACCCACATTGGCTGAATCTTAGACTCGAACCGCAGCAGACAGAGGTGAGATGGCAGTGATCCGTAATGAAGAGCGCTTTAGACCACTTGGCCACTCGGGGCAGTAACATGCAGTTTTCTATTTTTTCTGGTATTATATCAGCAGTAACATGCAGTTTTTGGTGTTTTCTGGTATTATATCAGCAGTAACATGCAGGTTTTGGTGTTTTCTGGTATTATATCAGCAGTAACATGCAGTTTTTGGTGTTTTCTGGTATTGTATCAGCAGTAACATGCAGTTTTTCTGTGTTTTCTGGTATTATATCAGCAGTAACATGTAGCTTTTGGTGTTTTCTGGTATTATATCAGCAGTAACATGCAGGTTTTGGTGTTTTCTGGTATTATATCAGCAGTAACATGCAGTTTTTGGTGTTTTCTGGTATTGTATCAGCAGTAACATGCAGTTTTTCTGTGTTTTCTGGTATTATATCAGCAGTAACGTGCAGTTTTTGGTGTTTTCTGGTATTATATCAGCAGTAACATGCAGTTTTTGGTGTTTTCTGGTATTGTATCAGCAGTAACATGCAGTTTTTGGTGTTTTCTGGTATTATATCAGCAGTAACATGTAGCTTTTGGTGTTTTCTGGTATTATATCAGCAGTAACATGCAGGTTTTGGTGTTTTCTGGTATTATATCAGCAGTAACATGCAGTTTTTGGTGTTTTCTGGTATTGTATCAGCAGTAACATGCAGTTTTTCTGTGTTTTCTGGTATTATATCAGCAGTAACGTGCAGTTTTTGGTGTTTTCTGGTATTATATCAGCAGTAACATGCAGTTTTTCTGTGTTTTCTGGTATTATATCAGCAGTAACATGTAGCTTTTGGTGTTTTCTGGTATTGTATCAGCAGTAACATGCAGGTTTTGGTGTTTTCTGGTATTATATCAGCAGTAACATGCAGTTTTTGGTGTTTTCTGGTATTATATCAGCAGTAACATGCAGTTTTTGGTGTTTTCTGGTATTGAATCAGCAGTAACATGCAGTTTTCTGTGTTTTCTGGTATTGTGTCAGCAGTAACATGCAGGTTTTGGTGTTTTCTGGTATTGTATCAGCAGTAACTTTCAGTTTTCTGTGTTTTCTGGTATTATATCAGCAGGAACATGCAGGTTTTGGTGTTTTCTGGTATTATATCATCAGTAACATGCAGGTTTTGGTGTTTTCTGGTATTGTATCAGCAGTAACATGCAGTTTTCTGTGTTTTCTGGTATTGTGTGAGAAGTAACATGCAGTTTTCAGTGTTTTCTGGTATTGTATCAGCAGTAACATGAAATTGCTGCCATTGGGCTGAAGATAACTAAGTTTAATTTTTAATCATTAAAACTTATAATATATGTTTATTGAAATAAACTATAAGGGGTCTATTCATGGATTCTGTTCTCATATAAAAACTGCTTCACTCTCCCAAAGATGGAAAATTTACCCTCATAAAAATGCCCGGGTGGGGGTGGTGAATTCCCTACCTCTTTGAACATCCTTGAGAAATTACTGATGGTTTTCTAGATTGCTGTTAGGCAATTTATGGATAGATAATCCAATTAGAGCATTGGATATATCCATTTATGATTGACTACATTGACAACACTAATTCTGTCAAGTGATTCTTATTCAAAATTAATTAAGATTTTGGGGGGAAAGTTTCATTGCACATTCATTTTTCTCTTATATTTGTATCATCTAATCACATTTAAATATGATTTATTAGTTAAATAATAGCAGACCGCTCCAAGGGCTAGATCTGACCTGAATATTTACTACAGTGCATTGACATACCGACTGGAAAAAAATAACAAAGTGAAAACTAAAGTCAAACAATTACTTTATTGCTTTTACAATGATATAAATATTTTTACTAACTTTAATATTTTAAAATGTTCAAATCATGAGAATGTTAGGAGTGGAGACCCTTTTTCATTGTATTTTACTGTTTCATTTAATTATTAAAATTAAAAAAATTGCTGGAAGAAACTGCATGAGACAGTCATATTGTGTGTTGAAATTACATGGTAAACAATGATAACAGGTGTGGATTGAACATTTAAGGATGATTACATTTGATCCCGATGTTTTCCATTTTGGTTGTTGAAAATAATAGGCTTTGGATTTTGAAATATTTACTTATGGAACATTATTTAAATGCATGTTTTATCCTTTGTTTGGAGATCATTTTATAAAAGCTTAAACTTTTTTAGATTCCATATATACTGACTTGTAAAGTCAAAGGAGTTATCCACTTTTAATTCCCTCATATAGTCCATGATTCAGCAGAAATTTATCAAACACGCACAGGTGTTGCCTCCGGTGCTTATTGCATAAAGTTTTACACTTTCACTTACCTGTGGAGGTATGCAAAGTGGTGCAGGTTGGTCAGTTAATCCATTGAGATTATACTATTGTCACTGGCATACAAGCGCTTTGAAGCCTTGTGTGTCTTATTTTTATTTATGCTTTGTTCTTATCACAGAGGGGGATATGCTATAAGTGCCCACCTTGAAATCTCCGTATTAATGTATGTTGAAGCAATAACATCGGTACAGGGTACTGGTAGTAGTGGAAATATACCTTAGAGCTGGGTCAAAGCCTTTTGACGAAAAATGTACAGGGTCAATATTATCACGTATATTTCCATAATAATATTTTTTAAAAATGGCATATTTCTCAGATTTAAACTTAAATATATTAAGTTTATGACAATATGTTTATCTGCATATTTTTGGGATGCAATTTAATGTCAGTGATGATATTTAGTAATTTAAAGATGACCTTTGACATTGTACCTGCAAATTGTAACACAATCATTACCTTACTGTAAATTTCTAAACTTCTTTACTTCATTATTTTCTGTAGAATTTATTACATACCATAACTTAATTTATTAAGTTTTAATGGAGCAAGGGGTTGGGCTGGTTGTGAATGGTATTGAATAATACAATAAGACAACATATAGTACTCTTCATGAACTTTTATTTACATACAAATAAATTTTTAATCTTTTAAAAAGTATAATCATTGTCATCATCAGATGTGCATGTTGACCAGTCGTCATCAAATGTGCATGCTGACAAATCATTGTCATCATCAGATGTGTATGCTAACAAATCATTGTCATCATCAGATGTGCATTCTGACAAGTTACTGTCATCATCAAATGCGCATGCTGACAAATCATTGTCATCATCAAATGTTCTTGTTGTTGTTGTTGTGGGGTTTAACGCCATTTTTCAGCACTTGATTGGCTATACATGGCGGCCAGTATTAATGGTGGAGGAAAAACCTGGGAAAACCCAGGAAAGAACCACCGACCCACGAGAAGCTACTGGCAAGCTTTCTCACATAACCACATTGGCTGAATCTTAGACTCGAACCGCCGCAGACAGAGGTGAGATGGCAGTGATCCGTAACGAAGAGCGCTTTAGACCACTCGGCCGCTCGGGGCCCCATCATCAAATGTGCAATGCTGACAAATCATTGTCATCATCAGATGTGTATGCTAACAAATCATTGTCATCTTCAGATGTGCATTCAGAACAATTCACTGTCATCATCAAATGCGCATGCTGACAAATCATTGTCATCAACTGTGCATGTTGACTAATCATTGTCATCATCAGAAGTGCATGCTGGCAAATCATTGTCATCATCAAATGTGCATGCTGACAAATCATTGTCATCATCAAATGTGCATGCTGACAAATCATTGTCATCAACTGTGCATGTTGACTAATCATTGTCATCATCAGATGTGCATTCAGAACAATTCACTGTCATCATCAAATGCGCATGCTGACAAATCATTGTCATCATCAGATGTGTATGCTAACAAATCATTGTCATCATCAGATGTGTATGCTAACAAATCATTGTCATCATCAAATGTGCATGCTGACAAATCATTGTCATCATCAGATGTGTATGCTGACAAATCATTGTCATCATCAGAAGTGCATGCTGGCAAATCATTGTCATCAACTGTGCATGTTGACTAATCATTGTCATCAACTGTGCATGCTGACAAATCATTGTCATCATCAAATGTGCATGCTGACAGATCATTGTCATCATCAGATGTGTATGTTGACCAATCATTGGACATGCTTTTTTGCACTTTTTTATTTTATGACTGTTTTGAGTGGATGAGGTAGAGGTGGGGGTTACGTTTATATGGTCACCATTCCGTTGATTTAATAGTTTATTGTGTAAACAATGTTGCTCAGCATTTATGAGAAAGTGAATTGCAGAAATTCATTCCAACCTACATTGCCTTTATATAATAAATGATATTTTTTTAAAACTTGGTTTTGCTTGTATATTTTACAGTTTATTTATGTGTTTCATTATCATGATACAAATCTTATCCAAGTGATTTATGATTCATAAAAAGCGAGTTTTCATTATATAGCATTACATTAGATATTCATGTATAGCATTGCATTAGATAATCATGTATAGCATTGTATTAGATAATCATGTATAGCATTACATTAGATATTCATGTATAGCATTGCATTAGATATTCATGTATAGCATTACATTAAATAATCATGTATAGCATTACATTAGATATTCATGTACAGCATTACATTAGATATTCATGTATAGTATTGCATTAGATATTCATGTATAGCATTACATTAGATATTCATGTATAGCATTGCATTAGATATTCATATATAGCATTACATTAGATATTCATGTATAGCATTGCATTAGATAATCATGTATAGCATTACATTAGATATTCATGTACAGCATTACATTAGATATTCATGTACAGCATTACATTAGATAATCATGTATAGCATTACATTAGATATTCATGTATAGCATTGCATTAGATAATCATGTATAGCATTACATTAGATAATCATGTATAGCATTGCATTAGATAATCATCTATAGCATTAGATATTCATGTATAGCATTACATTAGATATTCATGTATAGCATTGCATTAGATATTCATGTATAGCATTGCATTAGGTATTCATATATAGCATTACATTAGATATTCATGTATAGCATTACATTAGATATTGTATTTAAAAGAATTGCTGTATCAGGGAAATTATATAATTTGATAAATTAATATTGCTTAATGGATTATTCAGTTTTGCTGCCCAGTCTAATTTGCAGAATGGTTTGCTTTTTTATCTTGAGTTCATATTTAACTTGTTAAAGAAAAGGCTTCTGTATATTTGAGTGTTGACAAAAATTTTGCCAGGGAATATTTTGTTCTGCTTCTGTGAAGAATTATTTTCCCAACAAGTGGGAAAACTTCTAATCTCAATGAAGCAAAGTACATCTTGAAAATTGATTTTACACTTGATATAAACGTCAAGTGGAAGCAAGTGTATAGACTGCTGAACAAGGGTTGTAAATGTAAATTCTAATGGACTGGAGAGACCATTTTGAAATCTCAAGTTTGCTAATTTATTTTTAAGCAGAAGTAAGGTCCATGTTCGAGGATTTTGTCTCGGATCTGTCTGTCTTCTATTTGTTGATTGTAAATGCGTGTAGATAATTTTAATTTTGTCCAGTAGCAGTGATGAGAATGTCTTGTTTTTGTTGAGAAATGTGAATCATTTACTTTAAAACTATATTACATTATAAAAAGACCGCATACATTAAAAATTAAATTGCAAACACCATTTAAATAAAACACAATAGAAACCACATATTGAATCCCACTTACTATGTAAAAGAGCAAACTTTCCATTTAACTTTTCCACAGTCTGGTCATTGGTCTTAATTGGGAGGTTTTTCTGTAGTTGAAAACGACTTCTACTACAGTACTTTTTTCAGACGTCAGTTTGATCCCATAAATATGTCAAAGGATTGGAGTTGAAAATGTGAATCACATAAGCAACTTGGATATTAAATATTGTTGTGCAATAAAATTCTGAGCAGAAAGACAATTAATAATAATAATTAATAATTAATTTGTCCAGTAAATAATTTTGTGTATCAGCTAAATGTTCTCTTCTTGATCATGATTGTTTTTATCTTCATATTACACTCCTCGTCCACTTTTTTCTTCAATAAATCCCCTCCTGCATCTGCATTATTTATTCTTCAAATTCAGGTATTATTTCAACCGCTCCAGTGGCCCAGTGGTTAGAGCATCTGCCTCAAATGCGAGAGGTCATGGGTTTAATCCCTGGCCAAGTCATACCAAAGACTTACAAAAATGGTACTAACAGCTGCCTAGCTTGGCACTCAGCATTAAGAGTTTAGTGTTAGAATGGTCTCTCTGGTGTCAGGATAATGTGACGGGGTGGGACATCATGCAACATGTCAGTGACATGATGCCCCATTGCTAGGCATCACTATAAACTGTCACACTGCAGACATCGAAGTGATATGACTGAAAAATTGTTAAAGCTGCATTAAAAATCCAAATCACACACACGTATTATTTCATTATTAATTCTGAATTGGGGATTTGTACATATTATTGACGTCAGACAGACATGTACAGGTAGTCATTTCTATCATCAGTATTGGCCTCAAAAGGTGACTCTCCATGATAATCTGCTGAAAACAATGGCTTTTACATTTTCATTTGCCCAATTTTTAGTTTACAAATAAAATACAATCAAGAAAAAATGTGATCACCTTTTGCAATTTTAGTGGTCACTATAACATCATAGGCTTACTGAGTATATTTGAAATTCCCTAAAATAATCAGCATCACAATTCAGTAAGCAAGTACACAAGTGATCCGTAGGTATTTTAAATAAGTTTTTCCAGACATGCATTATGAAGCCACATGACTTTAGAGCTGATTTTCATGTGGGCTTATGATCCTGCATTAATTGGGCATTGTCTGTTTCGAGTTGTTCATCAATCAGCATTTGATCATTTAAAAAACAACAGACCAGCCAACTCTTATGATAAGGGTATCTCTCTTTCACTCACACACACACACACACACACACACAACATGATTTTTTTGTGTTTTGTTGGGGGGGAGGGTTTATGGGGAGGGAGAGTACTAGGGTTGGTACTGAGAAACAGGGACAGTCGACTGACCAGAAATATGCATATATTTTTTTATTTGGCCATAGGTTTTGTGGAGTTGGTAAAGGAATCAGTCTAACTTTATTTACTTTGTACCTCACATGGCATTAAATTGCATTGTAATTGTAATGCAAAACACCAGCATGATCAAGATGATGCTTAGAGCCTTTTCTAGAAATAGTTGTTGTTGTTCTTGTTGTTGTTGTTGTGGGGTTTAATACCTTTTTCAGCATATGATAGGCTATGTATGGCAGCCAGTATTAATGGTGCAGGAAAAACCCGGATCTAGAAATGGTGTCCAATGAACAAAAACACTTTGAAGACAGTAGGTACAAAAAGCCACTTATAAAGTTAAAACAGCATAGAAGCATTAAAAGGGATATTAAGTTATTTAGGAAAAAGCAGGAAAGGCAACACTTACCTTTAATGGACATAACTTTCATATTGATTTGAGTATGTCTTGTGGCAGGAGAGTGATTGCTGCCACCACTTAAAAATCGAAAAAAAACCTGAAACAAAACAGACCCAAAGATTACATCAGATTAAGAGGTCGATCATGAAGTCTTTGAGTTCTGTTGGTTTAGAAATGTAATTTCTGCAGCTTAACTGGAGGTAATTATGGTTTTACAAACCGTTTATTGTTGAAAAATAATGTTTGCCTTTACTGCACTAGTCTCAGAACTTTTTAAATGCGTGTTTCCATGACAATAGTAGTATGCAAAATTTCATTACTTTATTGAAAACTGACCTAATTTTCAGAAAATGTTTGACTGTCTTACTGAGAATGTCTTGCTATGGTTGGCAGGTCTGGAACTATGTTCATTCCAGGAATAGAAAAGTTTGGCCCAAGGTAAAAATTTGCATAATTTTAAATAAAATGTAACAGTGGTTGCAATTATCCTTAAGACATTAACCCCATGGAGGTTTTTGTTGTTTTCGCCTGAAATTTGAGTAGGAAACGCATTTTGAAAGCTGTTTCTAAATACATCCTAAGACGTCAACTTACAAGTGATTTTCCAATAACCTAATGCCTAGTTGTATTTGAAACATCGTTTTTCATTGGCTATTTGGCTTGTGCATGAGCAGAGGGGTAAAAGTTGGAGTTCTTTTTCTTGGCTTAATGGACCCATTATTTTCGTATCGAGGCCACTTTTTATTCCAAATGCCCATCTTATCCTACTTTTTGCAACGGTTCATCTGTTTGCAGTTCATACCAGTCTGCCTTAGATCTGAGACCAAAAAGTCAAAAATCCAGACACAAAATCTGATTCCGACCATGGGTGAATTTTGGGTGGAAAAAAATGGGGTCCACAAAATGAGGCTTTTCCCTCTGTATTTTGTAGTGAAACAAAAATGTCCACATTTGTTGGTATCATTGTAGAGTTACATCTGTCTACCTTTCTATAATACTACCCACTTTAGTGTATCCTACATGACCTTGATGCTGCAGAGCTTGGCAGTAGGCTACTACCTCCTGCCATGTTAACTCGTCACGAGGGGTTAATTTGTTAACTGCTTAAAGTTGTTTTCAAGAAAATTCAAACACATCTTGCCATGAGTCTTCCGTATCAGAATTTGAATTCCTTATGCTTGATTGATAATTTCATTATAGAATTTATATTGGATATTTGTGTCAAAAAATTTTCTTCCTTATATTCTAATTTGCAAATAAATATGCCTTGCTTTGGCTAATGATTTTTCTTCCATTCTTTAAATTGTTTTAATCCATGATCATCGACCATCTATTTTTAATTGGTTCCTAAGCTAATCCGAATCAGCAAAACATTTCTGTCAGCCATTGAAATATAAACTTGAAAGACCTTCTTGCCAATATTCCTTGTGTCAAATTTGATGAAACTCTCTCAAGCACTTTTTCAGAAAAATGTTGGGGAAAGGTTTTGCTATTTTATTAATAGTGGAAATAAGATGGTAGATGAACATTTTTGTACAAGCATGAAAGTCCACCGTGCAAAGATTTCAATCAAATTTGGTCAAGTTCTCTTCAATTTTTTTTCTATGAAAAGTCATGTAATAATTTTCTTTATTTTGTATTGTAAACCACATTTGCTGGATGATCAGCATCAGCTGTACAAAACTTGATAGACCATCAAACCAAAATGCTCTCTGGCAAATTTGGATCCAGTTCTCTCTAGAAAAGTGTTTTAAGGTCAAGGTCCAGTGGTTTTTACCATGTTAATCTTAGGCTGCACCACTGTGACACCAACTTTTACTTTCAAGCAAGAATATTGCCTCCGTGGTGCTCATAGGGTACATAAAAAAGAACCAAGGAAATAAATATACAGGATCATTACAGCTGACTTTATTGACTGAATCGAGCACATCCCAAGCTGGCTTAAAATGAATAGAGTACACTCATTGTGAAAGAACTTCTTGAAATCCATTTAACAGAATTTTTACCAAATTTGACAGAAAGAATCTTGGCTTGAAGGCATTTCAGATTTGCATAAATTATAGCAGTCTGCCATCTAATATGGTCACCATTACTTAGAAAAGAAAAGCTTTTATATGATTTCACAAACATTGCTAATTAAGATATTACCAGAATTGATGGAGAACAAATTTTTTGTTGTTGTAAGGTTTAACGCCATTTTTCAGCACAAGATAGATTACATTGCGGCCAGTATAACTGGTTGAGGAAGAACCCTGAAAAGAACCAGCGGCCCATGAGAAGCTACTGGCAGGCTTTCTCACATTAGCCAGTCCTAAGACCCAAACCCACTCAGACAAAGGTGAGATGGCAGTGATCCGGAACGATGAACGCTTCAGACCACTCAGCAATTCGGGGTCCCCTGAACATCTTTGTGTAAAGGCCTTTAAGTTTTTTGGATGATGTAGATAAGCTGTCCAATATGTCTGTTGTTACTGAAAATAGAAAACTAATTTGAAATACATGTTCTCAACTTTGCTTGACCTATACACTGATAAACTGTGGACAAATTGTACAGTCAGCCAAATTGATGCGAATGTGTGGTTACCATGGTTACCATAATGACCAAAAGTGCTAATCCTTTAAATACATTTATACTTATTCATAATAGCCAAAATTGTGTCTTCATATCACATATTCTAATTCATCATTTTTAGGCCTAAATTGGATGCTTCAAGTTTATCTTTCTAACATGTCAATACATTTAAATGTTGTTACTTATTTCAGTATTTCTGTATAGCACTGAATTAACCAAAGTGATCAAAAATGAACCAGTACTGCTCGTACAAAAAATTTAAAATAATTCTTCAATTTATTTGGTTGCTATGAAAATAATTTTCCAGAAGATTTAACAAGAATACAACAAAGTATACAAAATCAAAGTCGAATGGAATTTAACTAATGCCAGGATAATGCGTACCATTCAGTGCAATATATAGCTAATACCAGCATTGTGCATACCATTCAATGTGATGTGAGGCTAGTACTAGCATCTTGCATACTGTTCAATCTAATATGCAGCTATTACTAGCATACTGCATACTGTTCAATCTAATATGCAGCTATTACTAGCATACTGCATACTGTTCAGTCTAATATGCAGCTATTACTAGCATACTGCATACTGTTCAATCAAATATGCAGCTATTACTAGCATACTGCATACTGTTCAATCTGATATGCAGCTATTACTAGCATACTGCATACTGTTCAATCTGATATGCAGCTATTACTAGCATACTGCATACTGTTCAATCAAATATGCAGCTATTACTAGCATAGTGTATATTGTTCAATCTAATATGCAACTATTACTAGCATACTGCATACTGTTCAATCTGATATGCAGCTATTACTAGCATAGTGTATACTGTTCAATCTAATATGCAGCTATTACTAGCATACTGCATACTGTTCAATCTAATATGCAGCTATTACTAGTATACTGCATACTGTTCAGTCTGATATGCAGCTATTACTAGCATACTGCATACTGTTCAATCAAATATGCAGCTATTACTAGCATACTGCATACTGTTCAATCTGATATGCAGCTATTACTAGCATAGTGTATACTGTTCAATCTGATATGCAGCTATTACTAGCATACTGCATACTGTTCAATCAAATATGCAGCTATTACTAGCATACTGCATACTGTTCAATCAAATATGCAGCTATTACTAGCATAGTGTATACTGTTCAATCTAATATGCAATTATTACTAGCATACTGCATACTGTTCAATCTGATATGCAGCTATTACTAGCATAGTGTATACTGTTCAATCTAATATGCAGCTATTACTAGCATACTGCATACTGTTCAATCTAATATGCAGCTATTACTAGTATACTGCATACTGTTCAGTCTGATATGCAGCTATTACTAGCATACTGCATACTGTTCAATCAAATATGCAGCTATTACTAGCATACTGCATACTGTTCAATCAAATATGCAGCTATTACTAGCATACTGCATACTGTTCAATCAAATATGCAGCTATTACTAGCATAGTGTATACTGTTCAATCTGATATGCAGCTATTACTAGCTTAGTACATACCATTCAATGTGCTATATTGCTAGTACCAGAATAGTGCATGCCGTTCAAACTTATATGTAGCTATTACCAGCATAGTGCATACTGTTATGTGATATATAGCTATTTGTAATAAAGATATTGTCTCCATCAAATTAAAAAATTATAAAATTTGTATTTAAGCTGTATTGTACACAATCATCAATGTAATTCTTAACAAAATATATATATAATCCATATATTATAGATAAATTTATGTACATAACTCCCAAGTCCTTACACACCATGAAATTCCAGACCCAGGAACTTTAGATGAATGAAAATTGGCAAATAATTATATAATTACATCCTTTTTTTTCATGTTCTGCATGCAGGATAAATTGAAACTTGCATTGTATGAAAGAAATTGTTTATCGTCGATATTCAGACTTGTATGAAAATTTTAAGTACCCTTAAACTAAGGTTGATGAGATAAGTTAACATGCTTTGATTATAGAAAACAAGTTGTTTCATTCAATCTTATATAATTCAAGTGATATTTTTTTATTATATAGATTTAGATCAAAGTCATTGTATGAAGTAGTCCAAGGTACAAGTCATAATAAAGTCACCAGAATCGGGCAGTCATGCATTCAATGTGCACAAAGCATTTATGCTTTTTGTTCCCTATTCATTCTGTTGTATTCAGATTTCTGATGAAATTTCTTTGCAATTTGCAGTTGTGTTGCTTTAAATGAAACCTATTCCAAATTTGTTTTGCAGCCAAAAAACGCTGGTTGGCAGGAATTCAAGATAGGATATAGGCAGTTCAGAAAAGTAGAAATTTGTAACTTATAAAAACATGGACACAGACAAAAGTTGTTTTTGTGTCCAAGACAAATGGCATTTCAGTTATGAGAATTAATGGTGTTTTTGTGTCCTAATCAAATGGCATTTCAATATGGGAATTAATGGTGTTTTTGTGTCCTAATCAAATGGCATCTCAATATGGGAATTAATGGTGTTTTTGTGTCCTAATCAAATGGCATCTCAGTATGAGAATTAATGGTGTTTTTGTGTCCTAATCAAATGGCATTTCAATATGGGAATTAATGGTGTTTTTAAATTATAGTTCAGTGATCACAGCATCATCGTTTTACTTTTACATGGGTCACAAATCATGAAAAAACAATGCAAGTCTTCCTTGGCCAAGAAGACAGTTTAATTCAAGCAAAAATGATTTGAGGTTTACCGTCGTTAAAGTTTGGATTTTATGCATTTTTTTGTTTAAAACAATATTCTTTGCTGTTACTACTGCATTTAACATCAACCAATCTCGTGATGCATTAAAGTGTTTTGAGATTCTTTGATGATTGATATTAGTAATTTAGTTGTACATTATACCTTTGCACCATAGTGGTTCCAAACATGCGCACATACCCTTGGTTTTCAAGTTTGAACTATTTAAACATTTCCATAAACACAATTTTCCCCAAACTTCATGTATGTTTTCTGCATTTAGTTTTGTAGATAATGTATTTTGTTTGGTAAAGGACTACTTTGCTTGGTAAATGACTACTTTGTAAATGACTGCTTTGCTTGGTAAATGACTATTTTGCTTGGTAAATGACTACTTTGCTTCAACTCTTTCAAACCAGATCTTCCGTTAATGCAATGTTTACATTGTAAATGAATCTTAGGCTGATTGGCCCTATGAAAACAAGAGGCCAAAGCAGACCTGAGAATTTTCACCTGGCTGATACATTATGCCAGATGCAATAACTGTTTACAAGGAAATCAGGGTTAGTAGAGTGCCTATTGTCAAAAATGTCTTCATTGTTTGGTTAAGACAAAAAGTTGTTGAAGTGCTTCTTCTGTTTTCATCGTATTTGCTGATCAGTCTTCACAACCATTCAACCAATTAAAAGCTGCTGTTTGAGGTCATGTCAAGTACATTTAAAGCCATGATTTACTTGCTCTTTCTTGTTCTAGATCCTTTGACTTTATGAAAAGTGAACACCTTTTCCAGTTTTGCTTTTGGACAGAATTTATAATTACACTTTGGCAGATACTTACAGCCATCCACCACTGATTTTAAATTAATGGGGGCATGTGACTGCTCCCCTAATTGTCTGTACTTTTGGCGGCAAAAATACTAATTTTGTTATGGCAGATTTTGGTGGGTAAATTACTTGGCAACCAGTACTTGGGAATGCCCTGGACTGTTGATGTTAAAATCCATTAGTTGGTTCCCCTTTAAATCAGAAAAGGAGGGTTATCATATGAGGATGAATAGATGATGATGAGGGCTGCATCCAGGAGAAGAAAGGGTGGAAGGCATGTTGTAAGTAGATGATGATGAAGTCTGCCTTCAGGAGAAGAAGGGGGTGGTGGGCATATGTTTGTAAATAGATGATGATGAGGGCTGCATCCAGGAGAAGAAAGGGGTGGAAGGCATGTTGTAAATAGATGATGATGAAGTCTGCCTTCAGGAGAAGAAAGGGGTGGAAGGCATGTTGTAAATAGATGATGATGAAGGTTGCATTCAGGAGAAAGGGGTGGCAGGCATATGTTTGTAAATAGACGATGGTGAGGGCTGCATCCAGGAGAAGAAAGGGGTGGCAGGCACATGTTTGTAAATAGACAATGATGAGGGCCGCTTCCAGGAGAAGAAATGGCTGGCAGGCATATGAAAGGCAGGCATACGTTTGTAAAGAGACGATGATGAAGGCTGAATCCAGGTATAAGAAAGGGTTGGCAGGCATGATTTTGTAATAGACGATGATGAAAGCTGCATCCGAGAGAAAAAGAGATGGCAGGCATATGTTTGTAAATAGATGATGATGAGGGCTGCATCCAGGAGAAGAAAGGGCTGACATGCATATGTTTTTAAATAGATGAGGATGAAGTCTGCATTCAGGAGAAGAAAGCAGTGGCAGGCATATTTATGTAAATAGATGATGATGAGGGGTGCATCCAGGAGAAGAAAGGGGTGGCAGGCATATGTTTGTCATAGATGATGATGAAGGCTGCATCCAGGAGAAGAAAGGGGTGGCAGGCATATAAAAAGCTGGCATATGTTTGTAAAGAGGCGATGATGAAGGCTGCATTCAGGCAAAGAAAAGAGTAGCAGGTGTATATTTTAATAGATGATGATGAGGGCTGTATCCAGAAGAAAAAGCAGCTAGCAGAAGTCATGTTTATGTTTGTGAATAGATGACAGTGAGGGCTGCATGCAGGAGAAGTGTGTTTGCTTGTGTTTATGTGTGTGTGAATTGGTCTTTAAACAAAAAATGTAGTCCAGATGCATGTGATTGCTTCCCTCTTTAGCCATCCTTACAGTATTTACCTTTCTTTCCAAAATTTACCCAAAATGTTTTTGAGAAATGTAATGATAGTAACTTTGTTTGGAGAATTCACAGTGTGGATCAATGATGAAACCAGATTAAACAGCTGTTTTTATCTATTTGAAACCGGAGTCTTGCTTGTTTGTAAAAATCCTGGATGATTATTTGCTTTCATGAATAGAAGTAGGGTTATCTCTGGATCATCTGGAATTCACAGCTAGGAAATTACCATATTTCAGGATGTTTTGACATTAGGATGTTTTTGTGATTTTTATAAAGATATATTTGGTTCTGTTCTTCAAGTTATCTACAGAAAAGTTTTGTTGTGTAGAATATTCAGGGTTTTATTTCATCATTCATCCACCTTTATATAAAAGTGAACATAAATCCAAGTCAAAATTGTGCATTTAAAACTAATTCCCCTGTTTGTTTAATCGTTAAATACCCATTCCAAGAGGAGACAGAGGTTGTAGAATTTAAGTTGGGATTTTGCTTGTTTTTTAATCATTCAAGGGATTTTAAATGTTTTGCCTTTATCTGTTATTTATGAACATTACAGATTTTTTTTTAACATGTGTATGCTATTTTATCTTGTGCTTGGTTATACAATTATTTGAAAGGAATTACCTGATTTTTGTGCAATTAAATTTTACAGTTTTGACACAAGACATTTGTTGTTTCAAGATAACAATTTTTGTGCTCAGGTACTTTACCTACCTTCCTACATACCTATAATCTAGCTTGACATACAGGTAGGTGTCTGTGATAACAGATCTTTAGATAGTTCCTGCTATCTTTTAACATCAAAGTGTAAATATTGAATTAAATGAAAAGACTTTTCCTACAGGAGGTAGACTCCGGCTTGTTACCCATTTTTGAAAGCAATGATCAATTTTTTAAAATTTGGTACCAGTTATATACAGAGCTAGTGGATATGAATTAATAACTTCACTGTTATAGAAGATGTATACTGTGCTAGTGGATATGAATTAATAACTTCACTGTTATAAAAGATGTATACTGTGCTAGTGGATATGAATTAATAACTTCACTGTTATAGAAGATGTATACTGTGCTAGTGGATGGGAAGTAATAACTTCACTCTTATAAAAGATGTATACTGTGCTAATTAATGGGAAATAATAACTTACAGTGCTAGTGGATGGGAAGTAATAACTTGACTGGTATAGATGTATACAGTGCCAGTGGATGGGAAATAATAACTTGACTGGTATAGAAGATGTATACAGTGTTAGTTGAAGGGAATTAATAACTTGACTGGTTTAGAAGATGTATACAGTAATAACGTACAGTGCTAGTGGATGGGAATTAATAACTTCAATCTTATAGAAGGTATTAAAAATTAATTGATTAAATTAAGGGCTCTTTAGAGCCTCTCTTGCTTTAGAGCCTCTCTTGCTCAATCATTTATGAACATGTACATGTTTCAGATGGTGTGAAAGTGTTTTGTAAGGTTTGCCTTACATTGATGCATGTTGCTGGAGCACACAATATGATGACAGCTCATTTTGACTTGTAATTGGCTGGCATATATACATACTGTATTCTGCCTAATATATACACCCACCTTAATAAATCCCTACCCACTTCACCCCATTCCAAATTGTTTTATATCATACTTGTGACGACACTAGGACAAACTGTATTTCAAAATTTTTATCAATGGTTTGGCTTCTAACTCTGTAGGATTTTTTTTATCAACATAAATTTTATTAATTCGAAGGTGAAAATTAAAGCACATTATTTTGCCATAATATGGACTCTTTCAGATAATAATTAAATAGCAAATTTTCAGAAGTGAATCAGATTCTGGTGGCATTTCAAATAATATATTGCAATAAAGATTTGTATGTTTTATAGTTCACTGCAAAGATTTATTTTCATACAAAGCAGAATTAATTTTAGTTTCCTACACAGTATTAACTTGGTATATTTCTTATAGTGATGCTTTTAGCTCTGCTGGTCATATACCAAAAGAGTTTATTGCATGGCCTGTTGCCCAACATTCTTCATACTCAGTCTGTCAGCACAAGTTTGCTATCCCCCTCAGCATCTTGGAGGATTGCCTCAAAACTGTACTTACATATTCATCGTAAGGTCTAGTTGGTCATGAATGAAAATGATGCAGATCGGAAATCCAACATGACCCCCAAACCATTCTATCTTGAAAAACTTGTTACTGCTACTCCTTGTGAGTGGATGCTCATATCTGCAAGACTTATTGGCTGGACAATAATAAAAATGGTTGCACATGGACGTCCAGTATGATTGCCACAGCAACGTGTTGAAAGCACTGTTATCATTACTCTTACTGAGTAGATGGTTACAGATAACCAGTCAAATAATTATCCCACCTTTGGCCTTACGCTTCTCAATTTATGACAGGAATATTGTAATGGCACAAATTTTAGTTGAATAATTTCATGGTACATTCTTTCATGGTCAACATGACACATAAACATTAATATTTGCATATGGGCTAGAGTCAAAATAAATTTGATAGCTACCAATGGTTGACCTCTCTTGTTTGGAAGCATAAGCGGATTTTAATTAGGACTCGATCAGTTAATGGTTAGAGACAGAGTGTAATGTTTATGCATGGTCAGTAGCGGTAAAATGACAACATTTGAGATGAACCAGAGAAACATTTTAGGATGTCGTGGGCCATTTGAAACTGATGTCATAAAATGACATTTTCCAGAATAATAAAGGCAGACTAGAGAGGATTATTCTGTCTTCTGTGAATAGATGACGTTTTTGGTAGTTAAAGAAGTAATCTTGATTGGCTAAGCTAATCGGGGGGGGGGGGGGGTGTGTATTCCCAGATGGAATCCAAGTTTTAAGTAATCTCCCTTGCAATATTATGGCAGTCCAAGTGTTTCTGCCTCGGGGGAACGTCTGATGGATGTCATAGAAAATGAATAAGTAAATTCTCGCATTGAATAAATTGTCCAAGGGGATCTGGAGCTTTGGGAGACCTGGAGCCAGAGAAAAGAAAGGGAATTCTCTGATTAAAAGCAAGCGAGGTCTCAGGAAGGCACAAAGGAAAATAGCTCAATACTCGACTGTACAGTGGAAAGAGAGCCCAGCCTGCAGCCAAAATAGCTCAATACTCGACTGTACAGTGGAAAGAGAGCCCAACCTGCAGCCAAAAGATTGATAACCTGAAGAGGCTGGTGAAAAGAGAGAGAAGGAAAATAAATACAGAATCATCAGCCTATCCCCAATAGTGTCTTGGTAAAGATGACTGGAAGCACCAGGTGATGCTGACATGCAGGAAATTTAAGTTCTATCAGTCACTTGATTATATAGTGTGTTATGTATATTTTATTTAATTTAAATTTGATTCTATTTAATTGTATGTAAGTTTTAAAATCTTTTAATTTCATCACATGTCAAAGCAATGTAATTTTGTTAATTAGGAATTTGATATTTTCCAGAAATTAGTTTGACCTGACTGTTTAATCGCAAACACCAAACTTTGTATCTTTTGATGACCAAGTTCCTGACCTTGATTGAGAATCAAGTAAACAACTTTTTAAAAATCCATTCTTAATGTGTGAATGGTTATAGTGAAATCGATTCTGACTGGGACTACGTGCCTTTAGACATAAATACTTCTACACTGTTCTCGAAATTCTGAAAACATGACCCTCATCTGGGAATCTTTTTTGTGTCTCAGGTTACTGTATAACCTTTGTTTATAGAGAAAGTTAGTCAGTCTGGCTTCTAAACACTGGGACATAAGGTGTTTGTTTTGTTTGTGACCAGTTTTAAGTTAGAGTTTAAGTTTTATTCAAATTATTTGGATTCTAAAAGATTAATTCTTTTTCCTGGAAATATTTGAGTACTCATGCAGAATTCTTCGACAAAGACTTTTCTTTAAATTTTATTCGGAATATTGTTTGTGAATCAGCAAAGAACTGTAGACACATCTGTGATATAAAGGCTGCAGTATCCATCGCCTTCCATTTTGGATTTTTTCGTCGGGGCTTAAACTTGAATTCATTAGAACATTTCAATACTAGGACTTCTAAAATTTAATTTGTGCATTATTTTGAGATTTGACTCTTAAAACTGTAGGTTCCTATTTGTTTTCAGTTTTACAGTGGTTTTCCAGGGAAATAAATTATTTATATTTTTCAAGGCTTGTTGTTTGCACTCTTTATTTTGTTGCTGTTTATTAGAGCCTAAACACGTAACACAAGAAGTGACTTTTGTTATAATAGTTTAACAGAATGGCTAATTGAATTTTGCATAAATTTTGTAACTATTTGGTAAGAGAAAGTGAATAATTGAAATGTCATGTTCGGTTCCATTTTGTTTATGTAATTGATTAAATTGTTACACTTTACTTATTGTATTATGTATATTTGATTTAATTATATCTGATTTAATGTATATTTATTTCAATTTAATTGTTTGTCAGTTTTATTTTTTATTATTTTTTATTATGTGCTGTTGTAATATAAATTTATTCTCTAGAGATGATACATTTTTCAGAAAATAGTTTGACCTTGACTGTTTTATAAACAGCAGGTGTTGATCTAAATCCTGACCTTGTTTCAGAATTTGTGGCAACCACATAAACAAGTTCTATCTTTATTTAAAATGATTGGTTGTTGTTGAGGTCATGATGGGACTTCGTGTTTAGGATGTAAACAATTTATATTTTATTTCTTAGAGCAAAATGATTGGCTTTCATCAGGGTCACACTGGTTGTACGTGACCTTTAACAAGTACTTAGTTTCTATAAGCTTCCAGAACATGATCACGTGACCCCCTTTTTACATTTAGAAGATATATAACCTATGTTTTAGAGAATTATTCTCAGTTGAAGCTAAGTTGTATGTTGTGCAGTTTGGAGTTATTTCAAAAGGATTAATTCTGTTATTTTTCTGGAAAATACATGTGCTCATGTGAGATTCTTAATACATTAATCCCTGGTGATGAGTTTACGTGGCAGTAGGTAGTAGCCTACTGCCGAGCTCTGTAGCATTAAGGTCATGTATGATACACTAAAGTGGGTGGTATTATAGAAAGGTAGACAGATGTCGCTCTACAATGATACCAAATAATCTGGAATTTCTTGTTGCACTACAAAATACAGAGGGAAGAACCTCATTTTTTGGACCTGATTTTAGACTTTTTGGTCTCAGATCTAAGGCAGACCAGTATGAACTGTAAACAGATAGATGAACCATTGCAAAAAGTAGGATAAGATGGGCATTTGGAATAGAGTGGTCTCAATACAAAAATTAGGGTCCATTAAGCAAAAAAAACAGAACAAAGAATTCAACTTTACCCTTCTGTTCATGCGCGAGCCAAAAACGATGTTTCTAACACAACTAGGCAGTATGTTATTGGAAAATCACCTGGAAGTTGCTTTCTTAGGATTATTTCAGAAGTAGTTTTCAAAATGTGTTTCCTACTCGAATTTCAGGCGAAAACGACAAAAACCTCCAGGGGTTAATGTGTTAATGAAAGACAGTTCATATAAGAAATTTATTTTGATTTCCAAAACTGGAGTGATAATTCTTGTTTCTACAAGGTACTGTAGACTTCAACACTACGTCAGCATACGTGATCATCTTCCATCTTGGATTCTTCGTCAGGATTCGAACTTGAAATCAGTAAAACATTTTGTTATTAGGTCTTCAAAAATTTTATTCTTGGATTATTTTGGATTTGATTCTATAAAACCATAAGTTCATAAAGTTCATATTTTTTTCATTTTTGCAGAATTTTTCCAAGGTAAATAAATTATTGTATTTTTCAAAGCTTGTTGTTTTCACTCTTTCTTGTGTTATTGTTTATTCAAGCCTAAACATGTGACACTTGTTTTGTTCTATTCTGTATCTCTGCTATTCCACCCCTTAATTTTATATCTTGTTTTACTGTTTGCTCAGTCAGTTCAATGACACCATGGTCGATCATCTTGATAATGATAACCAAAAACCAATGAGTGGGGGAGATCCCACATCTCCACCACCTCATGACAAAGGTAATAACTTTACAACTTGTTTTGTCTGCCGTAACAATTCCTAATAAGGAAACTCAGAATGCATCATTGCACTGGTCATTGCATTGGACTGGAACATTTCAGGTCATATTTCGATGTTCCAACTGGTTTCTGTAATGTATGGGTAGACCATGAAAAATCACTGTTTTGTTTCCCTGATTTTTTTTTTAAAAAAAACTTAATTTTCAAAAGTACTAGATTTTAACAATACAACATGTGCAATAGTTGATCTTAAAACGGTGTCCTTCCATCAGTAGAGTCCTGTGTATAAATGTGTTTTGTTGTCTTTTCACCAGTAGAGTCCTGTGTATAAATGTGTTTTGTTGTCCTTCCACCAGTATAGTCCTGTGTATAAATGTGTTTTGTTGTCCTTCCACCAGTAGAGTCCTGTGTATAAATGTGTTTTGTTGTCCTTCCACCAGTAGAGTCCTGTGTATAAATGTGTTTTGTTGTCCTTCCACCAGTATAGTCCTGTGTATAAATGTGTTTTGTTGTCCTTCCACCAGTAGAGTCCTGTGCATAAATGTGTTTTGTTGTCCTTCCATCAGTAGAGTGCTGCGTATAAATGTGTTTTGTTGTCCTTCCACCAGTATAGTCCTGTGTATAAATGTGTTTTGTTGTCCTTCCACCAGTAGAGTCCTGTGTATAAATGTGTTTTGTTGTCCTTCCACCATGAGAGTCCTGTGTATAAATGTGTTTTGTTGTCCTTCCACCAGTATAGTCCTGTGTATAAATGTGTTTTGTTGTCCTTCCACCAGTAGAGTCCTGTGTATAGTCCATAGCAATAAAACAGATATTCTGACAAAATTCTGATTTTAAATAAGAAAGTTATTTAACATGTACAAGAAGTGTCCAAGAAGAGTAAATTTAAATGGAAAAATTTATAAGGCGTTCCAAATAATAAACCGTATAATAATCTAACTACATCTGCATGAAAAATTTACGTATAGTGTAAATGAGCTCTTTTAAAGAAATAGAATGCTGTATTTTTTTTAGCGGTTTCAGTGTTTGGTTGATGTACTCTCCTCACATGTATATTTGCACTGGATGCATCTATTGGGCAGAATACAGTAAGTGAAGAAAAAGATAAGAAAACAGTAGTATGTCCTTTCTCTTAAAGAATGATCTGTGTGATAGCCGAGTATTTCTAAGCCTGTCATGGCACATACGGGTGTAAGGTTGGTTGATTGAATCTGTACCCCATCATGTAAAGGTACAACCTCTGGATTATCACTGTTCTGAGTGCACAATTGAATGTCTTATGTGGAAAAGATAAAACTACCTTGTCTCTTCCATATTTGTAAATACTACCTAAATCTCAAGCACATTGAAGGTGGACATATTTTGTATATCAGATGGGTCTAGAAGGTAATAAATTCAGTATTTCCTTGGCTGTAAGCTTTTCAGCTAAGCTGAAAGCTATCAAAATGGGAAATAAATCATTGAGATAGGCAAATGAAGACTGATACATTGTCATATTCCAATTGTTAGAGCTACGTTAAAAATTGAAATCTCTCTCTCTCTCATAATTCAATGCTGTCACCATTGTTCAATGACAGCATTATTCAGTGACAACATTCTATTTATTCCCTATTCATTGCCACATTAAAAACCATCTAGCATCAGCACAGCATCTTACAAGTAAAACAGACGTGAAAACTTGTAAGCCACATCACTGCCTTTCTACTGGATTTATTTACTGTTGGATTTCAATGTGTTTAAGACTAAACTTAGTAGTTACAGTTCTGTTTATGTGAAACAGGGTTTCTATAGACTTTTATTCTGAGAGTTACATAGAAATGCATAATTTTAAAAAAGTTTTGATTCCCCTGTAGCAGATTCTCCCTATTTCGAGGAGTAAGGGACTCCCCCTATCGCTCCATGTGATACTTGGGAGGAAATACTTCCACCAAGAACTTCAACAACATATCCTTATGTCCCACCAGAAGAGTGGTCAGGGCATACAGTGTTACTAATGTGTGTATGTCTGTCTGTTATGCCTTCAGTTAGTTTGTGCTAAAAGTCTTTAGGTACTGTCCATGTTTCATGAACACATTTCTTGGTCATTTTAGGTACTGTCCATGTTTCATGAATACATTTCTTGGTCGTTTTAAGCACTGTCCATGTTTCATGAACACATTTCTTGGTCGTTTTAAGCACTGTCCATGTTTCATGAACCCATTTCTTGGTCATTTTAGGTACTGTCCATGTTTCATGAACACGTTTCTTGGTCATTTTAAGCACTGTCCATGTTTCATGAACCCATTTCTTGGTCATTTTAGGTACAGTCCATGTTTCATGAACACGTTTCTTGGTCATTTTAAGCACTGTCCATGTTTCATGAACCCATTTCTTGGTCATGTTAGGTACTGTCCATGTTTCATGAACCCATTTCTTGGTCATTTTAAGCACTGTCCATGTTTCATGAACACATTTCTTGGTCATTTTAAGCACTGTCCATGTTTCATGAACACATTTCTTGGTCATTTTAAGCACTGTCCATGTTTCATGAACACATTTCTTGGTCATTTTAGGTACTGTCCATGTTTCATGAACCCATTTCTTGGTCATTTTAAGCACTGTCCATGTTTCATGAACACATTTCTTGGTCATTTTAAGCACTGTCCATGTTTCTTGAACACATTTCTTGGTTGTTTTAAGCACTGTCCATGTTTCATGAACCCATTTTTTGGTCATTTTAAGCACTGTCCATGTTTCATGAACACATTTCTTGGTCATTTTAGGTACTGTCCATGTTTCATGAACCCATTTCTTGGTCATTTTAAGCACTGTCCATGTTTCATGAACACATTTCTTGGTCATTTTAAGCACTGTCCATGTTTCATGAACCCATTTCTTGGTCATTTTAAGCACTGTCCGTGTTTCATGAACACATTTCTTTGTCATTTTAAGCACTGTCCATGTTTCATGAACACATTTCTTGGTCAAAGCACTGTCCATGTTTCATGAACACATTTCTTGGTCGTTTTAAGCACTGTCCATGTTTCATGAACCCATTTCTTGGTCATTTTAGGTACTGTCCATGTTTCATGAACACGTTTCTTGGTCATTTTAAGCACTGTCCATGTTTCATGAACCCATTTCTTGGTCATTTTAGGTACAGTCCATGTTTCATGAACACGTTTCTTGGTCATTTTAAGCACTGTCCATGTTTCATGAACCCATTTCTTGGTCATGTTAGGTACTGTCCATGTTTCATGAACCCATTTCTTGGTCATTTTAAGCACTGTCCATGTTTCATGAACACATTTCTTGGTCATTTTAAGCACTGTCCATGTTTCATGAACACATTTCTTGGTCATTTTAAGCACTGTCCATGTTTCATGAACACATTTCTTGGTCATTTTAGGTACTGTCCATGTTTCATGAACCCATTTCTTGGTCATTTTAAGCACTGTCCATGTTTCATGAACACATTTCTTGGTCATTTTAAGCACTGTCCATGTTTCTTGAACACATTTCTTGGTTGTTTTAAGCACTGTCCATGTTTCATGAACCCATTTTTTGGTCATTTTAAGCACTGTCCATGTTTCATGAACACATTTCTTGGTCATTTTAGGTACTGTCCATGTTTCATGAACCCATTTCTTGGTCATTTTAAGCACTGTCCATGTTTCATGAACACATTTCTTGGTCATTTTAAGCACTGTCCATGTTTCATGAACACATTTCTTGGTCAAAGCACTGTCCATGTTTCATGAACACATTTCTTGGTCGTTTTAAGCACTGTCCATGTTTCATGAACCCATTTCTTGGTCGTTTTAAGCACTGTCCATGTTTCATGAACACATTTCTTGGTCATTTTAGGTACTGTCCATGTTTCATGAACCCATTTCTTGGTCATTTTAAGCACTGTCCATGTTTCATGAACACATTTCTTGGTCATTTTAGGTACTGTCCATGTTTCTTGAACCCATTTCTTGGTCATTTTAAGCACTGTCCATGTTTCATGAACACATTTCTTGGTCATTTTAAGCACTGTCCATGTTTCATGAACACATTTCTTGGTCATTTTAGGTACTGTCCATGTTTCATGAACCCATTTCTTGGTCATTTTAAGCACTGTCCATGTTTCATGAACACATTTCTTGGTCAAAGCACTGACCATGTTTCATGAACACATTTCTTGGTCGTTTTAAGCACTGTCCATGTTTCATGAACACATTTCTTGGTCGTTTTAAGCACTGTCCATGTTTCATGAACACATTTCTTGGTCGTTTTAAGCACTGTCCATGTTTCATGAAAACATTTCTTGGTCGTTTTAAGCACTGTCCATGTTTCATGAACACATTTCTTGGTCATTTTAAGCACTGTCCATGTTTCATGAACACATTTCTTGGTCATTTTAAGCACTGTCCATGTTTCATGAACACATTTCTTGGTCATTTTAAGCACTGTCCATGTTTCATGAACACATTTCTTGGTCATTTTAAGCACTGTCCATGTTTCATGAACCCATTTCTTGGTCATTTTAGGTACTGTCCATGTTTCATGAACACATTTCTTGGTCGTTTTAGGTACTGTCCATGTTTCATGAACCCATTTCTTGGTCATTTTAAGCACTGTCCATGTTTCATGAACACGTTTCTTGGTCATTTTAAGCACTGTCCATGTTTCATGAACACATTTCTTGGTCATTTTAGGTACTATCCATGTTTCATGAACCCATTTCTTTGTCATTTTAAGCACTGTCCATGTTTCATGAACACATTTCTTGGTCATGTTAGGTACTGTCCATGTTTCATGAACCCATTTCTTGGTCATTTTAAGCACTGTCCATGTTTCATGAACCCATTTCTTGGTCATTTTAAGCACTGTCCATGTTTCATGAACACATTTCTTGGTCGTTTTAGGTACTGTCCATGTTTCATGAACATATTTCTTGGTCATTTTAGGTACTGTCCATGTTTCATGAACACATTTCTTGGTCATTTTAGATACTGTCCATGTTTCGTGAACATATTTATAGGTCATTTTAGGCATGGTCCCTGTTTCATGAATATATATATTTATAGGTCATTTTAGGTAGTCCTTGTTTCATGATTTTGTTTATAGTTGATTTGATCATAGCAAATGTTCTTATGAAGAATTCTATCATTGATTTGTAAAGGTAAAGGTGAGTTTGTATGCCTTAAAGTAGGGGAATTGCCACCTCCAGTGAGGGTGTGTTCAACAGCTCTCAGGGTTGAGGGTAGGGTGGATCAAGAAGAAAGTTGCCTTTGCCTTCTCAAGAGGCTGCCAGTCAGCAGAAGGGATGGTATGACTCTTTCCATGCTTTGTTCCCAGTTTTCTGCCTCTTGTTATATGGTCCATTCATCCATTCATCCCCTTGAACCTCCTGTCCTTGGTTCAGTTGCTTTGCTATGACCTGTGTTTATCCATCACTTAATCCTTAGAGGCATTGGAACTTAAAGCAGAAACTTTGGTTAAAATAGCCTCACAAACCAATCTGTATTTGTTTGTATCCTTCAGTCTTATTCAATAGCCTCACAAGCCAATCTGTATTTGTTTTGTATCCTTCAGTCTTATTCAATAGCCTCACAAGCCAATCTGTATTTGTTTGTATCCTTCAGTCTTATTCAATAGCCTCACAAGCCAATCTGTATTTGTTTGTATCCTTCAATCTTATTCAATAGCCTCACAAGCCAGTCTGTATTTGTTTGTATCCTTCAGTCTTATTCAATAGCCTCACAAGCCAATCTGTATTTATTTGTATCCTTCAGTCTTATACAATAGCCTCACAAGCCAGTCTGTATTTGTTAGTCTCCTTCAGTCTTATACAATAGCCTCACAAGCCAATCTGTTTTCATTTGTCTCCTTCAGTCTTATACAATAGCCTCACAAGCCAATCTGTTTTTGTTAGTCTCCTTCAGTCTTATACAATAGCCTCACAAGCCAATCTGTTTTCATTTGTCTCCTTCAGTTTTATACAATAGCCTCACAAGCCAATCTGTTTTCATTTGTCTCCTTCAGTCTTATACAATAGCCTCACAAGCCAGTCTGTATTTGTTTGTATCCTTCAGTCTTATACAATAGCCTCACAAGCCAATCTGTTTTTGTTAGTCTCCTTCAGTCTTATACAATAGCCTCACAAGCCAATCTGTTTTCATTTGTCTCCTTCAGTCTTATACAATAGCCTCACAAGCCAGTCTGTATTTGTTTGTATCCTTCAGTCTTATACAATAGCCTCACAAGCCAATCTGTTTTTGTTAGTCTCCTTCAGTCTTATACAATAGCCTCACAAGCCAATCTGTTTTCATTTGTCTCCTTCAGTCTTATTCAATAGCCTCACAAGCCAATCTGTATTTGTTTGTATCCTTCAGTCTTATTCAATAGCCTCACAAGCCAATCTGTTTTTGTTTGCCTCCTTCAGTCTTATACAATAGCCTCACAAGCCAATCTGTTTTCATTTGTCTCCTTCAGTCTTATACAATAGCCTCACAAGCCAATCTGTTTTCATTTGTCTCCTTCAGTCTTATTCAATAGCCTCACAAGCCAGTCTGTATTTGTTTGTCTCCTTCAGTCTTATACAATAGCCTCACAAGCCAATCTGTTTTTGTTTGTCTCCTTCAGTCTTATACAATAGCCTCACAAGCCAATATGTTTTCATTTGTCTCCTTCAGTCTTATTCAATAGCCTCACAAGCCAATCTGTATTTGTTTGTATCCTTCAGTCTTATTCAATAGCCTCACAAGCCAATCTGTATTTGTTTGTATCCTTCAATCTTATTCAATAGCCTCACAAGCCAGTCTGTATTTGTTTGTATCCTTCAGTCTTATACAATAGCCTCACAAGCCAATCTGTTTTCATTTGTCTCCTTCAGTCTTATTCAATAGCCTCACAAGCCAGTCTGTATTTGTTTGTATCCTTCAGTCTTATAAAATAGCCTCACAAGTCAATCTGTTTTTGTTTGTCTCCTTCAGTTTGTCTCCTTCAGTCTTATACAATAGCCTCACAGGCCAGTCTGGTTTTGTTTGTCTCATTCAGTCTTATCCAGATTGTTAGAGGCTATCACTAAAACATCAGTCATACCATTTTGATGTACATATGGCTCTCTGCTGAGCTTTTCCACTTCCATTTAGATGCAACCTGGAGGCTTCTTTGGTTTTGCTACATCACAGCAAAAAAATTTGAGCACAGCTCCACATCTGTAACACCCTTCCTAATATGCCCCTTGGCAATCTAAACTTGCCAAGAAGCACACCTACCCTGATTGGTCAATATGTCCCTGTCTCAAGTTGTTTTAAAGAAAACACAACTCCAGTTTAAGACGCCAATTGTCAGTCCTTATTCAGAACCGTACCTGAAGCCATAGACAGGGGTCATTCTACCAGGCAAAGTGGGCAACTAAATTGTCTTATAAATGAAAACTTTGTTGCTGGCATTAGTCATTTGTCATTTATCTTGTTCTGACAAAGTGTTTTGAATAGCTACCTGAATCTGTTTAAATCAAGTGAGAATCATTTCATATAATCTACCTTGAGTGTTAAAGATTTTACATTTTCACTTTTTTTTGGGCGCTTTCTTCATCCAGAGAGTTATACATTAAAATTTTGAATTAGACAGCATAAATTACCATTGTCATAACAAGCCATGATTCCTATTGACAATGCAACTTATCATTGTCATAATAAGTCTTGATGGCTGTTGACTGTGTAAATCACCATTTTCATAACAGGCCAGGATGCCTATTGACAATGTAAATTACCATTTTCATAACAAGCCATGATGCCTATTGGCAAATGCAGCTTTCCATTGTCATAACAAGCCATGATGTCTATTGGCAAATGCAACTTTCGATTGTCATAACAAGCCATGATGCCTATTGACTGCAGTTTACCATTGGTAGAACAAGCCATAATGCCTACTGACTGCAGTTTACCATTGCTAGAACAAGCCATGATGCCTATTAACTGCAGTTTACCATTGGTAGAACAAGCCATAATGCCTATTGACTGCAGTTTACCATTGTCCTAATAAGCCATGATGCCTATTGACAGTGCAGCTTACCATTGTCATAACAAGCCATAATGCCTATTGACTGCAGTTTACCATTGTCATAACAAGCCATGATGCCTATTGACAGTGCAGTTTACCATTGTCATAACAAGCCATGATGCCTATACTGTTGACTTTATTACTACTCTAGTTTTATTTGGTTTTTAATTTGCGCAGGATGAAGAGGGAGAAGCTTGTTTAGACAATTTAAGTTGGATAGCATCAATTTGATTTATTAGTTTGATCAACATTCTACCAAAAGATTGTGACATTATGGTTGTGAATAAACTCTAGTGAAGATGTTTGATTGGATGTGGTGTGATTGGTTAATGTTTTTATGCTGTTAATAGAAAGTCTTAGCCATAAAAGTATAGCCAATGTAGCTAAACAATCACTGTCAGTCAAATGCTCAACTACACAATGTACATTGCATGGTGGTTTCATTTACAATTAGGAAAATTTGCTTCAGTTATGTTAATATTACACCATTCAGATGTGTCATTTATGTTAGAGCAGTCCATAAGTCATTGTTTTGCACCAGTGTGCCACAGATGCAGTCTAGATTGATCCCTACTAGCGTACATTCTGCTAGGGTTATTGCCCGTTTTTACTTGTCCCACTTATTGAAACAATAAGGGGCATGATCACATTTCTAGTTTTCTGAGTTTTGGACTTGTACTTTTTGTGGGGGTGGGATGTGGGTATGGTGAAACCGTGTTAAAATGAAAGTTTATAAATCCCTTTGCCTGGGTAGATGAAACTGGTGTATTTGTATGTGATATGATTAAATTTTTGTTCCATCGAAATGAGAGCTTTATCAACTTTCTGGAATTTCTTAACTGTCGTTTTGTCTAAAGTGGAGGCATTCATGTTTAACAAGCAAAATTATATTGTTAAGTATATTTGATTTAATTTATATTTGATTTAATTTAACTGTTTGTTAGTTTTACATTTTTTTAAATATTCTATTACATGCTATTATAATGTAACTTTATTTACTGGATTTGATATTGTTCAGTTCTGTTTTTTATTTTATTTTTGTCATAAACAACTTTATAGAGACATTGTATCTAATGCTGACCTAGTTCCTAACCTTAACTCAGAACCAGTGAGAGTTGTAGTAAACGATTGAAAAATTTTTTTAAACAAATTCTTTTCTCAGAATAAGATTCATAAAGTGGAGTTGAGGCCATACTTGGAGTACGTGACAAATAACATGTATCAATTAGGTTTTTCCAGAGGATTGACCCACATCCGGGCATCTGTTTTATGTTGTAGCTAGATTTATTATTGATGTTTTGAGAAAGGATAGTCATTAGTGTTTTATATTGTGATAGATTTTGGGCTAATTATTTTGTTTAATGTAATTTATTTGGATTACAAGGTTGTTTTCCCTGGAAGTACTAGTGCTCTAAATTAATTATTGGACAAGGACAGTTACAGAAATTTACACAGAATTCAATCACTGGAATTTTATTTTCTGTGATTCAACAAAGGAATGTTGACACATCAATACGACACTGACCATAGTATATGTCATCTCCTTCCATTTTTTATTTCATCGGGATTTGAGCTTAGTTTCATTAGGACTTTTATTACTAGGATTTGTATTTTTTAATTATTGGATTATTTATTCTTGGATTATTTTTGGATTTGATTCGTAGATACATAAGTTCCTTTTCTCATTTTTTCCTTTTTTTCATTGGAAATAAATTATTTGTTAAATTTTGCAAAGCTTGTTGTCTTCACTTTTTTCTTGTTACATTTTGTAAGAGCCTAAATACTTAACATTATTCTACTTTAGATGGCTACAGTGTTTACCAAAACTTCTGAATGGGTCATGTTTTACAATAAATGAAACAATGCCATTTAATCAGAATTAATATTTTTTTTCTTCCCAATCGACCTGGCAGTCTTAATATGAACAGGGGGCCTCGAGTGGCCGAGTGGTCTAAAGCGCTCTCTGTTATGGATCACTGCCATCTCACCTATGTCTGTGTGGGTTCGAGTCTCGGATTCAGCCAATGTGGGTATGTGAGAAAGCTACTGTTACATGTTATGTACATGATGAAAAACTCGATAATGGATCTGGATGTATTCGATAATGGATCTGGATGTATTTGAAAATGGATCTGGATGTATTCGATAATGGATCTGGATGTATTTGAAAATGGATCTGGATGTATTTGAAAATGGATCTGGATGTATTTGATAATGGATCTGGATATATTTGAAAATGGATCTGGATGTATCTGAAAATGGATCTGGATGTATCTGAAAATGGATCTGCATGGGGTGCTTATTCTGATTTGTTCCTATTGATGTCACATTTGATGCTTTTGGAAAAGAATACAAATAAGGTTCCTGCCAAACAGGCATCTTAAGCAAAGATGTGTTACATTTTTTAAATGTGTACAGGAAGTAAATGAGATTAAGCCATAAAAAAATTTACACGTGTAAATGTTGCAACCTTTCTAGTTTTTTTTAAATAATCCATTGTCACAATAAATATTTTCACCCAAGTAACTTAGAGTTGTCTTACTTTGGTTACCATGTAACTTTGAATTTTGTTACTTTGGTTATTACTCTGGCTATGGTTATCACTCATGTATTAACAGGCCCTTATCAGTTAACATTGAATCTGATCTACTAGTGGATATCAAACCAACAGAGATGTTGGCCTAAATCATAACTTGGACAAATATCATAGACTCTGATATAAAGGTGGTTAACTGAACAGCAGATCACTGTCAACATATTAATCATAGCTTGAACAAATATCATAGACCCTGATTTACTGGTGGCTAATGGACCAGTTGATTAGGGTCTACATCATTTTAATCATAGCTTTAATAAATATAGACCCTGATCTATTAGCATGTTACACATTGTTATACCTTGTTTGAGCTTGTGGGGAGGGGAAACATTGTACTTATATCCCACTGTACAATGATGAAGACGTGGGGATTTGTTAATTGTAGTGGGACATTGATAATTTGGGGTGGAGAATATTCCTTGTACTCATTCATGGTGAGACACTGATTACATGATGGCTGACCCAAATTATGCTTTTTATACTTCTACTATTGTGATAGATGAGAAATTACAGTATGTTTAGCAGAGATTCTCCTTTATCAGTTAATTTTAATTGCAGCAATGGACAGATAATAAATAATTTCTAGTTCTTCATTGCATGACTTGCAAGAAATGGAAATTAGAGTTGTAACATTTGAGCTGTTAAAATACTACTAGTTAGAACATGAAACCGCATGGTGTCAAATTCTGTTAAAATACTACTAGTTAGAACATGAAACCGCATGGTGTCAAATTCTGTTAAAATACTACTAGTTGGAAAATGAAACCATGTGGTGTCAGATTCTCTTTTGAGTATGACATTAAGTCAAGATTTGATTTTCTGTTGTTAATATAAATACTTTGAGAAGGTCATTTGTTATTACTTTCAAATTTACAGCTTGTATTTTTGCAGCCAGGTATCACTTGTATTGTGTCACTGACATCTAACATATTATGTGTTAACATATTATGGATATAATGATTCCATGAAATGAAAATCATGAAATATTGAGAAATTTACATCTCTTGTACATTTTAGTAAGCAAGTAAAAGCAAATTACTCTTTCTTAAATTTGAGAAGTAAAATTATGTTTCACACATGATGAAAGGAACAATGATTTTTGCTCTACTGGTCATAGACTAGAAGAGCTTATCTTTTGTCTGTTTTCTGTCCAGCTGTTAGAACATACCAAAGAATATTTATCCTAAATGAAAATGGTGCTGATACCCAGTATGGCAATGAAAATGCTGCTGATACCCAGTATGGCAATGAAAATGGTGCTGATACCCAGAATGGCAATGAAAATGGTGCTGATACCCAGAATGGCAATGAAAATGGTGCTGATACCCAGTATGGCAATGAAAATGGTGTTGATACCCAGTATGGCAATGAAAATGGTGCTAATACCCAGTATTTCAATAAAAATGGTGTTGATACCCAGTATTTCAATGAAAATGGTGCTGATACCCAGTATGGCAATGAAAATGGTGCTGATACCCAGAATGGCAATGAAAATGGTGCTGATACCCAGTATTTCAATGAAAATGGTGTTGATACCCAGTATGGCAATGAAAATGGTGCTAATACCCATTATGGCAATGAAAATGGTGCTGATACCCAGTATGGCAATGAATATGGTGCTGATACCCAGTATGGCAGCCTGATTGCAAATCTTCTTGTTGCTGTACTCCTTCTTATCAACATGAGGTTTTCAACAAAAGGCTTCTTATAATGTCTAGATGGTCTAAATGTCTACATGGTCCTAAATGAAAAGGATGCAGATCTGAGTTCCAATATGGCCACAATGACGGCCATCTTACGAATCTTGTTATTGCTACTCCTGAATGGATGGTTATATTAACATTGGGTTTCTAATGAAAGAGTTCTTATGATGTCATGTTGGATGTAAATGAAAATGGTGCCATTCTCACTTCCAATATGGTCACTACTGTGGATGTCTGGAAAATCTTACTATCGCTACTTACCCAGACTAGTTGGGCATCCTTACACTGTGCTTACATCAGAAGACTTCTTATGATGTTTTCTATATGGCATCATTTGAGATGCCATGAGGTTCATCATGTCATTTGAGATGTCATGAGGTTCATCATGTCATTTGAGATGTCATGAGGTCCATCATGTCATTTGAGATGTCATGAGGTTCATCATGTCATTTGAGATGCCATAAGGTTCATCATGTCATTTGAGATGTCATGAGGTTCATCATGTCATTTGAGATGCCATGAGGTTCATCATGTCATTTGAGATGCCATGAGGTCCATCATGTCATTTGAGATGTCATGAGGTTCATCATGTCATTTGAGATGCCATAAGGTTCATCATGTCATTTGAGATGCCATGAGGTTCATCATGTCATTTGAGATGCCATGAGGTTCATCATGTCATTTGAGATGCCATGAGGTTCATCATGTCATTTGGAGTCATGACCCAAATCAGGGTTGCAAGGATGTTCATGGAGGCTGACCAGGATTTTATTTTAGGCGGAAAAACTTATAAAAAATTGTGGAAAAAGCGTAGTGAAGGCTCAGAATTTTGTTTTAATGGTCATGGCCAGAAAAGGTTGGGAACCACCAATGTATATTAATGGATAAAAACAGGTCAGTGGCCGGATATGCCGCACAGTCCCCCACTTGATATAGTTTCTTTCAGCTAAGTAGAACTTCATTTGATAAATAAAGGAGATATTATGATAAAAATTAAAGATTCATTCATCATGTAATATGCAGAATAATTGAGGTGAAACAAAGTACATGTGATTGCTTGTTTGTAACAATTTATCCAGGATTGCTTAAAGTGATGATAGGAGAGGGTTTCATTTACCATTAAGCATTGAAAACCACACCGTTATCCAGCCATGTAGTCTTGACTAATAATATCATTGTGTATTCATCTTTGTTTATTGGTTATTTGGAAAATTATGCAACACTTACCAAGTTGAAGTTTGATGATAATTTTATTGAACCTGTAGTACCCTTAGGGATTTTCATTTGTTAGTTTTAATTGCACTTTTAACACAATATTCCTGAGGAAATGGGATCGAAGTTCCCTTCCCAAGGATGCACTGAGGCAACTGAACCGGTTGGTTTGAGTGGGTAACAAAGCCGCAACCGTTGGATTTCCAGTCTGTGCACTGCTAATAGAGCTTCCACGGCTTATTTGTTCAAGTAGCAAGATTATTCTTCCTTTTAGAATGTTGGATTGTTAAATCTGTTGGCACGAATAGTTTTGTGAGAGTGAAGTGTTCGTTACATGTACATGTTATGAGGGAAATCTTTTTTTCCAGCTGAAAAGTGAAGACTTTGCCACAGTTTTGTAGCATGAGAATAGTAATGTTTACTCATTAATGTTTGCACAGTGAGAAGATCAATTTCAGCTGATCAGCTCAGGTGTTTTAGAAGCAGGTCGCACAGGTAAAACACCTATGTTCAACTTTATATGAAGAGTGTGTTTGTAGCCTAGTTGAGAAAAATCAGTCTATAGCAGTGCCTGTTGCAGCTGTGAAACAGTTGTCTTACAGCTAGTATACACCAACAGTGGTTACAAAAGCTGTCTGACAACTAGTATATAAGAAAAACAGTGCTTACAACAGCTGTCCAACAGCTAAATACACAAGCAGTGCTTACAACAGCTGAATGACAGCTATTATGCACAGTGCTTACAACAGCTGTTTGACACCTCCAGTAGTATACAGTGTTTATAAAAGCTGTCTTACAGTTTTTATACACAGACTGCTTACAATAGCTGTCAGTAGTATACATTGCTTACAACAGCTGTCTGACACCTAGTATACACAATGCTTACAACAGCTGTTTGACAGCTATTATGCACAGTGCTAACTGCTAACAACTGTCTGACTACTAATATACACAAACATTGCTTACAACAGTTGTCTGACAGCTAGTATATACAGTGCTTACAACAGCTGACAGCTATTATACACAAGCTGTGCTTACAAAAGCCATCTGACAGCTAGTATACACAAACAGTGCTTACAACAACTGTCTCACAGCTAGTATACACAAACACTGCTTACAACATTTTTAATAATTTTCGTAAATCTTAAAGGAAAATGTTGTAAATCATAACATTGGCGTGAGTCTACAATTTTAGTGTTGAGCAATGAAAATTAATTCACTAAAAACTTTTTCTTTTAGGAGTAAGCATTAAGCTTATCATTGATTTGTCAAAATTTATGTTGCACATTTTAAAGGCTTCATTCTTAATGTCGCTATGTACATGATTGTAACAGAATTTTGTCATTTATCTGTGCATTTATATGACATGCCATCAATCTATACAATCTACAAGGTTATTTTTGTATAGCACTTGATGCACTTGGCCATTTCATGTACAAATCAGTCCATACAATCTACAAGGTTATTTTTGTATAGTAATTGATGCACCAGGCCATTTCATGTACAGATCAGTCCATGCAGTATACAAGGATATTTTTGTATTGCACTTGATGCACCTGGCCATTTCATGTACAGATCAGTCCCTGCAATATACAAGGATATTTTTGTATAGCACTCGATGCACCTGGCCATTTTATGTACAAATCAATCCATACAATCTACAAGGTTATTTTTGTATAGCACTTGATGCACCGGGCCATTTCATGATGTAAACCAATCATTCAGCCTTTCAGACTTATTTGCATCAGCCTTGTGTACAGACGTATTTGCATGACACAAAACATAGGCAGATTTCAGGTATTATGCCTAATAAGCTGAAATAATTAATGTTACTGTTAAGATTTTGTATTCATTGGGGAGAAAGACAAGTAAATTAAAAGTCTAAAAATACAGTGTATAGCTAACCATTTAAATAAATAACTCTTCTTAAGCCTGCCTATTTGAATTTTTGGCATATAGTGCTGTATTGACTTGTCCACCTAACCAGAAGACTATACACATTAGGGCACCTGTAATGATTAATGGCTCATCCGGGACAATTTTTTCCAAAAAGTGTCAGCAATATATTTCTGAAATTTATGTAAAAACATTCAATGGAGATGTAACTAGTTATGACATATTTGAAATGTACCTAATTATTAACTCATTAATCTAATTTGGGGCCCTGAGTGGCCGAGTGGTCTAAAGCGCTGTCCGTTATGGATCACTGCCATCTCACCTCTGTCTGCGTAGGTTTGAGTCTTTGATTTGGCCGATGTGGATATGTGAGAAAGCTTCCCAGTAGCTTCTCGAAGGTGGGTGGTTCTTTCCGGGGATTTCCCGGGTTCTTCCTCCACTATTAATACTGGCCGCCATGTATAGCCTATCATGTGCTGAAAAATGGCATTAAACCCTACAACAACAACATTAATCTAATTATTAAACTGACCAGAAAATGCATTTCCTGAGTTGCTGCTTCATTAGTGCTATTTTTTTCCTCCTTGCCAACAAATTGTATATGAAACTATTTTATCTTTCAGAAGTCTACAACAACACAATTTTATTACACCCTTTTGTTTTTAAAAATTAAATATTATATCCTGCTTTGCTGCACCTCCCCCTCCTCAGTCATCTGCTAAATTCTTCAGACTAGTTCGTGGTGTGGAAATTACTGAGGGACACTATGAGAAAGTTCTCTAACCTTTTCAAAGGAGAGGCCCAGCTCTAGGTACTTAACACCTGTGATGTATTCCACTCCTAAGCATCACAATAGGTGCTTGTCTAGGCCTCTTTTCTGAGACTTGGTCAAGCATCATGGATGATGGATGGATCCATTCTATTGTGAACAAGGGTTACCAGCTTTCAGTTTTAGGAAAAAAATACTTCTATCAAGGTCACCCAAGTTTTTTCACCAGTTTAATCTGTTGAAATTAAGGGAAGAGGTGTTTACCCTTTTGCAGAAAGGGCAGTCATGTCATCAGCCAAGTTTCCTGTTTTCTGTTTCCAAATCTTCCTCATCATCAAGAAAAGTGGAAAAATTTTGTATTGAACAATGTCTCCCTGTTAAACCAGTTTCTTCTGGAGGAACATTTATAAGTGGAGACTGCTTCCATAATGTGGAATGCAACGTGTCTGTCAGATTTGGTGGTTTCCAACAAACTTTCACTGCTCACATCATTCTCAAAGCCCCACTTTGGTCCCAGTAATCATGGTTCATTGATCTTCTAGACCTTTTGGTGGATCAGCCGAAGTCTCTGTGCCTCACAGTGATGTTTTGTCTCAACCCAGGGCTTCCTTCTACACAACAGCACAAACATTCTCCACTTTCATGCTTGACTGATCTCAGGTGATTTGTCTGCTAGAACGAGTTTTTGGGCTGAGTTCCCAGTTAGATTATGCTGTCCTGGAGAAATTTCAGCATCAAAAGTCTATGATGCCAGGAGGAAAATCCTCTGATACAGTTGGAAACCTGTTAGGTCCAAGCTTTCCCTCTGTAAATTCCTTTTTTGTTGAGAAGGAAAGATGTTCAAATATCAAGGGCTATTGAGTTGTCATTTCCAGAACACTTAAATTCTCTAAGGGCTCAGCAGTTGATTCTGATTCGCACCTTCTGGATCTCATTAGGTATTGTGAACTGTGAAGACACATCTCTCACTCTCTTAGTCCAGATGGAATCTATGTAATGTTTTATGGTGTTTAACCAAAATTCATTATGAAGCCATTCTTCTTTTCAAGACCTCACACTCAAGACTTGTTTTACTTGCTTTGGTGTCCTTAAGAATGAGCAGTGAGACTGGCTGTCTTCAGTTTAATGGCAGTTATGAATCCATTTCCATTGCCATCCAGGACTTTTAGCCCAAAATCAGTTTCCTTCATCACCTATAGAGATTTCATCTTGGTGGATTCTATGCCGGAGATGATCAAGGTCGGCTTTTGAAAATAATGCAGATTTTACAGCTATGTTAATGGTCTAAAAATCTTTTACTAACGGTGATGGCTGAACACATGGTAGTTAAAATGAAGAAATTGTCTTATCTTAAATTCGTGTAATTTCTTTAGACTGTCAGTCCCTTTGAGGGACTTTAGTTTTCAGATATATGACAATCAACCTGTTATGTGTTGGCATGAAGTTATTTCATTTTTTTCTATAGAAATTCTTATCTTGAAAGATTAGAAATTTTTAAAATAATTTAGCATGAAAGAGAAGTACCAGCATGAAAGTAATATAGAATTGATAAGGAAAATTGATATAATAATATAGAATTGATAAGGAAAATTAATATAAGTGTTCACAATTGTGCCAATATAAGATTATAATAAAAAATGAAATAATATGCAAAATCCACAGAAAGAAGAACCCCCTATCTTTGACCCAGGTGGCTGTTGGAATTCGTTTTCTTGGAAATCTACTAAAAATGCAGCACTTGGGTGGAACGTTCTTGTTTCAGGAACACGTTTCCAGTCAAAGATTCTTTTTGCTATTGATCAACTTGAAGAAAAGGTGGCCTTTGTTAGATGTTTGTCTAATGGAGAGAATCCTTTTTATTACACCTAATGGCTTGGATTATGGGTAATGTATGAGCTCCTAATACAGATATTAATGTTATTAAGACTGTAAAACCTGTAGGCTCAGAAACTTAATCACGATCATGAAATTTCATGAAGCAAGTCTGATGGCAGACTGTTCAGAATTAGAGTTTTTTATGGTGTTTTTATGATCCATGATCCTGACACTTATCCTGAAAATGCAAGACTGACCTGACTTCTTTTTCAACACTTTCCAGTTTACAGTATCAGAATTTGTGATTTGAATTCCTTCTCAGAAAATAAATGTCACCAGTTTTTTTTCATCCATAGCTTTGAAGTTTTTATGGTTGTCTACTATCCACAATTGTTGATTGTGTGATTTAATTTTGTTGTCAGGTCTGCCTTGGAGGAAGCTGAAAATAATGATCACCTTGGTCATTCATATTCATCTGTATGTCTTTACACACCCTAGATTAACCTCAGTTAGTTTTTGTTTACTCTCCTTTTATTTAAATACCATGCAACTCACCTTCAGATCTGAAATATAGCTTCGTTATATATCTATCATCATCTAGGTCAATAATTCCCTGTTAATCAAAGCTCTAGAATTGGCATGACATGCACTTTCCGAAAAGCGTCTTGTACTTGAAAAGATCACATTTTCGAAAGTTTGTAAAATTATAGTTAAGATATTTTGTGTCGTTTCCACTTGGAGGCAAGTCCTTTGAGCACATTCATGCACTTGGCCAACTTGAACCCTGACTTTTATATTTCGTGGCATTACTCTTGCTCCAGGAGCATTGAAAGCACGACTGTTTATATACAGTATTTGTACAGTACATATGTATAAGGTTTTAAGAAATGAGCACAGCCTGTCATACAATGCAGATTTTCTTTGTATTAACAATTTTCAATTTAATCCCTCTTCCATGCACACACACACACTCACTCTCGATCTTGTTAAGATGATAATCAGTTCAGTGTAAGCATCACTAACAAATCTGTGAAAAGCATGGCTATAGTTGGGTATAGGAGTGTGAACTAAAATATGGAGTCCTGTTGACTTATGCTGACAAAAAAACTATTTCACTGCTTTAGTTAACTATAGTATAGAGTAAACCACAAAATGCCCTTTTGCCTTTGCAAATACATTTAAATTACTGAAGTAACTTGATCCATGTCATGTTTATAAGTTCATAATAAATGATGAAATGATGATAATTGATGTGATCATTTCTTGTCCATTTCAGGATGTATTGTAATCAGTTTGTACTGGAACTTTAATCTCACTCATTGCTAAAAATATGTAATTGTAATTTCCAAATGCCATTACTCTCTTGCGGGATTGTGGGTAAACAAAACCCTAGTACTCCATTTTGAGAGTCGGGCTCGTGACTTAACACATTAACCCCTGGTTACGAGTTTACATGGCTGGAGGTAGTAGCCTGTTGTCGAGCTCTGTAGCATCAAGGTCATATAAGATACACTAAAATGGGTGGTATTATAGAAAGGTAGACAGATGTAGCTCTACAATGATACCAAATAATCTGGAATATCTAGTTGCACTACAAAATACAGAGTGAAAAAACAAATTTTTTGGACCTGACTTTTTTCCACCCAAAATGTGCCCTTGGTTGGAATACGATTTTGTGTCTGGATTTTAGACTTTTTGGTCTCAGATCTAAGGCAGACCAGTATGAACTGCAAACAGACAGATGAACAGATCTAAGGCAGACCGGTATGAACTGCAGACAGACAGATGAACCTTTGCAAAAAGTAGGATAAGATGGGCATTTGGAATAAAGAGTGGTCTCTATAAAAATAATGGGTCCATTGAGCAAAAAAAGAAAAGGACTCCAACTTTTGCCCTTCTGCTCATGCGCAAGTCAAATAGCCAATGAGAAACAATGTTTCTAACACAACTAGGCATTATGTTATTGGAAGATCACCTGGAAGTTGATTAATTAGGATGTATTCAGAAATAGCTTTTAAAATGTGTTTCCTACTTGAATTTCAGGCAATGTGTTAAATGATGCAGGTTCAAATCCTGCCTACATAAGGCCAGTTAGGCAGCAGTGGTGTGGCCTTGGGCATAATAATTGTGGGCATAATAATTGTATAATAATTGTGGGCATAATAATTGTGGGCATAATAATTGGACCAATTGCCTGAAGAGCCTCAAACTGAATTGTCAAACTAATTAAATAAATGATTAGATGTGAACATTCTTTCATTGATACAAAAATAAATGTCAAGCTTTTTGATATTTTTATACCAATTAAAAATAAAGAATTCAGGATTTCAATATCTCTTGCAGTATTTTCTTTGTCCCTTGAACTTTTGTATGTCTCCAGATTTAGGAATGAAAGGGACATTGCCCTTTGTCCATGGAATCATGCATTTGTAATCAGATTTTCTTGAATTTTGTATACAAGAAATGAAAATTATTTCCTTTACCTCTGTCTTAGGTGAGAACTCAAACGGCAAGTTTTTTTTAAAGATTATCTGTGGTTACTATTTTTAAATCGATAGAGTTTGTATGTGTTTTTGATTTGTTAAAATAACTATTTGAATGAAAGTTTTAGTTTGTATCTGACCTATTTTGTAAAATCTTTATATCATTGCAAAATGTTTTGGTGTCAACAAATATTTTGTGTATTATCAGTACATTAGACCTCTCTGGTGGCCTAGTGGTTAGAGTGTCTGCCTCGGATGCGGGAGGTTGTGAGTTTTGATCCCAGGTTGAGTCATACCAAAGATTTACAAAAATGGTACTAACAGCTGCCTCGCTTGGCGCTCAGCATTAAGAGGTTAGTGTTGGGACTGCACAGCCTGGTGTCAGGATATTGTGACTGGGTGGGACATCATTCTACATGTCTGCAGCATGATGCCCCAGTGCTAGACATCACTATAAACTATCATACTGCAGACATCGTTGTGACATGACTGAAAAATTGTTTTTAAAAAGATTTCCAAATCCAAACCAAATCAGTACATTATAGTCTATAATCCTAGAATAAAAGTTTTGTTATTGGTGGTATAGCTTAATGGTTCTCAAAGTTGTGGGACTACCATGACCCATAGTTGGAAAACATATAGGAGATATTACTGTATATATTTGGATACAATTTAAATCAAACTGCACAAATGTAGATCTACTGTTGCATAATGTGCCTGCAGATCTAGGTCAGCAATCAGCACAACAAACAACATGAACCATGATCTGTCAGCTCATTAAGTGATGGTACATCAAGATCTGTGTTGTTTGCATTTCGACCAGACATGTATATACGGTAATTTTGGAGACTTTCTAGCTGGCAACCTTGATGTACCCAGTTCAGAAGTGTTCAAATACACGCTGAATGCGCTCAAAAGGCATTATTATTTATCGTTATTGGGAAAATTTCAAAGTATGCCACTGTCATCAAGGCTGACAGGTCGACATGTTTATTTTGTTTGTCATTATTTTTTAAACAAAATTTTTAATGTTTAGTTTAAGAAGAAGAAGAAGATGTTTTACATGCAATGTATTTTCAGAAAATCAGTATTTTAGCATAGTTACATTTCACAAAAGTAATTTTTGTATGTCTGACAAAAAACATTTGTGATTGTATCAGTATATTGTATAACTGCTGCTACAAATTTATAGTTTTCATAAGACTTTAGCACCGCCTTAATCTGGTGACATTTTATGCATATGAAAATTAAAACTATTCATTGAAACACTGACCAGAGGTCTGTTTCACACTGAGTGGCCTCTGAGATGAATGCTTGTTTAACCTTGTTGAAATAATTGGAATTAGAGAGCAGATGATTGTGTCTTATAAAAGACTGAGTTTGTCACACAGTTTGAGGGAGATATGTTTAACAAAGCCTCAGCCTTTATCATCCCTGATGTGGAACCAATTACCACATTATTGTGGGGAAATTAGTTGTATCAAGTTTCACTGTGCTAGAAAATCAAGGAGGGGTCTTGGATTTTTTTCTTGTATGCATAGATAGCATAACTTTGAGATGAGACTTGCATTTGTAGGAAATACCACCACATTAAGCAATGTCTGTCACTTTGTTTGCTTTACATAGGTATTGGCCAGTGAGTCTCAATACAGTTATTGCTCTTGTGTAACAACTTAATATCCATAGACCCTGTTATAACATACACTTACTGGATGTGAAAAGATGATTACAGATGTGCAAAGGACTTTGGGCATTGGGTCTGTTCTTATTGGCAGAGGCTAAACCCTTGGGTCATACCACAACAATTATTGAAATATATGACTTTAATGATTTTAAACACCATGTGTAGCCTACCTCAGTGGGAGTGTTATCTTCAAGGTCAAGGTCAAGCTCAGTATTTATTCATAACCCTTTTCCCATCTACTCTATTATTCAACACTTGTTTGAGATCAAGGGTTGAGAGTTGGTATCCTTGTACATCAGCAGTACAAAGTGTGCTGCATTGTGGGTCCTATCTTCAAGTCTAAGATGATGACCCCTTTATTTTCATTAATGTATCCATTACATTTTACCCTTAAATATATGACTTGAAAACAGGCAGATATTGAAGGATGAAACTTGGCTTACTTGTACATAATCTTCTTTATACTCCCTCCCCTGTGCCTATGTACTTTTGTTTAGTACCCCCCCCCCTCCATTATTAAAATACTGCTAATTTGTTGGCATTTATAATCAAAGTCTGTTTTGAAGCAACAGATGTGATAGTTCATTGTGACATAGCAACAGATGTGATAGTTCATTGTGACATAGCAACAGATGTGATAGTTCATTGTGACATAGCAACAGATGTGATAGTTCATTGTGTTTGATAATCTCCACAAGTTTGTAATTTTTTTTATGTTACATCTCTTTGAACAAAAGTGGACAAGAGTTCTTCCTTTTTATTTTGTTCAGTTTTTGTTAGAAATGTTAAAACTAGACATTACAAATATTGGATGAGATGACACTATTTTGACTGCAGTGGACTGTTTGGGAAACCAGATTAGGACACAGGGGCTTGTATCATTGCTTGTATATAAATTGTACAAAACTACAAGGGAGGACACTTCTACCTTCTTGAGTGACCTATTTAAGAATCGATGCTGATGCTTCAAACTACATTTCACATGGAATAATAAATTTGGTTCCAATGTTTATCTCAAGAATTTGACATTTTATCCAGAATTTGACCTTTAATGAATGCCAGAACTTTTCCCCAAGTTATTACTAGACATGGCCCTGATTGTGTCTGCTTAGTATGCAAGTGCAACATAATGAATGGAAATCTGCGTGCTCATTCGCCAACCAAAAGTCATGTACCGCACCTATTTCTTACTTATTTCCTTGATGCTTTTGTTTTTAAAATGTGTGTGGATACTATAGGTTGTTTGTTGTTGGCAAGTAGGTTTTAACTCACAGTAGCTATAATATGGTTTATATTTATAGGTGCATGTGTACTACATGGTCTTACCCACCTTCTCCCCATACACAAACTAAAAAAATATCTCAGTGTGTACATACTAAATGGATGGCCCCTAATTAGTACAGCAGGGTGGCCTAGCAGCAATCAGTATTCTTGAGGCCCAACAGGGAGGTCCTGCAGTGCAATATTATTTTTGTGGTCCAACTGTGTAGTCCAGCAGTAATCAGTATTCTTTAGGTTCAGTACCTGGTCCAACAGTAATCAGTATTCTTGAGGCTCAGTACCTGATCTAGCAGTAATCAATATTCTCGAGGTTCAGTACCTGGTCCAGCAGTAATCAGTATTCTCGAGGTTCAGTACCTGGTCCAACAGTAATAAGTATTCTTGAGGTTCAGTACCTGGTCCAACAGTAATACGTATTCTTGAGGTTCAGTACCTGGTCCAACAGTAATAAGTATTCTTGAGGTTCAGTACCTGGTCCAGCAGTAATCAATATTCTTGAGGTTCAGTACCTGGTCCAACAGTAATAAGTATTCTTGAGGTTCAGTACCTGGTCCAGCAGTAATCAATATTCTTGAGGTTCAGTACCTGGTCCAACAGTAATAAGTATTCTTGAGGTTCAGTACCTGGTCCAGCAGTAATCAGTATTCTTGAGGCTCAGTACCTGGTCCAACAGTAATAAGTATTCTTGAGGTTCAGTACCTGGTCCAGCAGTAATCAGTATTCTTGAGGCTCAGTACCTGGTCCAGCAGTAATCAATATTCTTGAGGTTCAGTACCTGGTCCAACAGTAATAAGTATTCTTTAGGTTCAGTACCTGGTCCAACAGTAATCAGTATTCTTGAGGCTCAGTACCTGATCTAGCAGTAATCAATATTCTTGAGGTTCAGTACCTGGTCCAGCAGTAATCAGTATTCTCGAGGTTCAGTACCTGGTCCAACAGTAATACGTATTCTTGAGGTTCAGTATCTGGTCCAACAGTAATAAGTATTCTTGAGGTTCAGTACCTGGTCCAGCAGTAATCAATATTCTTGAGGTTCAGTACCTGGTCCAACAGTAATACGTATTCTTGAGGTTCAGTACCTGGTCCAACAGTAATAAGTATTCTTGAGGTTCAGTACCTGGTCCAGCAGTAATCAATATTCTTGAGGTTCAGTACCTGGTCCAACAGTAATAAGTATTCTTGAGGTTCAGTACCTGGTCCAGCAGTAATCAGTATTCTTGAGGCTCAGTACCTGGTCCAACAGTAATAAGTATTCTTGAGGTTCAGTACCTGGTCCAACAGTAATAAGTATTCTTGAGGTTCAGTACCTGGTCCAACAGTAATAAGTATTCTTGAGGTTCAGTACCTGGTCCAGCAGCAATCAATATTCTTGAGGTTCAGTACCTGGTCCAGCAGTAAGAAGTATTCTTGAGGTTCAGTACCTGGTCCAACAGTAATAAGTATTCTTGAGGTTCAGTACCTGGTCCAGCAGTAATCAATATTCTTGAGGCTCAATACCTGGTCCAGCAGTAATCAGTATTCTTGAGGCTCAATACCTGGTCCAACAGTAATATGTATTCTTGAGGCTCAGTACCTGGTCCAGCAGTAATCGGTATTCTCGAGGCTCAATACCTGGTCCAGCAGCAATCAGTATTCTTGAGGCTCAGTACCTGGTCCAGCAGTAATCTGTATTCTTGAGGTCCTACAGGGTGGTCAAGCAAAATGATAATTAGTTTGCTGGTCATGCCCTTAAAAAAAATTTAAGTTTTTAGACCATTCTTGCCTCATAAATTGAATGCATTACCAATACATTTTGTGGAAAGTAGGATAGGAATTACTTATATTCAAAAATTGTAAATATCTTGTCATTGTTGTATTGTAAAAATTTGAATAATTTGTCAGGCTAATATAGTTTGACTATAGAAGCTTTGTACAGACAGTTATTATTGAGATTTATACAGACAGTTATTATTGAGATTGTGCAGTTATTATTGAGATTTATAGTTATTATTGAGATTTGTACAGAAAGTTATTATTGAGATAAGTTTTGGACAGTTATTATTGCGATTTATACATACAGTTATTATTGAGATTTGTACAGAAAGTTATTATTGAGATGTTTTGTACAGACAGTTATTACTTAGATTTGTACAGACAGTTATTGAGCTTTGTACAGACAGTTATTATTGAGATTGTACAGTTATTGAGATTTGTACAGTTATTATTGAGATTTGTACAGAAAGTTATTATTGAGAAAAGTTTTGTACAGACAGTTATTATTGAGATAAGCTTTGTACAGATAGTTATTATTGAGATTTGTACAGACAGTTATTAGTGAGATAAGCACACACCTGATTTGAAAATTTGTTACATTTGTGGACACTTAATATTAAAGTCATGGACTAGGTTGACCCAAAATGACTTGGATATCCAGTGGAACAGTTGATTTTTTACTCTTCAGAATATTTATATGAACCTCAGAATGCTCAAGGGGGTTTGGGTTTTCTTTGTGGTTTAACGCCATGTTTTTAGAACTTGATGACTATACATCGCAGCCAGTTTATCATGGTGGAGGATGAACTTGGCAAAACTCAGAAGAACCACCGACCCACAGGAAGCTACTGGCAAACATTCTCATGTACCCACACTGACTGAGCTTAGTCTTTAACCCACATGGTAAGAGGTTATATATTGGTGATCTGCAAAGGCAAGTGCCTTAGACCACTTAGCCATCCATTGCCCACATGCCCACCACTCAGCCATCCAGGGCCCCATGCCCACCACTCTGTCATCCAGGGCTCCATGCCCACCACTCAGCCATCCATTGCCCACATGCCCACCACTCAGCCATCCATTGCCCACATGCCCACCACTCAGCCATCCAGGGCCCCATGCCCACCACTCAGCCATCCAGGGCTCCATGCCCACCACTCAGCCATCCAGGGCTCCATGCTCACCACTCAGCCATCCAGGGCTCCATGCCCACCACTCTGTCATCCAGGGCTCCATGCCCACCACTCAGCCATCCAGGGCTCCATGCCCACCACTCAGCCATCCAGGGCTCCATGCTCACCACTCAGCCATCCAGGGCTCCATGCTCACCACTCAGCCATCCAGGGCACCATGCTCACCACTCAGTCATCTAGGGCCCCATGCCCACCACTCAGTCATCCAGGGCCCCATGCCGACCACTCAGTCATCCAGGGCCCTATGCGCAAAGGAAGGTCAAAGGGTTAGAAAACTACAGACTAGTACTTAACACCTATTGTGAGTTAAGTAGATGTGACTTCCATCACTCTGGATTTGCTCTACAATTGCATGAGAAAAAGCATTTCTCAGATTGTTGTTCTCAAGTCATTTTATTGTTAAACAGGGTGACCATAAAGAGGAACTAATTGGTTTAAACATGTAATAAAAGAGTTTTTAATAAATGCTGCCTACCAGTCTTTAATTTCATTTCACTAGTTTCACTCTACCTGTATAATTACTAACCATAACCCAAGGTTCCAGGATCAAATATGTATAACAAGGCCATTACGATATTTCACTTATTAGAGACTTCATTCAATTACAGTAAAATGGATTTGAATGCTTATTGGCCAGTCTAGTCTCAGTGGTAATAATGCCTTGTTTGATGAAAACCTACATTGATTAATTTTCCATTGTTTTGACTGGAGTCATGGGGTTTTCCTTGTTCAGTCAACTACAGTAGAATGATAACCTGTAGGGTAGAAATATTACTATCTTATCAAACTAGGGGTCAGGCTATCTGCTTGAAATCAGAGACAAGTCTATAATTGTTGAAAAGAAAACAGCAATCACAAGACCTCCTGGGGACACAGAAATTCTTACAAATAAATATCTCCCTTGGGTTCAAGAATTTCTCTTCCCCCAACATACTTTAATACCACTTTGTATCTATAATTATTGGATTAGATTTATCAAATTATGACAGAAATGGCAGTATGGAAGCTTTGTTATTTGTGACATATAATCTCTTCCACAACCCTCTACAAGCTTTGTTGGGGTTTATGGAGTGGAGCCTGACTAATTTGGCCCTTCTTGTTTTACATTTTTGTACCCCTACCCATGGCATACAGTACAAGTGAAGTCCAACTGCAAGCTTTGTTGGCGTTTATGGAGTGGAGCCTGACTAATTTGGCCCTTCATGTTTTACATTTTTGTACCCCTACCCATGGCATACAGTACAAGTCAAGTTCAACTGCAAGCTTTGTTGGCGTTTATGGAGTGGAGCCTGACTAATTTGGCCCTTCATCTTTTACATTTTTGTACCCCTACCCATGGCATACATTACAAGTCAAGTCCAACTGCAAGCTTTGTTGAGGTTTATGGAGTGGAGCCTGACTAATTTGGCCCTTTTTGTTTTACATTTTTGTACCCCTACCCATGACATACAGTACAAGTCAAGTCCAACTGCAAGCTACAAAGACCTGTGTCTGCTGTTGCATAATGGGGTGGCAGATCTGGGTTTGTTCTGTTTGTTACTAGTAACCGGTTTTTTAAAACCAAACAAAAAACTGTGTAGACCCAGATCTGGTCAGTGTAATGGCAGATCATTGTCTAAGTTTGCTTGCATTTGTACTTGATTTCAAAGCAAGTACATGCAGTAACAGTCTTGATTTGTGTAATATGAAATTCGAAAATTACCAAGTTGATGTTTTTAACTGAACCTGTAGTACCACTAGGGGTCACACATGAGATGATAGTCTCATGACTGGTCAGTCTTTAGAGATGTCACAGGATACAAAACGAGACAGGGAGGGTGTGTGGGCATGTGATACCTAAGGTACTATAGGTTCAATGAAATTATCAACAGACTTCAGCTTGGTAATATTTAATTTTCCAATTTCATTGAACCTTCCCTACCCTGAGGGACCCCAGGAGATGTTTGGAGTGTATCCTGTGACAGAATCATAGTAGGGTGAAGGCGAATCACTGTAAATCATGAGAATTAATTCCATTCAGATAAATTTAATATCAATGGCTTTGAGCTGATTCAGACAGTTTTTCACTGAATGTCATGTCAGATGTGATAGGTTTATGACAATATTTCTGAAAACGTAGCATTAGTGAATGCCATTCTTGTACTATGTGGTGTAAAATATCAGTATTTATGGCAGAAGATTACAGGGTGGATTTTAGCTGTCTTGAAATAGTGTCCCTGATCAGTGCCTGAAAAGGGACCCGAACACTAGCAAATAGTTGCGTTTCATTATTCCTAATGCATTTAGTTCTACTGGATTGGTTACCTATTATAACTATTATTATTACCTAAATGTCTACAAAAGTAACTGTCAATAGTTGTCAGTCTGGTTCATAAGCTGCTATGCGAATTCCACTCAGTGATTTCCAGATTGGTTACCTATTATAAAGATAGGTTTGTTTTTATATACATGTAAATTCCTAAGATCTAAGAAATCAAGGGTTTGCCATCATTGACAAGAAACAGTGCCAGAAGCAGAACCTATTTGTGAGGGAAATTTGAAGGGCAATTTACAAATCAGGGAAAGTGATTAAAAGTATCTTGGTGCAATATCAGCATCCCATGTGGTTGCATTTTTGAGTAAATTTGGTCTCTTGTTAAACACTCGTCTCTTCAGCAAATAATTTTAAAGGGGCAGGGGCCAGTTTTTATGTACAAATTTAATGCAGCAATCAGCGACCTAGTATAAAAAACCATAAAAAAATCAAAGTGAGGTCAGAAAGGTCCATATTTTTAGATACCTATATTAAAACAAAGCATAAGAATATTATCCACTTGACCAAAGAAGTGAATGGCAGTTCATAATAGAAGAAGTTTATGCACCCCACCCCCAAAATTCTACCTGCACTGTTCATGTCCATTGGACATTTTTGACACCATGTCATGCTCACAGTGCAAACACAAACCCTTTTCGTAGATGACATTTGTGCAAAACTGTGTGTACTAAACAGGCTGATGCAACTGAAGATAGTTGTCATCCAAGCCGGTTTTTTTATATTCTAATTACCCAAAACCAATGTGTTTACTGTTATGGGAGGCTAGCTCTTCTTCCTAGCCGACTGTTGGTATTTCACTATCCACATACTGCAGAGCAACTATGGAAGGTGTACATGCCTGACATCAGTTTTAAGAACAACACAAACCTGAAACACCTAGTTCACAAATATATCCATATCTATAAATAGTAAACAATAATAGCTGAAAAAGTCACCCCATAGCCTAAGTTAAGAAATTTGCCAGCGGCCAATTTATGAAGCGGGACCCTGCCACCAAAGTACTTTAGTTGTACATGGGAACAAGTTTGGAATGTCTCCTTTTACACTGATCTATGTAAACACCAACTGTATGTGTGGACAGGACCAAAGTAAAAAAATTGGCCCAGAATTCCAAACCACATGACATATAGTCAGCTTTTATTAATTTGAAGAAGCGGAATGGGAATTCTCAGTACAGTTGAACCCGGTTATGTCGCCGGCCTAGGGGTTTGCCAAAAAGCTTCGAGATAACCGATGATCGAGATAAACGAAAACCAATATGGTGGCAATATATTAACATGTGCTTGAAATTTCTTTATGTACATGATGTGCGTTAATAAATGAGAATGTACATGCACGTGTTTTTGGAGTTTTTTTACACAACAGCGTTGCCGCGATTTGTTTGATGAAGCGATCGGCATGCTATAAAAATGTACATACATGTTTGCTAACAACAAAAGGCATATGTGCACCAACTAACAGCAGAGATTTACCAGTATACAATACAAACCACCGTTGATTCTCGATACAAACCTTTATTATATTCTCCAACATTGCAAACACAAAGATCGCTCACAAAATCACAAAAAATGTGTGGGGTGTAGTTCGTTTTTACAAAAAGCTAACCAGTGTCAAAATTAAATTCGCGAGTCATTTCACTCTGACACAGCTCTGAAAAGTATCGTACACGTGGTTACTATCAAAAGACCGTGTTCTTGCAAAATAGGATCTCCATTCCCACGAAAGAAACTTACACGAGTCAACACCTGGCAATATTGGACCGTATATATTACTGTAGCATAAGTTAACACCCAATATAGGGATTCTTTTGAGTAGCTATAGCTGTGGCAGTTGTTTTGAGTAGCTATAGCTGTGGCAGTTGTTTTGAGTAGCTATGGCTGTGGCAGTTGTTTTGAGTAGCTATAGCTGTGGCAGTTGTTTTGAGTAGCTATAGCTGTGGCAGTTGTTTTGAGTAGCTATAGCTGTGGCAATTGTTTTGAGTAGCTATGGCTGTGGCAGTTGTTTTGAATAGCTATAACTGTGGCAGTTGTTTTGAGTAGCTATAGCTGTGGCAGTTGTTTTGAGTAGCTATGGCTGTGGCAGTTGTTTTGAGTAGCTATAGCTGTGGCAATTGTTTTGAGTAGCTATGGCTGTGGCAGTTGTTTTGAATAGCTATAGCTGTGGCAGTTGTTTTGAGTAGCTATAGCTGTGGCAGTTGTTTTGAGTAGCTATGGCTGTGGCAGTTGTTTTGAGTAGCTATAGCTGTGGCAGTTGTTTTGAGTAGCTATAGCTGTGGCAGTTGTTTTGAGTAGCTATGGCTGTGGCAGTTGTTATGCATCTGCAGGAAGTACCAGTAGCTACAGCTGTGGCAGTTGTTTTGCATCCACAATAAGTACCATGTGAATGGTTTGGTTTTTACTGATCCCTGCTTCTTCACTTGGACTTCTAGATAAGATTTTCCTTGCATGAGGAAATTTAACTGTTTCTTCTGTTTTGAAGATAACACCGACATGCCTTCCAGTAAAGGTGAAGACTTGAAATAATTGTTTTCAAAGCATTCATGTGATGCAAAACAAAGGCTGTAGAGACCAAGAGTTCTGTATCAGATCAAATGGAGCAGTCTGAAATGTTTCAGATCAAATGGAGCAGTCTGAAATGTATCAGATCAAATAGAGCAGTCTGAAATGGTCTGAAAGGTTGAGTAAAAATCAGAGACCTAAGAGATAGTATGTTTGTATTTTTTTATGTTGTCACTAATGAGAATAGCACATCAACAGATGATAAGTTTATGTCTGTCTGTAATCAACATACTAGAAGTAAAACCAGTATGTCTGCACAAATATGGCACCAACTACTACCAAGAGACCTTCTCAATATTAAAAGACCTTCAAGTTGATGAATGTATTAATAATGTATCTTAGGCAGTGTATAGTGAATTCAATCATATATGGCTCCCCTGTTTTCTGTATTGTTTTACTGATTGCTCCAATCATATATACTCCCCTATACTGGCATATCAGGGTCTATGTTGCTTTATTGATTACTCCAATCATATATATACTCCCCAATACTGGCAGATCGGGGTCTGTGTTGCTTTATTGATTACTCCAATCATATATATTCCCCAATACTGGCAGATTAGGGTCTGTGTTGCTTTATTGATTACTCCAATCATATATATTCCCCAATACTGGCAGATCAGGATCTGTGTTGCTTTATTGATTACTCCAATCATATATATATACTCCCCTATACTTGCAGATCAGGATCTGTGTTGCTTTATTGATTACTCCAATCATATATATATACTCCCCTATACTTGCAGATCAGGGTCTGTGTTGCTTTATTGATTACTCCAATCATATATATTCCCCAATACTGGCAGATCAGGGTCTTTGTTGCTTTATTGATTACTCCAATCATATATATACTCCCCTATACTTGCAGATCAGGGTCTGTGTTGCTTTATTGATTACTCCAATCATATATACTCCCCAATACTGGCAGATCAGGATCTGTGTTGCTTTATTGATTATTCCAATCATGTATACTCCCCAATACTGGCAGATTAGGGTCTGTGTTGCTTTATTGATTACTCCAATCATATATACTCCCCAATACTGGCAGATCAGGGTCTGTGTTGCTTTATTGATTACTCCAATCATGTATACTCCCCAATACTGGCAGATCAGGATCTGTGTTGCTTTATTGATTACTCCAATCATATATATATACCCCCCTATACTTGCAGATCAGGGTCTGTGTTGCTTTATTGATTACTCCAATCATATATACTCCCCAATACTGGCAGATCAGGATCTGTGTTGCTTTATTGATTATTCCAATCATATATACTCCCCAATACTGGCAGATCAGGGTCTGTGTTGCTTTATTGATTACTCCAATCATGTATACTCCCCAATACTGGCAGATCAGGATCTGTGTTGCTTTATTGATTACTCCAATCATATATATACCCCCCTATACTTGCAGATCAGGGTCTGTGTTGCTTTATTGATTACTCCAATCATATATACTCCTCTATACTGTCAGATCAGGGTCTGTATTTATTACTCCAATCATATATACTCCCCTATACTTGCATATCATGGTCTGTATTGCTTTATTCATTACTCCAATCATATATATACTTCCCTATACTTGCAAGTCATGGTCTGTATTGCTTTACTCCAAACAAACTGCAAAGTCCCAGATTTATCAGCACACTATGTGCTGGCAGATCTGGATCTGTGCAGTTTGCAGTTTGTCCCAATTTATTAGTACATATACATGTATATGGTACTTAATTTAATGGAGGGGCTGGGGAGAGCATATTGTTTTCACAAAAAATATTATTTTTCATGGGGCCTGTGCCAATCAAGCAATCAATGAAAATGTTAAACCCATGAAAAGTCGGTGGTTCTTCCCTGGGTTTTTCAGGGTTCTTCCTCCACCATTAATACTGGCCGCCATGTATAGCCTATCATGTGCTGAAAAATGGCGTTAAACACTACAACAACAAAAAACCCATGAAAAATATTGAATTTGTAGTACACCTCTCCATCAATAACATGTGCTTGGATAACACTGGAACCTACTGACAACAAGGGGTCAGACATAGATCCCATTTCCCCCTCTAGATAATACTCCCCCCCCCCATTAGTAGTAGGACATTAATAAATAAATGCTGAGATATGTCAAGAGAAGTTCATGTTAGTCCATGAGTATTTCTGAGAACATAATTGAGTGCCATCTGGGTTTTGATCTCTGATTTGCCATGTGCTGTAAACTTGCTTTATATTATCACATTAATTACATTTTTATATCAGATCATTAAAGGGAATGGAATAGTAATAAACACAGTTTAAAGGCAGTTGACCACTTGAACACTGCTATAAATATCACTAAGTAGGCAAAGTAATTCAGGTATCTTGGTCATTTGTTTGGCCTGCAAATTAGCAAATGTGGTCATTGATAGCAAGAGAAGCAAAGTGAAAGGAGTGCTTGGTGCATGACAACCTTTGTTTCACAGATATGATTCATTATGGAGAAGTGTGTTCCAGAGTTTGAAGTGAACTTAACATTCCCAAACTCAGAGGTTCACATAAGGATGATCTGAAATTTCACTATTATTGACAATGAAATCGCTGCATCAATCTTTTTAAAAAACGACCAAAAAAAACTTTCAATGTTGATGGTGATTGCCCCAGGAATTAAATATGCAGAGTTTTTGAAAAAAGGAATTCTTGTTTTGTTGTGAATCAACAATAAAACTGAAATATATCCACGTTCAACTGTGAAAAGCAGTGACATAATAATACATAGTGTTTTTGGAGGTACGTGTATTGTGTCTTGAAACCTCTTGGTGTTTAAATGATTTTGTAAAGGTTGGTTATCTTGAAAATAAAAATAATTCTTAGAAAAGCGGACATCATGGGAAATGCATTTTATTGACGATTATTCCCAAGGTGATATAGAACAAATATTAAAACCATTTAATAGCCCCTACCCACTTCTTGATGTCCAACGGGAATATCATCCTCTTCCTATATTTTCAGAGGTCCATGGTAACTCATGCTTAAACTGCAGTTTGTGCTGTTGGACCTGGTTGAGTGCTAGTTACATTGGGATGTGTGTATTAAGAACTCACCTCCCATGCATATCTTTACATGCAAAAAATCTTTGCATTTAGAAAAATATCTTGGAGAACACAAAAAGGTCAAAGATAGTTTGAATCATATGCTTTAAATTTTGTGGAGCGAAGGAGATACTGATAAATGTCGAAATGTTGATATGTTTAATCAAACCATCTGTGTAATCAGGCCAAACAATTCTAGATAGATGAAAACATTACGTGAACGGATTTATTTAAAATGTGAAAGTTGGTCAGATATGATACTTGTTCTTATTGACTGCATTCAAGTTTCTTGTGGGTAGATTCTTTTATTTTCTTTCCATTTTAGTAAAGTTCATGATTTCTTGGACGGTCTTAAGTTTTGATAATACCAGAGTTAGAGTGATGGACAATAGATTACCTCAATTTGGAGTCTTTATATAAGCTAAAGGTGTGTGTGTGTGTTGTGTGTGGCTTTTTTTTTTGTTTTTTTTCCTTCGTCTTGATCAGTGACGTTTAATTGCAGGTGTCTTGGTCTGTCAGTGTGGTCGTCTTGATCAGTGATGTTTAACAGCAGGTGTCTTGGCCTGTCAGTATGGTCGTCTTGATCAGTGACGTTCAGTAGCAGGTGTTTTGGCCTGTCAGTATGATAGTCTTGATCAGTGCAGTTCAGTAACTGTAGTTTTGGTCCATTAACGTTGTTGTCTTGATCAGTGCATGTCAGTAGCGGTAGCTAATTTGGTATCATATTTGGTATGTCTAATTGATATTTGGTATGTCTGATGATATTTGGTATTTCTGATTGATTTGCTTGTATGAAGTGATTTAAAAAAATCACAAGCTTATTTTATATTTTTAGACGAAGAAAAGTGATGTCTCGTGCTTAGATGCCATTGTTACATGATACAGTCATACATTGGATATATCGCTGGATACAGGTAAATATTTTTTCTGTAATACATTATTTGGAAAGTACAGCACATCCATTGTTAATCCCACCAATCAAAGGTACTTGAAAAGATAGGGTCCCGAGTGGCCGAGTGGTCTAAAGCGATCTCTGTTATGGATCACTGCCATCTCACCTATGTCTGTGATGGTTCGAGTCTCAGATTCAGCCATTCTGGGTATGTGAGAAAGCTTGCCAGTATCTTCTCGTGGGTTGGTGGTTCTTTCTGGGGTTTTCCCGGGTTCTTCCTCCACCATTAATACTGGCCACCATGTATAGCCTATCGTGTGCTGAAAAATAGCGTTAAACCCCACAACAACAACAACAACAACTTGAAAAGATGTGTCCATGTATCTTGTAGTAGTAGATGAAATAGAGAGTATTGGGCATGACTCTCATTTCTATTAGTATAGTAGGTGAATTTAGTCTAGCCTGCTTTGATGTACATGTGTGTTGTTATGTATATTTAATTTGCATTGTTTGTTTATATAAAAAAATCAATATATGCTACTGTAACATTGTACCTTATGTTGAACTTTATCCAAAATAAAATGTATTTTCTACTTGACGTGAATTATTAATTTGTAAAACATGTTAATAGTTAAAATATTCTCTGTGCGTATGGTTTTAATATCAGCATTATCTATAATAGAAGTAAAGGTTTATTTTGGTCTGTGTCTAGGATTTTGGAATTCCCCTAAAATTTAACTGGTGTACCTGACATTGTTCAGGTTATATATTATAATTTTAGTACCAGATTTCCTAATAGTAACTAGTATTTTATTTTGTAAACATTAAGAACTTTCAAGAAAGTTATTTCCCATTAGGTAACTTATTTTTTTAGAAAATGTTAATGGTGACCTGAGGTCAAGTAGCGGACTATATACTCTTGTCCCTAGAAAGATTATTAATTCCTGCTTAAAATCTAGCAGGATCAATTTGTATTATTGTTGTGTCCAGAAGTTCATTTGGGCTGATATTTATTTCTTCAAATTGTTCAATTCAAGTGAATTGTTGTCTGGAAATACAGAGTGCTCGTGAAAAAAAAATATTCTTGGACAGAGAAATTCACTGGGATTTATAGTGAATTAAAACCTGGAATTATATTACTGTGCTTCAACAAAAGACTGTTGGTACAACAACACAGTACAGTCTGCCACAGGCACATCAACACCTTCAGTGATGGACTTAATTTGGATTTCTACCACCTCATCACTCTTTTTATTTCTGTACAAGGGACACCACTACCCAATAGTGGGTTTGATATTGAGTTTGTGGTCTTTTCATTTCACATACTTTGCCATGTTTTGAAGAACATGTTATGTAATATTTTGAAATAGGTATATGGAATCTCCCATTCTGTAATGGATGACTGCAGGGCTGCCTTATCTTGTCTGTTATTACCTTTTATGCCATTGTGACTGGGGGCAGCCAACAGTACAGAATACTTTTATCAGATTGTATGAGAACATCATGTTTCTGTTGTTGTTATTGGCTTTAATGCCATTTTTCAGCACAAGATAGGCAATACATGGCGGCCAGTATTAATTGTGGAGGAAGAACCAGGGAAAATCCTGTAAAGAACCACCTACCCATGAGATGCTACTGGCAAGCTTTTTCACGTACCCACATTGGCCGAGCCTGAGACCCACACGAACAGGTGAGATGGCAGTGATCAGTAATGGTGAGCACTTTAGACCACTGGGTCACTCAGGGCCCCTCATGTTTCTGTAATCTCTGGAATATTAATGGGTTGTCAGGTTTAAGATTCTGCAAGGCTTTCAGTGTGGAGAGGGAATCAGAAAAAATGATGGAATTTGTTTGACAGGTTTGAACATAGTTCACAACTTCTTGCCCAGACTGATGACAAAGTGATCCATTTGAGGAGGGGGTGTACACATTCATCCATCTGTACATACCCTAGATTAAGCTCGGCATCAATTTTTTTTCTTCTTTTTTGTTAAATAAAAGGCAGGCTGAACAAAAGGTGGGTGTGTCTCATGTCCAGGTAAATGTTGGCAGTTATAATTTAACTTCATATTTTATTATCGTCTTTGATTAAAATCTTTCAATTATTCACCAAAAGTTCCCAAGATATATTTCATAACATGACAGTTTAGAACAAAAGATGGACATTACATTGCTAGCTATTTTATTTTAGGATTTGTAATTACCAAACCCCTGACATGATAAAGGAACAGCCAGCAAGGAACAGGTTTTATTGCAAGGTTTATCCTGTTGAATAGACAATGTGAAATCTTGTTGGCAAACAAGGAAAGAAGGTGCAGGGGAAGCTTATCAGAGATTATCATGAATAACAGTGTGGAATACTGGTACAAAAGATGAAAATCACAGAAAAAAATCTTGAAATATTGTATTTACTAGATATTGATAAGAAATAAAACAAAATAGATTAAATAAAATTTAAATAGAAAGCACATGTTAAGATTCACAGTTGTTAAAAATCTTAGTATAGTAAAATAAATGGTTTGTTGTGATACTTCTGTTATTGTGTATTGGCCAGAATGGTTTTATTTAGATATTTGAATCAGTATTGAATATCTTTCACTAGTTTCTGTTAAATTTCAGATTCTTCTAAGATAAAGTTAACTAAAACATTTTATTAAGTACATATTGTATCGATTAGGTTGCACACAGTGATTCCCTCTCCCCACCCCTACCCCAGATGAAAGTTGAAAAGAACTACAGTCTATGTTCATGAAGTGCTCGAGATGATGAATTAATCGGTTTTTAAATCAGAGCCATAAAATGCGAACCACTGTAGTTGCTAGGAAATGAAAAGTGTTTCTGAAAACATATTGATTTTCATGTCCATGTTATTTATGCTCTACCATCTTTACAGCTTGTAATCAGAATCCAGCTGCAGAGTGTGTGGACTTGGATCTGCCATCACATAATGTGCTGGCAGATCTGGGTCTGTGTAGTTTGTTAGGAGTTATCAGTAAAACAAGGAACATGGACCCTGATCTGCCAGTACATTATGTGATGGCAGATCTGGGACTGTATATTTTGTTAGGAGTTATCAATAAAACAAGGAACATGTGCCAGCAGATCAGGATCTGTTGTTTGCAGCTGAAGTCACTTTATAAGGGAGTATATACCATATTTGTTGTCTGGTTATTAATAATGTCTAACAGTTTCTGTCATTGTAAATCATAATTGCATTTTTGGGGGTTTTGAAGGTTTACCAATCTAGGCAGCATACATTTTTTATTTATTTGCTTACTAATTGAAGTGAAACATGCTAAATATAAAGGCAGTATTAATGTACAGAATATTATGATGATATTCTTAAGTCTGGTAAATTCATTTGTTGTGATTTGAAGCATGTTTCATGATGGCATATCTACCATACTTACATGTAATAGAAAAATGAACAGTTCCAAATGGTTAGATGAACCCTTCGGGGTTTAATTTAGGCTGCACCAATTGCATTGTTTAGTACAATTAAATTTGAAATGGTGTTTACAGACAATGGCTTTGTGTTGTAAAAGGTGCACAGGAAATTACTGTTTGCATCATGTACAAGTTTGTACACTGTGTGCCTAGTCATCAAGGTGCTTGATGATAACACTTGAACCATTCAGCAAGATTCTCATTGATCGGGATTACCTTATGTTTTGACAGATTCCTGTTGAGCAAATTATAGTGAATTAAAGAATAGCAAACTGAATCCTTAGGTCATTGAAAGTGATAACAACTGATAGTCTGACATAAACATAATTATTATGTATTTATCGCTGTATGAAATGACTAAACTGAAATTTATGACAGTGGGTATCAGTATCTGATACCAGTATGGGGAGGGATAGCTGGGCCATTTAGGTGTAAATATTGCAGAAGAAAATACTGTTAAGAATCCCATATGTAATGGTTGGCTCAGAAATGACTTATGTGGTGGGGAAAAGAAGGGTTTTATTTCTTTTCATTTGTGTAGCAATTTGAAGAGAGAAAAAACAGCCTATGATGGAGTTATTTGTAGACAGCAAGTTATTTCAGTTCTTGTATGTAGAAATTCTTATCTTTAATGCTTGTGATAATTGTAAAGTTTCACAATAATGTAATATGTAATAGAGATAGTGTATGAAATTAATGTATTTGGACAAATTAATACAAACTAAATTTAAACTGCAAGAAATAATCAATCATTTACAAAATAATAGGCAGCTCCCCTGAGAAAGAGACCCAGCAATTCATCCCAGGGTTATTGAAGGTCTTCAAATGCTGGAAAGCACACCAACCCTTATTCTGTAAGTTGATTAAATTAAGTTTTATAAATTATTATTATCATCAGATTCCTAAACCAGGTAATGCAATTGGAAAAGAATATTCCTCAACACTTCTATCAACGGTAATTATCATAAAAGAAAATAAAGAAATTAAAGAAAACGTTACAAACCATGCTTAAGAAAAAATAAGGAAAATGTGAGGTAATACTGTTGTGTTAGAAGCTTGACCCTTCCTCGCTTTCAACCCCCAATTCTAGGCATGGCCGAATGATGGCTAAATATGCCATCTCCACTCTGCCTTTGTATGAGTTTTATTTGATACAAATAATTGTGTGACTTTCTGGAATGCTTTAAGTCATCAACAAAATTAGCTTTTGTAATTTTTAAAGAAAAGAATGTTATAGGTTGATATTTGTAGTCTTTATATAAACAGGAGAAATAATTTCATATTTGTCAGATATTCATAGCATATGTGACATTGTAGTGTATTTTTATTGTCACTATGAATAATAATTCAACAGATGGCTTTAGTTCAGAGGAAATATTTATATTTTATCTTATCATTTACAGAAATATACACTTGAAGAAGATTACAGGGTATGATATCTGAAGGTCAAGATTGTATAGAAATGGATCTAGATAAAATTTCATGTGGGTGTTGTGTTAAAAAAAAGTGGCTAGGAACACCTTGATTTGATTCTATAGGATCTCTTTGAACTCTGCAGAATTTGAAAGGACAAATTAACAAGGCATAATTGTGAGGGTGGTTTTTTTTTCCTTTTTTGTGAGAACATATCCATGTTGCAATGAAAGGGAGGAATTGATTTGATCTTACACATGGCAGCTGTTGGTTGGGTCCACAAGAGAGCTGATAGGAAATGAAAACATGCATTCAGTGCTGATGAATAAACATACCAACAATGACAGAAGCGTGGTCTCACCTACCATCCTAACAGGTATCGACCCAAATATAGGTGGGATTATATTACCTGGTATTACCTGGCCAGCAGTATTATTTGTACCTTTAGGATGTTCAGGTGGAGAGCTGTAATGAATGGATAAACTTCTTTGTGCGTCTGTTACAGGATATATCTTACATGGCCACTTTTGAGAACAACCTAAATAGTGGAGGGTGGATTATAACAGCTCCATAGGAATATGAAATAGTTGTTTTCAGACCCATTATTCATATTAGATTACTTATTTAGAAGTTCAAGTTAAATGACTGTTCAGAAGAGGATATAAAAGTGATAACTTTCTGTTTTATTTAAATTTGTGTCCTTTACCTGTGATATTCCTGTCACACTTGTGGATTAATCTGGTGTGATACATTTTTATGAAGGACTTGGAATCTATGTGAATTTGGTGATTTTATACAGTTGTGCTAAAATTGTGTTATTTCTCCTAAGGATATACTCATATTTTGACATTGCTCTTTTTCTTGTGAATTTTTGTTTTTTGTTACCTGGATTACTTTTTAATAATCATCTAAATATTCTTGAGCAAAGTGGATTATCATCTTGAGGTTTTTAGAATACCGGTAAGTATGTAATTATATGAAGAGTTTTAACATTTTGTGTGTGGCATGTATCAGACAAGTAATCTAAGGGTCACAGTTTGATACCTGCCCTTTCCTAGTACGATATAGCCAATAATGTGTCAAAGTGCCATTAAAACTAACAACAGAGTTCAGCCGTGTAGATTACTTATGTACATTAACAATAGATGGAACCTTTGTTTTAAAATAAATACAGAATATTTCAAGTTTTATCTTGAGACATATCTAAATATGGCAACACATTATAGTGTACAGAATAACCTAGCTGTTCAAATTGTGTCAAATGTGGCTACATGAAAGTGTATAGAATAGCCTAGCTGTTCTGGTTGTGTCAAATGTGGCTGCAAAAGATAACCTATTTGACGGTGCAGCTGCTTTTTGGGTCATGTGACACTTGCCTTCTCCTGTTTTTAGGGACGTTGAATTTCACCACATATTGTTGCAGCCAGTATACTGTTTTTTTGGACTGCATCAATGTTTAATGTAGCCAGGTTGCATCTGGAATCAACTTAAAAAGTGGTAGAGCATAAAAACGAGTAAAATGTTTGCAAACAAAGTAATAGATTGCAAGACCATTAATTCCAATATTTGCATGAAAATGGATAAATCTAAAATAGAATCACATTTACTTACCTCCAGTACACATCAGACTTAATGTAATTTACTTACTCGTCCGCCATCTTTGTGGCAAATAAAATGTAGGTGAGACAAAAAGGGAATTCCAGGTGAGAATAAAAAAACACCTCAGGAATAAACCTAATAAGGAGATCTCAGTGTCTAAACACTTTAATGAACCAGATCACAGCATAAATTGTGTTCAGTATCACAATAGAAATCATCCAAACTGATAAGGAGCTCTCTAGTAGCAACATTATTCGGAAAGATGGAGAACTATGTTAGATACACCAATCACATACTGTACAGTATTATATTGGATACAGATACACAATTACATACTATACAGAACTGTATTGGATCCACCAATCACATACTGTACAGAACTATATTGGATACACCAATTACATACTGTACAGAACTATATTGGATACACCAATTAACATACTGTACAGAACTATATTGGATACACCAATTACATACTGTACAGAACTATATTGGATACACCAATTACATACTGTACAGAACTATATTGGATACACCAGTTACATACTGTACAGAACTATATTGGATACACCAATTACATACTATACAAAACTATATGCTATACACTAGTTACATACTATACAGCGGGGGCCCCGAGTGGCCGAGTGGTCTAAAGCGCTCACCGTTCCGGATCACTGCCATCTCACCTCTGTCTGCGTATGTTCGAGTCCAAGGCTCGGCTAGCGTGGGTACGTGGGAAAGCCTGCCAGTAGCTTCTCGTGGGTCGGTGGTTCTTTCCTGGGTTTTCCAGGGTTCTTCCTCCACCAGTTATACTGGCCGCCATATATGGCCTATCTTGTGCTGAAAAATGGCGTTAAGCCCTACAACAACAACATACTATACAGCCAGTATGGATCAACATCTGTTTAAATAGTAGTCCAGGCTTTTGAAATTAGTTAACAAGCAAGTTGTTCCAATCATGTAAAAATGTGGCTACCAACATTATTGATAATAACCTAGATGTTCCAATCATGTAAAAATGCGGATAACAACAGCAGTATTGATAATACCCTAGATGTTCCAATCATGTAAAAATGTGGCTACCAACAACAGTATTGATAATACCCTAGATGTTCAATCATGTAAAAATGTGGCTACCAACAACAGTATTGATAATAACCTAGATGTTCCAATCATGTAAAAATGTGGATAACAACAACATTATTGATAATAACCTAGATGTTCCTGTTGTGTAAAAATGTGGCTACTGACAACAGTATTGACAATAACCTAAATGTTCAAATCATGTAAAAATGTGGCTACTGACAACACTATTGATAATAACCTAGATGTTCCAATCATGTAAAAATGTGGCTACTGACATTATTGATAATAACCTAGATGTTCCTGTTGTGTAAAAATGTGGCTACTGACAATTGATTATACCCTAGATGTTCCAATCATGTAAAAATGTGGCTACCAACAACATTATTGATGATACCCTAGATGTTCCTGTTGTGTAAAAATGTGGCTACTGACAACATTATTAATAATAACCTAGATGTTCCAATCAAGTAAAAATGTGGCTACCGACAACAGTATTGATAATACCCTAGATGTTCCAATCATGTAAAAATGTGGCTACCGACAACAGTATTGATAATAACCTAGATGTTCCTGTTGTGTAAAAATGTGGCATCTGCCAACAGTATTGATAATAACCTAGATGTTCATGTTGTATAAAAATGTGGCTACCAACAACAGTATTGATAATAACCTAGATGTTCCTGTTGTGTGAAAATGTGGCTACCAACAACAGTATTGATGATAACCTAGATGTTCCAATCATGTAAAATTGTGGCTACCAACAACAGTATTGATGATAACCTAGATGTTCCAATCATGTAAAAATGTGGCTACCGACAACAGTATTGATGATAACTTAGATGTTCCAATCATGTAAAAATGTGGCTACCAACAACAGTATTGATGATAACCTAGATGTTCCAATCATGTAAAATTGTGGCTACCGACAACAGTATTGATAATAACCTAGATGTTCCTGTTATGTAAAATATGTCATGTCTGATTAAGAGTACTTTTTTTCAAGTTATTTGAGGGTCACGTTATGTTCTTCAAATCACACAGCCCATGGAATAGTAAATACATTACTGATTTCTTGATTTAGCAATATCATGATGATGATAATGATGATGGTAACAAAATCACATAGTAACTATGTTGTTCTGATTACTGTGGACTCGATATGGTCAGGTGTACTGTCAACTATATTGATTATTGACTTGTACCTCTGGGGGATACCCATGTGTAAAGCGATGACACCACAACAGCTTTTACATGAAACAGTTCTGATAATTTTGTGCCGTGTTTTATTTGAAAGACATCAGAAATATGATTTGCTTGGTTTATCATATGTAATTAAATACACATGATAGACGAAGCAGTATTTTATTATTTCTCTTTTCACTTTATTTTTACTTTCTCTCTCATTAACTTCATGTAGGAGAATGTATATACCTATAAAGTGACTTACCATGCCCTGTGGATAAACTGCAACGAAAACTACAGTGAATTAATATTTCATTAATTTATTGTGATGTACATTGTAATGAAAACTACACTGAATATTTCATGTTTGAATTTTTTGTGCTCTACACTGAATTAATATTTCATAAATGAATTTATTGTGCTGTCAGAGTATCTGCCTAAATAGTTGCCATAAATTTCTTATCAAGATTAAGAATAAAAAATGATCAAAGATTTGATCAAACTTGAATTAATTAGCAATCTGTTTTTTTTTCTTCCTTTTTTCAACCCATCTTTAGGCATATTATTGTCAGTAGATGACTCCCTCAAGTAAATTGACGTTTGGTAACTCCCTCAAGTAAAGAGTTTTTAATTGACATTAGATAACTCCCACAAATGAGAGTTTTTAATAGACATTAGAATAACTCCAACAAGTTTTTATTGACAGTTGATAACTCTTTCAAGTTAGAATATTTGACAGTAGATAACTCCCTCAAGTAAGTTTTATTTAAATGACAAATAGATAACTCACTCATATAAGAGTTTTTAATTGATATTAGATACTCCAACAAGTAATAGTTTTTATTGACAGTTGATAGCTCTTTCAAGTTAGAATTTTTAACAGTAGATAACTCCCTCAAGTAAGAGTTTTAAAAAAAAATGACAATAGATAACTCCCTCATGTAAAAGTTTTTAATTGATATTAGATAACTCCTTCAAGTAACAGTTTTAAAATTACAGTAGACAACTCCCACAAGAGTTTTTATTTAACATGGTGTTGGTTAATTTGAAGAAATAGTATTGATTAGTTTTGAAGACATGGTGTTAGTATGAAGACATGGTGTTGGGTAGTATGAATAAATGGTGTTGGTTAGTATGAATAAATGGTGTTGATTAATATGAAGACATGGTGTTGGTTAGTATGGAGACATGGTGTTGGTTAGTATGAATAAATGGTGTTGATTAATATGAAGACATGGTGTTGGTTAGTATAAAGACATGGTGTTTATTAATTTGAGGACTTGGTGTTGGCTACTATGAAGACATGATGTTGGCTGTTTTGAAGATATGGTGTTGGTTAGTATAAAGACATTACGTTGATTACTATGAAGACATGGTGTGGGTTAGTATGAAGACATTATGTTGGTTACTGTGAAGACACTGTGTTGGTTAGTATAAAGACATGGTGTGGGTTAGTATAAAGACATGGTGTTGGTTACTATGAAGACATGGTGTTGGTTACTATGAAGACATGGTGTGGGTTAGTATAAAGACATGGTGTTGGTTACTATGAAGACATGGTGTTGGTTAGTATAAAGACATGGTGTGGGTTAGTATAAAGACATGGTGTTGGTTACTATGAAGACATTACGTTGGTTACTATGAAGACATGGTGTGGGTTAGTATAAAGACATGGTGTTGGTTACTATGAAGACATGGTGTGGGTTAGTATAAAGACATGGTGTTGGTTACTATGAAGACATGGTGTGGGTTAGTATAAAGACATTACGTTGGTGACTGTGAAGACATGGTGTTGGTTAGTATGAAGACATGGTGTGGGTTAGTTTGAAGATGTGTTATTGGCTACTATGAAGTGATAATTCAGGTAAATGATGCTTTATTAATTGAAGTACTGTAGTTGTCTGTTTCTTAAGATTTAATGGTCTCCTTGTTGAGAGACTGTATTCATATGTCAATAATTTCTATCTAGTACAGGGGTGGGCAAACTACGGCCTGCGGGCCGCATGCGGCCCGCCAAGGGCTTTCATGCGGCCTGCCAAGGGTTTTCATGCAGCCTAGGAACAAGTCATCATTCGCACCGACTCTGTTTATGTTACTCTGTTTATCAATAAAATGTGCTTCTTTTGAAGTTTAAGTTTAAGTTTTCAAATATTAACAACATATTAACAACTGAAAATTAATTAGATGTTATTTAGAAAAACCTTTGGTTTTGCTATTTCAAATATTAATTATTTTACTTAATGAAGGATGCGGCCCGCGACAAGGTGTAAATTTGTGTATGCGGCACTTGCACTGGAAAGTTTGCCTACCTCTGATCTACTATGACAAAATAATGAAGATAACTACTTTGAATATTGAGGGTTGCTATTAATTGATATATTTTTATCTTTGTTGAGGTTTGTGTTTTCAGTGTTTGTGTTTAGGATGTGGTTATTGCTCAAGAAAGATATTGACGAGATTTCATTCATTTAACAGAATAGACATTTTGAGTCCTCATTTGTACCAAGAACTAATTTCATACTTGACTAACAAATATATGATTGTAGGTCTCTGAAAATTGTATATAAAAAAGACTTTCAGTTCCCATAATTGACAACATTTGAATTCTGCTTTATTATAAGATAACTCTTTCCTTGTGCATTCAGATAAAGTCTGTATATATTTTGTGTGAATTATGTCTTGCTGGATATCATATATCAGAGTACACAAATGGCTTTTAAATTTGTCATCCATGTACAGCAAATGTGAAAGGTTAAAAGGATAATAAGTTTCAATACTATGATGGATAATTATTTATGCTGAAAAATCTCTTCAGATTGCAGTGTCCTAATATTCTTGTCAGTTCTTATCATGACCAGAACTTAATTGTGGTGGTAGTTTTTTTTAATTGGTTCTCAGTAGAAGAATTACTTCCACATTGGTCTTTTTGCCAGTCCTAATTTGAAACTAATTTGTCGTAATTTGCTCAGTTTGGGACACTTAAGCACACATATTGTGCTAGCAAGATAATTTTGTGAATATTTATCATCAAAACTGGTAGATGTATTTGTAATGTGGCTTCCATCATTAAACTGGTAATAGGAGTATTTTGTCACGTGGATTCTATCATTACATTGGTTGTAGGGAGTATTCATAATGTGGTTTCCATCATTAAACTTGTAGCTGTATGTATTTGTAATGTGGCCTCCATCATTCAGTGGTTGTAAGCATTTGTAATGTGGCTTCCATCATTAAATTGGTAGTAGGGAGTATTTGTAATGTGGCTTCCATCATTAAACTGGTTGTTGGTAGTACAGGTAAAACATGTTATAATGCGATTCTGCTTATTATGTGGTGGCAGGATGGCTCTCATTTTTTAATTTAAGGTGACCTCTATTTTTAATATCCTAAATACATGCTCTTGGAAAAGCCAATTATTTGTCTCCCTAGCAGATTTTTTTATCCCAGCACTGCGTTTAATGTTGCCTTAACTTCACTGTGCACTATTTCTGCCATATTGGCATGTATACAATTCAGAACTGAAGTATATTTGATTTCTGATGAAACTTGGCAAACAAAACAAACAATATATGATCAAGAGGTTAGTTAAAACTGACGACATTGAAATTTCAATGCACGTTTTCTATGGGGAAGTTTTTGGAAAAATTTGTTAATGTGATCCCGCATATATCGTGATATTATTTGGACCCCGAGCATCACATTATAATGGGTTTTACCTGTATTTGTAAGTAGTTTCCATCATTAAACTGGTAGTTGTATGTAATTGTAATGTGGCCTCCATCATTCAGTGGTTGTTGTATGTATTTGTGATGTGGCTTCCATCATTAAACTGGTAGTTGTATGTAATTGTAATGTGGCCTCCATCATTCAGTGGTTGTTGTATGTAATTGTGATGTGGCTTCCATCATTAAACTGATAGTTGTATGTAATTGTAATGTGGCCTCCATCATTCAGTGGTTGTTGTATGTAATTGTGATGTGGCTTCCATCATTAAACTGGTAGTTGTATGTAATTGTAATGTGGCCTCCATCATTCAGTGGTTGTTGTATGTCTTAGTGATGTGGCTTCCATCATTCAATTGGTAATTTGAGTATCTGTAATGTGGCTTCCATCATTAAACTGGTAGTTGGGATTATTTGTAGTGTGGCTTCCAGCATTAATAATAATTATAATAATAATAATGCTTTATTTATAGAGGGTGACTCATTAGTCAAGGACTATTCTCCCTTGAGGCCCTCTAAATTGGTAGTTGTTAATATTTGTAATGTGTCTTCCATCATTACATGTAGTAAGGAGCTAATAGTAACATTCCAGTTATTGAAGGAAATTTTTACTGTATCAGGGGTTCATAGGGTCCCTTGATTAACTTTAACCAGTTCATTTACAGAGCAAGAGCTGTCAAAGGACTTCATTAAAAGCTCCCCATTTGTACAATTGTAGTTGTTGTATATTAATAATAATAATAATAATAATAATAATAATAATAATAATAATGACTTTATTTTAAAGAAGCTCATTTGGTCAAATGATCAATCTTCCTTAAGGCCTTTTTCAGTTACATTTGTAGAAGTAGTACATAAAAGTAACCCATCTTTGTTGCATATAAATCTCACATTTACTTTACTTCATCCATCCATGCATGCATGTACAAGTTACATTTTGAAAAATGTGTATCACTGACATGTTTAATTGTTTATTTATATTTAACATAAAGCCAACCTTATTCTCATGCATTTATCAGTCTGCATGTATTGTCTGCAGCATTAAAAAACACATTCCTGAACAAGGTGAGAAGTTGCAAACATTGATAATTCATAGGAATACTGCCTGTTCTGTCTCACTGTCACATTATCAGTGTTCACAAGAATACTGCCTGTTCTGTCTCACAGTCACATCAGTGTTAGCAATACTGCCTGTTAATGTCACTGTCACATCTGTGTTAACAATACTGCCTGTTCTGTCGCACTGTTACATCTCTGTTCACAGGAATACTGCCTGTTACATCTCACTGTCACATCAGTGTTCACAGAATACTATCCATTATGTGTCACTGTTACATCAGTGTTCACAGAAATACTTCTGTTATATTTCACTGTTACATTATTAGTATTCATGGGAATAATACCACTGTTACATCTCACTGTTACATCAACACTGTTAAAGCATCTACATTTTTTGTCTCACCTGCATTAGCAGATGATGAGAAATAGGAATAGCTTTTCAGGCTTTAATGGTGGCAGCAACCAGCCTGTGATTATCTGTTTAGGTTTTTACAAGTCAGATAGGGGCCCCGAGTGGCCGAGTGGTCTAAAGCGCTCTCTGTTATGGATCACTGCCATCTCACCTCTGTCTGCGTGGGTTCGAGTCTCGGATTCAGCCAATGTGGGTATGTGAGAAAGCTTGCCAGTAGCTTCTTGTGGGTCGGTGGTTCTTTCCGAGGGTTTTCCCGGGTTCTTCCTTTACCATTAGTACTGGCTGCCATATATAGCCTATTGTGTGCTGAAAAATGGCATTAAACCCTACAACAACAACAAGCCAGATAAAAAACTCAGGCAGGACATAACCTTGTTCAGAAACCCTGTTTATCAACACTTATTTTTAGCCAGTATAATCACAACACTGAAATGCATAACATTCATGAATGCATAGAAAAAAATAACAACAATTATCAATTTACATGGGGATAAGAAATATTGCAATGACTCTTAATCTTAGTGGTGTTAAGACAAGGTCAAGGAAGGTATTGGGTTACATGGAAATGAAAATGGTATAACATTTCTATGTCATGTAAAGTTTATGTCAAAAATCACCTTCTGCATCAGAACTGATGTAATAGTTTCTTCTCCATATTGGATTTAAGATTTGCAATCATAAGCACACATCCATCTTTTAGTAAATCACCTTAAAAATGGATTCCTACAAATATGTACCTTGATTCCAGCATACCTTGTGGAAGGGGACTGGCTGCCAGAATCTGCATAAAATGTTATGCTTTTCTATGAACTTTGCATCTCACATGCATGCATTCTCATTGCCTTTTAACTTTGTTGCTTAAATAAGTCTCACATGGATCTGTGTTTGCTTAATGGGGAAGGAAGGCACCTCCAAAGTGGAGTGTTCCCAACGTAAATTTAAGACTTCTATTATGCATATACATGTTTTTGGGAAATTATTTATGACATCTTTAGTGTGCACATTTATGATGAGTTTTGCTAGATTATCTAATTAGGAACTTTTCAATCAATTAGTGCATATTATCTAATTAGGAGGTTTTCAGGCAAGTAGTGCATATTATCTAATTAGGAGGTTTTCAGTCAAGTAGTGCATATTATCTAATTAGGAAGTTTTCAATCAATTAGTGCATATTATCTAATTAGGAGGTTTTCAATCAAGTAGTGCATACTATCTAATTAGGAGGTTTTCAGTCAAGTAGTGCATACTATCTAATTAGGAAGTTTTCAATCAATTAGTGCATATTATCTAATTAGGAGGTTTTCAATCAATTAGTGCATATTATCTAATTAGGAGGTTTTCAATCAATTAGTGCATACTATCTAATTAGGAGGTTTTCAATCAATTAGTGCATATTATCTAATTAGGAAGTTTTCAGTCAATTAGTGCATATTATCTAATTAGGAAGTTTTCAATCAATTAGTGCATATTATCTAATTAGGAGGTTTTCAGTCAATTAGTGCATATTATCTAATTAGGAGGTTTTCAGTCAGTGCATATTATCTAATTAGGAAGTTTTCAGTCAATTAGTGCATAATGTCTAATTAGGAAGTTTTCAATCAATTAGTGCATATTATCTAATTAGGAGGTTTTCAATCAATTAGTGCATATTATCTAATTAGGAAGTTTTCAGTCAATTAGTGCATATTATCTAATTAGGAGGTTTTCAGTCATTAGTGCATATTATCTAATTAGGAAGTTTTCAGTCAATTAGTGCATAATGTCTAATTAGGAAGTTTTCAATCAAGTAGTGCATATTATCTAATTAGGAGGTTTTCAATCAATTAGTGCATATTATCTAATTAGGAAGTTTTCAGTCAATTAGTGCATATTATCTAATTAGGAGGTTTTCAGTCATTAGTGCATATTATCTAATTAGGAGGTTTTCAATCAATTAGTGCATATTATCTAATTAGGAAGTTTTCAATCAATTAGTGCATAATGTCTAATTAGGAAGTTTTCAGTCAATTAGTGCATATTATCTAATTGGAAGTTTTCAATCAAGTAGTGCATATTATCTAATTAGGAGGTTTAAATCAATTAGTGCATATTATCTAATTAGGAGGTTTTCAATCAATTAGTGCATATTATCTAATTAGGAAGTTTTCAATCAATTAGTGCATATTATCTAATTAGGAAGTTTTCAGTCAATTAGTGCATAATGTCTAATTAGGAAGTTTTCAGTCAAGTAGTGCATATTATCTAATTAGAAGTTTTCAATCAATTAGTGCATATTATCTAATTAGGAGGTTTTCAGTCAATTAGTGCATAATGTCTAATTAGGAAGTTTTCAGTCAATTAGTGCATAATGTCTAATTAGGAAGTTTTCAATCATTTAGTGCATAATGTCTAATTAGGAAGTTTTCAGTCAATTAGTGCATAATGTCTAATTAGGAAGTTTTCAATCAATTAGTGCATAATGTCTAATTAGGAAGTTTTCAGTCAATTAGTGCATATTATCTAATTGGAAGTTTTCAATCAAGTAGTGCATATTATCTAATTAGGAGGTTTAAATCAATTAGTGCATATTATCTAATTAGGAGGTTTTCAATCAATTAGTGCATATTATCTAATTGGAAGTTTTCAATCAAGTAGTGCATATTATCTAATTAGGAGGTTTAAATCAATTAGTGCATATTATCTAATTAGGAGGTTTTCAGTCATTAGTGCATATTATCTAATTAGGAGGTTTTCAATCAATTAGTGCATATTATCTAATTAGGAGGTTTTCAATCAATTAGTGCATATTATCTAATTAGAAGTTTTCAATCAAGTAGTGCATAATGTCTAATTAGGAAGTTTTCAATCAGTGCATATTATCTAATTAGAAGTTTTCAGTCAATTAGTACACATTATCTAATTAGGAAGTTTTCAGTCAAGTAGTGCATATCATTTAATTAGGAAGTTTTCAATCAATTAGTGCATATTATCTAATTAGGAAGTTTTCAATCAAAGAGTGCATATTATTTAATTCGGAAGTTTTCAATCAAGTAGTGCATATTATCTAATTAAAAAGTTTTCAGTCAAATAGTGTATATTATCTAATTATAAAGTTTTCAATCAATTAGTGTATATTATCTAATTATAAAGTTTTCAATCAAGTAGTGTATATTATCTAATTATGGTCTCAGTCATTTAGTGCAGATTATATAATTAGGAAGTTTTCAGTAATTTAGTGTAGGTATTATGATAAATATAGTAAATTGTACATATTGCTGGCTACTCCAGTAATGTTAACACCCCCATCCCAATCCTGTCTACAGTGTATGGAGTATCCCAAATACAAAAGCATTCTGGTGCCTCTGTTTTTTCAACATTCTTGGAAAGTAATTATTCATTTGATGAAGCAGTTTTCCAGTCACCAGCAACAGGTGAGAAGTAGGGTATATTTTGTTTACATTTTATGGTGGGATTTGTGCTGCTTGGTAAATGTAACTTAATACATCCCTACACAGCAAATAGAACTAAGAATGCATTGCAGATGCACTTTGACACTTGGATACATTTGTCAATCCAGTCAGGATTCTAATATTACACCAGAAATAGTAGATCTTTATATTGTTTGTGTTAGACATGAGGTGTACATGTAGATAAATTCCACTGCAGTCATTACTTATTTTAAAGCTAACATATAGGACAAGGTAGGTTCTGATTATACAAGTTTAAGTTTATTTTTTGTTATTTTAATTGCAATTATAACTTTTCTTTATAGCTGTTTTATGTAGAGGATATGCAAGTTAAGTGCTCCCCTCCCATAGAGACCCCAAGGCAATCAACTGTTTTAGCCACTATAGAGCCCATGGCCCCTGGATTACAAATCCAATGTTCTTCCAATGGAATTGCAGGGGCTGTGCATAGTTACCCTCTTTGGCATGTGTAAAAATGAACTCATGTTAGGGAATGTTTTTTGTCCGGATGCCCCATGTGCCATTTTTATTAGGGAATGTTTATTGTCCTGATGCCACTAATACCATCTTTGTTAGGGAATGTTTATCGCCTTGGTGCCGCTAATGCCTCTTTGTTAAGGAATGTTTATTGCCCTGATGCCGCTAATGCCACTTTGCTAGGGAATGTTTATTGCCCTGATGCTACTAATGCCACTTCGCTAGGGAATGTTTATTGCCCTGATGCTGCTAATGCCACTTTGTTAGGGAATGTTTATTGCCTGGATGCCCCTAATGCCATCTTTGTTAGGGAATGCTTATTGCCCGGATGCCCCTAATGCCATCTTTGTTAGGGAATGTTTATTGCCCGGATGCCCCTAATGCCATCTTAGAGAATGTTTATTGCCCTGATGCCTCAGATGCCATCTTTGTTTTAATGGAGAAAGGATATGATGATCAACAGGATGTTGATGGTACTCTATGACAACTTGAAAGTCAGATGTAAACGGGTGGAAGTAAATGATCAGCAGGATAACGATGGCACTGTATAACATCCTGCAAGTCAAAAGCAAAGAGATGCTATACCTACTCTTGTAAAATGTACCGCCTTATCCACTTGGATCAAAATTTGTTATTGTAGTTTTGTGTTACAATCTTGATCTGATGTCGATGCATACTGCTTTTAATATCATTAATACAATACCTGTTGCTATTGCAAAGCTGGTCTTTTCCAGGAGGAGAATAACCAGATCTTTTGAAGATTCCAGAATACTGGATTGCATGCCCTGGGACACCCTGCCCATTCTTGCCGATGTGTACTGACTGCCCTTTATTCTTTTCACAGTCAGATAGCTATAATGTCTACATTGTTTACATCAAAAATATTTCTTATCACTTCGTTGTTCAGCAAGTGAATTTACCATTTCTGTTGTCTGCCTATTCTTTGTAAACACCCCTGATCAAGTTTAAAAAAAAATTAAGATTATTTTTACAAAAGGCATTAGTGATTCAAATTTGGCTGTGCTTTTTTTTCTAGCTATGGGTACCAGTAGGTATTTTGTTTTTGTTTTCCTATTCTTGAATTTATGCACTTGCCTTTATCCAAATTATTGTTCATTATGAACATTTTATTCACTTTACCTGTTATGGTGGATTGTGTTACACATGGTAAGCAATTCAATTTTCACCTTCATCAACCAAGGTTCTTTCTCAGTACATGTATTACCATTAGTTTCAAATGTCATTCCTTGACATTTTTAAAAATTACTAGCAATAGTAACCTTCACTTTTTTTGCTAATTCAATAGTCTTTAGATTTTAGTTAAGCCTGGTTGTGTGCTTCTCTTGTATTTTTCTTTATTGAGCTAGCATTCGTTTTTTTTTGCATTTAAACTTTTGAAAACACTCATGTAAGGTGACTTCTTGCTGAAATTATATTGGTGTAGACTTAATTCATGCATTACCTGTTGTATACGTTTCGTTGAATAGATTTTTTTGGGTATAAAAAACTTAATTTCAGCTTTCTATTACAGGAACTTTGTCTAAGCAGGGTGTGGGTAGGTTTGGTATTTTTTTCTGCCTCAGAAACACCATAAGACCTAGTGATTGGGTGGTCTCCAGTGATCTTCAAGGTGCTTATATTTGCATCCCTATCTTTTCTCCACACAGGAAGTGTCTGCATGGAGAAATCAGAGCTCACTCCATCTCCAGACTCTGCCAAACTATAGATATACATTTCCTCATAAAAAGTAGATTAGACTGTCCCTCAGGAGAGAGTGACAAGATCTTGCCCTGTTGGAGGTGCTAAGAGTAAAGACCACATTGTTTGCTCTTCTTTTTCTTGACCTGATGGAGACCTTGAATTCCACAGTGGACCCGATTCAGCTAGGTAAACTTGAATCCTCTTTGCTTTCTCCTTATGGTCTCATGGAAACCACACAGGGACCCCTTGAATACTCTTTGCTTTCTCCTTATGGTCTCATGGAAACCACACAGGGACCCCTTGAATCCTCTTTGCTTTCTCCTTATGGTCTCATGGAAACCACACAGGGACCCCTTGAATACTCTAAGATGATATTTCCACTGTCATCTGATTTGATGGACATTTCAGGACCGCTATCAAACTTCAGTCCCCATGCACCAATGAACTCAACTCTGCTTGTTCACAGATGCATCGGATTCAGTATGGAGTAATCGTCTGCAGCCAGAAGGACTAATTCTTTAGGGTTCATAGTCCTGAGAGAATCTACCCTTCAAATCAAGAATTTGGAAATGAGGACAGTGTTCTTAGCCCTTTGGGTCCATCCACAAAATAAGAGTTCACTGCATAATGGTTTTCTCTGACAGTTATGGTGGTGGTATTGTACCAAAGGAGACAAGGAGGCACACATCAATCTTCTGGAGGTTTAGAACCACATTCACTAGATAAGTTCAGAGTGAATTACTTGCCAAGTTCACCACATTCCCATCAGGAAGAATAATTTGGTGGATTGGCTGCCAAGGAAAGAGAAGGTAATCCTCACAGAATAGCACACTCTGTTCCAGTTTTGGGGGACTCCTGTGGTGAATGTTTTTGCCACTGGACTGAACAAGCTCCCCTTTTAGATTTCCTCAGTCCACAACCAGATGGGCAGTGAATGCTTACTGCATGAAGTTCACTTAAGCTTTCCCACCTTTCAGGAGGATCTCACAGGTTCTATACAAAGTCAGGTACTCCACTGCTTAGCTCATTTTGATTGCCCCTCTGTGACTCCATCTTGGTTTAGCAATCTTGATCTGCTTGTGGACCATCCCAGGACCTTAACTCTGAGGAGGGACTTCCTGTTGCAGTGCAGGGGCAGTCTCCTATATAACAGCTCCACCCCTGATTGAGATCCCCAGTCTCAGCTGTGCTGGGGATGATCAAGATAACTTGGAAACCTAATTTCCTCATCATTAAAGGTTCCACTTCCACCATTTCTAAGTGGATTGCATTAACTCTCAAGAGAGCTTACCAATCCCTTACTAATGGGAACCTGTCTTTCATGAAAATAAAAGCACATGTTCAAAAAATTAGTTTTGCTTCCCCCACTTATATTTTTCTCACTGTCTTGATCCAGACAATATGTATAAATAATCAACACAGTACAGAGGTCTCGCTAGGATTTTAAAACTAGGATTCCATGACTCCCATTTTGGTAAAAATAGGAGTCCCACCATCAAAAGTTGCAGTCCCTTCTTTCCTACAGAATCAATACAAATGTGAGTGCATCTGTTTTTAGATGGAGAGGTTTTCATAATGTAATAGCTTCATTACAACTTTCCATTGACAGGATTGCAAATTTATGGTTTATTTATTTGTATACGTACTTGTAGTAATTTTAGGCAAATAAATAGTCTCTGATTTGCTGTTTTTCCTGTATTTTCACAAATATGTGTCAAGTCAGAAAACAGCTTAGACTTTAAAGCGCATCTCGCAAATTCCACAACATAGCATTGTCCCATACGTTTCTGACCTACATAATTTGCATTTTAAAGTTAAATCTTTAATAAAATAATACCTAGGCTTTGGTTTCAATGATTTGCATATTTTTTCTGAATATATTTGCCCGATGATTAAGAAAACAGACAATCTAATAAACTGGTACATCCCAGACTTAGCTAAGTCTGCCATTATTTCCCGTTAAGCCTACTGGTTCACTTACAGTTTCAAACAAATTTTATGACGAAATAGTGTATATATACAGATCACCGATTCTGATCTTAAAACACAAGTTTGTATGTTTTATCATCAAAGGATAGCATGCAGGAAATCGATAGTTGCTACCTTACTCAGAAAATGGTTAATGGTCAATCAGCTATCAAAACATAATGCTCGTGAATGGGCAAGAGTTTCTTTGTCAACGTAATTGATATAAAAACTAGGCCTAGCTACTGATGCCTTGATGAATACATTTCACTACAACACTAGAACTAACCAGGCTAAGGCGAAAGGCATTAAAAAAAACAATATGGTATGGTCAGTCAATGTACCTCTTAAATAATCACAGGGCGATGTCGTTTTCGCTTTCCTAACAGAAGAAGGCGAAGTTTACATTTTTAGGCGACTTGTCGTCCACTTATGAATGGCATTTTGTTTAAGTCTCAACATGTCTTGATTCTGAGGTCACGTGCACTGCTTATTCCACTACATTCGGAAATGAACACAATAATGAAAGCTAAAGTGGTTTATTTGATGTACTTTTATAAATGACCACATGTACATCTCTGGGTCTTTCTGCCTCTGAATTCAATCACTGTAAAATCAGTACATTTCCGACCCGGCCACCAGTCAAAGCCTTTGAACTTACTGCCCAGCTATTGCATCATGTTCCTTTTTATGTACTCTTATAAAATGGCAACATGTATGTATCAAGGGGTCTTCAGCACAGCTAATTGATGAACACATTTTCTCACAAAGCAGGTGGCTGAAGCAGGACTGGCAAGTCTTTGAATTTTGCTGCACACCTATTAGATGCATACGGAGGACTCCCGTCTTGGTGATTTACTGCATCCCAGATCAAAAATTGGCATCCAGATATGCGTAATTAAGCATTTTCGAGATCTCTGCAGTATCATTTTGTAGAACCTTTTTAAGTAAGTGTGCCTGTTATAGAACTTGGCAAAGGGAGAATCATGCATGCTGGTTGAAATCAGTAAGAACTGCGTACACAAACAATATATATACATGATGAAATCAGTAAGAACTGTATACACAAACAATATATATACATGATGAAATCAGTAAGAACTGTGTACACAAACAATATATATACATGATGAAATCAGTAAGAACTGCATACACAAATGATATATGTACAAGATGGATGAGACATTCAATTTAATTTGGACCACAAGCAGTCATGAAATTAAATAACTCAGTCATGAAATTAAATAATCCACAAACAGTTACAAAGTTAAATAATCCATTTAGATAAGTTTGGGCTTACAGACAGTCATGAAATTAAATAATCATGTTAAATAATTGAAGGAAAGTCAGATAAGTGTGTTCCAGATGCAGTCAGTATAAACCGCACACTCAAACGATGTAGGTAGACAAGTGTCATGTGTACCCAAACATAACTGTCCAGATAACACTAGTGGGGTGGGAAAGGTCAGAGAAATTAGGCAAAATGGTACCCAAATGAGATGAAAGATAAAAAAACAATGGCCACAAGATATGAGTGTCTTATTTCCATCATTATTATTATTTTTAAGGATATCAGCAAAACCTTTTGTGTTGGCAGCTATAGATACGGTGGATCAGAAAAGTGGAAACACTTGATTATTTTGGCCTAATCTCATGCTGAAACCCTTCATTCTACTTGTGATGGGATGGTGTCTTAAAATAAGGGCAGTAACTGTAAGTAAAAAAAAACATTGCCCCAAACCTTGTACTTTCAGTACATAGTCTGTGACCCAGTGATTTCTCCAGGTCTCACGCACATACTTGCATGGGGGAACTCTTGTTCAGGGATTTTCAAAGATCGGTAGGATTGTAAAGTTTTAATGGCGAGTCGGTGTGTGTGTGTGTGAATTGTATTTTGAGAACAGTATGTATGAAGGAAACCACTTATAGTGCAACAAAAACGTGAGAAAAATAACTTTTAATGAATGAAGATAAAACTTGGTTGTTTATCATTAGCTGTGTTAATGTGTATTGTAGAGCTCAGGAGACCTAGTGGTCTAAAGTGCTTGCCTCTACCGATCACTGCCATCTCAGCTTTGTCCACGTGGGTTAAAATCTCAGGCTCAGCCAATGCAGGTATGTGATAAAGCCATCAGAAGCTTCACATGGGTCGGTAGTTCATAACTGGGTTTTCCTGGGTTCTTTCTCCACCTGTTATACTTGCTGCTATGTATAGCCTATCTTGTGCTGAGAAATGGTGTTAAACACAAAACAAGATTTGTATTGACAATAACACTATATCACACATAACAAATTTCCACCATGTCATAACCTCTCCAAGAGCAGTTGGTTTTGCAATATCTAGATACAAGTGTCTCATAATGTTACTTGATATTGGTATTTGATAACAAATCAAACACTTACAAGAATATTCAAAATTAGTTTGTATATTTGACAGATATTGGATTGACTACATAGGTCATCTGGTGTTGAAAAGCCATGTATCTGTCTGAACAGATTGATCATGCAGGGTACCATCTTCATGGTTTTCAAACCTCAGAAGTATTAAATGGCTGTGAATGTAACTGAATATTTTGCTATTGACCCTAGAAAAGCCCTGAATCGTAGCAAACTTGCATCAATAGAGCTTTTTACATTCCTTGTATATCCTGGTTGCACCATGAACATTGGAAACACCGTCCCATACTGTACCACAACATTTTACGCACTGTACCCTCTTAAACTCAATTAGTTATTAAGACATTAGATTATATTCACAGTTTGGGGTTTTTTGTATAAAGAAAACAGGATGTTGCTTCCTTCTGATTATGTAATTTGTGAAAATTTTAAACCAATAAACAGTGAATGGAGATACTTGGGTTTGCATTTCACATTGTGTTCATTCATTTTGCTAACGGGGTCAAGTTATGATCTTTGAAGGCATAGACAGATTTATTTGGAGGTTATTTGCATTTACATAATTAAGAAAATTAAGAAACATTAGCTCATTAGAACAGTTATTTTGTCAACAATAAGCAAATACATAACAGTGAACTTTAACATGCATACATACATACATACATACATACATGCATGCATGCATATATACATACACACCTCACCCCACCCAACCCCACCCCACCCACAGATTTCCAGTGTTAATTGAAGTGTGTCCAATTCATGACCAGAGAAAAATGGCTTGTTACTAGTGCTTTAATGTTTTTGGTCATTCTTCAAAAACTACTTCTCGGCATAATAAATTTAAATGCTGGTAATCCCCATGCCCCCTTTTAGAATTTAGTTCTGTAAGGGTCTTCTTAGGTTATCATGCTGTATCCCACACTCGGTCATGCCACACATCAATCTCTGGGGAAACGGGGCCCCACATGAAAGTGCTGCTGTGGACACATTAGTGTAGGAGAAACCATATGCAAGTAACCTCCTGCCCACCAGAGCCATACAGTGGTCCTGCAGCGATCACTACACCTGGAAAGGAGAGGATGTGAGAGACACTTCACTTTCCTTTGGTGAGTGGGACGTCGGGCCCAGGCCTCGCACCCCGCCCCTCCCCCCCGAACATGCATGCATGCATGCATCCATACATACATACATACATACATAACCCACCCCACCCCACCCCAAATATTTGCAGTGTTAATTGAAGTGTGTCCAATTCATGACCAGAGAAAAATGGCTTGTTACTAGTGCTTTAATGTTTTTGGTCATTCTTCAAAAAAATACATCTTGGTTTAATTAATTTAAATGCTGGTAATCCCATTTAGAATTTAGTTCTGTAAGGGACTTCTTAGGTTACTATGCTGTATCCCACACCTTAGTGGTTAGATATGCTCATATTCATTATCAAACACAACTGGCTATGGTCAAGCTTTTGTGTTAAGAAATAGCAAGTTTGTTGCCACTCTACCCTAACATAGGAGGAATTAGTGTTTCTTAAACCTTTGCCTCAGTAGAGCCTGTTGTTGTGTAGACAGCTGATATACATATGCCCGAGCCACACGGTGCAGTGTGCTGTAAATAGAATATCTGTTACCTATATGACTCGATGTGCATAGGCCTGCCTGATAAATTTATAGCAGTGTAATATATCTTAAATTCAACATAAATTGTAACCATCTTACTGTTTTTGTACACATCTGTTATCTGTCAGTATGTTTAAGAGTAAAATCTGATCTTTATAGTTGTATAATTATTTTTTACGGAATAGTGTTTCATTTACTTTAAATCTTTAGAACTTGTTCACTGTCAAGTCCATGAGGCAGTGTGACCAAACTAGAAATGTACCAATTTGTTGATGGTGTCTACATAACTTAACCATCCACATTTTAATAACTTACCAAAATAAGTGTTGCCTTCAGAAGCACCTGACTTGTGGAAGCCTTCTTAGTAGTAATTCTAATCATCCAAACTCAAGAAAGTGCTAAACAAAATCCTTGGCCTCTATTTTGGAGCATGAAGAATCCAACCCAGTTTATTTAAATAGCAGATTTTAACTTGATCTTAAATACCAACTACATGAATTTGGTGTAATGGTCATTAACTGTAATGCCTACTGTAGTGTCTAATAGGGGTTTCCTTCAAAGGTGGCTCTATGAAAATTAGCTAAAAATAGCTGATGTTTACTATAGGCATCCAAACATGTTTCCATGTGGATGGTACAGTGGTTTCCAGACATGCTTCCATGTGGATGGTACAGTGGTTTCCAGACATGCTTCCATGACGATGGTACAGTGGTTTCCAGACATGCTTGTAGTTGAAATCCACTAGTGCTTCCATGAGAATGGAGTAGAGGCATCTTATAGTGCTTGCATGGGGCTAAAATCTAGTTTGGTTTTCTTTGATCTTTTTATACCAATAATTATTCTTGTAACTCACATTACTTTGTTATTGTGTATCTTTGTTATTGTGTGTCTTTGTTATTACTCATGAATAACAACTACGCTTGTTCAGAGTGCATACAAGAGAGTCATGCATTTTGTAAAGTATAGTCAACTGAAATCTGGAATCCGGTTGATTTTACTTCTATAATGTACTTATGGTCTAGTTATTGTACACTGCCATGTCAAAGACAACAGCCATTTATCAATGTTTTAATTATACCACATTTCCTTTTCACAATAAGTTCATACAAGTGACAGAGTAATGTCACATCCCACTCTTTCTCAGCAGGATGTGGTCTGCCATTTATCGTTTTCCACTCCTGGCAGTGTGGTATAAATATTGCAGTTCAGTTTTAATCATGCATTGTGTAGAATCATCAGACTGTGGCAACCATTCAGTTTGTGTCAGTATGAAAAATACCCAGCACAGTAATATATTAATTAAGTGATAAGGAATGACAAAATTAATGAATAAATGTACTAGTTATTTATACACGTTGATTGGTGCAGGTCATATTTTTTAGGAAATCAGTTTTTAGCTCTACTGGTCATCGACCAGAAGAGTTCATGGGATGATCTGTTATCTGTCCTCCATCCATCTGTTATCAGTCATCCATCCATCTGTTATCTGTCCTCCATCCATCTGTTATCTGTCATCCATCCGTCTGTTATTCCTCCTTAGAACAACATGCTACAAAACTGTCTTGAAACTTTACACATGCATTGAGCCCATGTTCTAGTGATGCTGCTTGGACAGCAAATATGGTCACCACTGTGAATGATTTGGGTTTGAAAAGACATTTTTTTGCTTACATTCCTTTACCCCATGATGGAGTTAATTGATACATTGGTTGAATTATTTTGAACTAAAGGCAGTTTATTATGTTATGCTTGCTCAACCTTTGGTCATTGGTGTCAGGGTTTTAAAGCAATGCTTTGTGTGATCAGTACTGGTCTTTTATATTCTTTGATGAGCTGACTTACCTGCTATGAAGCACAAGTTCTCTGCATATTTCTTCTGGATTAACTGTGTTGTGACCTGAGTAGTTATCAATCTTCAGTATTTGCTGACATATTCATGATCAGTATTTGTTGACAGATTCATGATCAGTCATCAGCATTTGCTAACATTAATGATCAGTCATCAGTATTTGCTGACATTCATGATCAATTATCAATATTTGTTGACATATTTATAATCAATCATCAGCATTTGCTGCCAGATTTATAAGTCATCAGTATTCATGACAGATTCATAAGTCATCAGTATTCATGACAGCTTTATAATCAACCCGACAGATTCATGATCAGTTAATAATCATTTATACTGTCTACATGATGCCATGCCAAAACCAGGGCTATTCTTCAAATAGTTGCAAATTGGAAACATCAGGAATGGTGTAGAACTGAATATAATCAAAATAATTAACAAAAGTTATAATTAATGAATTGGCCATGTCATTAAGATGGTCAATACTTGGCCGTGTTATTAAGATGGTCAATACTTGGCCATGTCATTAAGATGGTCAATACTTGGCCATGTTATTAAGATGGTCAATACTTGGCCATGTCATTAAGATGGTCAATACTTGGCCATGTTATTAAGATGGTCAATACTTGGCCATGTTATTAAGATGGTCAATACTTGGCCATGCCATTAAGATGGTCAGAATACTTCGCCATGTCATTAAGATGGTCAATACTTGGCCATGCCATTAAGATGGTCAGTACTTGGTCATGTTATTAAGATGGTCAATACTTGGCCATGTTATTAAGATGGTCAGAATACTTCGCCATGTCATTAAGATGGTGAATACTTGGCCATGTTATTAAGATGGTCAATACTTGGCCATGTCATTAAGAATGTCAGTACTTGGTCATGTCATTAAGATGGTCAATACTTGGCCATGTCATTAAGATGGTCAATACTTGGCCATGTTATTAAGATGGTCAATACTTGGCCATGCCATTAAGATGGTCAATACTTGGCCATGCCATTAAGATGGTCAATACTTGGCCATGCCATTAAGATGGTCAATACTTGGCCATGTTATTAAGATGGTCAATACTTGGCCATGTTATTAAGATGGTCAATACTTGGCCATGTTATTAAGATGGTCAATAGTTGTCCATGTTATTAAGATGGTCAGTAGTTGGCCATGCTATTAAGATGGTCAATACTTGGCCAGCTCATTTAATCAGAACAGAACTACTGCTCTGGAAAGTTGGCGTAAGACAATTTGGGAGATTTGCAAAATTTGGCTTGGAGTTTGGACTCCTAAAGAGGGAGGATTTTCAGTGAGAATGGAAAGTTTTTCATTCTGTCACAGGTTTTCAAGTTTCTTATCCCAGTGAGGACCCAAAGGATAACTATATGAGCAGTTTCTGTCCATTTGTATGAGAACTTCTCGGTGATTTCAAAGTAAGGAAACATTATTTTAACTAGATCTAAAAAAATTATATATGCTACCTTAAATGGGAGAGTATGTTCATATACAAAGTTGGCAGACATTGTCTTGGCACATATATCTTTATACATCTTTTGATGGAAATTCCCCGTCACATTTGATATATTTTAATATGCTAAATAATACCACTCTTTCCACCATAGCCGATATTAAAATCAGCTTTACAGGAAGGGCACTTTGCACATCCTTGAACTTGGTTCTGTCTACAGAAATTCCCATCCATCATTAAATTCCCATTTCCATCCATCATTAAATTCCCATTTCCATCCATCATTTAATTTCATGAACTTGGTTCTGTCTACAGAAATTCTCATTTCCATCCATCATTAAAATCCCATTTCCATCCATCATTAAAATCCCATTTCCATCCATCATTAAATTCCCATTTCCATCCATCATTAAATTCCCATTTCCATCCATCATTAAATTTCATGAACTTGGTTCTGTCTACAGAAATTCCCATTTCCATCCATCATTAAAATCCCATTTCCATCCATCATTAAATTCCCATTTCCATCCATCATTAAAATTCATGTAATGTTTCAGCTGCTTAGCTTCTGGTATTTTAGCACAGGGAGATAATACATGCTTAGACATCTCAACAAACTTTAAACACTGAAGGTAAGCTGCTGTTTTTGCTGATTGATGCTTTTTTAATGGAACCATGATCAAATGATCACTAATCTTTTCAGAATTGCATCTGACCACACATAGAATAATCCATGCTACAAACGTACAAGTCTGAAGTCAACTGACCTTGCTAACAGACTCGAAGGGCTTTTAATTGTTTTAAGCTTCTTAAGTCGGCAACTAAATCTTTTAGTCACTGCACAGGCATGTGATCACATACAGCATTACCATAAATATACTACACTGGTAGCAAGGTGTGATTTTTTTTTCTTCAATAATAGTTTTGTATACATGGGAGATTTCAGGGATGGACAGGAGACACTCTTCATGTCTGCTACTTAAACAATAAGGGTATTTTAGGTAAACATGGGCACTGCACAGAGGTTATAAAACATGAAGAACAATGTCAACTTTTCGTTCCAAACCATTTATAATTTAACTAAAATACTGTATTTTTTTCAGTCTATTTGTAATTTAATTAAAATACTGCATTTTTTCCAGTCTGTTTTTAATTTAATTAAAATACAGCATTTTTTCCAGTCTATTTGTAATTTAATTAAAATACGGCATTTTTTCCAGTCTATTTGTAATTTAACTAAAATACGGCATTTTTAGAAAAGGGATAAATCTGCAAAAACATGTTTCAAGCAAATCATTGGAACAAAATCAAAATGTCCATGACAGCACCAGAAAAAAAATGCTTATGAAAGGTGAATGTGAAAGAAAGGGTTGTGATGCTGTTATCAACACTGACACCGCATTTTCCTTGTTTCTTCATTCCTGTCCAGATTAAAATTTGCCGTTTGTATGATTTTAAATTATAGGTTATTTTTTTATGTTTTCAGATACAAATGATTTGTGAATTCAAAGGGGATTGAGCCTGGAGTGGAAGGTAGGTTTATGTGTTTGTTTTGTGTGATTGTCTATGTCGACTCACCGTTGTATTTTCAGCATCAACTATCATGATTTTTGTGAAGCTGGTCTTTGGCTTGGTTGTATAATTTTACCAAAAACTTGTCCTGACAGTTTTAGGTATTCTTTTTAAAGACCTACCTGCATGTTAATGCATCAACTTTGAAGTAAAACTTGTTTGAACTCTGGTTCACTGGTAGGCAGAGAAACAAGTTTTTGTGTTCAAGTCTAAGAAAGATGTTTATGTTTTTGCAAGGAGCTTGTAATTTCTGTTGTTTGTTCATGTTAATTCATTGAAGCAAATTTAGAACTGTGTTGCTTTTGCTTAGGGGGCAGGTACCAGTTTTTATGTACAAATTTAATACCGCAATCAGCGACCTAGTATTAAAAATCATAAAAAAATCAAATACACAAGTGAAGTCAAAAAGGTCCATATTTTTAGATACCTGTATTAAAACAAAGCATAAGAATAGTATTCACTTGACCAGAGAAGTCAATGGCAGTTCATAGCAGAAGAAGTTTATGCACCCCAACCCCTATTTTATACATGCATTTTTCACATCCAAAGGCCATTTTTGACAGCATCTAATGCGCACAGTGCAAACGTAAGCTGTTTCCCTAGATGAAAATTTTGAAAAACATTGTCTGCTAAATAGTTTGATGCAATTCAGAATAGTTGTCATCCAAGCCGCTTTTGAGATATTCTACTTGCCTTGAACCCATGTGTCTACTGCTATGGGAGGCTAGCTCTTCTTCCTAGCCGACTATTGGTATTTCACTATCAATTGACTGCAGGGCAACTTTGGAAGGTGTACATGCCTGACGTCAATTTCAAGAACAACACAAGCCTGAAACACCTAGTTCACAAATATATCCATATCTGTAAATAGTAAACAATAATAGCTGAAAAAGTCACACCATAGCCTTAAGTTAAGAAATTTGCCAGGGGCCAGTTTATGAAACTGGACCCTGCCACCTTACGTACCAAGAGGCTTAATCATTCAGTTTAATATAGAAATGAAATTTTGTGAATAATGCCACAAGCAGGGGGTCCAACGTCTAAAATTTAAATAGGGATTGGTAAGCATAGGACAGTCTATGTTGATTAGGTTTTGATCATGGGGGATAAAGGTTAGCTATATGTATCCCCTCCTCATTTGCTTATAAAAGGTCCAGTCATCAGTAAAATACAAAATTATATTAAAACATGTTCAGTTGTATGTTTAAGGAAGTGTATTATTGCATATTACTAGAGTATTTTTGCATATCAATAGTGTATTGTTGCATGTTACTAGTGTATTGTTGCATATTACTAGTGTATTGTTGCAAGTTACTAGTGTATTGTGGCATATTACTAGTGTATTGTTGCATATTGCTAGTGTATTGATGCATATCAATTGTGTATTGTTGCATATTACTAGTGTATTGTTGCATGTTACTAGTGTATTGTTGCATATTATTAGTGTATTGTTGCATATTACTCGTGTATTGTTTCATTTTAGTAGTGTGTTTCAAATTACTGTAGAATACACTGTAAAGAACAGGATGCACTCAATTTTTTGTTTGTGGTGTCCGTGTATGGTTAATTTGGGTAGTGTCAACATTACCTTGGCTGTTTACAAACCCTATAATCTGTTCTGATTGATCTGTAGGAACTCCTTGGTTATCAAGGAGGACTCAAAGTTTATGGCTGAATTGAATAATGCCTACACTCCATAAATCAAAGTAAACATGCAGATCTCAGACTGTGTTTGCTCATTCTACATGGAATGAATTACATGGCAACCAAGATCAAGCACAATTATAAAACAGTGTACACAGTCTGGAATTGTTATCAGTAGAACTACCACATTAATTATCAAATCAAGCCTTAACAGCCAGTTATTCTGGTCATTCTCTTGTCCATGCCCATTTTGATAAACAATTACAAGGAACTGCTTTGACAAAGTTTATTATATGTAAAGTATGTAAAACATTCTTTATTTTCAAAAGTTTAGTTTTCTTTTGTACTCTGGTTTAATTTCTAGATTATGATTTTGTAATTGATGCCTTAATTGATGCACACGCTATTGCCATATTCAAATTGTCCATACCAGTGACCTTGTTAAGTTTATTCTGGTTATGTGACAAGGTCAGTCAGTTCAAAGTGGTTCATAGTTTTGATATTTGTTACAAAGCTTTAATTTAAATTTGAATATAATTTGTTTTTGTACATCTTAGAAATGACTTGGAGTGTCTTGGATACAAGGTTTTGTTTGAATCATTTATATTTATCCTGTCATAATGAATCATTTATATTTATCCTCCCATAATGAAAAGCAGTTTTAAGAATCACTGCATAAATCAGGCAGTAGTATAAATTTGTTCCTAGTTTTCTCCATAAATCCGGCAGTAGTATAAATTTATTCCTAGTTTTCTCAAATCAGGCAGTAGTATAAATTTATTCCTAGTTTTCTCAAATCAGGCAGTAGTATAAATATATTCCTAGTTTTCTCAAATCAGGCAGTAGTATAAATATATTCCTAGTTTTCTCCATAAATCCGGCAGTAGTATAAATATATTCCTAGTTTTCTCCATAAATCCAGCAGTAGTATAAATATATTCCTAGTTTTCTCCATAAATCCGGCAGTAGTATAAATTTATTCCTAGTTTTCTCCATAATCTGAAGTCCTTTTCACTAATTACTGTATAGTTCAAAAGTTGATTGGAGTTTTTTTTAATGGTTCCAGAATAAACTTTATGACAACTGCAGATTACTAGACAGATGTTTTGACAATAGGCTTTATGACAACTGCAGATTACTAGACATGTTTTTGGCAATAGACCTGATGCAGCTTAGAGATATTCAAATTCAAACCTGCCAAACCTTGCAAGCATTATGAAAGGATGTTGTGGTTAAATACAAGTACATGTATTGGCTTGTTTGGGTTTGGTCTAGATCAGGGTTTTCACCTTGGACACAGTATAGTTAGTTGGGATAACTATACAAAGGGTAATATTGATGTCTTAATCTATTTTTGTTCATGCAAAATGTCCACATAATCAAGCTTTTACTTTTGTTCATGCAAAATGTCCACATAATCAAGCTTTTACTTTTGTTCATGCAAAATGTCCACATAATCAAGCTTTTACTTTTGTTCATGCAAAATGTCCACATAATCAAGCTTTTGCTTTTGTTCATGCAAAATGTCCACATAATCAAGCTTTTACTTTTGTTCATGCAAAATGTCCACATAATCAAGCTTTTGCTTTTGTTTTCTAGTATTGTCAGGAAATTCCTCCAGCAAATATAAACATGAAAGTGACAGTCTTTAAAACATTCAGTCAACTGATTTTTTAAAAAAGCAACACATTATTCAGATGCTTAGCTATGCTTGGAAAATTAGCAACAACTGCATTGATTGGACATCTGGTGTCAATTTGCATGGTAGAAGCAACAACTGCATTGATTGGACATACAGTGTCAATTTGCATGTTAAAAGTAACAACTGTATTGATTGGACATATGGTGTCAATTTACATAGTAAAAGTAATAACTGCATTGATTGGATATATGGTGTCAAGTTGTAAGGTAGAAGCAACAACCACATTGATTGGACATATGGTGTCAGTTTGAGCACTGGTTGTGACAGGAGAATGATTGCCATGAAAATTAATCCATAGCCTAAAGATTACATCATGTTGAGTGATCTGGCAAGAAAAAATTGACCTCTGTGGGTTTTGGAAATACAGTTTCTGAAGCTGGACTGTGGTAATTAAGGCTGAAGTGTACTTTACATTATGTTTAGTTGAACATATTATTGCCTTTACATCATCAGTGCACAATTCAGAACTCTTGACACTCATGTTTTCCACATCAGCAATGACAATACATGATATTTCATTGCATCTGTCACAATGGCTTCTGGTGTGCATGTTTAAAATTAATGAGCCATGTATATGAATACAATTTAGGTGTACATTTCCATTACTTAGTATATTCATTCAGGGTATATATGAATAGTATGTTAATTTAGGGTGGATATGAATACAGTTTAGATGTACATTTCCATTACTTAGTATATTTATTCAAGGTACAAATGAATACAGTTTAGGTGTACATTTCCATTACTTAGTATATTCATTCAGGGTACATATGAATACAGTTTAGGTGTACATTTCCATTACTTAGTATATTCATTCAGGGTGCATATGAATACAGTTTAGGTGTACATTTCCATTACTTAGTATATTCATTCAGGGTACATATGAATACAGTTTAGATGTACATTTCCATTACTTAGTATATTCATTCAGGGTGTATATGAATACAGTTTAGGTGTACATTTCCATTACTTAGTATATTCATTCAGGGTACATATGAATACAGTTTAGATGTACATTTCCATTACTTAGTATATTCATTCAGGGTACATATGAATACAGTTTAGGTGTACATTTCCATTACTTAGTATATTTATTCAAAGTACATATGAATACAGTTTAGATGTACATTTCCATTACTTAGTATATTCATTCAGGGTGCATATGAATACAGTTTAGGTGTACATTTCCATTACTTAGTATATTCATTCAGGGTACATATGAATACAGTTTAGGTGTACATTTCCATTACTTAGTATATTTATTCAAAGTACATATGAATACAGTTTAGGTGTACATTTCCATTACTTAGTATATTTATTCAAAGTACATATGAATACAGTTTAGGTGTACATTTCCATTACTTAGTATATTTATTCAAAGTACATATGAATACAGTTTAGGTGTACATTTCCATTACTTATTATATTCATTCAGGGTACATATGAATAAGTTTAGGTGTACATTTCCATTACTTAGTATATTTATTCAAAGTACATATGAAAATAAGAGTTTGCTTCTCTTTAATCAGTCACATGGCTTCTGAGGTGATAGCGCAACCTGTTTATAAAAGGCACATGGGAACAGATAATGTTGGTCTTTGCTGACATGTTCTTTATTTAGATCTTTATATATTCAGTAAAATTATGAAAAGCTTGCGTATAAATGTTGTCTTTTATATGCAAGTGTGTCCACTCAGCCAGGTTTCATTTTATTTTGAATAATTAAGGAATTAATTTTCCAAAATGTGTCCCAAGACTCTAATACTATCAGGTCTTGTAAGCCTTGTCCAGTGAATGGTGGCAGAGGAAGTGACCGTATTTTGCTGATCATGTACTTCAGACACTAAGATCTGCCATTGTATAATGTGCTGCAGATCTGGGTCTGTTTCTCCTCATCGCAGATGCCTCTATTTTAGTAAATGAATACCTGTTTTCACTTACCAGTTATAAGTTTCATGAGCATGCCAGTGTGAGGAGATTATATTAAAAAGAAAAATTTGAATCATTGAAACTGGGTTATTTACCTATTGAAATAAATGCCTCTTTTGAAGTCATTATTTTAATCCTAACACCACTGAACCAAAAAAATGGCTTGTCTACATCAATTTTGCTTAGGTGTTCTGCTATTATAGCATGGGTGTGTCTTGCTCAGACATTGACAGCTACAGTTGTCACTTGAGTGATGCTGCTGGGAATTTTAGGTCATACAAAAGGTTACTGTTTGACATGCATGTTAGACTTCAAAGGAGAGATCTAGTTTTCAAGATAAATACCATTTTACTCTGTATGATTATCTGAGGGGCCGAGTGGTCTAAAGCGCTCTCCATTATGGATCACTGCCATCTCACCTCTGACTGCATGGGTTTCAGTCTTGGATTCAGCCAATGTGGGTATGTGAGAAAGCTTGCCAGTAGCTTCTCGTGGGTCAGTGGTTCTTTCCGGGGTTTTCCCAGGTTCTTCCTCCACCATTAATACTGGCTGCCATGTATAGCCAATCATGTACTGAAAAATGGCGTTAAACCCTACAACAACAACATCTATATGATTATAAAGGGGAATTTTTTGTATTAGGATTTTTATTCAAAGCAAAGTCAAGATCTTTATATGCTGGTGCATCAAATGATATCATCCTAATTCTAGACTGCTCAGTTTGGTCAACTTTTTATGCATTCATTACATAAAACCACACTTTGTGCACATTCATTACATAAAACCACACTTTATACACATTCATTATATAAAACCACACTTTGTACACATTCATTACATAAAACCACACTTTGTACACATTCTTTACATAAAACCACACTTTGTACACATTCTTTACATAAAACCACACTTTGTACACATTCTTTACATAAAACCACACTTTGTACACATTCTTTACATAAAAACACACGTTGTACACATTCATTACATAAAACCACACTTTGTACACATTCTTTACATAAAACCACACTTTGTACACATTCTTTACATAAAACCACACTTTTTACACATTCATTACATAAAATCACACTTTGTACACATTCTTTACATAAAACCACACTTTGTACACATTCTTTACATAAAACCACACTTTGTACATATTCTTTACATAAAACCACACTTTGTACACATTCATTACATAAAACCACACTTTGTACACATTCATTACATAAAACCGCACTTTGTGCACATTCATTACATAAAACCGCACTTTGTGCACATTCATTACATAAAACCACACTTTGTGCACATTCATTACATAAAACCACACTTTGTACACATTCATTACATAAAACTACACTTTGTACACATTCATTACATAAAACTACACTTTGTACACATTCATTACATAAAACCACACTTTGTACACATTCATTACATAAAACCACACTTTGTACACATTCATTACATATAAGCACACTTTGTACACATTCATTACATAAAACCACACTTTGTACACATTCAATACATAAACATTACTGTGAAATAAGTTTCACATGTTATTATATTACCTCATAAAGATCTAAACAATATTTGTACAATACTTTGATGGTACCCAAGGAATTTGTATCGTAAAAATTCATATATTTGGGAGGGTTTTGTTAACTTCTTTGCTGGAATGATCTGTCATGGAAGGGTATGCTTCCTTAACTTCAGCATTGCTGGGCTGATATGTCCTGAAAAGGTGATTCCTTAAGTTCAGCATTTACAGAGACATCTCAAGCTTTGCCTTCAATTTCACAATCTCAGTGCTCTGTCAAAATGTTTGACTTTTGCCATACATATATGATCTCTTATTGTCCAATCTAAAATCAGATGGTGTCAGAAATTTAAGGTTGTCTGAAGGGCATTGTATGCTTATCTTTGATGTAGTTATCAAAAGAATGCTGTTAAGTAAGTAGAAGCCACATGTATGAACTAATCACTTCATTTATACACAGTAAAATAGGCAGTGACTTTCACTTGTTTGTGTCAAAGCAAGCTTTTGATTTGGATCCAGTCTAACAAATGCTAAAGATTATCCTGCTTTGATTTGACTCTAGTCTAACAAATGCTAAAGTTCATCCTGCTTTGATTTGTCTCTTAAGTCTAACAAATGCTAAAGATTATCTTGCTTTGATTTGACTCTAGTCTTACAAATTCTAAAGATTATCCTGCTTTGATTTGACTCTAGTCTAACAAATGCTAAAGATTATCCTGCTTTGATTTGACTCTAGTCTAACAAATTCTAAAGATTATCCTGCTTTGATTTGACTCTAGTCTAACAAATTCTAAAGATTATCCTGCTTTGATTTGACTCTAGTCTAACAAATTCTAAAGATTATCCTGCTTCAATTCAGTGCAAGAGTTTTAATGTCCTTTATAATAATGATACAAATAATCAGTTGGAACATTTGATAAAGATTGTGTGATTTTTGGCAAAAAGAAAAGAAAAATGAGACACATCTCCAGTTTGGTGAAATGTCAAAGCTGTAAATAATTTGGTAATAACAAAGTTAAAAAAATTGTGTCCAGTATCATGCTTAAAGAAGTTGGGTCGATAGATAGTAAAGAATTTTGTTTTACTCATTCTCTAGTACTGACTGGTAAAATTTTGACTAGGTAGAGTAAAACTTTGCTTCATACTCATCCCAGGGCCAAGTAGATGCATAGTTCATTTTATATTCTTAGCATGACAAAGTTTTAGGTTACTAAAAATTGCCTGCTTGTCATCAGTTATAGATTGCTTTTGCCTGCTTGTTATCAGTATCTAACTTGTCACAAATGAAGCTGACATCAATCTTCGTACAGGTACCTGATGTAGGATTTCTTAGTGGTATTCACATTTCCAATGACACTTAATGTTATTCACATTTACGGTGACACTTCATTGTATTCACATTTTCAGCGGCACTTTTCATCGTATTCACATTAACAGCGATGCATTTCAAAGTATTCACATTTACAGTGACACTTTTAATGGTTTACATTTGCAGCGACTTTTCATGGTTTACGTTTACAGCGACACTTCATGATATTCACATTTGCAGTGACACTTTTCATGGTATTCACATTTACAGTGACACTTCATTGTACTCACATTTACAGTGACACTTCATTGTATTCACATTTACAGTATCACTTCATAGTAATCACATTTACTGTAACACTTCATGGTATTCACAATTATAGTGACACTTCATTGTATTCACATTTACAGTGACACTTCATTGTATTCACATTTACAGTATCACTTCATAGTAATCACATTTACAGTAACACTTCATGGTATTCACACTTACAGCGACACTTCATTGTATTCACATTTACAGTTACACTTTTCTTGATAACTGCATTTACAGTGACACATTTATAGTGACACTTCATTGTATTCACATTTACAGTGACACTTCATGTTATTCACATTTACGGTGACACTTTTGATAATTGCATTTACAGTGACACATTTATAGCGACACTTCATTGTATTCATATTTACAAGGACATTTTTCATGTTATTCACATTTACAGTCATACTTTTCATGATACTGCATTTATAGTGATACTTTTCATGATGCTGCATTTTTAGTGACACTTCAGTGTATTCACATTTACAGTGACACTTCATTGTATTCACATTTATAGCAACACTTCATTGTATTCACATTTATAGAGACACTTCATGTTATTCACATTTATAGTGACACTTCATTATATTCACATTTACAGTGATACTTTTCATGATACTGCATTTATAGTGACACTTCAATGTATTCACATTTACAGTGACACTTCATGTTATTCACATTTACAGTGACACTTCATTGTATTCACATTTATAGTGACACTTCATTGTATTCACATTTACAGTGACACTTCATTGTATGCACACTTATAGAGACACTTCATTGTTTGCATACTTATAGAGACACTTCATTGTATTCACATTTACAGTCATACTTCATTGTATTCACATTTAGAGTGACACTTCATTGTATTCACATTTACATTTACACTTTCTTGATAATTGGATTTACAGTGATACTTTTCATGGTACTGTAATTTCATTTATAGAGAGACACTTCATGTTATTCACATTTACAGTGACACTTCATTGTATTCACATTTACAGTGACACTTCATTGTATTCACATTTACAGTGACACTTCATTGTATTCACATTTACAGTTACACTTTTCTTGATAATTGTATTTACAGTGACACTTTTCACAGTATTCACATTTACAATGATTCTTTTCATGGTAATCACATTTACAGTGAGAATTTTCCATAATCTAGGCATTATTTGGTTGTTTGCTTTTCAGTGAGCCATCACACATCTTATGAGTCAAATCTCTCAGAAGTGTGAGACAGAGAATGTCACAAGTTTGTGATTTTTCATCTGGTCTGATATTGTTACACTTTCCCCAGGTCACCAGTAGTTTCAGGACCGAAGCTTTTATTCATACAATGCCATGCCGTGCCATGCCATGCCATGCCATGCCAAAGAGATTATGTCAGCATTTAGTTTTATAAGTATGATAAGTATGTAATTACTTTTTTTATAAGTATGATAAGTATGTAATTACTTTTTGCAAGAAAATGATGACAACTTATATTTGGAGTAACTATTTTAAGTCTCTTGGCCAATTTCCACCAATTTTTCTTACAATGCATGCCATTGTAATACATATAGAAAGCACATAATGTTGAAGTAGTAGCCATATGGTGACAAGTTTTTATTATAATCATTACCTAGAAATGCTCTAGTTCTTTTGGCCAGTCAGAAATCTTTCCTTTTATTGCACTCAAGAAAATGGAGGTTAAATTGAAATGAATCATTCTGGTTAAAAAATATCAGTGAAAATTTTGATGGATCAGATGCATGTTACCAACATTTTTCTTGTGAAAAGTAATTACATACCTATATAAATATATGCTGGCATCTTTTCTTTGACTTCACAATGTATTAATAAAACTGCACAATCTTGAAAACACCAGTGATACATGACAACCATAACACCATTTGACAATTGAAAATCATAAAATGTGGACATTCTCTCTCTCATAACTTCTCCCAAGTTATTGCTTGTTAATAAAGAAAATTCTTGACATTAAAATAACCCCTACATTACTAAACGGTTTTACTGTAGTATGACAGTCAGAAGCTGTGTACCACTGCAATTTCCCAAGATTCAAATCTTGTCTTTTATTATATGTTTATTTACAGGAACATGGTCTGTTGGTTCTTTAATCAAAATATAAGCTGCGTTACAGAGAATATTATTGTATTGAGGACATGGACAGGTAACTGTTGCAGCTCCCTCATCCACTGGACAAGTGTTTAGAAAACAAAATCCTGTGCCCTGTAGGTAAATTATGTTCAGTCTGTGAAGTGGTGTATTCTCAGTTGGTTCCAGTGGTCCTACTGAAGAACAACAAAGTATCCCAAATTGACACTACTGACTACATAAATGACAGCCAAGAAAATCTGGAACAGACCAGGTGTGAAAATTTATGGAAATAATGTTTGCTGTAAATAATGATGTCAGAGAAAAAAAATGGAGCAAGTGAGACTTGGAGGGTCATGTGGCCTAATTTATAGTTTGTATTGGTACATGTTTATATTTACTGAATTTAATGTTTGATACATAAAACACTTTTGTCACATGTCATAGGTCAATAAACAATGAATTATGATTCTATAAGGATGACTTAAATTGAGCACTTATAACAAATTATTAGGTAAACACGTCAGACTAAATTTGATTACTTTCAGCATTGCTCAATGGACACATTAAGCACTTGTAATAATGTAAAGTGGCTAGAAAACATTTTATACACATAGGGTTTAATTAGTAGGTGTTCTGCTTATTCCATGTTCCCTCACTTTTAGACTGTCTTCCAGCTTACCTGTAATTAATAATTAGTGATCTGATTGCTATAGCTTACCTGTAATTAATAATTAGTGATCTGATTGCTACAGCTTACCTGTAATTAATAATTTGTGATATGATTCCTACAGTTTACCTGTAGTTAATATTTAGTGATCTGATTCCTACAGCTTATCTGTAATTAATAATTAGTGATATGATTCCTACAGCTTACCAGTAAGTAATGATTAGTGATCTGATTCCTACAGCTTACCTGTAATTAATAATTAGTTATATGATTCCTATATCTTACATGTAATTAATAATTAGTGATATGATCCCTACAGTTTACCTGTAAATAATTATTAGTGATCTGATTCCTACAGCTTACATGTAATTAGGGATTTGATTCCTACAGCTTACCTGTAATTAGGGATTTGATTCCTACAATGTTCCCAATGTCCCCCCCCCCATTTATGTAATTAGTGGTCCGATTCTTAAAAGCTCAGTAGTAGGTATCCTGTATAATCAATGTTCCCACTACTTTGAGACTGGTAATGTATAATTCCTTCAAGTAAATTGTTGGGTGTTGCATATACAGTGTTCACCGATGTCAGTATTGGTATCCAGGTCAGGTAATAATTAGTGGTCTGGTTCCTGGAAGTTAATTAGTAGGTGTCATTAGTAAGCAGTGTTTGGTCAACTTTTATGATGATGCCATATCAAAAAGTTGTCACTATAATTTCTTTTCCCATTTACATGGGTGGTCGTTTTGAAATCATCCTATCTTGTTCAATAAGGAGGAGTTTCTTCAGCATGAATTTAACTTGATATCCATCTTGCAAAAGCTGAAAATTAATTCATGATATCAAGAAATGATTTATAAACTGTTTGTAGTCTGTGACAGGAAGATAGGTTGAAATTTGATCAGATGCAAATTTGGTTGTCAGTAATGGCATGACAAGCTTGAATGGGATGGACTGCCATTAGTGGGATTTTGTGTCCTGTCAATGGTGATTATTATGGGACCTATTTATGCACACCTACCTGGTCACTACTTGACAGATGTTTGTCTGGGCTTGATTCCTCTAATAACACTATTAATAGCATGCCCAAGCTTATTTCTCATGAGAGGGAAACATAGGTTGATGCTTTTGTTTGCTCTGTGTAACATTTTGGCCATCAAATGATATATCCCACCAAAAAAACAGGAGGGATATAGAGTGTCAGCCTAGTCTGGTTGTTGTAGTCTTTTTAGGTCAGTTTTAAGGCACTTGGGTTGAGTTTTAGTTTTTTTTTAGGTCAGCTTTCAGGCATTGAGGTTGAGTTGTATTCTTGTTAAGGTTAGTTTTCAGGCACTCTGGTTCAGTTTTATTCTTGTTTAGGTCAATTTTCAGGCACTCTGGTTCAGTTTTATCCTCGTTAAGGTCAATTTTCAGGCACTCTGGTTCAGTTTTACCCTTGTTAAGGTCATTTTTCAGGCACTCTGGTTCAGTTTTATTCTTGTTTAGGTCAATTTTCAGGCACTCTTGTTCAGTTTTATTCTTGTTTAGGTCAATTTTCATGCACTCTTGTTCAGTTTTATTCTTGTTAAGGTCAATTTTCAGGCACTCTGGTTCAGTTTTATTCTTGTTTAGGTCAATTTTCAGGCACTCTGGTTCAGTTTTATTCTTGTTTAGGTCAATTTTCAGGCACTCTGGTTTAGTTTTATTCTTGTTAAGGTCAATTTTCAGGCACTCTGGTTTAGTTTTATTCTTGTTAAGGTCAATTTTCAGGCACTCTGGTTCAGTTTTATTCTTGTTTAGGTCAATTTTCAGGCACTCTGGTTCAGTTTTATTCTTGTTAAGGTCAATTTTCAGGCACTTGCACTCTGGTTCAGTTTTATTCTTGTTAAGGTCAATTTTCAGGCACTCTGGTTTAGTTTTATCCTCATTAAGGTCAATTTTCAGGCACTCTGGTTCAGTTTTATTTTTGTTAAGGTCAATTTTCAGGCACTCTGGTTGTTTTATTTTTGTTAAAGTCAATTTTCAGGCACTCTGGTTCAGTTTTATTTTTGTTAAAGTCAATTTTCAGGCACTCTGGTTCAGTTTTATTCTTGTTAAGGTCAATTTTCAGGCACTCTGGTTGTTTTATTTTTGTTAAGGTCAATTTTCAGGCACTCTGGTTCAGTTTGGAATTTGTCAGGATTTTGATTGGCAATCATTGTGATATAGGAATGAGGCATTTGTTTGGATTTTGATTGGCAATGCTTGTGTTATAGGAATGAGGAATTTGTTTGGATTTTGATTGGCAGTGGTTGTGTTATAGGAATGAGGAATTTGTTTGGATTTTGATTGGCAGTGGTTGTGTTATAGGAATGAGGAATTTGTTTGGATTTTGATTGGCAGTGGTTGTGTTATAGGAATGAGGAATTTGTTTGGATTTTGATTGACAGTGACTGATATAGAAATGAGAGATTTTTGGGGATTTTGATTGACAGTGGCTGTGATATAGAAATGAGGGATTTTTGGGGATTTTGATTGGCAGTGGTTGTGATATAGAAGTGAGGAATTTATTGAGATTTTGATTGGCTAAGGTTGTGATAAATGAATGAGGAATTTGCTCTCATCCAAATTTTCTTATAAGTCACATAAATTGAGGACCGCTCCAGTGGCCTAGTGGTTAGAGCATCCGCCTTGGATGTGGGAGGTCGTGGGTTTGAAGGCTGGCCAAGTCATACCAGAGACTTACAAAAATGGCACTAACATCTGCCTCGCTTGGTGCTCAGCATTAAGAAGTTAATGTTAGGACTGGTTGGCCTGGTGTCAGGATAATGTGACTGGGTGGGACATCATGCTATATGTCTGCGGCATGATGCCCCAGTGCTAGACATTACTATAAATTGTCACACTGCAGACATCGTAGTGATATGACTTAAACATTGTTAAAGCTATGTTAAAAATCTATATCACACACACACGCACACACACATAAATTGAGAATTGATTACTTCAGAATCGTTAAATTACTTTGAACTAGGTGGGTTTATTTTATTGCATTCTATGTAATAATGGATTATAGCGGTGAGAATTATGCTTTGATTAAAGCCAGTTTCAGTAAATGTTAGAGTATTTGTATGACTTGTTAATTGTTGATAAAAGCAGTATCATTCTGCCCAGTGTTAAGAATGCCCTCTGACAGCAGCCACTAACTTTCTACAGCCAAAATCTCTTGGCACAGACAAGTTTGTGCTGGAAATTACTGCGCTAGGATGGCCACCCCATTAACAGTAACAGCAACAAGTATGTTAGCACAAAAACACTAAAATGTACCCCATTGATGTGGCCACATGATGGGGATTACAGATAGAAATCTCATTTGTTCAGTGACATTTGTTACAACATGCTTTATAATGCTGATTAAGCAACTTTAATCCTGACAAGCATGTAAGTAATCTGATACAGCAATTTTAATCCTTACAAACATGTAAGTAATCTAATAAAGCAACTTTAATCCTTACAAACATGTAAGTAATCTGATACAGCAACTTTAATCCTTACAAACATGTAAGTAATCTGATACAGCAACTTTAATCCTTACAAACATGTAAGTAATCTAATAAAGCAACTTTAATCCTTACAAACACGTAAGGAATCTGATAAAGCAACTTTAATCCTTACAAACATGTAAGTAATCTGATACAGCAACTTTAATCCTTACAAACATGTAAGTAATCTGATACAGCAACTTTAATCCTTACAAACATGTAAGTAATCTGATACAGCAACTTTAATCCTTACAAACATGTAAGTAATCTGATACAGCAACTTTAATCCTTACAAATATGTAAGTAATCTGATAAAGCAACTTTAATCCTTACAAACATGTAAGTAATCTGATACAGCAACTTTAATCCTTACAAACATGTAAGTAATCTGATACAGCAACTTTAATCCTTACAAACATGTAAGTAATCTGATACAGCAACTTTAATCCTTACAAATATGTAAGTAATCTGATTAAGCAACATTAATCCTTGCAAACATGTAAGTAATCTAATAAAGCAACTTTAATCCTTACAAACATGTAAGTAATCTGATACAGCAACTTTAATCCTTACAAATATGTAAGTAATCTGATAAAGCAACTTTAATCCTTACAAACATGTAAGTAATCTGATACAGCAACTTTAATCCTTACAAACATGTAAGTAATCTGATAAAGCAACTTTAATCCTTACAAACATGTAAGTAATCTGATACACCAACTTTAATCCTTACAAATATGTAAGTAATCTGATAAAGCAACTTTAATCCTTACAAACATGTAAGTAATCTGATACAGCAACTTTAATCCTTACAAACATGTAAGTAATCTGATACAGCAACTTTAATCCTTACAAATATGTAAGTAATCTGATAAAGCAACTTTAATCCTTACAAACATGTAAGTAATCTGATACAGCAACTTTAATCCTTACAAACATGTAAGTAATCTGATACAGCAACTTTAATCCTTACAAATATGTAAGTAATCTGATAAAGCAACTTTAATCCTTACAAACATGTAAGTAATCTGATACAGCAACTTTAATCCTTACAAACATGTAAGTAATCTGATACAGCAACTTTAATCCTTACAAACATGTAAGTAATCTGATACAGCAACTTTAATCCTTACAAATATGTAAGTAATCTGATAAAGCAACTTTAATCCTTACAAACATGTAAGTAATCTGATACAGCAACTTTAATCCTTACAAACATGTAAGTAATCTGATACAGCAACTTTAATCCTTACAAACATGTAAGTAATCTGATACAGCAACTTTAATCCTTACGAACATGTAAGTAATCTGATGCAGCAACTTTAATCCTTACAAACATGTAAGTAATCTGATTAAGCAACTTTAATCCTTACAAACATGTAAGTAATCTGATACAGCAACTTTAATCCTTACAAACATGTAAGTAATCTGATACAGCAACTTTAATCCTTACAAACATGTAAGTAATCTAATAAAGCAACTTTAATCCTTACAAACATGTAAGTAATCTGATACAGCAACTTTAATCCTTACAAATATGTAAGTAATCTGATTAAGCAACATTAATCCTTGCAAACATGTAAGTAATCTAATAAAGCAACTTTAATCCTTACAAGCATGTAAGTAATCTGATAAAGCAACTTTAATCCTTACAAACATGTAAGTAATCTGATACAGCAACTTTAATCCTTACAAACATGTAAGTAATCTAATAAAGCAACTTTAATCCTTACAAACATGTAAGTAATGTGATAAAGCAACTTTAATCCTTACAAACATGTAAGTAATCTGATACAGCAACTTTAATCCTTACAAACATGTAAGTAATCTAATAAAGCAACTTTAATCCTTACAAACATGTAAGTAATCTGATACAGCAACTTTAATCCTTACAAACATGTAAGTAATCTAATAAAGCAACTTTAATCCTTACAAACATGTAAGTAATCTGATACAGCAACTTTAATCCTTACAAACATGTAAGTAATCTGATACAGCAACTTTAATTCTTACAAACATGTAAGTAATCTGATACAGCAACTTTAATTCTTACAAACATGTAAGTAATCTGATACAGCAACTTTAATCCTTACAAACATGTAAGTAATCTGATACAGCAACTTTAATTCTTACAAACATGTAAGTAATCTGATACAGCAACTTTGATCCTTACAAACATGTAAGTAATCTGATACAGCAACTTTGATCCTTACAAACATGTAAGTAATCTGATAAAGCAACTTTGATCCTTACAAACATGTAAGTAATCTGATACACCAACTTTAATCCTTACAAACATGTAAGTAATCTAATAAAGCAACTTTAATCCTTACAAACATGTAAGTAATCTGATACAGCAACTTTAATCTTTACAAACATGTAAGTAATCTGATAAAGCAACTTTAATCCTTACAAACATGTAAGTAATCTGATACAGCAACTTTAATCCTTACAAATATGTAAGTAATCTGATAAAGCAACTTTAATCCTTACAAACATGTAAGTAATCTGATACAGCAACGTTAATCCTTTCAAACATGTAAGTAATCTAATAAAGCAACTTTAATCCTTACAAACATGTAAGTAATCTGATACAGCAACGTTAATCCTTTCAAACATGTAAGTAATCTAATAAAGCAACTTTAATCCTTACAAACATGTAAGTAATCTGATTAAGCAACTTTAATCCTTACAAACATGTAAGTAATCTGATTTTCTTTATTGCTGTGTGTTCTTTAAATGTGAGGTTTTGTCACTTTGATAACTATAAACTATTGTTATCAGTGACATATGGTATGTTAGCTCTCATGGAATGTACTTGAATGTGTATGAGACTAAAACCAGTCGATGACACAAGAAGCTCACTTCCTTTTTTAAACGTGAAGAATCTTGTGTAATAATTAGAAATTTACAACGATGGAACAAGTTGTGTGTAAAGTGCAAAATATAGTCCAACATTCCCAGTCTGGAAGGAAAAATGAAATCAATTCAACCAAATGAATTTTGGGAGACTCCTGTGCACACTACAGAGAAATTTGATGTTAAAAATTCAAATAAAGCATCGGTTATGCATTCTACAGCGATGGGAAATGGAGTCAAGGGAGAGTGATAGAACCAGATATTTGTGTCCTGATTTTTATTAGCTGTACTGGTCATACACCATAAGTCTGTTTTCCCTTGTCCGCCATCCATTGTCGGTCATCCCTTGTCTGCCATCCATTGTTGGTCATCCCTTGTCCGCCATCCATTGTCGGTCATCCATTAGCACAAGTTTGTTATCACTCCTAAGCTACTTGGAGAATTGGCTTGAAAGCTTATGCACATATTCATCCCATGGTCTAGTTGATCCAATATGGCTGTTGTAGCGCCCTTTTAATGTAACTGCGCTATGGGGAATTAGTCACAAGCAAGAGGGTTCCTTCTTTTCTACATTTAATGGAATTGTATTACCTATAGTTCTTAATGCTGACTCTCTGCACTATGTTTGACCTGGCTTTTTAAACAATCCTAGAGGACTTCAGAGAGAGCATTCCCTGAAGACCTATTCCAGAACTAATCTTCTGGTCTGATGGTGTAAGTTGCAGACCCTTTATTTAACTCTAATCTACATATCAAAATGCACAGAGTCTAAATTATGTAATCCAGAATAAAGCCATATATGTACTCTTCATACACACTCTTTTCCCACTGATGCTGTGTGTTAGAATTTACAAAAATATTATTTTGAGTATGAAATTACTTGTAAACTTTATGAGCAAATTAATTCAAAATTAAACTATATCTACCCAACTCTATTTTAAGCACTTTATACCTACTAAAAGAGATTTAGATTTCCCTTCAACTGGTCACTGATTTTAATGTTTAAGTATTAAGGCAAACTTGCTGTAATTGATTTTAATTAGCTTTACAAACACATCTTCCAACTCTCCTACTGACCCCATTGTTTCAGTTTCTCAGCACTGTAACTTCACACCATTACATTTGAATAGTTGCTGGTAACCTGGTATTGACCCCAAATCTCTGCCACTAAATCTGATAGCAGACTGTAGAGTTACTCCTCTATCATATACATACTGTTATTAAATTTATGGAGAGAATTTAGAAAATTTATACACAAATATATCTTTTCTTCTAAAACTTATGTAACTACGATAGCACCTGAAATAACTAAATTTAGCCCTATAATATGGCCACCACAGCAGCCTTCTTGAAAATCTTGTCACTTCTCATCCTAAATGATGGTCATATCAACATGGTGTGGCATCTGCGTTCTGTGATCACATTTTTTTAGTTTTGTACACGAATTTGGATGAGTGCTACTTTTGATGTCGGTTATGGTTGGGTAGATGTGGTACATCTTTGGGACTCCTACGCATATATTAGTTTTTGTACGATTTACTGCTACACAAAGGCAAATTGTAAGCATAACAATATGTATGCTAATACTGTCATGAGTCATGTTAAAGTGACTGCCACCCATAAAAACTCATTACAGATTCAGGTATCAGTATGTGTGAATTTCTGATAGATTCATCAACAGTTTCACCGAGATGATTAGATACAGTAGTCTCTGCTCCATTGCTCTCTCTCTAGTTTTTGCTAAGAAAATACTTGGAAACCCTTGCAGAATGTAACTAGATAATATCACCTTGCTTTGTACGGAGTGACTTGGGGTTAAATATTCATATAAATGTTATAAAAATCGATGTGTGGTCATTCTGACAACATGATTTTGTCATACATTACACTTTTTGCAAGTTTGTGTTCACTGGTTAATAAGATAAAATAGATGCATATTAGCTGTTTACTTCACAACATTAAAATTGTTGCAGATTATACTTTTTACAAGTCTGTTTACTGGTGTAATGTTTACTTCACAACATGAAATTGTTGCAGATCAGAATTTTTACAAAAGCCCCTGTTTACTGGTGTAATGTACACTTCACAATATTAAAATTGTTGCAGATTTGCATTTTTACAAGTATGTTTAATGGTGTAATATATAAATTGTCGCATATTAGACTTGTTACAAGTTCATATTTGCTAGTGTACTTTATTTTATGCTAGGCTGTGAATTATTGGAGTTTTCAAGTAAAATATTTGTGATAACTCAATGGAGTGAATTTTTTAGAAGTAATTTCACTGCCGAGTCAATAACAAGATAACCATGAAATTGAAGTTATTATATGTTTTCATCACAGTGATAAATTTGGCTGGCTCTGGTCAAAGATGACTAAAGTTTAAAACCAGCAAGGTGTGAATTATTTTTTTCTTAATATGCTGGAAAGTAGAATTATATCTGCTTTAGATCTCTTGACAAAAAGTCCAAAATCTGATTCTGGCAACAGGCAAATTTTTTGGATGAAAAAAATTGGGTCTCCAGAAATGCGTTTATCCCTCTGTGTTTTGTAATGCAAGTATAAAGTGGATTCATTGTTGAGCTACATCTGTGTATCTTTCTGTAATACCACCCACATTGATGTATCTTAAATGACCTTGACAATACAGAGCTTGGAAGTAGGGTACAACCTCATGACCCATAAAAGTGGCACCAGGGGCTAATGAATTGATGTTTCTGATCTGTTCAACATACACTTGCTTGCCTCATGTTTATCAGTACTTTCTTCTCATTACCCAAATGAAAGGAAATATCTGTAAAAATCAACATGGGAACCCATAGGTTGTCAATATTTTAACTGACATATGCCAACAATCACAGTAATCATAGGGGCCGAGTGGGATATTTGCTGTATAGAAAATTATTCTTGTCATTAGAAACTGAAATGGTCATTGAATTTATTTTCTTTTGTTTAAAAAAGAGTTTGCTTAAAAATTGAACTTTGATATTAGCGTACAGTTGTTTTAGATTCAGGATTGTGTATCCAGTGTACATCAATGCAACAAAAATATATTTCATTGTCAAGCTATTATCATCATTGTCATTCGTGAGATAAACCAGTCAAAAGTTGATATCTCATTTGAAAAGTTCATTTCCCAGGTACCAATCCCAGTAGTTCACTTACCTTAAGCAATTTTGACACTGGCTATCACCAAAATAGACATTAGCTGTACAATTTTCAAATGTTGATTAATTTGAAATAAAACAGTTAAATTAAATGTTGTCAAGAAGTTTTTCCTTTAGAGTCACTGATGTCAACTATAGTCTGACAGTAACAAACATTTGTGTTTGTACCCCCCTACCGATTTAAATAATAGAAACCTTTAATGTGATAAAAAGTGCAAGGAACTTAGTCAATTCATTCATTGATTTATAGTTTCTAACCTGACTGTGAGTAGAGTGGCCCTAACACCATCAAATTATGCACGCTTCATGCTTAACAGAAGTTTTCAGTGTAATAGATGGACATTCTCGGATCCATTTCCAGTTTCTGGACAAGTCCATTTTCAGCAAAGGGGTGTATCGTTGTTACAGTTGTACATACATAAGTCGTCTGCTTCCGATATTTGCAATGTCGAATCAAGCAAAGGAAAATAATGACAACTACAAATTTGCTTTTCATGTGGATTTAACAAGCGGTTTAATTTCTGTGTTCATATATGCAAAGGGGTATAATTCCACACTCTCAATGTTATGTAATTTACGGAATTATCCGATAGTTCACGAAGACGATGAACTAAGACATTAAGTTGTCTGATGGAAATAAACTAGCCTATAGTGTAGACAATATGGCGCCGTGTTAGTATGAAAAGTCTGTTAAGCATGAAATGGTGCAGGGGATGCCAGCAATAGTGTCATTCTGGTCAGTCAGGTTAGAAATTAAAAATCAATGATTAGTTCTGTGCACTTTTTATCACATTAAACGTTTTCATTTTTGAAATCGGTAGAGGGGTACAAACAAACGGGGATGTAGAGTCAGACTATAGTGTAGTATATTTTTGAGGTATTTTATATTATACAAGAAACTCAATTCTGTAGGAGAAGAACTTTCTGAAATTCATAGTTTGACAATCAGTCCAAAGTTTATTACTTTAAACGGGGAAAAAAAACTGATACAAAATATTTATGTCACACTTGTGATAAAAGGCTGAGACCAAAGGTGAATGGATCTGGAATAGAAAATTCTACTGGTATGCCACATACTGGAGCATATTGACATTGTTAGCATTACTGGTCATAGAAGAACTTGTGGAGGATTATCTTTTGTCTGTTTTCTGACATCCATCCAAGTTTTTTATCACCACTCCTAAACTAATTGTATGATCACCAAGAAACTTTACAGACAAATTGGTCCTTGATGCAGCTCTCACATTCATGGCCACCACATCATCTTGACAATCTTGTTATAATTACTCTTCCTGAAAAATGGTCATGTCAGCATGGAGTTTTTGTTTTTGTCTACTTGTTACTATATGAAATGGCGCTGATCTGATGTCCAGAATGGCCACCATGACAGCCATGTTGAATATATTGTTATGGCTGATCATAGCAACATATGGTTTCCACTAAAAGACTTATGATGTCTAGTTGGTCCTAAGTCAAAATGGTGCTGAAGTCCAATTTCACCACCACAGCAGCCATCTTGAAAATTTTATGACTCCTTCTCCAGAAAAGAAAGTTATTTTGACGTAGGGTTTTCACCAGGACTTATTATGATGTCCAGTTGATTTTTTAATTAATACAGATATGAATTCCAATATGGCGGCTGTAGCCATCATGAAAATCTTATTTTCGCTATCCCTCTTAAAGGGAAAGTCATTTTGTGTTATAATGGAGTGTGCTATAGCGGGGTCACACTGTACATAAAATGTCCCTTGGAATCTCAGCCTTTGTGCAACAACACTGGAAATGATTTATTTTGACATGGATCAGCCTTTGTGCAACAACACTGGGAATGATTTATTTTGACATGGATCAGCCTTTTGGATTATGTCATTACTCACACCAAGGGATCACTTCAAGTTTTCTTTTTACTTGTTATTAAATTGCACTGCTTGGTATTTTTCCATGTTGACAAGGTAATATTAGCTTTGAGGGTAAATATACCTAACTATGGACATCATGTGATACAGTGATTTCCATAATTAGTACATAGGTCTCCCTGATACAGTGATTTCCATAATTAGTACATATGTCTCCAATTACCCATATGGAAATCTGCCAAGGAAATACACTAAATACATTATTTCACAGTACTTTCACTGGGATGTAAAAGAGTTTGAATACTCTAGTCAGACAGAAACACATTTTATATTGATGGAATCACTGAACTCATCACACAACTGCAATCCCATTCACACTAATGTCTAACAGTGACCACACTGAACTGACTGGCTGGCTTCACATCTGCAAACCCATTACCAGTAATATGTGACAGTGACCACACCAAGGACTGAACTAACTGGCTGGCCTCACATCTGCCAACCCATTACCAGTAATATGTGACAGTGACCACACCAAGGACTGAACTGACTGGCTGGCCTCACATCTGCAAACCCATTACCAGTAATATGTGACAGTGACCACACCAAGGAGAACTGACCGGCTGGCCTCACATCTGCCAACCCATTACCAGTAATATGTGACAGTGACCACACCAAGGACTGAACTGACCAGCTGGCCTCACATCTGCAAACCCATTACCTGTAATTTGTGACAGTGACCATCCTCAGGACTGAACTGACTGGCTGGCCTCACGTCTGCCAACCCATTACCAGTAATATGTGACAGTGACCACACCAAGGACTGAACTGACCAGCTGGCCTCACATCTGCCAACCCATTACCAGTAATATGTGACAGTGACCACACCAAGGACTGCACTGACTTGCTGGCTCACATCTGCAAACCCATTACCAGTAAGATGTGACAGTGACCACACCAAGGACTGAACTGACTTGCTGGCCTCACATCTGCAAACCCATTACCAGTAATATGTGACAGTGACCATCCCCAGGACTGAACTGACTTGCTGGCTCACATCTGCAAACCCATTACCAGTAAGATGTGACAGTGACCAACCAAAGGACTGGTATTAAAAAGGGTTTTCAATCACTACCAGAAGACTGCATGAGATGAATTTAAAATTAGTTACAATTTCTTACTTTATTTGTGACCTTTTTTCTCCCTTCAGTCATGTGTAAAGTATTTCAAAACATTTTATGTAGGATTTCTCCCATTCCATCCAATGCTGACCATATTTATGTAGGATTTCTCCTATTCCATCCAATGCTGACCATATTTATGTAGGATTTCTCCTATTCCATCCAATGCTGACCATATTTATGTAGGATTTCTCCTATTCCATCCAATGCTGACTCCTATTCCATCCAATGCTGACCATATTTATGTTGGATTTCTCCTATTCCGTCCTATGCTGACCATATTTATGTGGGATTTCTCCAGGTCCATCTTTTTCTTCTATCCGTGACGTCGACTGTACTTTATCTGGGATTTCTCCAGGTCCATCCTTTTCTCATTCAACAGTTTGAAATTGGATATCAACCTACATTATCATTTATTCTTAGCAATAGAATGTCTTATATACCTTCAGTGTTATTGTCACTTATCCAGTTATATTATTATCATTTATCTACTTTCATTATTATCATTTATCTACTTTTATTATTATCGTTTATCTACTTTTATTATTATCGTTTCACACCCAAGCCTTGACTGTAGGTGAAATGGTTTAATCTTGTAGAACAAAACTAATTTTGTCTTTATGTATGCCAAGAGAATATTTCAAAATCTAGCTTAGAAGGAGCTTTCTTTTTTGATGACTTGGCATGAAGAAGTTGATCTACAGTGATGAAGATCCTTTATTGTTTACCTACCAAACATTATAAAAGCTTAACACAGACCTGTAATTCTCAAGCACAATTCTTCTTCAGCTGATGATATCTTTGATATGTATAATACATGTGTTTTTTAAAAAGAATATTTTTTCAAATGCTGTAATTGAGTTAGCTGTGATTGTCGTGGCATCAACATTGAATGATGGCATTATGAGCTGTAGAGATTGTGTACCTTGAAAATATGTCTACCCCAGTAATCAATTTTATCTAGTCAAGGACACAGTTTGAGATAAATCTTATAATAAGACCTTTTTTACAATTAGGTTTTTCTTGCAGCTATGTGTGGTAGACTATTTTGTACCATTATGCATGAATCAAATTTTTATTATAGGGTATTCTATTTTGTGTCAGAGATAAATGCTGTATGTAGTCATTGTGTATGATAACAAATAGATGCAGACAATACGTAATCAATTATAGATTTGTTGCATTATGTTAAAATCGAAAAATCAAATCAGCAACAGTGTATTCATTTCACACTACTGTGATTGTAAGCATTTTCAATTGGAAAACACTTCGTAATCGATAAGAAAGAGATGCAAATTATGATAGGTGTACGAAGGTCTGAGTCTTTTCCATTGTGATTAATCGATAAGAAAGAGATGCAAATTATGATAGGTGTACGAAGGTCTGAGTCTTTTCCATTGTGATTAAAATCACTGTGGGTCTGGGATTGTTAGGGTTCATAATCAGCGTTAGCTTGAACTTCTCATACACAACAATGCACCTGGTTTACCATCCACCAAGCTTGACGTGAAGATTGTGGCTGATATTTCATCTGATAGATAGCAACATTGATTAAGATGGTCTTGATTGCGCTTTCTGCAGTGTCCTGACATGGCTGCCATGTCATACCATTGTCACTGCTGTGAGATATGGGAATATACACTTGTCAACCGATCGGGTGGAGATAGTTTGGTAGATCTTTACTCATCCAATTATTGATGGATGTGATAAGTGTATTTTGAGGTGAAGTCTTATTTGTGGCCTTAGTGTTGGACTTGGGTTTCAGTGTCAAGTTTTTGTCCATGTCAGTGTTTGAATTACATATTTCCTGAAAGTAATCTTTCAGAAGTTGCTTCCAGCATTTCTTACATTTCAGAATGTTGAAATCAAGCTTTGGTATATGTTTATGCTAAAACATGGCAGTGTTGAAATCCAAAGTAACAACTATTGAAGAGAAGTAAAATGGAATTTCAATGATCTGACAGTCAACATTTTTTGATTCATTATAACCATCTTCTGCCAGATGACCTGCCTATAAAATGGAGCCGTCATTTGACATGTTACATAAGATATTTATGTATATAATATTCAGTACCCAAATTTAATGCTAGCATATTTGCAAATTGCTAGTTATTAATGGAGAATGCAAGCTGATACATGTCAACCATGAGCAGGGAATTTTCCTTAGAATATGATGGTGTCTCATTTGCATCCCATCATTCTGTGAAATCTCCTGTATACTCAGAATTATTAGTAAAATAAGTCCAGAACAGAAATCTTCTATCTCTCCCTCCAACCCCAATCTGCTTCCAGTGTAGTATATTTACTGTAAAGAATTCCTGTGATCATGTGACTGAACTGGTTGCACAACATGACACTTTAATTGTTAATTCGACATACATTAAAAGTTATGATGGAGTTATACTATGCATGATCAACAGTAATTTGGGGAAATAATAAAGATGCTAATGGATTATGATTAGATCACTAAAATTCTTTGACAGGATTAAACAATTCCCAATACTTGCATTCTTTTGACATGGTCTGCTTGGCTTCTGTGTTTAAGGTTTTCTTGGATGGATTACCCTGTGTGTGATTTAAAGTAATTCAGAAAGGATTGAAAATTTTAATTGATTATGGTTGGACTAGTTATTGCTAAAATGCTAAGGTGTTATACTCAAATCAGGTCAGTTTGGATTTGGCATTTAATGTTTTTCAAGATATCTATGTATGTGTTATTTTCCAGCACTAAATGCCACAATCCAAACAACTGAAATAGTACAATTTTTTTTTAATAATAGATGGAAAAAGGAATTTTGGTGGTTGGGATCAAGTTATAAGGGACATGAATATACTTTCTACTTTTCAGAAACACCTCATCATTTTATAAATGCTGAAATTACAAGTGATGAGGACTGTGACAAATAAGGCAATGATCTACTTAGAAAATGTAAAAATGCTTGTGTGACAGTATGAAAAGCAACAAGTTACTTTGAGGGCTGACGAGATGATGCATGTATTTTAATACAGAGCAGGGAAATTTGTTCACTAGTTATTTTTTTCCTCCCATCTGCATGCAAAAAATTAGGGCAATGAAATTTAAGGTCATGCTGATTGGAAATAAAAAATTTTGACCTGACTCTTTGCAAATCTCCAGATCTGTCATAAGCAAACACCTGTTTTGTCACTTTGTATATAAATTGAGATTTCTTGATATACTGGCAGTATTATTGGATTACAGTATAGGTAATATTGGTAACTAATAAGAAAATTGCCAGTAGAAATACTGAATTTACTTATGTATAAGTCTAGTCCAATTGCAGACTACACAGTCCCTGATCTGCGATCACATATTACACCAGCAGATCTAGGTCTGTTGAGTGTGTTAGAACAAAACGTGTAGACCCTGACCTGCCATTGCATAATGCGATGTCATATAGACCCTGGCCTGCCATTACATTATGCGATGTCATATAGACTCTGACCTGGCATTGCATAATGCAGTGTGATATAGACCCTGACCTGCCATTGCATAATGCAATGTTATATAGACCCTGACCTGCCATTGCATAATGCGATGTCATATAGACCCTGGCCTGCCATTGCATAATGCGATGTCATATAGACCCTGGCCTGCCATTGCATAATGCGATGTCATATAGACCCTGACCTGCCATTGCATAATGCGATGTCACATAGACCCTGGCCTGCCATTACATAATGCGATGTCATATAGACCCTGGCCTGCCATTGCATAATGCAATGTCATATAGACCCTGACCTACCATTGCATAATGCGATGTCATATAGACCCTGACCTGACATTGCATAATGTGATGTCAATGCTTGCAGCTGAACTTCAGTTTAAGTATGTACTTACTGTAGGTATTGCAATGGGGTGGGGTGGGGGTCCACTTGCCCCAAAAAGCAACTAGCAAAAAAGTTAACTTAAATTGTATCTTTGATATTGCCAAGCCATTTATTGCGTCTCATTATTTCGGGTGTTCCTCCAGAGAACACAATTTAAACACCCTTCAATATTGCCAAGCCATTTATTGAGTCTCATTGTGTCGGGTATTCCTCCAGAGAACAAAGTTTAAACACCCTTTGATTAGTATCCATGTGCATCAATTTCAGACGCCATAAGCTGTGGTCTGGATATTTACTCGGCACACAAAATGAAGTGGTAAGCTGTAATTTTACAAGGAGGCCTGTGGTTTTGTCAAGTCATTTGAGTTTCTTTAGACAGTATTTGCCAGTTGGCACAGATAAGATTGTTTGAACAAAATGGTCTGGTTCAGGATCAATCGTTTTTAGGAAAAAGCAGCATATTTTGTTTGTATATACTTATAGTTCACAAACAATGTGTCTTTTGTTAGAGGGTCACAACTTAGCAAGGATATTTTTCAAAGTGTGATGACCATACCAGTTCCAATGTCTAAGTTGTTATCAGGTCATTAGTACAGTTATCTTTTCATCTTGTTACTCCATGAAATTTAATTCTGTTGAAGAGAAACGCTGACGTCTTGCTCAAGTTTATTAATGTCACTTTCAAATTTCAAACCACAAGCATACATATTGTTAAACTCCTCAGGAATTCATGGTCTTTGCAATCACTTATTAGTATCTAAGGAATGTGTGTGTGTGAAAGAAAACGTGCCATACTTCAGTCAGAGTTAGGGGTGGTGGAAATAATTCTGTAAGATGTTAATTATGTTTATTAGCACGTACATATGCTTTTTAAACAACCTTTATTGATCATAAAAGATACATTATCAGCAAATTAAACTAGAGTAAGTTACATGACTTGATATGGCGCCCCCCCACCCCCGTAACCCATTAAATAAATCATGTGCTGATGCTCTGATTGTATTTTTAAAATTTAGTAAAATATTTCAGAATGTCACTGTAATTGCTTTTCTACGTTTGACCTCTGAACCCTTGAGAGAGACTTGAGGGGAAAGGCCTGAAAACTATACCCCACTTCCAGATGGATATCACCAATGTGCAAAGTTTCCTGAATTTCCCAGGAGACAGCTGTTGATGGACTGACATATATAGATAGAAATGGGTAGTGCCACAGAAAAATATTTTGTTTCCTGACCATTCTTTAACTGAGGATAGGTAATAACAGGAAATGAATTGTTTTCCTTAATATCAAATACATTGAAGCGAAATCTTTTGGGTTAATAATTCTGCTAAATTCAGTAGTGTTATCATAGTACCACGTAAGCATTATAAAAACTACATCTGGATTACCTTAGAACTGTATCCAGATTACTGAGAACTTGAAAGAACATTTCAATATTATAGGATTACATACTAGAAATTCATACACTGTAAGTTATTTTAATTCTGTCACTTTGTTTGATTATATTTAATTGAAATGTGTACTTTGGAAATTTGAATGCTTGTTGGGTTGCCTTGTTCTTTCACTCGCATATAAGCCAAATAATTTAGGAAAATATAAAGGCCTGGAAGAAGGGGGGGTCAGCTTATCCACGGGCCAATGCCTAAATTTGACAGTTTTTAGGTCTTTTTGTTGACTTTTGTAATGGCTGTAAATCTTTGGACATGAAACAATAGGCATGTCAAAAAATAACTTTCGGTGACCCGACAATTATTAAACTGTTATAAAGTACTATGATTGATTTTGTTATTATTTTGCATATTTTCTGATTTCTCCAACACGAAATTAAATAAAGGTAAATACAGACTTCCTAATTTGCGGGCTGGTTGACTATAATGTATAGTACTTAACACAGTACAAAGCATGCATAGTGTCACTTAAATCCTTATTCATTCCCAAACATATTAGATGCAGATTTTGCTGTATTCATTGTTTCGACCAAATTACATTCTTCCAGATAACATTTCAGTAAGTCCTTAATAGCTGTTTCATTTGCATTGAATCACGCAATTGATTGGCAAATAAAGGATTCCCTAATTTCGTTTAACTAACAGTACCTAAATAGGAAGTCTCTGGTATTTCCCCCTCGCATATTTGACCTTATTCTCTTAACTCCTAAAGCATTTGGTATTGTTTACTATAAAATGTATATTCTGAATTAGTTTTTTTAGGACACATTTGCTGCATGGTATGTATTTTCATTCATTCTCTTAATTTAACGATGGTAATTAACCTTGGTATATACAGTATAAAAATGACAGGTGTTCATGCATTTGTGGGAATGGTGCTATATAGCATATGGAGTTGCAGCATTCGTAGTGACCATTCTTGGGAATGGAATTTATTGTGGACGATTTTATTGTTGTGGTTTATTTTTTATTTTTTTGTGTATTATTGTAGAGGTAAAAAAAATCATTAATTTATGTGAATAATGTTTAAACTTAACATTCTATTTAGTGAAGAAGTGAATTCTTTAAAGTAATTATTTCTTCACAACAATGATTCACAGGTGATACAGCAGAACACATAGGACTTTTCTTGTTTAGAAGAAATGAAAATCAAAGACATAATGTAATAATTGGGAGTTCTCTGCACAAATCGGAAGATATTATGAAATCAGGAGATATAAAATCGGGAGGTAGGCGTGGAGCGACCCCAAAAACTGGGATGTTTTTTGTTTCTTCCTCCTGGCGTGAAAGGTATGGTGTGAGGTCGCTTACATCAAAGCAAACTATAACTCAGCTTTTATGGTATTAGCATAACCTTTGAAGCATTATTTCCGAAACTTTATTATTGTATTTTGGAGATATCATTAAAGTTTAGTGCAATGGTGCCTATGATTTGACTGCAAGGAATGTACTTAATTCAGTGCGTAATCAAACCTACAATGTACATGAGGTGGCACCATTATGTAAATACACTCAATAGCCTAATTGTGAGTGCTGAATCAAACCATATTGTTCAGTGTGCTGTCATACTAGGATTACATTTTAATGAGTTAGGTATTTTCAATTTCAAAGCAAAATTGAAAACATAATTACTGGTGCACTGATATAAAATATCTAATGCAATAATGCATAAACAAACAATAATCGAGTCAAAAGGGAGATGTAGTGTACAGCAACTCTTGATTGATAAATTCTTGTCATCATTTGATCAAATTATATACAAATCCAAATTGGGCAGAAACAATAAGAAAACAGAAAATTAAATAAATTACTTTTCAAACAAGTCTACCATTTCTTTTTAATAATCATGCACACCAACCTTGAGGTAAGCATACATGTTATATTTTTTGATATAAGTTTGCCTAAATAAATACATTTAGAACTTAACTTATGCATCCTGAGATGTCTCGGAGTTGTAGGTTGGCTTATACGTGGGTCATGCGCTTGTTAGTGTTATACCTATTCAGTTTGGGGGTCGGCTTATACACGAATGGGTTTATACGAGAGTATATATGGTAAGCCCTAGATGTCACAGCATGTATATTCCACACCATGACTGGCTGTTCATGTATATACCACATTGTGATCATCATCATTGGCAGCTCAGTCTCAAGAGACCTTGTGAATATCACCCTTGGAGTGTTGTCTGTCTCTGGAGTTTTGGCATCATCTGCTGTAGCTGTGCAGGCCTATGTGTGAGTGACAGTTCCTGTTGCAGTTGGTGCAGATGTACTGGGAAGTCCAGGTTGCTGGGGTTGCTGCCACACTCTTGTTTCTCTCATGTTTCTCTGCCACCTACTGGTCTGTCCTCACATCAGTGACTGCTATGCCCTTTTGGACCGTCAGTCTGCAGGTGCTTGGTCTTCAGCCTGCACTTCCCAGCCATTGGGTGAAATGTCACATGCCTTCATGTCCCTCTTGTACACATCACTGAAATGGAGTGGGGGCAGCCGACTCTTCTGCTCCCAATGGCCAGCTGTCCTTATAGGATGTCCTTTGGCAGCCTTCCATACTCCATGCATCTGATGTGTTCCAGCCATCGAAGCTGGCATTTGCTCAGCAGGGAGTACATGCTGGGGATACTTGCACACTTTATAATCTGGCTGTGTGCGATGTGGTCTTGCCAGCTGATTTTCAGGATGCGTTTAAGGCACCATATATGGAAGGAGTTGAGCCGGCACTCTTGCCTCATGTAGGTGCTCCAGGTCTCACTTCCATATAGGAGGGTGCTGAGAATGAAGGCTTGGTAGACTAGGATTTTGGTGTGCTTTGTCAGCGTGTTGTTTTCCCACACCCTCTTCGTTAGTCATGCCATGATGGTGTTTGCCTTTCTAAGCCTTCTGTCCAGCTCCACATCAAGCGAGAGAGTGTTGCTGATGGTTGACCTCAGGCAAGTAATGTTGTTGACTGCTTCCAGGGTGACACTGTCGATTTTGATGGAAGGAGCAATTGTGGTATCTTGCACACTGATGTTTGTCTTTTCCAGGCTGATGGTGAGACCGAACTTCTTGCAGGCATCAGCGAAATGGTCTGCCAGTCTCTGGAGGGCATCCTTTGGTCTTCTAGTGCAGTTGTGCCAGGTTGAACAGCCTTCTGTCAGACCTGGTGTGCAGATATACACCATCAGTGGACGAGTCAAGGGCATAGGACAGGAGAAGGGAGGAGAAGGTCCCAAAAAGAGTCAGTGCCAGCATGCAGCCCTGCTTCATGCCACTGTTGATGGGCATGGAGTCTGAGAAGGATCCATCATACAGGACTGTTCCCTTCATGTCGGCATGGAAAGAGATCTTGCTGCGGAGTTTTGGGGGACAGCTGATCTTACTGAGAATAGACCCTTCCTGCTGACCAGGTTGAAGGCTTTGGTGAGGTTGGTGAATGTCATGTAGAGTGGCCGACCTTGCTGTCAGCTCTTCTCTTGGAGTTGTTGGAGAAGATCATGTCTATTGTCAACCTGCCTGCTCTGAAGCTGCACTGGGATTCTGGGTACACACGGTCTTGTCAGCAGCTACAGCCTGTTGAGGATGATGCGGGTGTACACTTTTCCAGTTATGCTCAGGAGTGAGATCCCTCTGTAATTGTTACAGTCACTATGGTCGTCCTTGTTTTTGTAAAGGGACACAATGGTGGTATCGCACATGTCTTCTGGGACTGCTCCTTCCTCCCAGCAGAGGCAGAGTAACTCATGCAGCATCTGAAGCAATGCTAGTTTCCCGTGTTTGATAGCTTCAAGCAGGATGCTGTCGCTACCTAGTGCTTTGTCATTTGGAAGGGAGTTGATTGCTTTGCTGAGCTCCTCTAAGGTGGGCACTTTGTCGAGCTCCTCCGTGGTGGGCAGTTTCTGTATGCTGCTAAGGGCCGCATTGGTGACTGATGTTTCTCAGAAGTATAGCTCTGAGTAGTGCTCTACCCATCTAGCTATCTGTTTCTCACAGTCTGTGATCTTCTTTTCCATCAGATATTTCAGGGAGACGACCACTTTCATTGTAGGGCCTCGAGCCTTCTTGATGTCACTGTACATACCTTGGATGTTTCCAGGCTCGGCACTGTGCTCAATTCCTTCACACAGTTGCTGCCAGTACTCATTCGCGCACTGTTTAGTGATGCATTATATGGTGATGCTTCGGGCACTTCTAAGGGCAGCAAGCGTCCATTCATTTGGGGCATTTTTTGTAAGCTATGAAAGATTTTCATTTGTCTTTGATTATTGGTTCCATTCTTGATAGGTGTGCATTGAACCAGTCCTGGCTGGGCCATTCCTTCTTGCCAAATATGGACATGGCTGTGCTGTAGATGGCACCCTTCGTGGTGTTCCACTTGGCTGTAGCATCATGTTCTGGCAGGTCCAGGAGAGCCTGGTCGAGGGCAGACACATAGTCCTCCACCTTGGAGGGGACCGACATCTGCGCAGTGTTGATGCAAGGGTGACCTATTGGTTTTGAGCAGTATAGTGTGTGTGGCTGTAGGCACACCTTGCTGTTCACAAGGGCGTGGTCAGAGTTGCAGTCTGCACTGTGGTATCTTCTGATGGAGAGGATACTGTTCAGGGTAGAGTGCCTGGTGATGACCAAGTTGAGCTGGTGCCAGCGATGAGAACTGGGATGTTTCCATGGCACTTTGTGTTGTGGCTTATACTTAAAGAAGGTGTTTGTAATGCACAGTTCATGGTAGGTGCACAACTTCAGCAGTCTCTGACCATTTTCATTGGTCTTTCCAGTGCCATGATGTCCGAGGCAGGTCCGCCATGACTCATGTATACCTACTCTGGCATTAAAATGTGCGCAGAGGAATAGTGGCTTGTCTTTGGGGCATCCTTTAATTTGTTCGTCCAGCTGCCCATAGAACTGATCCTTTTTGTCTTCTGAAGAAGTGAGGGTGGGGGCATAGACACTGAGGATGTTGACAGGACCTTCAGCAGTGGCAAGAAAGATGGACAAGAGACACTCAGTGCCCCCTGAGGGAGGCTCAGCCGAGGTTGTTTTTGATGGCAAAGCCCACTCCGTGTTGGCGGGGCTCCTCAGGTTCTCGACCCTTGCAGAAGAAGGTGTAGTTTTCTTCTCTAAGGGAGCAAGTGGAGGTGAGCCTGGTTTCCTGGAGGGCAGCTCTGAGGGAGCCGCTAGAGACAAGCCTGGTTTCCTGGTGGGCAGCTATGCTGACATTTAGTCTGGTGAGTTCTCTATCGATGATGGCCATCTTCCTGGTGTTGTCCACCTCCCTGAGGTCATCAGAGATGCCTGTGCACATGGTGCGCATGTTCCTGTTTGCAGATTGAGGAGCTGGAGTCTTCTTGGTTGGTTTCTTGTTTCTTTTGTCTGGTGTGGTCATTTGTGATCATTTGTATATATATATTCCACACCATGACTGTGTATGTCTATTCCACATCATGACTGTGTGTATGTATGTTCCACAACATGACTGTGTATCTATATTCCACACTATAACTGTGCATGTATATTCCACACCATGACTGTGTATGTGTATTCCACATCATGACTGTGTATATATATTTCACGCCATGACTGTGTGTATGTCTATTCCATGTCATGACTGTGTGTATGTGTATTCCACACTATGATTGTGTATCTATATTCCACACCATGACAGTGTATGTATATTCCACACCATGACTGTGTATGTGTATTCCACACCATGACTGTGTGTATGTGTATTCCACACCATGACTGTGTATGTGTATTCCACACTATGACTGTGTATGTGTATTCCACATTATGACTGTATATATATATATTCCACACCATGACTGTGTATGTGTATTCCACACCATGAGTGTGTGTATGTGTATTCCACACCATAACTGTGCATGTATATTCCACACCATGACTGTGTATGTGTATTCCACATCATGACTGTGTATATATATTCCACACCAAGACTGTGTGTATGTGTATTCCACACCATGACTGTGTATGTGTATTCCACACTATGACTGTGTATGTATATTCCACACCATGACTGTATGTGTATTCCACACCATAACTGTGCATGTATATTCCACACCATGACTGTGTATGTGTATTCCACATCATGACTGTGTATATATATATTCCACACCATGACTGTGTGTATGTGTATTCCACACCATGACTGTGTATGTGTATTCCACACCATAACTGTGCATGTGTATTCCACACCATGACTGTGTATGTATATTCCACACCATAACTGTGTATGTATATTCCACACCATAACTGTGTATGTATATTCCACACCATAACTGTGTATGTATATTCGACACTATGACTGTGTATGTGTATTCCACACCATGACTGTGTGTATGTGTATTCCACACCATAACTGTGCATGGGATTTGTACATGATCACTGCGTGCATGTATATATTTGACATTTAGTGAGCATTGACAATATTAGCACAAATTTGGAAGTTTTTTAAAGTACCAATAAAAATTGCTGAATAAACGAAGTTAAAATAAATTCATATATACAGTGGTACAACTTGAACATGTTTCTTTTGTAATAAAAGAGAAGCCCATGCTTCATGGTAAGATCATCTTGCACTTGCACTAGGTAGGTAGGTATTATGTATGTATGTATGTATGTAATACCGTATTTCTCAAAAGAGAATGTTTTATGTTAGGAAAGTTTTGTCTGAAAACAAGTCCATCCCACACTTTTCAAGAAATTTATACCGCTGACATCTGGGTTTACAAATATTGTTTAAAGTCTATCCTCTTGGCTTAGCATGGAAGAAATACTTTATTATAGGACTGTATTCTGGGCTTAATTTGGAAGAAATCATGTATTATAGACTCTAGGTTTACTATGGGAGAAATGCTTGGCTGGCATCTGACTTCAGACATTGGATAAAATAATGTATTTTAAGGCTGGCATTTGGGCTTACCATAAAAAAATACTGTATTGTAATGCTGGCATCAGAGCTTACGATAGAAAACATACAGTGTTAAAAAAGTTGGCCTCGTAGCTTACCATAGCAAAAACACTGTATTGTAAGGCTGGCATTTGGGCTTACCATAGAAAAAATACTTCATTGTAATGCTGGCCTCTGGGCTTACCATAGAAAAAATACTGTATTGTAAGGCCGGCATCTGGGCTTACCATAGCAAAAATACTGTATTGTAAGGCTGACATCTGGGCTTACCATAGGAAAAATACTTCATTGTAATGCTGGCCTCTGGGGTTACCATAGAAAAAATACTGTATTGTAAGGCCAGCATCTGGGCTTACCATAGAAAAAATACTGTATTGTAAGTGTAATGGGGGGAAAATTATCACTGGTGGGTGTCCCGCCAAATTTGGTTTTCGTTATCTAGGGGTTGACTGCCCTCGATATTATTGCCCGGTTCGAGTAAATATAAATATAAATGGTGAAACTTATAGGTGAAATAGATAGAGATCTGAGCAGGTATATAGAACAAACCAACACAAGCCCCCATACATGTAAACAAACAATTTAATCAATTACATAAAAACACTGAAAATTCCTTACATCAGGAATATACTCTGCTTTTAGAAATTTAACTTTAACCGAAATACAAAGAAAATGCAACTAGACTTAAATAAAATAGCCGATCTGTTTACTGATAGATTTAGTTCATCATTGGATCGAGTGAACAATCAAAGTCAACGTCTTGTATGATTTCATAACCTGCTTGTCCTCAGTTTGTCTTGCTCCCACTGTAGCTGTTCAGACCCTTGGATCTCAGGATGATACTTTCCACCATCCGTCTCAGGATACTCGCAGAATAAGTTTCAGAAATTAATACGTCGCAGGATTGCATCACAGGATTATACGTCTCAGGATTAAACGTCTCAGGAGCTATTTTCTCCCTTTTAAATAAACATAAATAGAGACAACCTAAATTTCCCGTTATTTTTGAAACAGTTAATTCTTCATTATTTTCCCTCGTTATCAGATTTCACTATCAGTGCTAAACAGATGCAAAGGCTATCAATCGACTCCACATGTCCTATAATGACACTAGTTAGTCAAATGGCTAATTCGTTACGCCTTGACCTTACACATTAACACATATGTGAGGCCTGGGGTTCTGAGCCAGCCTCAGTTTACACCGCGAATAAATAGGATACATCACATCAATCAATTACTAGATCATTTCAGTCAATACACACTTATTCTTAATCATACGTGAAATCTTCTAAATTCAGTGAATTCACACAGATTCTCATAATCAAATTAACAAAATGTAATGTATTAAATTCTTGGAACATAATCCTTATGCACACAAGACAACAAATTCAAACAATTCGTCAAACTTATCTAAAGAAGATTAATGTATGACTTTCTATGCATAAACTCAACACAGTTATACTTCATAAAGCAAATTATTACACGAATGTAGAAAAAAGATTCATGCAACTACAAGTAAATAACTTCAGCAAAGCATTATATATGGCATCAACAAATTACATGGAATTGTCACCCTACCTTTGCTTTGAACATTCCTCCCTATAATTGGCAAATTAGTTCGTCGGTTCCTTTTGACAAATAGTCCCCTTTGGACAACAGTTCTTTTTTTTTATGAGGATTTCTTACATATTCCCAGAGCCTACTCTGGTTTCTCACGTAGAAAAGCTTAGACTGATTAGAATTTCCAATGTGACAATTTTAAAAGCTAGAAAATTTTGTGTGGGAAACACGCCCCTTATTCAACGTAACCAATCAGAATCAAATATCTCTGCCACCTTTTTCCAGAGGCACCAAAGTCCGGGTCAGCTTGACCGGGTAGTTAGAGTAACAGAGTTTCTGCGATTTCTCAACTGTGACAGCTTTACCATGAAAAATGAAGTTTTCCTTGTCCCTAATAGTCTGCCTGGCTGCTGTATAAACAATTGCTTAATTAGGAACAAAATTCTCCCTCTAAAGGACATTACTGTACACGGTAGTATGGCGATATGATACGCGCTTGTCTCCATAAATCTAATTAATGGTTCTCTGGTCTCAACTAATGTATTCCTGTTAGATCACCAGAAATTTGCCACTTCACAGTAAGGCTGGCATCTGGGCTTACCATAGAAAAAATATCGTATTGTAAGGCTAACATCTCAGCTTACCATAGAAAAAATACTGTATTGTAATGCTGGCATCTGGGCTTACCATAGAAAAATTAATGTATTTTAAGGCTGGCATCTGGGCTTACCATATTAAAAATACTTCATTGTAAGGCTGGCATTTTGGCTTACCATCAGAGAAATGTTATATTAGTAACTACTTTATTAGGTGTATGTACAATGTTGCGTTGTGGACACACAGTTGTGCAGTTCCAGCATAATGTGAAAATATGCCTCAAAACTGTAGTCACCTTGCATTTAGCATTGTTTGTAAATTGTATAAATCTTGTGCACCTTGTACACCAGCCTTTTGGCTGAGCATTTTATGCTATGACCCTCTTGGTCTGTCCATTTCATTTTATGCCTAATACTGTAATATGGTTTTACAGCACATATTCTTGCAAGGTTTTACAGGCATACTCTTGACGAAAGAAAGAAGTCTATTGATTTAGGTTCCAAATGTAAAAGTTTTCTATCAGTGATTAAAAGAATAATGGTTTCCACACAATAACATTTGTACTGCATCACAGACCTGGGTGGTGCCCCAGTTGCCCGAGTGGTTTAAGGCACTCTTCTTTACAGATGACTTACATGTCTCACCTCTGTCCACACGAGTTTGAGTCTTGACTCAACTAATGCAGATATGTGAGAAAGTTTCCCTCTACCTTCCTATGCAACAATTGTTTTTCCCAGGCTCTTTATCCATCAAATGTACTGGTCACCATGTGTGACCTTTCATTTGCTGAAAAAAGTTAAACCCTAGAAAATAAAAGTCACAGCCCTGGACTGGACTTTTTGGCAGGCTTGTGCTGGAGGTAAAGATAAGAACCTATTGATTTTTGGATCCACATGTCAATGTGAAAGTCAGAAATAAATGAAAAATAAAACAGTTTCCACAAAATGACATTATTACTTCATCACAGACGTGGTCCATCTTTTGCAGATGGCTTGTACTATGGGTAAGGAAGAAACCTATTGATGGGGTAGGGATCCAAAGATCTAGATCACTATAATTGAAGAAGGAAAGATGGTTTCTAAAACTTTCACTTCTTAAATGTATAGCTTCTCCCAGTCTTGTGGATGGGTATGAAAGAATCCTACTGTTTCGGGGTCAGGAAGAAAAATGGTCCTTGGATAACTTTTATTCAAGGTGATGTACCTTGACCAAAGTTTAGGGATAACTTTTATTCAAGGTGATGTACCTTGACCAAAGTTTAGGGATAACTTTTATTCAAGGTGATGTACCTTGACCAAAGTTTAGGGATAACTATTATTCAAGGTGATGTACCTTGACCAAAGTTTAGGGAGGGCTTCTACTTACGTTATAAAAGAAAAATTAGTCAGGGGTCAAAAGGTCAACGGTCATGCTCATTGTGACTATGGGGTCACAATGTCAAAGGTAATGTGGTTTTGCAGAATAACTTTTGTTCTAGAGCAAGTTCCTTGACCAAATTTTGTGGGTGGCTTGTACTAAGAATAAGGAATGGCATTGTCCTGGCAAATATTGTAAGAAAATGTTTTTTTGTACAGAAAGTTTAGCATGTGTATAACATGCCAGTATGATAACTCTTATTTTTAAAAATGGAACGAAATGATAATTTGAAAAAGAAAAAAAGTTAATGCAGCAAAATCTACTTTATACCAAATATTGATGGCAACAATATTTACTGTCCTTCTGTTTCTTGCAGAATTATAAAATACAATGTTTGGTATTTCAAAACTTTATTGGTATGGGATTAAAGTGAATCCAAATTATATGATGTGGCTTTTCCTGTGGTGCCACCTAATCGGGAGATAACTGACAAGCAAAGGTTTTTGGAGATTTTAATAATTTATTTAGTTCTCTGACCTATATGGTTACCCAGTTGTATGCTTATTGACAGGCAGTATTGTTAAGTTGTGTGCAATTTCTGAATTCAATTGGCTTGCTTAAATATTTGTTATCACATTTCAAACAAGAGCTCTTTGTTAACTGGGTCATATGCTTTTATGAATAACTTTTCATTTCTCCCATTGTCTGTCTGGAATCGGTAATTAACTAAGGAAAATAGCTCTAAACAAGTTTTCAGTCCCTATTAAAAAGGGGAAAATTCCATAGTTTAAAATTTAGTAGACATTCACAGATCACTTGAAAGTTTATAATTAAAAGTTTAAGATCACCGATAAGGACAGTTTCTTACACATTTCTTCAAGGTCCTGTCAACAAATTCATTTACTGACAGACCAGTTTGTTTAGTAGTTGAATTCTGATTTGTATGCATTTTGTTGGATTATTCTGTGTTTATTCACCAAATATTTATGGAATTGTGTCGGAAAATGTGCTTGGTAATAGTTTTTAAGATATAAATACAGTAAGAGTGATTTGGTGAACCATGTCATTGGAACTTGCAGATTATTAAAGTGTCAACACTGTTCAAGAGCATTTCTTTACCAGAAACACTGTCTTTTTCATTCAAGGTTTGGATTATTTATTCCAATGAAGATTACAAACCAGTGATTTTACTCAAAATGGTTTTATGAGTAGGTTAGAGGTGCAAAGTGAAGAACTTCTGGAAAGTAAATTTGAAATAATGTTCCAGATAACAATTTGAGAAAGTTTTGAAGTCATGTTCAAATCCTTGGCTTGTGGCTGCTTCAGCAGCAGAGGCACCATCAATGCAACACCAGGTAGGTTCAACCATTCTAGTCAATGTATTTAAATGATGATAATTTTAAAAAATATTATATCCCCAGGTCAGTATTTTTTACAGTTTTAAACTTCAGGGTTACATCAAAAGCTTTTATTCACAGAAGGGGCAGTATTTAGTTTTGAAATGTTGGTGTGAATTTATCTGGCTCAGGTGAGGGTGGAGTAAGGGTACATTGTTGCTCAGGAACAGAGTCATAATGGGAGCTTTAGAAGTAGCGACAATGCTCCGTTTAAGAGTCGATTCTGAGATATATTTTGTGAAATAGATAAGCAAAATATTATGAAACAGAGATCACTTGATTGGATTTTAATGGTGCTTTGAGTACATTATTGGCTATATTAAGCTGAGGATATGAGAGCTATGTGCCTTTTCCATGGATACACTGAGGCAGTAGATCCATGCTATCCTGAATGGGTACTGAACTGATGACCCTTGCATTACAAGTCCATTGCTCTAGCATGTTACCACAACTCATGAACCTAATGGTACAGTTTTCCCAATTGATTCTTATTCAGTTAGATGGAAAAGGATGCTGAATCAGAGAGGGGTAGGGTACTAGACTGCAGAATTTGATTTAAATCTACATCAGGGGCCTTGAAATCAAACCACCCTGAGAGCCGCATGAGGGCATTTTCAGTGGTCCTAGGGTCACACCATCTTTGTTATCTATGATCACACCTTGTGATGCCAATCATTTTTTTGGGCCGCAGGATGCAGCTTGGTGGGCCATGTGTTTGATACCCCTGATCAACATACAGCAAGACTGTCTCTAAAAGTTGCTTATGGGCTGAAGAATTTTGTTTTTATGGACAGGTACCCTTTGTCTGGAAAGTTAAAATTGTATAAGTAAATGTGTTCTTAACGGTTTCCTGTTGGAACAGGTTACTGTACACACAGGGTAAATTCTACAAGTAAATGTGTTCTTAACTCGTTAACCCCTGGAGGTTTTTGTCATTTTCGCCTGAAATGCGAGTAGGAAACATATTTTGGGGGCTATTTCTGAATACATCCTAATACATAGACTTCCAAGAGATTTCCATTAGCTTAATGCCTAGTTGCATTAGAATCATCATTTTTCATTGGTTATTTCATTTGCGCACGAGCAGAAGGGTAAAAGTTGTAGTTTTTTTTTTAAAACAGACCCATCATTTTTGTATCAAGACCACTCTTTATTCCAAATGCCCTCCTTATCCTACTTTTTGCAAAGGTTCACCTGTCTGTGTGCAGTTCAGACTGGTCTGCCTTAGATCTGAGGCTAAAAAGTCTAAAATCCGGACACAAAATCAGATTCCGACCATGGCAAATTTTGTGTGGAAAAAAAAACGGTCCAAAAAATGAGGTTTTTCCCAATGTATTTTGTAGTGCAACTAGAACTTCCAGATTATTTGGCATCATTGTAGAGCTACATCTGTCTACCTTTCTGTAATACCACCCACTTCAGTGTGTCATGCATGACCATGACGCTACAGAGCTTGGAAGTATTCTACTACCTTCTGCCAAGTAAACGCAGCACCAAGGGTTAATGAGTTAAGTGCTTCCTATTTGAACAGGTTACTGTACGGACAGGGTAAATTGTTCAAGTCATTGTGTTCTTAAAGATATCCTATGAGAAGGTGACTTTTTACAGAGGGTAAATTGTGTAAATAAAGAGGTTCTCAAATGTTGTCCTTTATGAGCAGGTATCCTTTATATAGGGTGAAATGATCAGTCAGTATATCATTGTATTAGTGATTTTTCAAAACGATACCCATATTGATGCAAGAGGTGAACAGTTTATTAAAAAAATTATTTACCCTTAGTACAAGTTACTTCAGTCTTCAGCACTCATTAATAATTATTAGTTGTCTGCCTTTTTATTCTTTTTATTGAGAATTCATCTGAGACTGCCATAGCATGTACATAGTCATATCCATCATTAAAAAGACAAAATATTGACAACACCCACTCGCTTTGTACAAATTAAAATAAGATGACTAACTTGCATGGTTCAAAATCAGCCCAAATCCCATAGCATCCGTTCTATGCTATTTATTTAATCCCCTCGACATGTTCAGCAGCCACTGATAAAATATATCAACGTAAAGAAGACATTCCAGGTTTATTCCATGTATATGATATAAGCATTTGACTGATCATTTAAGCAACCACTTTTATTCAAAGTCTATATGTTTGCTTTATATAATGTCCTATTGGATTGAATTTTGAAAGCTACACTTCTAGTTGTCACTCAGTGAAATATATTGCATTGAGTTCTGATTGGAGGTTATTGTTTGTTCAAGTCCAAGGTAAACAATGACCACCAATCAGAACTAATTCTATCTTATTAACCTGTGACACACCAGCTGTATTGGCATCCAAACTCAGTCCAAACAGATACATAGCAACATAGATATTTTTTGTGCTAAGGATGCTTTTAAATGATCTGTAACGTATTTCAGTTGTACATGGGGGAACAAGTTTGGCTTGTCTCCTTTTACACTGATATATATATATGATTAGTGACTGAATGTGCTGACTGGATTTAAATACAAATATTATCTCAAAATTGTCAAAGATTCTAAGAGTTATAAGATATAGCCACCTTATTAAATTGTGGGACAATTGGTGTTGTCAGTATCCTTTTTTCACTGACTGAAACAAGTGCCTGTGGTCACTGCTGTTTTTGTTTGCATCAGCAGGAAGTACAGTGTGAAGGATCTGGTTGTTAGTTATCTCTGTCCCCACATTCAGATCTGTTCTAGACAAGATTTTCATTGCGCAAGGAAATAGGACAATAAAAGATAACGCTGCAATGCCTTTCAACTTCAAATGAAGACATGAAATTGGTAATATGATTTTTTTAAAGCATGCATGCAACAAATGGCATAGTGACCAAGACAAGTCCTGCATATGATCAAACAGAGTAGCCTGAAATGGCCTAAACAGTTGAATAAAAAGTACAGGCACCTAACAGGTAGTTGGTTTGGAAGTACTGTTTTTTGGTCATGATAAGGATGGGAATGGCATCTGAACTGATAATAAGTCTGTGTTATAATCAGCATTCAAAAAATACAACCAAGATGTCAACACATATGGCACCAACCTACCAATGACAGACTTTCTAAAGATGAAAAGACGTTGATATATGTGTCAATCATGTATCATACAATAGGCTTTGTATTGGGAATACTATTGATATGTCACAGAGGTCTATTGTTTTACCCCAGTAAATTGTATAAATAAAAGGATTCTTGATGTTGTCGTGCATGAGTTGGTTTCCTTTATATAGTGGTAGTTATGGCCCATTTTTGATTTGTATCTTAAATTAAGGTGTATGTACTTTTATTATATACTTTGTTTCTTGAATTGAGGTTTATGTAGTTTTATTATAGATTTTGGTGGGAAGTAAATCAGCAATTCCTTGTTAGTTTCAGACTTGACACAATTTGTGAATGAGACGCAGGATACAGCAGTTTTCTCAAAGCCGTTGGCAGGCACCTTTCTGTCACAGTAAACTCCAAAATAGCAAAAATAACATTGGTATAGCATGTTTATAGACTCAAACAAATTGCTGTTTGTAGTGTGCTGTGTCTCAACTATTAGGCAAGTCCACTCAACTCTCAAGATGCATGATTTTATCACTCTGGCAATATCACAATCTTCTAATTAATCAGGATTAATTCTTGTTTTAATAGAGTTCTAACATAGTGAATGTTAAAGACTTAAATGACTAATGGTCTGATACAAATGCAAGTAATAACCCAGTCATTCAAGGTGATAATGACTAATGGTCAGATACAAATGCAAGTAATAACCCAGTCATTCAAGGTGATAATGATTAATGGTCTGATACAAATGTAAGTAATAACCCTGTCATTCAGGGTGATAATTACTAATGGTCTGATACAAATGCAAGTAATAACCCAGTCATTCAAGGTGATAATGACTAATGGTCTGATACAAATGTAAGTAATAACCCAGTCATTCAAGGTGATAATGACTAATGGTCTGATACAAATGTGAGTAATAACCCAGTCATTCAAGGTGGTAATGACTAATGGTCTGATACAGCTGTAAGTAATAACCCAGTCATTCAAGGTGATAATGACTAATGGTCTGATACAAATGTAAGTAATAACCCAGTCATTCAAGGTGATAATGATTAATGGTCTGATACAGCTGTAAGTAATAACCCAGTCATTCAAGGTGATAATGATTAATGGTCTGATACAAATGTAAGTAATAACCCAGTCATTCAAGGTGATAATTACTGATGGTCTGATACAAATGTAAGTAATAACCCAGTCATTCAAGGTGATAATGACTAATGGTCTGATACAAATGTAAGTAATAACCCAGTCATTCAAGGTGATAATGACTAATGGTCTGATACAAATGTAAGTAATAACCCAGTCATTCAAGGTGATAATGATTAATGGTCTGATACAAATGTAAGTAATAACCCAGTCATTCAAGGTGATAATTACTGATGGTCTGATACAAATGTAAGTAATAACCCAGTCATTCAAGGTGATAATTACTAATGGTCTGATACAAATGCAAGTAATAACCCAGTCATTCAAGGTTATAATGATTAATGGTCTGATACAAATGTAAGTAATAACCCAGTCATTCAAGGTGATAATGACTAATGGTCAGATACAAATGTAAGTAATAACCCAGTCATTCAAGGTGATAATGACTAATGGTCTGATACAAATGTGAGTAATAACCCAGTCATTGAAGGTGATAATGACTAATGGTCTGATACAGCTGTAAGTAATAACCCTGTCATTCAAGGTGATAATGACTAATGGTCTGATACAAATGTAAGTAATGACCCAGTCATTCAAGGTGATAATGACTAATGGTCTGATACAGCTGTAAGTAATAACCCTGTCATTCAGGGTGATAATTACTGATGGTCTGATACAAATGTAAGTAATAACCCAGTCATTCAAGGTGATAATGACTAATGGTCTGATACAAATGTAAGTAATAACCCAGTCATTCAAGGTGATAATGACTAATGGTCTGATACAAATGTAAGTAATAACCCAGTCATTCAAGGTGATAATGACTAATGGTCTGATACAGCTGTAAGTAATAACCCTGTCATTCAGGGTGATAATTACTGATGGTCTGATACAAATGTAAGTAATAACCCAGTCATTCAAGGTGATAATGACTAATGGTCAGATACAAATGCAAGTACTAACCCAGTCATTCAAGGTGATAATGTCTATTGGCATGATACAAATGCAAGTGTTATGAATTTAGAAGTAATAGCAGATGTGTGAATTGAAATGAATGACTCACACTGGTGTCTTTCTCTCAGTATCTAGTGACCAGTACTGTGAGTGTTCAAACATTAAGAATGTACAAGAAAATGGAAAAGTCGCACAGCTTATATTCCAAATAAAAAGATTGGCTTAAGAATGAACAAAATTATATCTAGGAGATTTTGTTTAATCACTCCTTGTGTCCTCACAATAAACTTAAATCTCCTATACATATTCAGTTACTACGTATATGCTACCTGAGTTGCAGTCCTTTACCAACCCCTTCATACCATCAGAACCAACATTGTCATATATTTGATTCATTTTATTTCTCATTTCTTGTCTCTGAAGTATTCAGTAAAATGTTTGTTATAAATGCTTATAAGTTACTGTTTGATATTATTAAAATATGCTACAATTTTCTTTTAATGTCTTGTAAGTATGTTTAAATGTCTGCAGTCCAGTGCCTTCAGTTCTCATATTAGCCACTTGATAAAACTATTATTGTTTTGTTTAAATGTCTGCAATCCAGTGCCTTCAGTTCTCATATTAGCTTCATCATAAAACTATTATTATTAATAAGGTAAGAGCTTGTTGCTAAAACCGAAAACTAAAATAACAAATTAAAATTTAAAGTGAGTAATTTAAAAGAAAACACATGACAAGGCTGCTGTAGTAGTTAGATACTAATTTGTCTATACTGTATACTAATTTATCTATACTGTATACTAATTTATCTATCTATACTGTATACTAATTTATCTATAATGTATACTAATTTATCTATACTGTATACTAATTTATCAATACTGTATACTAATTTATCTATCTATACTGTATACTAATTTATCTATCTTTACTGTATACTAATTTATCTATACTGTATACTAATTTATCTATCTATACTGTATGCTAATTAATCTATCTCTACTGTATACTAATGTATCTATCTTGACTACACTAATTAATCTATCTATACTGTATACTAATTTATCTATCTCTACTGTATACTAATTAATCTATCTATACTGTATACTAATTTATCTATATACTGTATACTAATTTATCTATCTATACTGTATACTAATTTATCTATCTTTACTGTATATTAATTTATCTATCTATACTATATACTAATTAATCTATCTATACTGTATACTAATTTATTTATGTTTACTGTACATGTATACTAATTTATCTATACTGTATACTAATTAATCTATCTTTACTATATACTAATTTATACTGTATAGTAATTTATGTAAACTGTATACTAATTTATCTATACTGTATACTATTTATCTATACTGTATACATTTTTTTATTTGAATAAGATGGGAGAATAATTAAACAATAATTATGTATTAAAATGAAATACAGTACTAATATGAGTTTACTGCAGCAATGTAATGGAAGTGAATGTACTTTTTCATATTGTGCTTATATAATAATAAGTATGCAAGAGTTTTCATTTTATTCCAACATCATTGTGGGGTATTCAGTATACTAATAAATGTCCTATTTGTCAACAAGTTTCACTCACACAGTATTGACAAATTTATACAACTTTGATGATGTTTCTCTTCAGCTTGTTTCTTTGTGTCACATGCATGTATTGAAGTTTTTAACAGTCCACCCAAAATGCTACATCCATTACCCTACTGAATGCACTTCCAAAGCTTTTAGGACAGACCTATCATGAGCTGCATGCAGTGCTCGTGTTTTCTGCAAAATAACCTTTGAGAGCAGGATATCTTTCATGCTGGTATCTGTGCTGCTTGAAGTGCTTTGTTTTTCTATTATGTAAAAGTAACTGAACCCATAGAAATGGCAGGTGCATGGTGAACCTTGATGTAATCAAATCCTTATTGGGGCCATTGCCTTTTTTCAGTTTCATTTTGCTATATTTTAGAATTTAGCTGATGACATAACTATCACAAAGTCATCTCTTGACTTTTGGTGTTTTTCAGTTCAATCAGACTTCATGTTGGAAGTGTAATTACACTGAGCACTAAAGTGTCCTTTTCATTCTGAGTGTAAAATTAGATTTATCTAATGTATACCTAATTTTCACCACTTATATTACCAGCAGTAAAACAGATGGCATAAATTGTTCTTCCATTTGAGCAGTAATTTCAGATTGTGTTAAAAATGGGTTGAATAATGTGTGAAATGGGTGGACTGATTTGGTAATTACTAAAATGATTTGTGTAGATACCAATCAGAGCTTAAGAAAATATAAGCATTATATTAATTTTACAATAGTCATTGAAGACCAGTTTGATAATGCTCAGACATGTGATTTAAAAACATAATGACAATGATATAATGTTAGACTTAACGCTCCTGTAGCTTTTATATGTTTATAATTTTCCCCAAACAGGTTAACATTCCACCTTGAAAAAGGTCACAACACTTTGTGAGTGTCTTTTTCTTGTAGCTGAGCATAATTGATTCAGTATAGGTTATTCAGGTTGATCAAATCACCCTTTTACAGCCATGTTTTACTATATAAATATATTGAAAGTATAGGTACCCAAAAGTTTGCTCATGTGACAAAGCATATTATCTAGATGTTCTAGATGATGCATTGTGAATTCATTTATTTTTGTTTTGTGACGAACAAAAGTTGCATATTGTTTGGTGCTTAATGTTTTATTGACAGATTGATGTTAAAACATGTTGCAGGTTTAACGCCATTTTTCAGCTGATTTACATGGCATCCAGTATATTTAGTGAAGGAAGAACCACCAACTCAACGGAAGCTACTGGCAAGCTTTCTTACATACCAACATCTGAGTCGAGTCTTGAATCCAAATGGACAAAGGCGAGATGTGAGTGATCTGTAAAGACGAGCACCGTAGATAACTCAGCTACCTGGGGCTTCAATTAACATATTGATTAATGTTTGACAGAAAAATAACACTTTCAGTTTTGAGGTGATTAGAGTAATGGTTGCAATTCTTCGTCGGTGCTTTTGTGTATCATTTTGTGACCAGAATTACTTGGTAGAATTGTACCCGGATTCTTCACCACATATGACCTGATATCTTCTTGAGTGTATCACAGTGGAGTTGTTAGTAACATTTGGGTTTGTCTACCAGAGTCTTGGGCAATTATTGGCTTTCAAAAATCATCACACAAAATGTTTATTTGTATGTGCGATATCTTTTTAACAAAATTTAACCCTATCTGTTGTGGTACACAAATTTTACCTGTAACTGACACCAGTCTCTTATTCTTCATGCAGTTTGGATTGTTACTAGTAGTTCATTTGGTAGAGTTTAAGAGTTGTAACCCAATACCTGTCCAGGCCAGCCTAGCTCAGCTGTCTGCATGTGTCCTTGGGAATGGCCTCAGCTTCCATTTCCTTGGCATGATATAGCCAAAAATTGCCATTAATCAGACCAGTTAACTAATCAGTCTAACAGCCACACATATTTGTATCATTTCTTGATAATCATCTTTTATTTCGTTTCTGTTAGGCTAGCTTGTTTGGTCTGTAGTCTCCTCTGGAGGTTATATGGGCACTATTAATATTAATAGCTGCCTATTCCTTTAAATGTCCCTCTGCTACCAAAGTTGTTAGAGAGGGATATACCGAGTCAGTTTATCTCTCCAACCAAAGTTGTTTGGGAGGAATATACTGGAGTCTGCTTGTCTCCACAACCAGAGTTGTTTGGGAGGAATATACTGGAGTCTGCTTGTCTCCACAACCAAAGTTGTTTGGGAGGAATATACTGGAGTCTGCTTGTCTCCACAACCAAAGTTGTTTGGGAGGAATATACTGGAGTCTGCTTGTCTCCACAACCAGAGTTGTTTGGGAGGAATATACTGGAGTCTGCTTGTCTCCACAACCAAAGTTGTTTGGGAGGGATATACTACAGCTGGCTTGACTCCACAAACAAAGTTGGTAGGAGGGATATACTGGAAACAGCTTATCATCCATAATGCCATTTGTATGCTGCCATATTTGTTCATATCCATTCTTCCATCTGGTCTTCAAAGCACTACTAGTCCTGCAGTTTTGGTGGCTTGCCATGAAAGTTGGTAAATATCATAGATATTAAAATTAAAATAAAAACGTAAAAAAACGCTTTTTTTTCTCAGTAAATAAAAAAAAAACAAAAAACGTTCCAGTAGTTTTTAGGCAACACAAAAATCAATATTTTACTTATTTACATGCTACATACCAGTTTTAAAGTTTCAGTGATACAAATATGAAAAAATGTCAAAAGTTTTAAACCGTAGTCCAGATAACATTGAATTTTTTTTCACTCAATGTCGTTATCACCATCTGACTGATCTGACCACTCTATGGTTTCCTCCATATAATAACCTGTATGGCCGATGATAAAAAAAATGGAAGTACCAAATATAAAAAACGCAAAAAAATAAAAAACGTAAAAAAACACGTTTTTCGAGGTAAAATAAAAAACGAAAAAAAAACGTTTTTATCATCTATGGTAAATATTAAGGTCTTCACTTGAAGATCTGCATATCAACAAATGAGTTGGCAATTTTTATAGTTATTGCCAGTTTTGTAATTTCCTTTCTGATTTGCATCAGCACTATAACATTAGATGTGGATGGAGTCACTTTCTGCTTTAACCTTGTTCCTAAAGTCATTATAGCATCCTGAAGTGATGTAAGTTCTTACTTTGGTGTCAACTTCTTTTTTTCTTGTCTGTTTTTTCTTCTGTCTTCTTTACGTGTTTCAGCAGTTATCAGATGCAGCTAAATCCTACATGTTTTGACTTGTCTGTGGCATTCGACATAATATCTCCACCATGTATTTGGTATTCACAATCCAGCCTTACTATGGTTCAATTTCTACTTAGTCAACAGGACACAAATTGTGTCGGTAAATGGAAAATGTTCCATCCCAGTTGATCTATGTTTTGGTGTTACACAAGGCTCTGTTCTTGGCACCATTCTCTTCATTCTGTATACTCAGCCACTTTCAAGTGTCACAGATTGTCTTACCATTTGTATGCTGACACCCAAATATACAAATCTAGCTTCCCAACTGAAGTTAAGGCTGCCATCCAAGGCGTAGAGATGTGGATGAAGTGTAACAAGCTGCAGATGAAAGATGACAAAATTGAAGACATCCTGATCACCAATGACTTTCTCATCCTATACCCCAGACAATAAGTATCGTCAATTCCAACATTAAATTAAAACAGTCAGTATGAAACCTAGGTGTCATCTTTAATAGTACTCTCTCAGAACACCATGTCATGAACATATGCAAGTCTGCTGATCTGGAGTTCAGATGCATCGACTCCATTTGTGATTTTCTTTCAACTGTTGCCACTAAACACTTGTGTGTTCCTTTTTACTTTCAAGAATGGACTTTGTATCACTTCTGTCTGGTTCTTCTTACTACAGAATTTTCAAAATATTTAAAACACATCTGTTTGGAATATCCTTTAGAGTACAAGGAAATGAGCACACCTACCCCCAATTATGTAATCTTCACTAGCTAGATGTTTGATTCAAACTCAAAATCCGTTGACTATAGTACATTTAATTGACTGACTCAAGTCCAATATACTTACTGGACCTCACCCATGTATACACCCCATCAAAAAACTTAATGGCCTTCTGATGACACTCTCATTCTCATTGTTCCCACTGTTACAACAAAGTCATATGGACAACATTCTTTTGTGTGCCAGACCCCTGCTACATCGAACGAATTGCCCATAGATCTTTGACACAATGACACTGTGTCCTCATTCAAGGGTGCTATTAAAACTCACCTATTTTGACGGCAAGAACAGACTTTAAAACTTAATAACGTTTACTTCCTTGATTATTGTTTTTGTTTTGTAATTTCATGATATATTTTTGTTATCTTGTCATTGTATATATGTTTTTATGTTTTATCTAATATTACATTGTGCTTTGAGCTATAATTATTATTATCGAAATCCCTATTTGCTACTGTTTGGTTGCAACTATGCAGATATGGACTCATTGGGCCCAAAATTACATGTTTACACCGTGCAGTTTTCTTGGGCTGAGTAAACAGTATTTCAGTTGGTGAAACATATCACGAAAACTTTTTGAGCAAAAAGGGACTGTCATCTTTTGGACACTTTTTCAACAACTTCTGCTCTCATAGCGAAAGGTACTTCTTATTCTGAAAAACTCTAAATCTGATTAAAGTCAGATCTCCACTGTCCTGCATCAAGATCTAATAGTGACTGCTTAGGGGTCATAGTCTATTGACCTATGCTATTAACATGATTGCTAATTTCATCAGCCAATCAGATGAAATCTTACATCTTGATGTTTGGGAGACTGAGCAGTATGGCTGAAGAACATCAGTGTGGGCCAAACAATTTGATTCACTTTAACTCGTTCGGCCCCGATCCCGTCTGTAGGCGTGATCCAGTTTCTGCATTCATTGGCCGATCCCGCCTGTAGTCGTGAATTGTTTACTGCATTCAATTGCTGATCCCATCTCCAGGCATGATGAATGTGTGTTAGATACAACGTCTCTGATTGGTTAGAAATGGTTTATTCCAAGAAATAAACAACTATTAAACCAATCAGAAATCATTTTACTTTCATTTGTGGAAATTTGAATTGTTCAGAAGCAAAAGGCTAAAGTTTGAGAGCGGTTTAACTACAAGTGTTCTGTTTATGAAAAATCGTAAATGATGGTGGATGGAAGAGTGATTTTTGATGAGAGCAAAAATGTGGAGTTTCTCGGGTTTGATCTTGAAATTATTGAGCAAGCTGAGGAAAGATATGTTCAGCAGTTGAATATTTTGTGAGATTTAGATTTGGACATAGAAGTTTCTGAGATTGAATCGTCCGAAGATGATGATGCTGACAGCAATGATGACGGAGTTCTTGCGGATAAACATTGCACATAAGTTTGTAAATACTGTATAAATAAGTTGTGAAAGACTTCAACAAATAGGGAAAAAATTACATCAATGTGTCGACAAATATATTTCAAATAAATGGTGAAAATTTCATGGATTTTGTTTGGATATAAGAAGAGAAATTAAAGTAAGAGTGAATGCATGTGCACGATGTTTTCAAACAGGTAAAAACTATGGGGCACAAGCAGCTAGACACAGCTTTGTGCTTCTGAGGCATATCAGCAGAGATACTGAAAACAGTGCTGGGGCCGAATGAGTTAATTAGTCTTATTAGAGTCTAATGCATAATTACACAACCTAAGATCAGTGTCATCCATGTTTTGAGTACAGTGTTACAGATTGAACTACTCCTTAGCAACATGTTCTATTGTGCTTAGATATTTGACTCTATAAGATCTTGGTAAAGTAATTTCAAAAGTTTGGATGATGATCGAACATGAGGGGTATCCAACTATCACCGATTGTTACTAATGCTGATTAATATTCAGTCACATTAATGAAAATTTAAAAGGAAATAACACATTGTAACAGAATCAGTATACAAATTTCAATGAAGATGATTCATCAGAGGATTTGGATCCAAGTTCTGGCACTATGATCAGGGATGTGTCAGCTGTAAAATCCATTTGATTTATAAAATTAAGACATACAACACCAAGGTGCAGCTTTATCTGTCTTTTAGTAATCAAAAATATTTGAGAAGATTACATGGTATATTGTACCTACCCTTTAAATTCATCTACTCTCTAATTATCACACCTTGGTGTACAAGGCACTATCTGATGTATGCTATAAAGGGTCTGATTCAATTATGTCTAGTCTCATCTTGCAATAAGGAACATCATTGTGTTTTATATTAACCCAATAGGTGTTAGGCAGTTACTACAAAAAGAGCTCAGAATCATTTGTTCTGTATACATTCTTTCTTAAATTGTTGGTGGAATGTTTGCAATTCAAATTAGTGAATTAAAATGCTTGCAGCATATTATCAGGACACTTCCTCCATCCAAGGTTGAGAACATAAGCTGCAGAATGTATTTGTTTGAAACTTCAAAACAGAAAAAAAAGAGCTGTGAAAAGAAATATTTTGATTTGCTCAGTGCCAAGAAAAAGGGTTCCTTCTCAACTTCTCACCTTGTATTGAACAGAATTTGATTTACTGATGAAAATGTCATTGCGTACATAGGTTCATTGTAATCCCACATGCTGAGTTGATTGCCCAATACAGTTGTTAAAAAAGGCAGTCAGGTTATTTAGACATTCTCAGCAGTGAAGTGAGAAATTAATGGCTATCAAATACCATTTTCACTGGTATATAAAATGTCATCTTAAAATAGTGATTGTCCAACAATAGAGGAATTAATTCATATTACACTTTTTTTGAAGGAGTACAGCTGCTAAAACTGTTCATGAGAAAATAATCCTTACAATAAAATACAAGCCCAGCTAGGTTCAGTGTTGTGTTTACCATACTTACATTTATACAAGTCTGGTCCAGTGGCCTATAGAATACACCCAGATATACAAGTCTGGTATGGTGGCATACAGAATACACCCAGATATACAAATCTGGTCCAGTGGCCTACAGCATACACCCAGATATACAAGTCTGGTCCAGTGGCCTACAGCATACACTCAGATATACAAGTCTGGTCAGGTGGCATACAGAATACACCCAGATATACAAGTCTGATCTGGTGGCATACAGCATACACCCAGATATACAAGTCTGGTCCAGTGGGCTACAGAATACACCCAGATATACAAATCTGGTCCCGTGGCATACATAATACACCAAGATATACAAATCTGGTCCAGTGGCCTACAGCATACACCCAGATATACAAGTCTGGTCCAGTGGCCTACAGCATACACCCAGATAATACAAGTCTGGTCCGGTGGCATACAGAATACACCCAGATATACAAGTCTATCTGGTGGCATACATAATACACCAAGATATACAAATCTGGTCCAGTGGCCTACAGCATACACCCAGATATACAAGTCTGGTCCAGTGGCCTACAGCATACACCCAGATAATACAAGTCTGGTCCCGTGGCATACATAATACACCAAGATATACAAATCTGGTCCAGTGGCCTACAGCATACACCCAGATATACAAGTCTGGTCCAGTGGCCTACAGCATACACCCAGATAATACAAGTCTGGTCCGGTGGCATACAGAATACACCCAGATATACAAGTCTATCTGGTGGCATACATAATACACCAAGATATACAAATCTGGTCCAGTGGCCTACAGCATACACCCAGATATACAAGTCTGGTCCAGTGGCATACATCATACACCCAGATATTCTGGTACATTATGTGCTGGTAGTTCTGAATCCAAAAGAGAAGCCTGACTTGAACCATACTTTGTGGATGGCTTGGGCTTAATGGAGAAGCCTGTTGATTTTGAGATCAAAGGTCATTATGACTGAAAGACGAAAAATGGTCTCTACCCAAAAGTAATCTGCATAGAAGACTATTAAACACACATGTTGTTGTTGTTGTTGTTATAGGGTTTAACGCCATTTTTCAGCACAAGATAGGCTTTGCATGGCGGCCAGTATTAATGGTGGAGGAAGAACCCAGGAAAACCCCGGAAAGAACCACCGACCCAAGAGAAGCTACCGGCAAGCTTTCTCACATATCCACATTGGCCAAGCCTGAGACTCGAACCCATGCAGACAGAGGTGAAATGGCAGTGATCCGTGATGGAGAGCGCTTTAGACCACTCGGCCACTCGGGGCCCCGAAACACACACAGGAAGAGTGTGGGAACATACCCACTATTGCAGATGGTCACTGCAAAGCCTGCATATGTACCAAGTTTCATTACATGATTATTGAACAGAAGGAGATTGTTCACATGCTCACTAAAGCCTGGAGAGAACAAAGATGGAGGAGTGATATAGATATATAGGTGCAAGGGACAGTGTTTATGCACAAATTTAATGCCACATCCACCTGCCTAGTCTAAAAACATCGTTTAAATATAAATAAACCAGTGAGGTCAGGAAGGTCCATATTTTGGATAGCTATATTAAAACAAAGCATAAGACCAAAAAAGTAAGTGTCAGTTCATAGCAAAAGATGTTTGTGATCCCCAATGCCAAATTTATAGCTGCAACATTTTTCAAATCCGAAGTTTGTTTTTGACACCATGTGGTGTTCACTGTGCAAACACAAGTCCTTTTTCTAGTTGATCATTTTGCAAAACATTGTGTACTAAACAAGTTGATGCAATTCAAAATGTTGTCATCCAAGCCATTTTTGGTATGTTCTACTTTAACCCACATGTTGACTGATGTGGGTGGCTAGATCTTCTTCCTTGCTGACTATTGGTATTTTACTGTCTTCTTACTGTAGAGTAACTATGTGAGGTGTACATGCCTCAAATCACAGTCTGCTGGTGAAGTCCTTAGGACAAAAGCTTCAGGTTAGCTTTCTCTGTATTGTTTGTGTATGTGGTTGAAAAGCATATAAAAAAACCCCACCACTATAAAATATGAATAACATTACTATACAGCTATGTTTTCACCAAAACTTAAATTCTAGTTATCAAAAGAATAGTTGATATACCGCTTTGAAGAAGTCAAGTTTTTGTACAAAGATAATCTGGTGTACCTGTCAAAAGAAGCAAATTAACAGAAAATTGTATGCAAGTTCATTTTGCAGGACTGCTGAACCATGAGCATACATATGGCATAAATCCAACGAAATATCTACCTTGCAGAGTGCATTTAGCTATACCATTATGTCCAACAAAATATCTACCTTGCAGAGTGCATTTAGCTCTACCATTATGTCCAACAAAATATCTACCTTGCAGAGTGCATTTAGCTATACCATTATGTCCAACATAGTTTTCTGCCACTTAATTTGAAGCTTTTCCCCCTTTGATAACTGAACACAAAAGTTTCAAGATATATGCATGAATTGATACATTTCTTATTATCACCCAAATTATGTGAGATACGAATCTCTGATGTCAGCTTCACAGTGGGGTCATGAAGATAGAGCTATGTCTTTGTCCTAAAACTTTCATTCTTCTCACTCCCCCAAAAAAGCACGCAACATGCCATATGCATCACTATTTACAAGACCGTTCCATTGGTGGCATTCGCTGTTCAAAACTATCTTAATTTACGATATCTATGATGTGTATCTGCCCCTATGGAGATAAGTTACTTTTAAGAATGCATGTTGACATGTTATGTAATTGTTTCTGTGTGTCTGTACTGAAATATGAATAATAATATTCATTAAAATAGGGGTGCAGACCTTGACTTAAAGAAAGGGCAAGAAAATGTATTATAATCCCCAATATTTTCCCGTAATTTAAGTCCAAAATATGCTCTTTTGTCATGATGTAAATAGTTCTAACATAGAGGTACATAAGACAGTTACCTCCCCCTCGACTTAGGTTAGATACAACAGAGTGTGATACGTGGAAGGAGGAGAATATATGAAGTACATGCATAAAAATTACATATTTAATAAAGAAACCAAAAAGTATCACAGATGTGGCTGACTGCACCAATAAAAAATAGCAGTTTTTCTTTTGGGTGCAAGGTAAAGATTTTTGTTTAAAATAAAAACATAAAAATAAAATACACAAGTGATGTTAAAAAGGTCCATATTTTTGGACAGCTGTATTAAAACAAAGCACCAAAATATTCACTTGACCAGAGAAGACAATGGCAATTCATAGCAAAAGAAGTTTATGCACCCCAACCCCAAGTTTGTAGTGGCAGTTTTCACATCCAGATGTTATTTTTGACACCATGTGGTGCTCACAGTGCAAACACAAGCTCTTTTCCTAGATGATAATTTTGCAAAACATTGTGTACTAAACAGGTTGATGCAGTTCTAAATAGTTGCCATCCAAGCTATACTTGAAATAATGTGCTTGCCCCAAACCCACATGTTGACTACTACAAATGGCTAGCTCTTCTTCCCAGGCAACTATTGGTATTTCGCTGTCTACATACTCAAAGTAACTTTGGGAGGTGTGCATGCCTCACATCAAATTCAAGAACAAGTCACAAATATATATATATATTTATTTAGTAAACAGTAACTGCTCAGCAGATCACATCATAGTCTCAAGTTAAGAAATTTGCCAATTTACAAAACTATCCCGTCACCTATGGAGTCAATTTCTCATCTGCTGGTGATATATATTGACAACTTTTTGCAAGTGATTGGCAGTGAGATTCTGCAACATTCTTGCTCACCTGTTGGACCCTTAAGGTGATGGTCACTGTCATATAAATTTGTAACAGTGTTCTGGTTGAAGATTTTTTATGTATCATTCCTGAACTTAATGATGGACTTTGTTCATACTTGGGATAAATTGTTTTCAATGCTGAGACAGTTCAGTCTGCAACATAAGCACTTGACCTTTTGGCCACAGAGTCACAAGGTTATAAACAAAAGCAAGACAACTATTTCCTTAAACCCTTTCATGGATTGTTGCACACTTCAGATGAATCATTATGAGGCTTTTTGACCTTTGACAATGGAATCAAGGTCATGGTCATGGTTTTATCAGTTTTTAGCTCCTTTAAAACCAGAAGATCTGGCAGGCATGACCAACCCATGGGCTTCATGTGGCCCAGTCCTGTAATAAGAATGTTATTAGTGCCATGTAATAATTGTGTTGGATTTTCTAATTTAGTTATTCAACTCTTCCCCAGTCCTATAATAAGAATGTTATTAGTGCCATGTAATAATTGTGTTGGATTTTCTAATTTAGTTATTAAACTCTTCTTGCTCATGTGGCCGGCAACCTTAAGCATCTTATCTGTTTTGGCCACCAGCCAATAATAAAAGTTGGACTTACCAGGTTTATGTCGATCATCCATTGTCTGTCTGTCTGCTATCACAATTTTATTATCACTACTCCTGAATTGCCTTGAAATCTTACACAAAATCACCCCATGTCTAGTTGGTCTTAGATGAAAATGGTGTTGCTCAGACATCCAATATGGCAACCACAGGCAACTTCTTGAAATCTTGTCACTACTCCCTAATGAATGGTCACATCAACATGGGATTTCACTAAAGGACTTCTCATGATGTCTAGTTGGTCCAGAATGAAAATGGTACCAATATAACATCCAAAATGGTCACCATCTTAAAAATCTCATTACATGTATCAAACTCTCCTTGAACAGACAGTTATACTGATATGGGATTTGCATCAGGAGGCTTCTTATTATGTCTAGTTGGTCTTAAATGAAAATGGTACTGATGTGATGTCCAGTATAGACACTACAGCAGCCATTTTGAAAATCTTGTTATTGCTACTATTCCTGAATGGAGTTGTATCTTGTTATTTCAACTCCTCTCCAAATGGATGGCTATATCAAAATGGGGTTTTCACCAGTAGACTTCTTATGATCCTAGTTGGTACTAAATGGAAAATGTGCTACTGTTGTACATCCAGTATGGCTACCATGACAACGGACTTTAAAATTTTATCATTACTCACTGTTTGGATGATCTTTATGACTCGGTTTTCACCAAGACTTCTTTATCTTTAAAATGATGCCAAGCTGACATCCAGTGTCTCCAAGGACTACTTCCTCCATACTGACATGAGTATCATCCAAGGACTACTTCCTCCATACTGACAGCCAGTATCATCCAAGGACTACTTCTTCCATACTGACATTCAGTATCATCCAAGACTACTTCCTGCATACTGACATCCAGTATCATCCAAAGACTACTTCCTCCATAATGACATCAAGTATCATCCAAGACTACTTCCTCCATACTGACAGCCAGTATCATCCAAGGACTACTTCCTCCATACTGACAGCCAGTATCATCCAAGGACTACTTCCTCCATAATGACATCAAGTATCATCCAAGACTACTTCCTCCATACTGACATCCAGTACCATCCAAGGACTTCTTCCTCCATGCTGACATCCAGTACCATCCAAGGACTACTTCCATCATGCTGACATCCAGTACCATCCAAGGACTACTTCTTCCATTCTGACATTCAGTATCATCCAGAGACTACTTCCTCCATACTGACATTCAGTATCATCAAAGGACTACTTTCTCCATACTGTACTACAGTCTGTAGATCAATGGATAAAACCTAGTCATGGGCTGGATCACCAGGCCGTATTTTGCCACTCCTGTTCAATACGTTTGCTACAGCAGCTAATTTTAAAATCTTGTTTTTGTTGAAGATTATCGGAGACATTTTGAACACTTGACAGTAATAAAAGAAGAAATGGTCATATCTTTAAGTCCTGGAAATTCTTTTTGCCCAATAGAGCTTCAGTTCCTTTGAGGGATTCTTGTTTTCATTTGTATATAGGGCTAAGATACATTATTTTATTTTGGCTTTGAAGTAAATGCATTTTTAATAACTCTATGGATTATTTTGTGAACAGAGCAAAACAGAGACTTGTTGTATTAGATTGAGTCTTGATCATCAAGATGCAAATCATACCAAATAATAATATTAATAATAATAATAATAATAATAATAATAATAATAATGACTTTAATTAAGAAGTTGATTTGGTCAACTGACCAATCTTCCATGAGGCTTTATTTTTTGTTGTTGATTATATGGCTATTTGTGAAGGAGTGTTCTCACAGCAATCTGTTACTATCATTTCAAACATCAGAGAACATCCATATCTTGTTCCAAAAGCATTGTTTATATTGATTGAAAATGCCATGGTCTCTACTTAGGGCAGGATCTAATAACCTTGCACTAAACTGTTTTCTTATCTTATTATGACACATTTAAACATTTTTTTATTTGCATTTAGTTTTGATGTAAAGCATGCTATTGCATTCTTTATCATGAGTCCTAAACACCTTGGGTTTTGTTCATACTTAGGCTGATCATTATGAAGCTAAGACAAACTGCCTGCTGAACATTTTGACCTTGAGGTTCATATCACTTTTAACAGCAATGCTTTGATCATTGGTTCCATCTTTTATCAAACTAACAATGAGATGGATAACACAGTGAAATGACTGGCTATGGGTAACAATGAGATGGGTCCTTGTAACACAGTGAAATGACTGGATATAGGTAACAATGAGATGGGTACTTGTAATGCCGTGAAATGACTGACTATGGGTAACAATGAGATGGGTACTTGTAACACCATGAAATGACTGACTATGGGTAACAATGAGATGGGTCCTTGTAACACAGTGAAATGACTGGATATGGGTAACAATGAGATGGGTACTTGTAATGCCGTGAAATGACTGACTATGGGTAACAATGAGATGGGTACTTGTAACACCATGAAATGACTGACTATGGGTAACAATGAGATGGTTAACACAGTAAAGTGACTGGCTATGGATAAAAATGAGACGGGTACTTGTAACACAGTAAAGTGACTGGCCATGGGTAACAATGAGATGGGTACTTGTAACACAGTGAAATGACTGGCTATGGGTAACAATGACATGGGTACTTGTAACACAGTGAAATGACTGGCTATGGGTAACAATGAGATGGTTAACACCGTGAAATGACTGACTATGGGTAACAATGAGATGGGTACTTGTAACACGGTGAAATGACTGACTATGGGTAACAGTGAGATGGTTAACACAGTGAAATGACTGGCTATGGGTAACAATGAGATGGGTGCTTGTAACACAGTAAAGTGACTGGCAATGGGTGACAATGAGATGGGTGCTTGTAACACAGTGAAATGACTGGCTGTGGGTAACAATGAGATGGGTAACACAGTAAAGTGACTGGCTATGGATAAAAATGAGATGGGTGCTTGTAACACAGTAAAATGACTGGCTATGTAAATAAATAAACATCAGCTGACTTGAACTTCCAGGTCCACTCTCTATTGTATTGTATGTATTGTTTTCACAAATGGTCACACCCTAATAGTTGTGTCTTGTTTTAACAAATGGTCACAAGTCCTTTAATTTTGCAAATAATGGCCAAAGTTGGGGGAAAACTAGTAATTTTCAGCCACCACATTGATGAAAAAAGAAAATATGTAACTGAGTCATATTTGAACTAATCATGAATTAAATTTATTGAGTCCTTGCTGGAATTGTCAGAGATTATGGAACTCTTAATTCATTTGAGATACAATTGCTGTATGAAACGTTTGGATGCTTGCCCTTCACATATTTGTATAGTCATTCCTGGTGCTCAGGTGATTGGATAAGTCCTAGACTGATTACACCTTAGCCCATTCCTTATCAATATCTTTTCTTATAAAGAAAATAAGAAAACCAGTCTAGCATCATATTGTGAAACACATCTGTGACATGTGATCTCAGTAAAAGTTAGAGAAAAATAATGTTTGTGTTCTTCAATTCCTTTTTTGATATGCGAAGTTAATAACAATATATTGTGATAGATCTTTGTTTATTATTTGTTACTGCCAACTGGGAACATGGTATTAAGTATTATTAATACTGTTAGTAACCTTTGATACCAGAAACTCATCATTGCACTGAATTTTACCATCAGACCTTGTTAAATACATAGAAATGTACTGACTGTTGGAGCAGTTTTTATTGCAGAATCCCATGCTCTGGGTATCTCTGACAATGACTTCCAAGTTAAGATACAGTCCATAGATTACATTTAAAGCAGAGGTTAGGGCACCAACCAGTCATAGGCAGTGATGAGGAAAAACACGCTCTTGACCTGACAACATGAAAATTGGCAGTGCATAGAAAATCTATCTCTTGCTTGTCACTGGAAATGCAGATTCATACATAATGTGCATTTTAACAAGCACCAAAACTGCCACGTGTTGGTTATCCCTTTCTTTTTCCAATTTTGTACTGTAAGGACAGAACATGTCAGAGAAGATGCTGGCTTTACTTTTGATACAGGCTTCTGATGCAAATTTGATAGTAAACTGCTCGAGTCCAACATCATGAAAATACTACATTAACCCAGCCCTACCATCTTTAGGATTTGATAGAAATGGCACCACAGGCAACAACCTAAGACCAAGATTAGATGTAAACATGGTGTTGCACCAGAGTCAACATCAGATACTAAATTGATATAAACATAACATGGCACCACAAGCAACACCATGTACTAAACTTACATAAGCAAAGCATAGCACCACAAGCAACACCATGTACTAAACTTACATAAGCAAAGCATAGCACCAGAGGCAACACCAGGTACTAAACTTACATAAGCAAAGAATAGCACCAGAGGCAACACCAGGTACTAAACTTACATAAGCAAAGCATAGCACCAGAGGCAACACAAGGTACTAAACTTACATAAGCAAAGCATAGCACCAGAGACAACACCTGAGACCAAGATCTGATGTAAACATACCATATCACTATGAGCAACACCAGAAATCTGTGTTTCTTGTTGATGTATAAATAGAAGTAGACATGAGTCGGTCTTTTCCCCTTGCAATGTACACAAAATATACAATGGGTGAACCTCTTTTGACCGTAATGATTGGTTTCATATTCTCTATTAGTTTTATATTTACCCTCTTAAATTTTTACATTGCATGGAGCTACTTATCTTGTATCACATTTAAATTTCAAATTAAAAAGGCTTCAATTGGCAAGGCATTATCTGGAGCAGGTGTGCCAATAATTGCATTTCAATGTCAGTTGGACGGGAAGTCATTTTTCAACCACAGGCTGTTTAATTTGTGTTGAGTTTTGGCAATAATAATACCAGACCTTTTTGATATCAGGGGTCGGGTTGAAAACTTTACACCATTTTTAATTACTTGGTTGCGTTATACTTTTTCTCAGACAGCCTTCCTTCAATGCCCATCAACCTGACCTAAATTATAATAAAAATATTATTCCATCAATAAATAGGATACAATAAACAGGTTAACTTCTTGTCATACAACACCAGATGACAAGTAAACTGCTTCAATGCTCATAATGTTTGAATGCAGTCTAGTTTGGTCTGTGGGATGCAAGGTGAACTTTTTAATTATAGCTACTGAAATGTAGGTTTGTAAGTATGTCAGAAAGAGAAAAGGTGTGTACACCCGGATTTAAAGATACATACACCTGGATTTAAAGATACAGCTCTCACTTGAAAACTCATGCTCAGCAGTGTACTACAACACAGACTGCACTCTAAACAAGTACTTGAATTACCAAGGGACCTCTGAAAAATGAAGAAGGGGGTGCCTTCCTGGCCAAACAAAGAGAAGACTGTTTAAGGGGTGGGGTAGTACTGATATTTATTGGCTGAATGCTTGTATTTTAATTGTGTTGGAAATAATTGTCAATAAACTGTTTTTTAATGAAATTGTTATCTTTTTGGTATAAATTACCTTTATTTTCAAGATAACCAATCTCTGAAGAGCATGAAAAAAATAATTCAGAGAGGTTTTAATGTTACATTTGTGCCTTGTTGTGTACCTGGGAAATATTGTGTATTATGTCACTGCATTTTGCACAACGGACAAGATTATTTTTGTTAAAAAACTAGAAAAATTTGTTTCATGAACAAGACATAAACTTTGAAACTCTGAAAATTGTTTTATTAATGAAGTATTGATGCCGTGATTTCATTGCAAGTAATAGTGCAATTTATGATCATCCTTGAGCAATATCAGAGTGCCAATTAATCAGAGTGCCAATTATTATGTATATCTATATTGTGTACTTCATTTTTTTCCATGTCAGTGATTGAGAGTTGTGGAATTAATGCCTACCTGATTTTTGTCATAATTTCAAGAAGTGAACAAGATGTTTACTTGAATTTTAGTTGAAGACCTGAACTTGTTTACAAGTTAAACTAGATTTTTCCATTGGAAGTCTATTGCATCACAGTGAAATATTTATATACCTGAACTTGTTTACAAGTTAAACTAGATTTTTCCATTGGAAGTCTATTGCATCACATTGAAATATTTATATACCTGAACTTGTTTACAAGTTAAAATAGATTTTTCCATTGGAAGTCTATTGCATCACATTGAAATATTTATATACCTGAACTTGTTTACAAGTTAAACTAGATTTTTCCACTGGAAGTCTATTGCATCACAGTGAAATATTAACATACCTGAACTTGTGTACAAGTTAAAATAGATTTTTCTATTGGAAGTCTATTGCATCACAGTGAAATATTTATATACAGAGGCTTGACAAACAAATTTTTAGTTACTGTTTTATGATCATTCCTGGGAATCATTTATAGTTGTGTTCAGATATAATTTGAGTTATTTAGATTATTTATCAGAATTACAAAGTGCTAATTGACATTTTTATACTAAAACATTACTTTGAATTTTTACTTTGTAACTTGTAGAAATAAATTATTTGTTGATTTTACAAATAAATTCGGTTTTGCTTCTTTCAGTTACATATTTTATCACCATAGACTCTTAACACAATTAAAGAATTATATGTTCACTACAAACTTTGGAACTCACTTATCCATAATGAACCATATCTATCAAACAAAGCATTTGAATTCACCGCATACTCCTTGCACTTGGTGTCCTTACAATAACATTTGTAAATGACTAAGATAATTTAAGATACTTCAATTCTTATATGTTAATATTTATATTAGTGCTTGAATTATTAATTGATATAAGTTGACCTGACACATAACGGTCATGGCCATACTTTATGCAGGTAGGATTTGCATCGTACAAGAGAAGTAATTAACATAATGTAAGGCAGGTTGGCTTTTAATGCAAAGCATGTGAGCTTTTAGTGCAAAGCAGGTCGGTTTTCAGTGCAAAGTAGGTCAGCTTTTAATGCAAAGTATGTCAGCTTTTAATGCAAAGTATGTCAGCTTTTAATGCAAAGCAGATCACCTTTTAATGCAAAGCATGTCAGCTTTTATTGCAGGTTGGTTTTTTAATGCAAAGCTGGTCGGCTTTTAATTCAAAGCAGGTTGGCTTTTAATGCAAAGACAGTTGGCTTTTAATGCAAAGTATGTGAGCTTTTGTTGAAAAAACGGTTGGCTTTCAATGCAGAGTATGTGAGTTTTTAATGCAAAGTAGGTCAGCTTTTAATGCAAAGTATGTGAGCTTTTAATGCAAAGCAGGTTGGCTTTTAATGCAAAGTAGGTCAACTTTTAATGCAAAGATGGTCGGCTTTCAATGCAAAGCATGTGAGCTTTTAATGAAAAGACAGTTGGCTTTTAGTGCAAAGCCGGTCAGCTTTTAATGCAAAGCAGATTGGCTTTTAGTGCAAAGACGGTTGGCTTTTAATGAAAAGCATGTTAGCTTTTAATGAAAAGACAGTTGGCTTTTAGTACAAAGCCAAGCTGATCGGCTTTTAATGCAAAGTTGGTCAGCTTTCAATGCAAAGCAGGTGGGCTTTTAATGAAAAGATAGTTGGCTTTTAGTGCAAAGCCGGTTAGCTTTTAATGCAAAACTGGTCGGCTTTTAATGCAAAGCAGATTGACTTTTAATACAAAGACGGTCGGCTTTCAATGCAAACCATGTGAGCTTTTAACGCAAAGACAGTTGACTTTTAATGCAAAGCCGGTCAGCTTTTAATGCAAAGCAGATTGGCTTTTAATGCAAAGACTGTCAGCTTTTAATGCAAAGTATGTGAGCTTTTAATGAAAAAACAGTTGGCTTTCAATGCAAAGTATGTGAGCTTTTAATGCAAAGCAGGTCAGCTTTTTATGCAAAGACGGTCGGCTTTTAATGCAAATCATTTTTTTATATGCAAAGACGGTCGGCTTTTAATGCAAAGCATGTGAGCTTTTAATGCAAGGACAGTCATCTTTTATCTGAGCATAACAATACAGCATCTGTATCTGCAAATGGGAGGTCAAATTGGTAGATTGATATTTTTCACATTTGAATTCAAGAGGACATATAACATTTATGATGATTACACTGAAATCAAATTAAAATGACTGAACCACAAATTTCAAAACACAAAACTTTTATTGCTATCTGTTTCTTAAAGTGGTTATTTATAGTATACTGAGAATTGTTTTGCTAAGAAAATGTAATGAATTCTAGGTCTACTTATTGTAAGTTGAAAATTGTATGATGCTGATTAAAATTTCTGGACTCGAACCAACATTCTTCAGTTTCAACAACAAGAGTTAAGTCTTGGCATTTTCTAGTGGAAAAATATCAATGGATACAAAACAAGCCCCTGCATAATAATAGTGGGTTAGTGTTGTTGTTATTGTTGTTGTTGTAGGGTTTAATGCCATTTTTCAGCACATGATAGGCTATACATGGCAGCCAGTATTAATGGTGGAGGAAGAACCCGGGAAAACCCTCGGAAAGAACCACCGATCCAAGAGAAGATACTGGCAAGCTTTCTCTTATACCCACATTGGCTGAATCCAAGACTCGAACCCACGCAGACAGAGGTGAGATGTCAGTGATCTGAAATGGAGAGCGCTTTAGACCACTCAGGGTCCCTAGAGAAAAGTAGAGACAAGGGAGTGGCTAGGTTTATTAGCAGCGTTAGTGAATTACCTAGGTGTGAGTATCAAGGGAATAATGTGCCTACAGTTTAAAATTTTTTTTTTTGTATCCTTTAGTTTTTATTAATATTAATGAAATAAGTGAAGAATTTTTGGACATAGATCAAGTTAAGCAGCATTTATCTCCAAAGAGGTCAGTTTTTGAACCAAGTAAAGAGGTCAGTTTTTGAACCAAGAAATTTGATTTTGAAGAAGTTGGGAATTACTTTATCTGCACATACATATGTGTGTTTGTGTGCATGTGTAAATGCTACACCATCTAAGATGGAGACTTCCAAATTTGGAGATATGATTTAGGGTTATATGATTTTTTTAATTCGGATGTTTCTGAGCTTGTGATGATAATGACACAAATATGGTTTTGGTTTTGAAGCATATAACACCATTTTCAGCACATGATAGGCCACAAGTATATTTGGTAGAGGAAAAACCCAGGAAGAACCGCTCTGCCACAGGAAGCTACAGACAGACTTTCTCATATACCCATGTTGGTCAAGCCAAGACTCAAGCTTGCACAGACAGAGGTCAGATGTGTGAGCAATCTATATTGGCCTTAGACTGCTGTGTTATGAGTAAAGCTGAAATGAATACTAAAATGTTCCTTTGAAAATATTCATGGATTGCATTTGGATAGAATTTGAATATTCATCGATGTTAATAAATGTAAGAAGTCCATCCTTCTTTTCTTTGCTTACTTTGGTAATTATTGACAAACCCACCCACCCACCCACTCCCTGTCAAGCCATGCTGGAAACACTTAACTGAGTCATTATTGACAAACCCACCCACCCACTCCCTGTCAAGCCATGCTGGAAACACTTAATTGAGTCATCTAAATCCAATGTAATGAGTTTATTTGGTCATGAGTACATTTTTTGATGATTCCAAAAAATATCAAATGAATGTGGATGTTATTTAGCTTCATTATCATTTGGCTCAGCCATAAATGTTGTTATTGTTGAAGACAGATAGTGAAGGTCATTAACTTGATTACCTGTTTTAAGTCAAATGCAGGGACAATCATAAAAATGATTCTAGGATTTTATTTGTACAAAGTCAAAATCACATAGGCTTGTTACCAATTTAATTTAAGTAACGTTACCTATGTTGATTGCAGGTCTCCTGACTTTTTGACACATTATACAATGCCCACATCCAGGCATTGGGAAGCCATACAAAACTCATTACCTATGTTGATTGCAGGTGACTTTTTGACACATTATACAATGTCCACATCAGGAAGCCATACAAAACTCCTATTCATTCAGACTTGATAAATAGTTGTTGTAACTGAAACCCGTACTCAGGTTTACCAGTAGTCCTCATCTTACGTAAGATATGGGTGTGAAATGGGCTTGTGGTTTCCGTAAGATATGGGTGTGAAATTGGCTTGTGGTTTCTGTAAGATATGGGTGTGAAATGGGCTTGTGGTTTCCGTAAGATATGAGTGTGAAATGGGCTTGTGGTTTCCGTAAGATATGGGTGTGAAATAGGCTTGTGGTTTCCGTAAGATATGGGTGTGAAATGGGCTTGTGGTTTCCGTGAACTTGATAATTTAAACCTATATTAAGGCAAGGTACCTGGAAACTAGTTCCTGTCTCCGCCATAATTGGGAGTACAACATTTGGTTTTCATAGGTTTGGAGGAGATACCTATAAACAGTTAAGGTCATTTTCCAAAGGAATAGGAAACAAAAAGTAAAATAATCCCTGCATGTACTAATGCACAGCAAAGCCTTTATTTTCCAAAGAAACAGATGGGTTTCTTCAGATATGAACTTTGCCTCACAGACCAGTCTCAACATTTAGAGAAAAGGGTGCCAAATGTGAAGCGATTTACAACGTGAGTTAAGGATATTATTTGACATGAAATGTTAGAGTAGATGGATAATTTAAAATTTAAAAACATGTCACATCAGCAAAAAAGACAAATCAACACCACTTTACAAACTTTAAAAGAAGAATATGAGAGTAATGTAACACAGCACTCTGAGCACTGGACCATGATCATTGCAAAATTCCAGTTTACAATCAATCAGTGAAAATTACACATGTAGACTAGTTAAAGTGAGTGCTGAATGTAACTCATTTTTCAATATATTTTGTGTTTGTATTTTGCTTGGCAAGAATTTTGAACAGCTCTAGAACCTGGCAAAATATATTTATCTTTTTCACATGTTCTGTAATTCTGGCATGTAATAAATATACTTTTAACTCACAAATTATACTTTTTTGCCACTTATAGCAATAATTACGCTATAATACCTCTCGGGAGGTTGCTTGGCCAGGAACAAGACGTGCATAACTCTACAGAGTGTCTCCAGTACTGTTAGTTGCTATGGAATGGCTTAACCTGTCTAACCTGTCTAACGTCTATTTTCTGCATTCATAGCATTCAGATTTCATCCAAATGTCTCAATAGCTATCATGATTCCAAAGCACTTTCCAAAGGATGCTGGTAACAATACTGCTAGTGGCCAAATAACAAAGAAGGTACAGGTTTTTGTGTCTTGAGAAGTTAATAATGGAGGTAATTCAACAGATGGAGCCAAACAAGTGAATGTGTTGATGCTGCACATTGGTTGAATCTACCAGTTAGAGCTGGATGTAGGAGGTTGTAGGTTCGAATCACAGCCGAGTTGTATCAAAGACTTATAAAAAATGGTACTAACAGCTGCCACACTGCAGACATTGTAGCTATATGACTGAAAAATTGTTAAAGCTATGGTCAAAAATCCAAATCACACACACACACACACACGGTGTCAGGATAATATGACTGGGTGGAACATGATGCTACATATCTGCAACATGATGTCCCAGTGCTTGACACCATTATAAACTGCCACACTGCAGACAGTGTAGCGATATAACTGAATAATTGTTAAAGCTACGTTAAAATCCAAACACACACTTGAATCTACCACAATCTTGAAGTCATTGGTAGAAGATGTCAGAAAGATTACAACTCTTGGCAACAACATCCCATGTCATTTGCACATGTGACCAGACACAGAGCTCAGTGAAGATGGAAAGGTTACTGGATATGACAAAAAGAAAATGCCAGTGAGCCAACTAATCATTCTTTTCCCAGTATAATGACCTAAAAGTCAACTGTGTTTGTTTTAAACCCTTTTGATGACGTTTTTTGCCTATGTGGATGCTTTCCCCTCGTATTACATTAACTATTATGGGAATTATGGATTCACTACATGTATTTCCACCTTTCATGCAAGCATCCCATCTTCACTAGACAAGATTTAGATAACCCTATCTACACCTTGACATAACGAGCAAACATTTCTGTGCTTCGGGTCTGGGAATTTCATTGGATGCGGCAGCAAGCCACTGCATCCAATCAAAAATTAAGTTGTTCAGCTTTGAATGGACTGATAAATAATCAATTTTCCACCGCTGGTCAATGTTTACACAAATACCTTTCGCTCAGGTACACCTGTAATGGCTTCCCTCTGGTACATAGTCATACTTTTAATGTTAAACTTCCAAAGTATCCTTTTTAGGTCTATTGCCACCACCATGTTTGGCCGATGTACAATGCATCACACTATTGGTCAGTTGGCATTGCATACCAAGGGAGGCAACTCATAGAATCAAATAGATGTCACTAGGACAAAGCACCGGTATATCTGTTCAATCTGCCATGGTGTAGAAAGGGTTATCGGAACCTTGGCTAGTGAAGATGGCAACATTAAGCAGAGCTGGCATTAGCATTTCTGACTTTAAAGAAAACAAGGAAAAAGATCATGTCAGATTTTAAGTATATTTTTAATTACATATCAGGTTAATGACTTCAGCACTTGAATAAAAGGAGTTAAATTTATGAGGTGAGATAAACAAAGAGTGGGCTTGGTAATGGTTTGAAAGATTGACTGCAACTGATTCTGACAACATTAATTTTCAATAACAATTCAAAATTGTTGGAGCTCTGGATGATTGATTGACTTTGATATGACCCCTATTCTATACCATGTTGACTTTGATATGACCCCTATTCTATACCATGTTGACTTTGATATGACCCCAATTCTATACCTTGTGGACTTTGATGTGACCCCTATTTTATATCATGTTACAACTTGCCATAGTAAATATTATCCTGTAATGAAAATAATGAATAGAAGTGGTGATGATGCGAGAAATCAGATTATTCAGAATTTTTATATTGAGTCCAAGATTGAATTTCAGGTTATTTAACAGGCATAAAGTTGAAAACTAATTTAGCATTGCATAGTTTGGATTTTACAGAAGGCTGCCAAAGTTGCTATGAATCATTATTCAGATAAAAAAAAGTTTGGGCTCGACTGTTCATCAGCAGAAGAGCATACGTAATGGTGTGTTGTCCGCTGTCTGTCCATCATTTGATGTCCATCTATACATTAACACAAGTTTGTTGTTGCTGCCCCTTCTAAATTACATGGAGTATTGCCATGAAACTTAACATTCATCCCATAGTCTAGTTGGTCCTGAAAATGGTGTTCACACATCCTCTATGGCCGCTACCATGGCCATCTTGAAACTCTTGCTATCCTGAATGGATGGTCATAAGATTTTCACAAAAAGACTTCTTATGTCTATTTGGTCCTAAAATAAAATGGTGCTGATCTGAGATCCCATAAGGCCACTACAGTAATATCTTAAAATGTTTTGGGTATTCGTACATGGATATCATATAAAAATGGAGTTTTCAGTAAAATACTTCATATGGATAGTTGGCCTTAAATAAGAATGGTGCCAGAGTCTGATGTCCTAAATGGTTGTCACAGTAGTCATCTTGAAAATCTTCTTAATTGCAATTCCTTTTGAACAAAAAGTTGTATTGATGTGGGGCTTTCACTAAAAGACTTACTCTGATATCCAGTTGGATTTGAATGAAATAGGTACCAGTTTGACATCCATTATGGCCACCATGCATCTTATTAATACTACTTCTCCTATTATCAACATGGGGTTTTACAACTGACTTCTTATGATATCCAGTTGGATTTGAATGAAAGAGGTACCAGTCTGACATCCATTATGGCCACCATGCATATTATTAATACTGCTCCCATTATCAACATGGGGTTTTACAATTGACTTCTTATGATATCTAGTTGGATTTGAATGAAATAGGTACCAGTCTGACATCCATTATGGCCACCATGCATGTTATTAATACTGCTCCTCCCATTATCAACATGGGGTTTTACAGTTGACTTCTTATGATACCTTGTTGGTCTTAAGTGAAAATGGTGCTTGTCATACATTTAATATGGCTGCCATGATGTCTGTGTTTTCTTGTCACTACTTCCACTGAATGAATGATTATTATGACACAGGGCTTTGATCAGAAGACTTCAAATGATGTATACTTTGTCCTAAGGGACAAAAATTGTGCCAATCTGGCAGCCAATATATCCACTACAGCAGCTGATTCATCAGATTTGTAATGATTGTTATGCTCACCATGGATTTAATCTCATAACTGTTTTGTGTCTTTGAACATTGAACAAAAAAAAAATAAAATAAAATACAATTTTTAAATTTGACCTCCATCTAACCCTGATTTCAGTATCTGCAAAAAATGTAGTTTGGCTTGAATGTTTGGATATTCATTTCATAGACCCTGATCTGGCTTGAATGTTTGGATATTCATTTCATAGACCCTGATCTGACTTGAATGTTTGGATATTCATTTCATAGACCCTAATCTGGCTTGAATGTTTGGATATTCATTTCATAGACCCTGATCTAGCTTGAATGTTTGGATATTCATTTCATAGACCCTGATCTGGCTTGAATGTTTGGATATTCATTTCATAGACCCTGATCTGGCTTGAATGTTTGGATATTCATTTCATAGATCCTGATCTGGCTTGAATGTTTGGATTTTCATTTCATAGACCCTGATCTGGCTTGAATGTTTGGATATTCATTTCAGATGTAGCAGTGAGGGTTTGTGATAACTGAGAAAAGCATGTGATTATGCTGCTTTTCTGCAGACCTCCAGTTTGACGTATTTTGCCAAATACAGTTATATCGCAAATTTTAACGATGTTTTAAAGGAGCTTACATGTGTTCTCATTATTTGTTATTTTATTTACATTTTGCAGAATTTTATCGTCTTCAAATTTTATATTTTGTTCTTTTTGTGCTTAATATTTCCATTTATTTGGAAAGTTTATCTCCGTAAATTTTTGTGCATTCCATATTTTTGCATTTTGCAAACTTTACATTTTCTTGGCACTAAATAGCCATTTTTGTGCTGTAATGCTGTAAAACACGGTTATACATGCACCCTTTTTATTGATCAAATTCTTTCTGTTTATTGTCCATTCTATGTAAAGAAAAATTACTTTTCAATGCATGTATTTGGTTAGGTCTGATATCATTGATGAGTCATACCTGCACTGCAGTGAGGCATTGTGATTTATGTTTGTTTTGAAATTGGCTGCAAAAGAGACAAAACTGAATACTGGGAGCTGATAATGAATTGTAAAATACTTGTTTTTGCATTAGTTATAAATTGCCTGTTGCCTTGATGCAGGTATCATTTAGAAATGGATTCCTATGTTTTCATACTTTAATGGAATCTTTCTCAGACAGTTTAAAGTTATCAATACAGATTTATAGTAACTGAAAGTGGTACTTTTTAAAATGTCCATATTTTGTTGAGCCCCTATCAGTGGGAAGCCAGATGTTGAAGTCACTTTTTCAAACATGGCTGCCATGGAATCAAAAGTTTGTTAAGGTTTTGGTAAAATGTTTTTAATTTGAATATGTTTCCAAAACCACTTCATAGATTCTCATCATAATTGACATAAATCATCATGAAGCTAATAGATTTCATTCTATGACTTGTTCACCCCACCCCCCATTTTAATTTGGGCCAGGTCTTGGTCATAGAAACTTTACATTGAGCTTTTGGTTCAAGTTTTCCTGTTCTCATCATACTTGGTATTTATCATCATGAAGCAAAGACCAATCATTTGGTAACATGCTTAATTGCTTCTATTACCTTGGGGGTCAAGGTAACAATCATAACATATTGTGTTAAAGTTTGGGTTAAAGTGTTTTATTTGCAAATATTATTTCTTGAAGCCAGTTATGGATTTTGTTCATACTCCGGATGAATCATCAAGAAGACAAGACATTTCTTAAGCTGATATGCACATTTGCAATTTTGACCTTGGGGTCATGGTCACTCATAAAAACTATTAAGGTTTACACTCAGGTTTTTATATGCCAGACATCTGTCTTTACAGCTATCACATTTAACTTTGTTGGTCATTTTCTAGCACACAATGATTGAAGGGTCAGCGATCTTTATACATGCTATACTTGGGTCTTGTTCAGATTTCACTCATGCCCCTTGCCCAAAATGGGCCATTGCAAATCTCATGCCCCTTGTCCAAAATGGGCCATTGCAAATCTCATGCCCTTTGCCCAAAATGGGCCATTGCAAATCTCATGCCCCTTGCCCAAAATGGTCCATTGCAAATCTCATGCCCCTTGCCCAAAATGGGCCATTGCAAATTGTTTCTAGCTTTAGATGTTCCTGTAGATGAAGCATGCAGTGGAACTCTTTTAAGATGCAGTTAAGATACATGCATTGCTTAAGTTTTCTTTTGCCAGTTTTAGTGCGAAAGATATTAAATGAATTTTGGCCACTGACATTGACTCTATCTCTCACTCTCAAACCCATATTTTCATTGCTCAAAAGTTGAGCACAAATAGTTGATATTTAAATTCATGTATGTCCTTCATCAGAAAGAAAGGCAGATTGATTCCTAAAAGAAAATGTTCCAATTCCCACTCATTCATTTTGACCTTACAGTTCAAAGACTTTCTCCGCTATGCATGCCAAGCCAGTGGGGCTTTTACCCGTGACATCAAGATGTAGGTAATGGTACACACTTAACTTTTCAGCTGTTATTAAGCTTTCAATAAATGTAAAGTTGACCTTCCTAGTAATATTCAGTTTACAATTTTAATTTTCTTTAAAATTTCTATATCAAGATGACATGTACATACATTTTACTCAGAAACCAAACACCTGCTGATTTTCATGGTTGTAACTAGTCGTATAAATACAGTGATGTTCCTGCAATTCCAACATCCATTATCATCTGATAAATTTTAATGTTTGATAATGGTGAGGTATTTAGTAAACTTTTTTTTCATTTTAATGATAAGGTTTCATTGAAAAATGTTTTTGTATAATCAGTTTTAGAATGAGCTTAATTCATGCCCTGGTGTTGTGGTCATTGATAGACTTGACTGGTGGTATAGTCATAGCTGTCACAGTTTCTTGTGGTGAGCAAATAGTTTCCTTAGTACTTGGTACTAACAGAAGAAAGGATTGTTCAAACAGAATGAAGTCATGCTTTCATTGAGCAAATACACTTTACTCTAACCAGTGATATCAGATCACTTACACCATATTCAGGGAAGTACATGTATCAGAAAAGTCATTTATTATCTACCCTAACCTGTAAGTTTAGTCCTTGTATACCACCAACTTGCCTATATTTGTCTGTGTACTAGAATGCACTTCAATGTAAACAGGCTTGACTCAGATCTCTTTCTTGTGGTGGCATTGTTTTATGCTCACCATGGATTTAATCTCATAACTGCTCTGTGTCTCTGAACCTTAAACAAAAATGTTAGTCTTTTTGAAAAAAAGACTTTAAAAATAAAATAAAATACAATTTTAAAATTTGACTTCCATCTAACCCTGATTTTACTATCTGCAAAAAATGTCGGCTGGCTTGAGTGTTTGGATATTCATTTCATAGACCTTGATCTGTCAGGCCATTACATGATGATATACCTAGGTCTACAGTATATATTCTCATAAGTCAATGCTGACTGCAAACAACATACACCCTGATCTGACAGGCCTTTGATTATAGACTTATGTGTACAGTATATATTCTTATAGTCAATGCTGACTGCAGACAACATAGATCCTGGTTTGACAGGCCTTTGTGTGATTATAGACTTAGGTCTACAATATATATTATTATAGTCAATGCTGACTGCAAACAACATAGACCCTGATCTGACAGGCCTTTGTGTGATGGTAGACCTAGGTTTACAGTATATACTCTCACAGGTCAGCTTCAACTGTAAAGAACATAGATCTTGGTCTGACATTACATAATGCGTTAACAGATCAGGGTCATTGTTGTTTCTATTGATTACTGCATAGACCCGAATCTGCCAGAGCATTATGCAGCAGCAGACCTGGGTCTATGCAGTTTGATCTGATTCACATGCAAGTATATATGGACTGTTCTCTACAATAGGTCTGTACTGTTACAAACAGGTTGAGGTCTGCATCAATCGATTACTGTTACAAACAGGTTGAGGTCTGCATGAATCGATTACTGTTACAAACAGGTTGAGGTCTGCATGAATTGATTGCTGTTACAAATAGGTTGAGGTCTGCATGAATTGATTGCTGTTACAAATAGGTTGAGGTCTGCATGAATTGATTGCTGTTACAAACAGGTTGAGGTCTGCATGAATTGATTACTGTTACAAACAGGTTGAGGTCTGCATGAATTGATTGCTGTTACAAATAGGTTGAGGTCTGCATGAATTGATTGCTGTTACAAATAGGTTGAGGTCTGCATGAATTGATTGCTGTTACAAACAGGTTGAGGTCTGCATGAATTGATTACTGTTACAAACAGGTTGAGGTCTGCATGAATCGATTACTGTTACAAACAGGTTGAGGTCTGCATGAATCGATTACTGTTACAAACAGGTTGAGGTCTGCATGAATTGATTGCTGTTACAAATAGGTTGAGGTCTGCATGAATTGATTGCTGTTACAAACAGGTTGAGGTCTGCATGAATTGATTGCTGTTACAAACAGGTTGAGGTCTGCATGAATTGATTGCTGTTACAAACAGGTTGAGGTCTGCATGAATTGATTGCTGTTACAAACAGGTTGAGGTCTACATGAATTGATTGCTGTTACAAACAGGTTGAGGTCTGCATGAATTTATTGCTGTTACAAACAGGTTGAGGTCTGCATGAATTTATTGCTGTTACAAACAGGATGAGGTCTACATGAATCGATTGCTGTAGCCATGTGTGCTTCAGCTTAAAGTTATCAATACTTGTGTACTTCTAGGCCTAAGTGGATTTTTGTTATACCAGTAGTTAAAAAACAACAAGAATTGATGCTGTTATGGTGTTTATTATAACCAGAGATACATAATAAAAAGGATTCATATTTTATTTATTGAGGATAACACAGCATATCAAACTTTTTGTTTTAGGCATTCATCGTTGCTGATATACAGTACATGTAGTATAAAAAGAAACAGTCGCCCTTGAGGTCTTCATCAATGCTAATATAACAATGTTGAAAATGAAAGTACTGGGACTTGTGCAAAATGAAAGTACTGGGACTTGTGCAAAATTTACAGTAATTCAGTTTTTGTTGTTGTTGTTGTTGTTGATGTAAATTCTTTTGAATTTTGTAGGAAAAAATACATTTTTGTTGGAACTTAAATTCATGTATTGGGGATTGGGTTTTGCTGTTTCCATCGGAGGTTCATTGTTGCAGTGTCTTTATGGTTTGAAGCTTGGTTGCTGTTATAGGGTTTAACGCCATTTTTCAGCACAAGATAGGCTCTACATGGCAGCTAGTATAAATGGTGGAGGAAGAACCCGGGAAAACCCTGGGAAAAAACCCACCAACCCACGAGAAGCTACTAGCAAGCTTTCTCACATACCCACATTGGCCGAGCGCGAGACTTGAACCCACGCAGACAGGTGAGATGGCAGTAAACTTAATGGTGAGTGCTTTAGAGCACTCAGCCACTCGGGTCCCCTGGTTTGAAGCTGAAAACTTCAGTCCGTGAAAAGATGGACTCCAGAAAACAGTACATTCATTCAGAGGAAACAAATGGTCAGCAGAATTAACTCCCCTACATTTGAAAAGGAATAAGGGATAAGTTTTCTAAATGTAGGAGTTTTTTTAATGAAATAATTTTAGGGCTTGAAAATATGATACAGAATTTTAGAGCATTTTCTTATGAATTTTTGGTTTTATTTCTTTTTAGAAATAAACATGCATCCTGCTGTCTTGCATTCAAAAATAAACCTTGGGTCATGCATTCTAATATAATCCCTTGGCCACACATTCAAAAATAAACCCTGGGCCACACATTCAAAAATAAACCCTGGGTGATTAAAATTTCATGAATTACAAGATTAATATCAATACGATGATTGTTTATATGTAACTTAAGATATAAGAGATCAGTGATAACCAATATAATTGTGGCACATTCATACCTTCGATATTGTTTCAATCTGTGTATGCAAATAATTATATCTGAAAAGTACTGTATTTTAATTAGCAGTTGATTCTGGACAATAAGAAAATTGTTTTGTATAACACTATTTTTGGATTGCATGCATTTAAGTCACCTTGGGCAGCGCTTCTCAGTTGGGATGGTTTCTGAGTCACTTATATACATTAGATTTTGTTAGATATGTTGGTAAGAACTACACTGTCAGTAATTTTCATTCAGCCTTATAATAAGCAACCGATGGATGGTAAGCTACAAGTACAAGCCTAATGGTTGTTTTTTGAAGATGCAGTCAATTTTCTTAAGTACTGTTTTCTGATATTATGCAACAGTAGATAACTGAGTAAATTTTAACCATTGCAAACAGTTTTCTGCATTCTAAAATTTAAGAATCTTTCAGAACAAATTTAATGATGCAACTGGTCCAGTGTAAATGAGACTGGTCCAGTGTAAATGAGACTGGTCCATTGTAAATGAGACTGGTCCAGTGTAAATGAGACTGGTCCATTGTAAATGATGGTCAGGTCTCTCTCCTGAAAGTTTTTATACTAAAGGCAATTTTCAGGCATAATTAAATGATGATACTTTGATGCAAGTCATTGCCTTTTGCAACCACCATGGACAGTCCAAAAGTACATAATTGCAACCACCATGGACAGTCCAGAAGTACATCATTGTAACCACAATTGGTAATCCAAAAGTACATAATTGAAACCACAAAGGACAGTCCAAAAGTACTTAATTGCAACTACCATGGGCAGTCCAGAAGTACTTAATTGCAACTACCATGGACAGTTTAAATGTACAAAATTGAAACCACCATGGATGTACCAAAAGAACATAATTAAAACCACCATGGGTAGTGCAAAAGTATGTAACTGCAACCACCATGGACAGTACAAAAGTAAGTAGATAATTGCAGCCACCATGGGAAGTACAAAAGTAAGTAATTAAAACCACCATGGGCAGTCCAAAGTACATGTACATCATTGCAACCATCATAAACAGTCCAAAAGTAAATAACTGCAACCATAAACAGTCCAAAAGTGCATAATTGCAACCACCATGGACAGTTCAGAAGTACATCATTGCAACCAAGAGATTTGTTTAAATGCTACTTGTCTTCACACTAAATAGTTATATATGTGGTACATATGTTGTTATTATAAATATACACTATCCAAGCTAAAGTTAAAAGTTTTTCAGGTAACCCGTACTCCTCCTTTTCACCCACCTGTTTCATCAACATATTCATTTTTTGCTGTTGTATTTGTTTTGTCTTTTAAGTTATACATTAAGACATCTCCACACAATACTTTACAATGTTTTCAGTCCTGTGCATTGTGTACTCAGTTTCAGCTACATTATATTTAAAAAAAGTATTAATAGTGAGGAGAGAACTTGAATTTAACATGTTCGTTTTGCTCATTTGTCAATATATCTTGTTCCATTTTATGTTTTTTCGGTCAGTTGAAATCAATTACCGTAGATTTTTTTCTTGTCACAGTTTATTTTTATTTCACTTAGTCTCGTCTGGATTACGTTATAGATCAGTCTGTGCACAAGAAACCGGTTTTGCTGGCGTGTAAATCATAGTATCATAAACATGCATATAAGGCTTAAGAAAATTTAAGTACATTTGTATCGCATCCATAAATTTAAGCGTTTGGCAGATGAGTTTATGATCTACAATATCAAAGTCCTTGTTTTAGGTACAGTTTGATGTTGTAATTGACATTCCTGTCATGCAATCCTTCTGACCATGAATCTTTGATATTTCAAATGGGCAATTTGACAGAATGTTAAAGATTAAACTTTGATGCTGCTGGTTGGGGAGCCACAGTAATGCAGTTGATAGAGTGTTGAACTTGTAATCCAAATGTCTTGGGTTCATTACCTGCCCAGGACAGCTTCCTGAGGTGTCTTTGCTTCCATTTCCTCAGAAATGCATAGGCAATAATGTGTTAGAAAGTGCTGTCGATAAACAACCCTCACACAACCCAGCTTGGAATTACATTTTCAAATTAATTTGGACAGGGCAAGAATTGATCTATAATTTGTTACATTTCGTTTTCTATCACTTTTGTTAACTGGTATAACTAAGCATTTTTCATTACCTGCAGAAAGTTTCCACAATGTATTGTCATAATGAAAAATATATGTCAGAGAAGATGCAGTATTTTGCAGTATATATATATATATATATCTATTCTTAACTCCCTTGGGGTTTGTTTTAGATAGATTCCATTGATTATTATTTGTGTATGTACCAATTAACCTTCTCATTATTTTCACTTTTCATAGACATGGCCACCCCTGAGGAGCTGGAGTTGTCCCCAGTTACCTCCCTTTCGGAAAACCTTCGTCGGGCTGCAGCAAGGGGTCAGCTGGACAGGGTGCAGCAACTCCTTGAAGAGGGTGCAACTTTCGATATTGACACTGTAAGTAATAGGTCTTAACAGAAAAATAATTAACACTAATAGGACTTCACGGAAAATTAATTATTGGCACTGTAAGTAATAGGACTTCACGGAAAATGAATTATTGGCACTGTAAGTAATAGGACTTCACAGAAAATTAATTCTTGGCACTGTAAGTAATAGGACTTGACAGAAAATTATTGACATTTTAAGTAATAGGACTTGACAGAAAATTAATTATTGACATGTTAAGTAATATGACTTGACAGAAAATTATTGACATTGTAAGTAATAGCACTTGACAAAATATTAATTATTGACACAGTAAGTAATAGGACTTGATAGAAAATTATTGACATTGTGAGTAATAGAATTTGACAGAAAATTAATTTATTTTCTTTACACCTAGACTGTTGTGGTGTGGTTCAAATGCCATAAATCAAAAAAGTATCGACAGGAGCTGCACTATCTTTGTAGACATTTTATTGCATCAGATGATCCAGTAATTCATGTCATTTAGATGAGAATAATTATGCCAGTAATTCATGTCATTTAGATGAGAGTTCTTATGTCAGTAATTCATGTCATAATGCCAGTTTATTCACGTCATTTAGATGAGAATAATTATGCCAGTAATTCATGTTGTAATGCCAGTAATTCATGTCATTTAGATGAGAGTAATATGCCAGTAATTCATGTCATAATGCCAGTAATTCATGTCATTTAGATGAGAGTATTTATGCCAGTAATTCATGTTGTAATGCCAGCAAATTCATGTCATTTAGATGAGAGTAATTATGCCAGTAATTCATGTCATTTAGATGAGATTATTTATGCCAGTAATTCATGTCATTTAGATTAGAGTAATTATGCCAGTAATTCATGTTGTAATGCCAGCAAATTCATGTCATTTAGATGAGAGTAATATGCCAGTAATTCATGTCATTTAGATGAGAGTAATTATTCCAGTAATTCATGTCATTTAGATGAGAGTAATTATGCCAGTAATTCATGTCGTAATGCCAGTAATTCATGTCATTTAGATGATAGTAGTTTTGCCAGTAATTCATGTTGTAATGCCAGTAATTCATGTCATTTAGATGAGAGTAATTATGCCATTAATTCATGTCATTTAAATGAGAGTAATTATGCCAGTAATTCATGTCATAATGCCAGTAATTCATATCATTTAGATGAGAGTATTTATGCCAATAATTCATGTCATTTAGATGAGAGTAATTATGCCAGTAATTCATGTCATTTAGATGAGTGTACTTATGCCAGTAATTTCATGTTGTAATGCCAGTAATTCATGTCATTTAGATGAGAGAAATTATGCCAGTAATTCATGTCATTTAGATGAGTGTAATTATGCCAGTAATTCATGTCATTTAGACGAGAGTACTTATGCCAGTAATTCATGTCATTTAGAATTACAAATATTGTCTTTAATGGAGAGATGTCATTTCTACAATGGTTGAAATTATGGATAAAGTAAGATGTTTTCCTTTTTGAGGAGGCAGTCTTTCAAGGAGGTGTCCATGAAGATAGGTTTTACTGTTGCTTTATGAAACATTTTTCAGGATGTCTTTTACCTTTTCTTCGTTTTTTGATTTTGCTTGCAGAAAGGGTGTACAGCTTTACACTATGCAGCATTGCATGGTCATGTGGAGGTGGTACAATACCTTCTTGGACAGAACTGTATGGTTGATGCACAGGACGAGGTATAAAACTTGGGGCATTTTTTAAAAGTATTCAGAATAACTAAAAAAACTATTGTAAATGGAGTTCAGTCCCAAAATAAAATGTGTGTGTGTAGCAAAATTTCACAGGTTTTGCAAGTAGACAAATATATTTCTGAAAATTTATTCCCACTTGATCTTATTCTAGTTCCCATTTGCTGTCATCTGTTCAGAAAGAAAACTTGAACTGATGTGAAGAACTACATTCATATTAGTAGACACATGACTTTTTAATTCAGTGAACATGGTGTTAATAGACACTGGACTTTTTAATTCAGTGAACATGGTGTTAATAGACACTGGACTTTTTAATTCAGTGAACATGGTGTTAATAGACACTGGACTTTTTAATTCAGTGAACATGGTAGTAGTGTAACCTGGCCTGTCAGCAGTTAGGTAGGACATGACCCAGTCAGTAGCCAGATTTTGTGACAACAAAATTGGTCTTTTTAGTAGTCTGATCCAGTCATTAGTTGACTGATCCAGTCATTAGTAGACTGATCCAGTCATTAGTCGACTGATCCAGTCATTAGTAGACTGATCCAGTCATTAGTGGACTGATCCAGTCATTAGTAGTCTGATCCAGTCATTAGTGAACTGATCTAGTCAGTAATAGTTTGATCCAGTCAGTAGTAGTCTAATCCAGTCATTAGTAGTCTAATCCAGTCATTAGTAGTCTGATGCAGTCATGAGGAGACTGATGCAGTCATTAGGTGTTTGATCCAGTCATTAAGTATAGAAATGTCATTGGTATACAATTTTTTTTTCATTAAAGAACAGAAATTATTGGGGCAGATATTGAAAAATCTGACTGCAACTGGTCACATCAGATTATCCAGTCATATCAGACTATAACCAGTCTTATCAGCTGAACTATTTTGTATTTTAGGCCACCAATGTGGGTAAATTTTAGGGCTGCAGTCCCATTTGCTACACTTCCTTGACTTTGCACATGCTGTTGATTTGATCAGATTACTGATGGGTGGGGGGACCCCAAAAAGATTTTTAAAATAAAAATCTCAGATTTTAATTCTGCACATTTTTCTATCCGCATGCTTGGAAAGTTTGGAGTACAAACTACAAAAACGTGTGCACCATTGTTCTATTCACTGTATTCCATCCATGTCTTGTGGTCATTTTGCTTTGCAGTTATTTGACCACTCCAGATCAGAAATTTTTCCATATTTGATTATCTGAGATTACACAATTATCATTAATTTGATACTACTTTATTTATCTGTAACAAAACTTTCAGGGAAATGTCACTTTATCCACATTAAAATTTGTTTGTATGGTAGCCATGCCAATAGAGAATGCATCAGCAATTGGGATTTGATTTGAAACATGCCACTGTCTATTAGCTAAAGTCATCCAACAAAGACAACTATTACATGCTCTATCACCCATTTCTTCGACAAACCAATAAGAAAGTACTACTGGATCAACAGGCCTCACCGCACTAAGTTAGAGATCAGAGAAACCACTGTCATGTCAGTGTTTTGACAAAAAAAAGAACACATTTATGACTCCAAGGTGGTATTCTTGTATTTATTATTAATTAGTAGATAATGAACATATTGACACCTGTGGATTGATATGGCTATATGCAACACAAGAATGGATAATTGTTGCATCATGCATTAAGTAAATACCTCAAGGGCCAATGTAACTAATATTTAGCGTTATCCATTTTTAATATATTTTTAGTTGCCCAGCTAGGCTTTCACATTGAGAAAAATGTGTGCCCAACATTAATTTTTAGTTATTCAAGGTTCTCTGTCACTGGATTTATTTTACACCAGCTATATATCCACAGGATAAACCTTTTGTAGAAAATTGTCTTTGGATTGTTTTTCAGAACGGCCATGCACCAATTCATCGTGCAGCATCCCAAGGTCACCTGGAGGTCATCCGCATGCTAATAGAAGCTGGATGTAACGTCGATGTACAGGATGAGGTATTCTTTATATTCATGCACATTATCTAGTTTTGATTATATGCTGAGTTTTCACCTAACTGTTCATCTATTCTTGAAACTTATTGTCAGGTCAGAATTCTAAGCAATGATAACAACATTTGTCTTGGTAGTAAAAACATTAGTGGAATTCTAAACCTTGATACAACATTTATCATGGTAGTAAAAACATTAGTGAAATTCTAAACCATGATACAACATTTATCATGGTAGTAAAAACATTAGTGGAATTCTATACCATGATACAACATTTATCATGGTAGTAAAAACATTAGTGAAATTCTAAACCTTGATACAACATTTATCATGGTAGTAAAAACATTAGTGGAATTCTATACCATGATACAACATTTATCATGGTAGTAAAAACATTAGTGGAATTCTAAACCATGATACAACATTTATCATGGTAGTAAAAACATTAGTGGAATTCTAAACCTTTATACAACATTTATCATGGTAGTAAAAACATTAGTGAAATTCTAAACCATGATACAACATTTATCTTGGTAGTAAAAACATTAGTGGAATTCTATACCATGATACAACATTTATCATGGTAGTAAAAACATTAGTGAAATTCTAAACCATGATACAACATTTATCATGGTAGTAAAAACATTAGTGGAATTCTATACCATGATACAACATTTATCATGGTAGTAAAAACATTAGTGGAATTCTAAACCATGATACAACATTTATCATGGTAGTAAAAACATTAGTGGAATTCTAAACCTTTATACAACATTTATCATGGTAGTAAAAACATTAGTGGAATTCTAAACCATGATACAACATTTATCATGGTAAGATGAGCATTAGTGGAATTATTAACCACAATATAAGATTTATCAAAGTAATAAGCATTATTGGAATTCTAGGTTATGAAATGATATCATGTAAGGCATATTGGTAGAATTATAAGGCAGGAAATGACATTTAAGGTGAATATTAGTGGAATTCTAAACCATAATATGACATTTAAGGTGAATATTAGTGGAATTCTAAACCATAATATGACATATAGGTGAATATTAGTGGAATTCTAAACCATAATATGACATTTAAGGTGAATATTAGTGGAATTCTAAACCATAATATGACATTTAAGGTGAATATTAGTGGAATTCTAAACCATAATATGACATATAGGTGAATATTAGTGGAATTCTAAACCATAATATGACATTTAAGGTGAATATTAGTGGAATTCTAAACCATAATATGACATATAGGTGAATATTAGTGGAATTCTAAACCATAATATGACATTTAAGGTGAATATTAGTGGAATTCTAAACCATGATATGACATTTAAGGTGAATATTAGTGGAATTCTAAACCATAATATGACATTCAAGGTGAATATTAGTGGAATTCTAAACCATGATATGACATTTAAGGTGAATATTAGTGGAATTCTAAACCATAATATGACATTTAAGGTGAATATTAGTGGAATTCTAAACCATGATATGACATTTAAGGTGAATATTAGTGGAATTCTAAACCATGATATGACATTTAAGGTGAATATTAGTGAAATTCTAAACCATAATATGACATTTAAGGTGAATATTAGTGGAATTCTAAACCATGATATGACATTTAAGGTGAATATTAGTGGAATTCTAAACCATAATATGACATTTAAGGTGAATATTAGTGGAATTCTAAACCATAATATGACATATAGGTGAATATTAGTGGAATTCTAAACCATAATATGACATTTAAGGTGAATATTAGTGGAATTCTAAACCATAATATGACATATAGGTGAATATTAGTGGAATTCTAAACCATAATATGACATTTAAGGTGAATATTAGTGGAATTCTAAACCATGATATGACATTTAAGGTGAATATTAGTGGAATTCTAAACCATAATATGACATTCAAGGTGAATATTAGTGGAATTCTAAACCATGATATGACATTTAAGGTGAATATTAGTGGAATTCTAAACCATAATATGACATTTAAGGTGAATATTAGTGGAATTCTAAACCATGATATGACATTTAAGGTGAATATTAGTGGAATTCTAAACCATGATATGACATTTAAGGTGAATATTAGTGAAATTCTAAACCATAATATGACATTTAAGGTGAATGTTAGTGGAATTCTAAACCATGATATGACATTTAAGGTGAATGTTAGTGGAATTCTAAACCATGATATGACATTTAAGGTGAATATTAGTGGAATTCTAAACCATAATATGACATTTAAGGTGAATATTAGTGGAATTCTAAACCATGATATGACATTTAAGGTGAATATTAGTGGAATTCTAAACCATGATATGACATTTAAGGTGAATATTAGTGGAATTCTAAACCATGATATGACATTTAAGGTGAATATTAGTGGAATTCTAAACCATGATATGACATTTAAGGTGAATATTAGTGGAATTCTAAACCATAATATGACATTTAAGGTGAATATTAGTGGAATTCTAAACCATAATATGACATATAGGTGAATATTAGTGGAATTCTAAACCATAATATGACATTTAAGGTGAATATTAGTGGAATTCTAAACCATAATATGACATATAGGTGAATATTAGTGGAATTCTAAACCATAATATGACATTTAAGGTGAATATTAGTGGAATTCTAAACCATAATATGACATATAGGTGAATATTAGTGGAATTCTAAACCATAATATGACATTTAAGGTGAATATTAGTGGAATTCTAAACCATAATATGACATATAGGTGAATATTAGTGGAATTCTAAACCATAATATGACATTTAAGGTGAATATTAGTGGAATTCTAAACCATGATATGACATTTAAGGTGAATATTAGTGGAATTCTAAACCATAATATGACATTCAAGGTGAATATTAGTGGAATTCTAAACCATGATATGACATTTAAGGTGAATATTAGTGGAATTCTAAACCATAATATGACATTTAAGGTGAATATTAGTGGAATTCTAAACCATGATATGACATTTAAGGTGAATATTAGTGGAATTCTAAACCATGATATGACATTTAAGGTGAATATTAGTGAAATTCTAAACCATAATATGACATTTAAGGTGAATATTAGTGGAATTCTAAACCATGATATGACATTTAAGGTGAATATTAGTGGAATTCTAAACCATAATATGACATTTAAGGTGAATATTAGTGGAATTCTAAACCATAATATGACATATAGGTGAATATTAGTGGAATTCTAAACCATAATATGACATTTAAGGTGAATATTAGTGGAATTCTAAACCATAATATGACATATAGGTGAATATTAGTGGAATTCTAAACCATAATATGACATTTAAGGTGAATATTAGTGGAATTCTAAACCATGATATGACATTTAAGGTGAATATTAGTGGAATTCTAAACCATAATATGACATTCAAGGTGAATATTAGTGGAATTCTAAACCATGATATGACATTTAAGGTGAATATTAGTGGAATTCTAAACCATAATATGACATTTAAGGTGAATATTAGTGGAATTCTAAACCATGATATGACATTTAAGGTGAATATTAGTGGAATTCTAAACCATGATATGACATTTAAGGTGAATATTAGTGAAATTCTAAACCATAATATGACATTTAAGGTGAATGTTAGTGGAATTCTAAACCATGATATGACATTTAAGGTGAATGTTAGTGGAATTCTAAACCATGATATGACATTTAAGGTGAATATTAGTGGAATTCTAAACCATAATATGACATTTAAGGTGAATATTAGTGGAATTCTAAACCATGATATGACATTTAAGGTGAATATTAGTGGAATTCTAAACCATGATATGACATTTAAGGTGAATATTAGTGGAATTCTAAACCATGATATGACATTTAAGGTGAATATTAGTGGAATTCTAAACCATGATATGACATTTAAGGTGAATATTAGTGGAATTCTAAACCATAATATGACATTTAAGGTGAATATTAGTGGAATTCTAAACCATAATATGACATATAGGTGAATATTAGTGGAATTCTAAACCATAATATGACATTTAAGGTGAATATTAGTGGAATTCTAAACCATAATATGACATATAGGTGAATATTAGTGGAATTCTAAACCATAATATGACATTTAAGGTGAATATTAGTGGAATTCTAAACCATAATATGACATATAGGTGAATATTAGTGGAATTCTAAACCATAATATGACATTTAAGGTGAATATTAGTGGAATTCTAAACCATGATATGACATTTAAGGTGAATATTAGTGGAATTCTAAACCATAATATGACATTTAAGGTGAATATTAGTGGAATTCTAAACCATGATATGACATTTAAGGTGAATATTAGTGGAATTCTAAACCATAATATGACATTTAAGGTGAATATTAGTGGAATTCTAAACCATGATATGACATTTAAGGTGAATATTAGTGGAATTCTAAACCATGATATGACATTTAAGGTGAATGTTAGTGAAATTCTAAACCATAATATGACATTTAAGGTGAATGTTAGTGGAATTCTAAACCATGATATGACATTTAAGGTGAATGTTAGTGGAATTCCAAACCATGATATGACATTTAAGGTGAATATTAGTGGAATTCTAAACCATAATATGACATTTAAGGTGAATATTAGTGGAATTCTAAACCATGATATGACATTTAAGGTGAATATTAGTGGAATTCTAAACCATGATATGACATTTAAGGTGAATATTAGTGGAATTCTAAACCATGATATGACATTTAAGGTGAATATTAGTGGAATTCTAAACCATGATATGACATTTAAGGTGAATATTAGTGGAATTCTAAACCATGATATGACATTTAAGGTGAATATTAGTGGAATTCTAAACCATGATATGACATTTAAGGTGAATATTAGTGGAATTCTAAACCATGATATGACATTTAAGGTGAATATTAGTGGAATTCTAAACCATGAAATGACATTTAAGGTGAATATTAGTGGAATTCTAAACCATGAAATGACATTTAAGGTGAATATTAGTGGAATTCTAAACCATGATATGACATTTAAGGTGAATATTAGTGGAATTCTAAACCATGATATGACATTTAAGGTGAATGTTAGTGGAATTCTAAACCATGAAATGACATTTAAGGTGAATGTTAGTGGAATTCTAAACCATGATATGACATTTAAGGTGAATGTTAGTGGATTTCTAAACCATGATATGACATTTAAGGTGAATATTAGTGGAATTCTAAACCATAATATGACATTTAAGGTGAATATTAGTGGAATTCTAAACCATGATATGACATTTAAGGTGAATATTAGTGGAATTCTAAACCATAATATGACATTTAAGGTGAATATTAGTGGAATTCTAAACCATAATATGACATATAGGTGAATATTAGTGGAATTCTAAACCATAATATGACATTTAAGGTGAATATTAGTGGAATTCTAAACCATGATATGACATTTAAGGTGAATATTAGTGGAATTCTAAACCATAATATGACATTCAAGGTGAATATTAGTGGAATTCTAAACCATGATATGACATTTAAGGTGAATATTAGTGGAATTCTAAACCATAATATGACATTTAAGGTGAATATTAGTGGAATTCTAAACCATGATATGACATTTAAGGTGAATATTAGTGGAATTCTAAACCATGATATGACATTTAAGGTGAATATTAGTGAAATTCTAAACCATAATATGACATTTAAGGTGAATGTTAGTGGAATTCTAAACCATGATATGACATTTAAGGTGAATGTTAGTGGAATTCTAAACCATGATATGACATTTAAGGTGAATATTAGTGGAATTCTAAACCATAATATGACATTTAAGGTGAATATTAGTGGAATTCTAAACCATGATATGACATTTAAGGTGAATATTAGTGGAATTCTAAACCATGATATGACATTTAAGGTGAATATTAGTGGAATTCTAAACCATGATATGACATTTAAGGTGAATATTAGTGGAATTCTAAACCATGATATGACATTTAAGGTGAATATTAGTGGAATTCTAAACCATGATATGACATTTAAGGTGAATATTAGTGGAATTCTAAACCATGATATGACATTTAAGGTGAATATTAGTGGAATTCTAAACCATGAAATGACATTTAAGGTGAATATTAGTGGAATTCTAAACCATGATATGACATTTAAGGTGAATATTAGTGGAATTCTAAACCATGATATGACATTTAAGGTGAATATTAGTGGAATTCTAAACCATGAAATGACATTTAAGGTGAATGTTAGTGGAATTCTAAACCATGATATGACATTTAAGGTGAATATTAGTGGAATTCTAAACCATGAAATGACATTTAAGGTGAATGTTAGTGGAATTCTAAACCATGATATGACATTTAAGGTGAATATTAGTGGAATTCTAAACCATAATATGACATTTAAGGTGAATATTAGTGGAATTCTAAACCATGATATGACATTTAAGGTGAATATTAGTGGAATTCTAAACCATAATATGACATTCAAGGTGAATATTAGTGGAATTCTAAACCATGATATGACATTCAAGGTGAATATTAGTGGAATTCTAAACCATAATATGACATTTAAGGTGAATATTAGTGGAATTCTAAACCATGATATGACATTTAAGGTGAATATTAGTGGAATTCTAAACCATGATATGACATTTAAGGTGAATATTAGTGGAATTCTAAACCATGATATGACATTTAAGGTGAATATTAGTGGAATTCTAAACCATGATATGACATTTAAGGTGAATATTAGTGGAATTCTAAACCATGAAATGACATTTAAGGTGAATATTAGTGGAATTCTAAACCATGAAATGACATTTAAGGTGAATATTAGTGGAATTCTAAACCATGATATGACATTTAAGGTGAATATTAGTGGAATTCTAAACCATGAAATGACATTTAAGGTGAATGTTAGTGGAATTCTAAACCATGATATGACATTTAAGGTGAATATTAGTGGAATTCTAAACCATGAAATGACATTTAAGGTGAATGTTAGTGGAATTCTAAACCATGATATGACATTTAAGGTGAATATTAGTGGAATTCTAAACCATAATATGACATTTAAGGTGAATATTAGTGGAATTCTAAACCATGATATGACATTTAAGGTGAATATTAGTGGAATTCTAAACCATAATATGACATTCAAGGTGAATATTAGTGGAATTCTAAACCATGATATGACATTCAAGGTGAATATTAGTGGAATTCTAAACCATAATATGACATTAAAGGTGAATATTAGTGGAATTCTAAACCATAATATGACATTAAAGGTGAATATTAGTGGAATTCTAAACCATGATATGACATTTAAGGTGAATATTAGTGGAATTCTAAACCATGATATGACATTTAAGGTGAATATTAGTGGAATTCTAAACCATGATATGACATTTAAGGTGAATATTAGTGGAATTCTAAACCATGATATGACATTCAAGGTGAATATTAGTGGAATTCTAAACCATGATATGACATTTAAGGTGAATATTAGTGGAATTCTAAACCATGATACAACATTTATCAAGGTAAATGTTAGTGGAATTCTAAATCATGATACAACATTTAACAAGGTGAATATTAGTTGAATTCTAAAGCATGATAAAGTATTTATCAAGGTGAATATTATTTGAATTCTAAACCCTGATACAACATTTATCAAGGTGAATATTAGCGGAATTGACCACTCTGGTGGCCTAGTGGTTAGAGCATTAGCCTCGGGTGCAGGAGGTTGTAGGTTTGAACCCTGATCGAGTCATACCAAACACTTATAAAAATGGTACTAACAGCTGCCTTGCTTGGCGCTCAGCATTAAGAGGTTAGTGTTAGGACTGGTCGGCCTGGTGTCAGGATAATGTGACTGCTTGGGACATGATATGACATTTATCAAGGTGAATATTAGTGGAATTCTAAACCATAATATGACATTTATCAAGGTGAATATTAGTGGAATTCTAAACCATGATACGACATTTGTCAAGGTGAATATTAGTGGAATTCTAAATCATGATACAACATTTATCAAGGTGAATATTAGTGGAATTCTAAACCATGATATGACATTTGTCAAGGTGAATATTAGTGGAATTCTAAACCGTGATATGACATTTGTCAAGGTGAATATTAGTGGAATTCTAAACCATGATATGACATTTGTCAAGGTGATTATTAGTGGAATTCTAAACCGTGATATGACATTTGTCAAGGTGAATATTAGTGGAATTCTAAACCATGATATGACATTTGTCAAGGTGATTATTAGTGGAATTCTAAACCGTGATATGACATTTGTCAAGGTGAATATTAGTGGAATTCTAAACCATGATATGACATTTGTCAAGGTGATTATTAGTGGAATTCTAAACCGTGATATGACATTTGTCAAGGTGAATATTAGTGGAATTCTAAACCATGATATGACATTTGTCAAGGTGATTATTAGTGGAATTCTAAACCGTGATATGACATTTGTCAAGGTGAATATTAGTGGAATTCTAAACCGTGATATGACATTTGTCAAGGTGATTATTAGTGGAATTCTAAACCGTGATATGACATTTGTCAAGGTGAATATTAGTGGAATTCTAAACCATGATATGACATTTGTCAAGGTGATTATTAGTGGAATTCTAAACCGTGATATGACATTTGTCAAGGTGAATATTAGTGGAATTCTAAACCGTGATATGACATTTGTCAAGGTGAATATTAGTGGAATTCTAAACCGTGATATGACATTTGTCAAGGTGATTATTAGTGGAATTCTAAATCATGATATGACATTTATCAAGGTGAATATTAGTGGAATTCCAAGACAAGTACTAGAGTGCAATAAGCTACTTCTTACCCCAACTAAATAGTCATTTCATGGTATGTAGATCAAGCTTCAAGGATGGTCACCAGCCATATTAAAGATAGGGACAGTTTTCCATGAAATTCATGGTGACATTAATTATTCTGCCATATTAAGATAGGGACAGTTTTCCATGAAATTCATGGTGACATTAATTATTCTGCCATATTAAAGATAGGGACAGTTTTCCATGAAATTCATGGTGACATTAATTATTCTGCCATATTAAAGATAGGGACAGTTTTCCATGAAATGTAAGGTGACATTAATTATTCTGCCATATTAAAGATAGGGACAGTTTTCCATGAAATGTAAGGTGACATTAATTATTCTGCCATATTAAAGATAGGGACAGTTTTCCATGAAATTCATGGTGACATTAATTATTCTGCCATATTAAAGATAGGGACAGTTTTCCATGAAATTCATGGTGACATTAATTATTCTGCCATATTAAAGATAGGGACAGTTTTCCATGAAATGTAAGGTGACATTAATTATTCTGCCATATTAAAGATAGGGACAGTTTTCCATGAAATTCATGGTGACATTAATTATTCTGTCATATCAAGATAGGGACAGTTTTCCATGAAATTCATGGTGACATTAATTATTCTGCCATATTAAAGATAGGGACAGTTTTCCATGAAATGTAAGGTGACATTAATTATTCTGCCATATTAAAGATAGGGACATTTTCCATGAAATTCATGGTGACATTAATTATTCTGCCATATTAAATTTAGGGATAGTTTTCCATGAAATTCATGGTGACATTAATTATTCTGCCATATTAAAGATAGGGACAGTTTTCCATGAAATTCATGGTGACATTAATTATTCTGCCATATTAAATATTCCGCTTCATTGGCTTGGTGGTTACAGCATCCGCCTTGGATGTGGAAGGTCGTGGGTTTGGATGCCCGGTTGAGTCATACCAAAGACTTACAAAAAATGGTACTAACAGCTGCCTCGCTTGGCGTTCAGCATTAAGAGGTTAGTGTTAGGACTGGTCGGCCTGGTGTTGGGATAGTGTGACTGGGTGGGACATCATGCTACATGTCTGCGGCATCACTATAAACTGCCACATTGCAGACATCGTAGCAATATGACTGAAAAATTCTTAAAGCTACTTTAAAAATCCAAAGCACATCACAACACCATATTAAATATAGGGACAGTTTTCCATGAAATTCATGGTGACATTAATTATTCTGCCATATTAAATATAGGGACGTTTTCCAAGAATTGTAAGGTGACAATTATTCTGCCATATTAAAAATAGGGACAGGTTTCCATGAAATGTAAGGTGACATTAATTATTCTGCCATATTAAATATAGGGACAGTTTTCCATGAAATTCATGGTGACATTAATTATTCTGCCATATTAAATATAGGGACAGTTTTCCATGAAATGTAAGGTGACATTAATTATTCTGCCATATTAAAGATAGGGACAGTTTTCCATGAAATGTAAGGTGACATTAATTATTCTGCGATATGAAATATTCCGCTCCATTGGCCTAGTGGTTACAGCATCCGCCTCGGATGTGGAAGGTCGTGGGTTTTGATGCCCGGTTGAGTCATACCAAAGACTTACAAAAATGGTACTAACAGCTGCCTCGCTTGGCGTTCAGCATTAAGAGGTCAGTGTTAGGACTGGTCGACCTGGTGTCGGGATAATGTGACTGGGTGGGACATCATGCTGCATGTCTGCGGCATCACTATAAACTGCCACATTGCAGACATCGTAGCGATATGACTGAAAAATAGTTAAAGCTACATTAAAAATCCAAAGCACATCACAACACCATATTAAATATAGGGACAGTTTTCCATGAAATTCATGGTGACATTAATTATTCTGCCATATTGAAAATAGGGACAGGTTTCCATGAAATGTAAGGTGACATTAATTATTCTGCCATATTAAATATAGGGACATGTTTCCATGCAACTCAGGGTGACATTAATTATTTTGTGATAACTGCAGTATGGAAGATAAAGAATCCTACTAATCTATGGTCAACAGATGAAAGGTCAAGGTCACTGTGACCAAAGAAAGCAAATTTCTTTCTGTGCAATAATATTAGTTAAATCTGCTGTACATACCTTCATCAAACTTTGCAGGTGGCTGTATTATAGAAGATGAAGAAGTCTTTTTGATTTGGGCTGTGAAATGTCCATGTTAGTGACCGACCATAGCAGAATGGTTTCTGTGCAGTAACTTCAATTTTGCTTTACGTACCTTCACCAAATTAACAGATGTTACACTATAAGATGTAAATATGCCAATTAATTTCAGGGTCATAAGGTCATTGAGTATATGATCCTGGTCACCATGAGAAAATGAAATAGTTTCTCTGCAATAGCTTGAGTTATCCAAACATACCTTTACCAAAACTTATTGATATGATGCCGATGAGGATACCAGGAAATCTGTTGATTCATTTGACAGGTATAAGTCAAAGTCACTGTTTCCAGAAATATGTTTATAAAATTTCAGATGTAGGTTGTTAACCTTGATGAGACAAACATGCCTGTTGATTTCAGGAATAGATGTTATAGGTCAAGGTTACCATTACCCTTGACAAGACAGATGGCGGGCATATGTACATTTGTATACAGTTTTCACATTATTCTGTTATTATTTTCACAGGCTAGGATGTACAGTCAGCAGTTTTGTATAAAGTTTGACTTCAGTTTTAACTTCTGATTGTTTTTATTTAAATTGGTAATGAGAAGATGAAAGAGCAGAACACCAAATAAAATTTCTTTGTTTTTTTGTGGTTTTCTGCAGCATGGGAATGCACCAATTCATGAAGCTGCTTGGAATGGATTTAGCAAAACACTGGAGCTTCTGGTTAAATACAACTGTACTGTTCTTATCGCCAACAAGGTAAGTCATCCATGTTTGTAATGTTTATACAGTTGAAATGGTAAGACCTTATTGCAGATGAATATAAGACTGTGCACAGTATTTTCATTATACATTTGAGTTCAAAGATCAAAGAAAACAGATTGAAGTCTTAGTTCTCTTTGTCCTGCATAGGTGCTGGATTTTATTTTATTTACAGTGATGCTATGTGTAACCATCTGCAGTTGTGTGTGCATCGACTGGTTTCATTTCTTTTTTGGGTCTCAGTTTTCCTTGTTTTGTACAAAATAAAAACCCAAACAGTTTTAGAATACTCAAGTTTGTCAATTTGTCTATCAAAGTTTGTATATTTACAGGCATTCAGTTTCATGGATTGACCTCTACAAGTGCCTTAAATCAATAATATAAAAGAATAAAAGTATGTCTGTGACAAACAGTGGTGGTTTGAATGGTTAAATGATACTACCACCTGTTTGAGCACAAATCAAACACCTGTCAAGATCAGTCAGGTACACTGTGTTTTCTTCTGAGTGCTCAACATCAAAGGGAGTCTTTGCAGCCAACAACTCTAAACAGTTATACACATGACAAGCGACAGATCAGTTGATTTGGTCAGTATTTTTTACCTCAAAAGGGAGATATTTTTCGTTGACCCAGTTTTTAGCATACAAATGAACAAATATTGCAACTGTTGAAGAAAACTTAAATTTTTTAAAATATCAAAATATGCACATGATCTCATCAAATCAGTCCTTTCACAGTAACTTGTTGCCATTCATACTCTCCCTGCATGTATCACAAGAAGTTTTAGCATTTCTTAGAAGATCATTGCTGGATTGTATTGATGGAGGTCCTCATCATTGTTGATGTTGACACCTAAAAGATGGTGTATTGTTACTGGATCCAGGATTTCTCTGGAGTCAGCTTGAACTTTCCCCAGGAAAAAAAATGTCCATTGTAGTGTCTGCATTGAAATGTGGCAATGTTAGTACAGCTCTACGGAGTACACCAGTAAGTTTAAACTATTTCCCGCTAGTAAGTAGGTCCAAATTGCTGCCTGCCTGTGGGTAGATTCAGACTGCTGCCTGCCTGTGGGTAGATTCAGATTACTGCCTGCCTGTGTGTAGATTCAGACTGCTGCCTGCCTGTGGGTAGATTCAGACTACTGCCTGCCTGTGGGTAGATTTATATTGTTGCCTGCCTGTGGGTAGATTCAGACTGCTACCAGCCTGTAGGTAGATTCAGACTACTGCCTGCCTGTAGGTAGATTCAGACTACTGCCAGCCTGTGGGTAGATTCAGACTGCTGCCTGCCTGTGGGTAGATTCAGACTGCTGCCTGCTTGTGGGTAGATTCAGACTGCTGCAAGCCTGTGGGTAGATTCATACTGCTGCCTGCCTCTTGGTAGATTCATATTGTTGCCTGCCTCTGGGTAGATTCAGACTGCTGCCTGCCTGTAGGTATATTCAGACTGTTGCCTGCCTGTATGAAGATTCAGACTGCTGCATGCCTTTTGGTAGATTCAGACTGCTGCAAGCCTGTGGGTAGATTCAGACTGCTGCCTGCCTGCCAGAATTGCTCTAGATTTTGCTGAAGATTGGTGCTATCTGAATCTAATGTTGTTTTAATGCCATTAACATTCTTCACATGAAGCACAAACACATAATTATAGCATCACGCCTTTTGTAACCTTAAGTGTGATTTGAACACACCTTTGTTGTCATCATTATCATAACTATCACCACTCTGTAATCAAATCCAGAAAACAATTATCACTTGCTATAGTGCTATAGATGAAAGCAAAACCTCATTTGTCCCAGACATTTAAGATTACAATGACAGACCTCATTCATCCCCGGCACATTCATAGTTACAATGACAGACCTCATTCATCCCAGGCACATTCATGGTTACAATGACAGACCTCATTCATCCCAGGCACATTCATGGTTGCAATGACAGACCTCATTCATCCCAGGCACATTCATGGTTACAATGACAGACCTCATTCATCCCAGGCACATTCATGGTTACAAGGGATTAAATCAAGGTTGGTGGTGTTTATATCAGTTTTTGCGATGCAGTTGTTCATAGTACTAAAAAGTGTGATCGCTGGTCACATTTTGCAGGTGGTCACCTGAGCTTATTTAATTATTATTATTATTGTTATTATAAAATTAAGATTATGGTTTCTTTGTAACAAAAATAATGAGTAGTTTTTGTCCATTTGCATGAGAAATTTCTCACTCAAGGAATGTTACTTAGTCTTGATATAAAGAAAACAATCATCGGGATATTATGTTCGTCTATAAAGTTAGCAAATAGTGTCTTGGCATGTGTAACTATATCCACATTTGATGGCATATTTGTTGTCACGATTGATCTACTTTTATGAGATGGAATTTCTGCATGTCATGTGATGTTATTCTTATCACTGTAACAGATTTGAAAATCAGCTTTACAGGAAGAGCAGAATGCATATTCATGTCCCTTTGAACTTGATTCCAACCACTGAAATTCCTGTTTCCATCCCCTATATTGGTAAACTGAAATTCCCGTTTCCATCCCCTATATTGATTAACTGAAATTCCCGTTTCCATCCCCTATATTGGTAAACTGAAATTCCCGTTTCCATCCTCTGTATTGGTAAACTGAAATTCCCGTTTCCATCCTCTATATGGGTAAACTGAAATTCCCGTTTCCATCCCCTATATTGATTAATTGAAATTCCCCTTGTCAGCAGGTACCAATCCTCATTTTCGATCAGCCAAAGAAATGTCAATATTCAATTAATTTTGTGTCACTTACATATTAAGCAGGCACGATCATGATCGTGTCAGTTGTAAGCAAGGGAAAATCAACTGGCATTTCATAAAGGTGTGGTAGTAAGTCAGACTTTGTGTAGGCATGCCAAATTTATTATGCTATGCAAGGTGAAGCTTGAAATAGCTGTGTTGATTGTTAAATAGGTCATGTGAGAAGGTAGCAAAGTGTCTTTCTATTCTGTTATATGCATAGTGCATGTTTCAGGTATATTGTTATTATATGCATAGTGTATGTTTCAGGTGTATTATTATTATTATATGCATAGTGCATGTTTCAGGTATATTGTTATTATATGCATAGTGCATGTTTCAGGTGTATTATATGCATAGTGCATGTTTCAGGTATATTATTATATGCAGAGAGCATGTTTCCGGTGTATTATTATTATTATATGCATAGTGCATGTTTCAGGTATATTATTATATGCATAGTGCATGTTTCAGGTATATTGTTATTATATGCATAGTGCATGTTTCAGGTGTATTATTATATGCCTATTGCATGTTTCAGGTATATTATTATATGCATAGAGCATGTTTCCTGTGTATTATTATTATTATATGCATAGTGCATGTTTCAGGTGTATTATTATTATATGCATAGTGCATGTTTCAGGTATATTATTATTATTATATGCATAGTGCATGTTTCAGGTATATTATTATTATATGCATAGTGCATGTTTCAGGTATATTTTAAGTCGCTGTATAAGCCCATGTGGCTTAGATATCTTCACAGACTTTAAGCAGTGAAGTCAAACTGACCCAGTTTTATACTTTTTGAGCTTTTGAGTAATCCAACCGTAATCAATTAGCATTTTTAATATTGTCCAAATTACTTTTGGTCATACATAGTATAGACTCTAATCCATCTGGACATCTTTAAGCACCGTAACAGAACAGAGAGAATCTAAGCAATGTCTATTGTTTTTTGATGATTGTGCTCTTTAGTAACTGATCCAGAATCACTTAACATCTTTATTCCTTTCTGAATTACTTTTGCTCTTGCATAGTATAATCCACCTTGTCAAACTTAAAATAGTTAAGCCAGCCAACCCTGCCAACAGGATCAAAGGTTGAAATTAGCAACTACATTGCCATGCCCTATTTAAGCCAGTTCACAGTCATGATATCACAGGCAGTATTACCATCAATATACTGGAACCAAATATGAAAGAAAACAAATTTCAACAATAATTTTGCATGTGGGGGAGATTTCAGTGGGTGATGGAAGTCAGGTTATTGACATATGAGCTTGCCTGTTGCTTATTTGATTTAACTCATGGACAGAAAACTGTCTTAAAAAGTAATCATCATTAAAGTCCATACATGTCTCTTCAAAGGAAACATTTTAAAATGCTAATAAAACACTCTTTAAATCAGAAGGTTTTGGCTCTGGGACCAAAATATTTTGCTTTACAGGGTTGGGCTTTTTTTGGCAAAATCTTTAAATTAAGTGTAATTTTTTATATCTGACCTCTATTAAAGTAAAGGTATATAGGAATTGTCCTGTCTTTTCTCTTTTCATCAGGCTTTTAATTTCAATAGTGCAAATAATCATGCAGGTTTTGATGGACTGCCACAAAATGTTATGCTCATCACCTGAAAATGCATGTATTGTTTTTTTACTTTGACTTGCAACTAAATGCATTGTGCAACAGAATCTTGTGAATGCAACTAGGCTTGCAGTTTTTGATAGATCACTGAAATTTGGTACATATTATGTTTGTCATTTAAGATGTGGATATAAACAAATGACATTGCTCCTCTGATTTTTTTTTTATAGAGTTATTGCCCTTTTTTGTCCTGCAGCAAAATACTGTAGAAAAGGGAATCTTGTGAATGAATTTGCCATTCAGTTTTTATGGATTGCAGTGAAACTTAGTACATATTATGGTATTATGGTCACAGTGTAATGATGAAGATATTGGCAAACTTTTTTCAAAGCTGTAGATAAGAATTCTGTAAATTGGTTATTTTACTTCCTGGTTTAGAATTGATTGCTTTTTGACACAACAAAAATTAGTGGCATATTTTGTGAAAAGCACAAAACTCAAAATGTTCTGAAAACTTATGATATGGGAGGACTTTTGATCATGATGATGTTAATAATTCCTGTTTAGAATGTGTCCAATGGCTAAGTGATCAAGGCTAGTCACAATGGTAATCATTCTTGGTGTGAAAATGTCCAGTGGCTAAGTGACCAAGGCTAGGCACGATTAAAATCATCCTGTTTTGAATGTGTCCAATGGCGATGTGACCAAGCTAGTCACAATGGTAATCATGCCTGTTTTGAATGTCCAGTGGCTCAGTGACCAGGGCTAGTCACGATGATAATAAATGCCTGTTTTGAATGTGTCCAATGCTAAGTGACCAAGGCTAGTCACGATAATAATCATGCCTGTTTGGAATGTGTCTGATGGTTAAGTGTCCAAGGCTAGTCACGATGATAATTATGCCTGTTTTGAATGTGTATGATGGCGAAGTGACCAAGACTAGTTCAGTGTTCTTTTGCCTGGGATTGAATTTCTCACATTAAGTACAAGTAACATCTGAAACTGGAACTGGTTGCATATTCTCTTTTGATGAAATGAGCCATCATACAACATGAACTGTGCACGTGACAGGAGCAGTACACCAACAACCTTAGATTTAAATACACATGTAGTTTAAAATTTCTGTTTTATAATTTGTCAGATTATATGCATACACAAATATGATGTTTATCTAAGACTTTGCTTTGTGATACATTAATTTTAGTAAGAGTTATTGGCCTTTTTTACTTATTACTGCTTAGTGCTTTCATGATTTTAGAAAGAGTTATTGGCCTTTTGACTTATTGCTGCTTAGTGCTTTCATGATTTTGGAAAGAATTATTGACCTGTTTGACTTATTGCTGCATTGTGCTTTCATGATTTTAGTAAGGGTTATTGGCCTTTTTCACTTCCAGCTGCTTTATGCTTTCATGATTTTAGTAAGAATTATTGGCCTTTTTTAAAACTTCCAGCTGCATGTGCTTTCATGATTTTATTGAGAGTTATTAGCCTTTTTTACCTACATCTGCTTGTGCTTTCATGATTTTATTAAGAGTTATTGGCCTCTTTTACTTAATAGATGGATGCAATATATGACAGAATTTTGTAAACATGACTGCTCTTGCATGTTTTTAGTAATTACTATGAGATTTAGCACATACAGTCATCATACTGGTATTACTGTCAGATTTTGTACATATACAGTCATCATACTGGTATTACTGTCAGATTTAGTATGCACATTCATCATACTGGTATTACTGTCATATTTTGTACATATACAGTCATCATCATACTGGTATTACTGTTAGATTTAGCACATGTAGTCATCATACTGGTATTACTGTCATATTTTGTACATATACAGTCATCTTCATACTGGTATTACTGTCAGATTTAGTATGCAGTCATCATACTGGTATTACTGTCAGATTTAGTATGCACAGTCATCATTCTGGTATTACTGTCAGATTTAGTACATGTAATCATACTGGTATTACTGTCAGTATATCACTGTTTTACTAATGATACATTACATTTTGACTCGTAAGTGGGGTTTTAGGATATTACAATGTATACTCTTGGATTTCGTTTTAGTTCAAGTTTTAGGCAAGTTTTTATTTATACCTGTATGATTTTTAGTCATCAAATGATCAAATCACCAAGTTCTGATGTGTATTCATTTCAGAACTGTTAATAATGATTAAAGTGAATATGTTGTGATTAGGCTGTTGGGGGGATTGGGGAGAGGTCGAGTTTTTACTTATCTCTATTATGTCTTTGAGACTCTATTCCCATGGTCATTTTACTGTGTACATGTCTTTGAGACTCTACTCCCATGGTCATTTTGCTGTGTACATGTGATTATTTGGGGAAGTACTACATTAAATTTGTAAAATGTTGGTCTGCATTTCGTACTTAAATGAATTTGGGGGTGGGGGCTTCAGAAGTAGTAATTAAATTGACACATATGGTGTTTAATCATCTCTTTTTTATCAGTTGTAGTCACTTTTTACAGGTGACATTTGGATATCAGTATGTTAATGGGGCATTTTGGGGATATCAGTTATCATTTTTATGGGAAATTTTTAGATATCAGGTATAGTCATGTTAATGGGGAATTTTGGGATATCAAATGTCATGTTTATGGTGAATTACGAGATATCAATTGTCAGGTTTATGGGGAATTATGTGATATCAGTTGTAATGTTTATGGTGAATCATGGGATATCAGTTCTAGTTATTTTATGGGGAATATTTGTAAATCAGTTGTAGTCATGTTTATGAGAATTTGTGGATATCATATGTAGTCTTGTTTACAGGGAAATCAGTTGTATTCATGTTTATAGTAAATATTTGGATATCAGTTGTAGTCATATTTACATGGAAATTTTGGATATCAGTTGTAGTCATATTTACATGGAAATTTTGGATATCAGTTGTAGTCATATTTACATGGAAATTTTGGATATCAGTTGTCATGTTTATGGAAAATTATGGAATAACAGTTGTAGTCAGGTTTATGGCAAATTTGGGATATCTGGTGTGGTCATGTTTATGGGAAATTTGGGATATCGGATATAGACATGTTTACAGGGAATTTGGGGATATCAGGTGTAGTCATGTTTGCAGGGAATTTTTAGATATCAGTTGTCATGTTTATGGGGAATTTTGGGATATCATTTGTCATGTTTATGGAGAATTTGTGGATATTATTTATAGTTATGTTTACAGTGAATTTGTTTACCACTTATCATGTTGGAATATTTGGATATCATTTGTAGTAATGTTTATGGGGAATTTGTGAATGTCAGTTGTAGTTATGGTTATGGGAATTTGTTTATTAGTTGTACTCATGTTTATGGGGAATTTGTTTATTAGTTGTAGTCATGTTTATGGGGACTTTGTTTATTAGTTGTAACGTTGGTATGGACTTTGTTTATTAGTTGTCATGTTTATGGGGACTATGTTGGGTAGTGGCAGATGCTTTATCTGCTTGGGAAATGGACGCACTCACCCATCCACGAGTCTCCTGCTGCCTTGCGGGTCGGCTTTGGTTAGCCAAAGGCTAAGGGAATAAACCCTATAAGAAAATCCGGAGTGGAGACCCTAAGGCAGCTGGACGATGTACTACATCCCCTTCTGGCAACTCCATGGTCTGGAGAGGGATGGGCTCCGCCAGATGACTTTTGCCCAAGACACACTGATAATGCTGGAAGTCCATAAATGGAGTAGGCTTCCTTGTAAACAAAGCCATCAAGGGATCTGTGCTTGAATGCCGCCCCGTATCTAGTAGAATCATCTCCATTCGTCTGAAAGCATCTCCCTTTAACATCACACTTATCCAAGTTTATGCTCCAACTACCGATCATGATGATGAAGAAATAGAGGAGTTTTACAACAAACTAAAGGGTATTCTAAGCATGGTCAGTAAAAAAGACATCCTCATCATCCAAGGAGACTGGAATGCCAGAGTTGGTAAAGATGCTCAAAAAGACTAGAAAGATCATTGTGGACCTTCTTGCAATGAGCTTAGCAATGAAAGAGGGAGACGGCTGCTCGAGTTCACAAGCTACAACAACCTGGTACTAGCCAGCACCCTGGGCCAGCATAAAGCTTCACGATGCTGGACATAGCACGCACCAAATGGAACCAATCATAACCAGATCGACTACATACTGGTTCAAAACCATTACCGATCTGGTATCAATAGAGCAAAAACAAGGACATTCCCAGTTGCTGATGTTGGGAGTGATCACGACCTCATGATTATGAACTTCCGAGTGAGGCTGAAGAAAATTAACAAGCCAAAGAACATCAGGCTCAAATTCAACCTTGAACAACTGAAGGACCCTAACATCTGCAAGTCATTCCAAGCCACAATTGGAGGAAAATTTGCTCCACTCCTTGTGATGGATGGTGATGTTAAAGTGATGACACTTTCAACACAGTCATGACAGCAGCTGCCAAGGACATCATTGGCCTCCATTGCCCAAAGAAAAAACCCAGGGTTACAGAAGAGATTCTGAAGTTGTGTGATGCCCAAAGAGCCCTCAAAAACACCAGACACATGACAGGGGCAATGGAGTACCAAGAAATAAACAAGAATATCAGAAAAAACTTGAAGAAAGCAAAAGAAGGTTGGATTGGACAAAAGTGCACAGAAATAGAGAGCAGTCTGATAAAGAATAACAGCAAAAAGGCATTCCAAATTGTGAAAGACCTCTCCAGACAGAAGCAACCAAGAGTCAATACCATTCAAGACGAAAATGGAAAATACCTCACAGAACCGAGTGACATTGCAGAAAGATGGACTGAGTAGAACTCTACAACCATCAGTACACAGGAGACCCAGAGGTGCTTGAAGTTCCAAACTCCTCAAATGATGATGATTTCCCCATTCTCAAAGAAGAAGTGGAGTCAGCAATAAGAGCACTGAAGAATGAGAAGGCAGCTGGAGTAGACAACATCCCAGCTGAACTTATCAAGAATGGGGAGGGGGAATCAGTGATAGAGCTACTAACAAAAATCTGCAACAAGATCTGGCAGACAGGTGAATGGCCAACACAGTGGACCCAGTCACTATAATAACACTCCCCAAAAAAGGCAATCTCCATTTGTGCCAAAATTACAGAACTATCAGATTGATCAGCCATGCTAGTGAGGTAATGCTGAATATCGTCTTGAACAGACTGAAACCACAAGCAGAAGAAATAATCGCTGAAGAACAGGCCGGGTTCCGGAGTGGAAGAAGCACAACAGAACAAATATTCAATCTCAGGGTTCTGTGTGAAAAGTACTTGCAACATCAACAAGACATCTGTCATGTGTTCATAGATTTCAAAAAGGCCTTTGACAGTGTGGCATGAGGCATTGTGGGCCACAATGAAGAAGTACAACATGGGTCAAAAGTTGACCAACACCATCAAGCAGCTGTACGCCAAGGCTACCAGTGCAGTAATTGCCCAAGGTTCTGTGGGGGACTGGTTCCAGACAACAGTCGGAGTACGTCAAGGCTTCTCCTGTCACCCATGCTTTTCAACATCTAATTAGAGTGCATCATGAGCGAAGTCCTGGAAAACCACTGTGGGACAGTCAGCATTGGAGTGCGTAACATCACCAACCTCTGCTTTGCAGACGACTTTGATGGGCTGGCAAGCAGTGAAGACGAGCTTGCCACCTTAGTGAAGAACCTGGATGAAACATCTTACAGATTTGACATGGAGTTAAGCACAGAGAAGACAAAGCTGATGACAAATAGTGGCAAACAAATCTCAGCCAAGATTAAAGTCAGAGGACAGGAACTGGAAACAGTGAGCCAGTTCAAATATCTTGGTTCCGTAATCACTGAAGAGGGATGAAGAGCAGAAATTTTGTCAAGAGCAGCACAAACAATGGCAGTTATGTCAAAGCTAAGACCCATCTGGAGAGACAAGAATATCTGTCTGAAAACTAAAATCAGACTATTGCGAGCACTAGTCATCTCAATCTTTTTGTATTCATGTGAGGCCTGGACCCTGACCGCAGAATTACAATGAAGAATCCAGGCACTTGAAATGAGATGACACAGAACCATCCTTGGCATCTCTTACATGGACCACATCACAAATGAAGAAGTGCGTAATACCATCAGGCGCAAAGTAGGCCAACATGAAGACCTCCTCACCACCGTCAAAAAGAGAAAGCTGAAATGTTATGGCCATGTCACTAGAGTCAACATTCTATCCACAACAGTCCTGCAGGGCAGCGTCCAGGGTGGCAGAAGGAGAGGTAGGCAGAAAAAAGTGGACTGACAACATCACAGAATGGACCAGGAAAAGTTTTGCGGAGACACAGGCATTGGCACATGATTGAGACAAGTGGAGGGAACTGATGATGATGATGTTTATTAGTTGTCATTTTTATGGGGGCATTGTTTATTAGTTGTAGTCTTGTTGAAATATTTTTTACATTATCTTGTTTTCATGTTTATGGGAAAGTTTTGGATATCATTTGTCGTGTTTATAAGGATTTTGTGGATATCAGTTGTAGTCATGTTTTTTTTTCGCAGAATTTGTGGATACCCATGATATCTTTTGCTGGTATCTTGGTCAGGGTCAGAATTATTTTTGTAGGCTATTATTGTGACTCTTTATTCAGCGGTCATTTAACTTTATACATGAAAATCATCTGGAATTATTATAGGACAGCGTGTAGTAATTAAGTCAACATGATGAACTTTTTATTTTGAATAATTTTGATCATTTTTATTTTAATTATATATCTTCTGCTGTTTCCATATTAAATGATTTCAGAAAGGCCATATTGTTTGTTTTCATAAGAAATAATTTCATATATACATGCTATGCTGTTTCTACATTAAATCATTTTATATAGTCATGCTATGCTGTTTCCATATTAAATCATTTCATATAGTCATGTCTGCTGTTTCCATATTAAATCATTTTATATAGTCATGCTATGCTGTTTCCATATTAAATCATTTCATATAGTCATGTCTACTTTTTCCGTATTAAATCATTTCATATAGTCATGTCTGCTGTTTCCATATTAAATCATTTCATATAGTCAGACTGCTGCTTCCATAATAATTCATTTCATATACTGTAGTCAGGCTATGCTGCTTCAGTTAGTCTGGCTATGCTGTTTCCATGTTAAATTATTTCATATAGACTACTTCCCTCTGATACCTCTTGCATGACATAGACTTCTTGGCAAAATGGGGTAAGGGTAGGATGCGGAGATGCAGGGATATATTTGAATGAGATAATATCATGCCATTCCTCAAATTTTTTTTGAAATGACAGCTTGTTTACGATTAAATGAATTTTTGTATTTACACAGAATATGTTACATTTAGTATCAAAATCATTATTAAACAAAGAATATATTTGTTTATTTTCAGGCCGGTTTTACAGCACTTCACCTTGCAGCTCAGAATGGTCACAATGAGAGTTCCAGAGTTCTGATCTATGCTGGCTGTAACACAGACAGCAGAAATAATGTAAGACCTCATTTTAAGTTTGAATCTAAACATATCCAATAGTGTAAATGTTTTATTGTCAAATACATTCAATAAGAAATGCACAATTATAAAAGAGAAAAGATTACTGAATTTTTACACTGGAGTAACAAAAATAAATTGAAGCTACTTTTAGCAATCTACTCTAAATGGAGCTTGCATGGAAATAAATTGAAATTGGTGAAGTATTTTAATGGGACACTTCTTCCCCTTAACTCTTAAACAGTGTAACAATCATATCAGTTATTTCATCATGTTGGCTACAAATAGAGTTTCTCCACCTTAACTCTCAAACATTATCACAATCATACCAGTGTTATCACCATGTAGACTGTCAGTAGAGAGGGTTTGCCTGACATGGACAGTAAAAAAGAGTTTTGATTAATGAATTTTTAATGACATTCAGGAAAAAGCTAGTACACGTAATTTCATAAAAATTCAAGTAACACTTGTTGTCTTGATCTTACAAGAAAGATCTGTTCCATTTTTTAACAAGAAGCTAACAACAAATATTCTAGTAACAAGAATTCTTTCTATTAAAAATCATAGTATGGTGACACAGCACTCCACACAGCTGCCAGATACGGACATGCAGGAGTCACCCGGATTATCATCAGTGCACGATGCCGGCTTAATGATCAGAATAAAGTAAGTCGATATGAATTTTGATTTGTAGGATCTTTAGTAGTACCACACGCTGTAAACCATTATGTATTTACATGTCATCAGATTTTTCTGAATTGTATTTTAAATTGCAAAAAAGAATTAAAGATAACTCCAAGTCACCATCTCAAAACCAAATAAAAGTTTTTGCTTGTGTGACCTGTATATGGTTAATATTTAGTGAATTCGTAGTACTTTTCAGTTCAGGAGAATGCCTTGCAAATTTCATAATGCCATTTTCAAAACATGCCATCTTTGAATTTTCAATGCTCGGGACAAGATAAATTGCCACATTTTCAGAGCAAAATCAGAATTTCATTTTAATAATTCAATTTCAGAATGGTGACACTGCTCTTCACATAGCTGCAGCATTGAAGAGAAGGAAAATTGCAAAGCTTCTTGTCGAAGCAAGGATAGATATAAATATCAAGAACAAGGTATCTAGACTTCCTTTTTTTTCATCCTTTCACAATTAAATCATTTTATAATTAATAGAAAGAACCTTATGTACTAGTGTACAAGTCAGGGTCAACTGCAGGTCAACAACAGAGACCTTGGGTCTATACTATCGGTTCTACTGCTTAGTCCTAACAAACTCCATAGGCCCAAATCAGCCCACACATTATGATACGGCAGATCTGGGTCTGGCCTATGTGTGAATACATATGGTAAAACTTTTGATACAGTTGTACTCACGTTCTTACAATCACAACAATTAACAGCCTCATTACATAATCTTGTCACAATTTTATTGATATGACATTATAATAAATTGAACTTGACACCTAACAGTGTGATAAAGCAGCAATATTCAAATATCATAAATATGGTCACTTAATTAAAAAGTGTATCCAGGTGATTAAAAATTTGAAAAGGTTTGAAGATAGAAAAATAATATGGTATAATTCTTCAATCTATCCAATAATATGTAATAATTTTATTTATAGAGTTTATAAAATTGAGAATATTAATTACCATTATCATCTAAAACACAAGTACACAAAAGCATAAAATTATATGATTAGGTACATAAATCATTCTTCACCTTTTTTTTACTCCCATGGTGTGATAGTTTTGTATATGTGCTAACACCATAAAACATTTGTCTTTTGAAAACTCTGCTTAGAAAATGCAAGTTAAATGATAATTGAGTTCTCCATGATCAATTCACCAGTTGTTTCATCATTTCTGAAAATCTTTCAGCAAGGAGAATCCGCTATGGATGTGGCCAGACGGAAGGAACATACCGAGATTATAAACATCATCCAATCATTCATCAGGGTGAGTGTAGATTTTTAAAAATAATTAATCTTATAATAATGTATCACAGAATACATTACTCTTCCAGTGTCAAAATATTGTGAATTACTTATGCTTCCAGTGTCACAATATTGGATCATAGAATACTTACCCTTCTATTGTCGACCGCTCCAGTGGCCTAGTGGTTAGCATGTCCACCTCGGATGCGGGAGGTCGTGGGTTCGATCCCCAACCGAGTCATACCAAAGACTTACAAAAATGGTATTAACAGCTACCTCACTTGGCACTCAGCATTAAGAGGTTAGTGTTAGGACTGGTTGGCCTGGTGTCAGGATAATGTGACTGGGTGGGACATCGTTCTACATGTCTGCGACATGATGCCCCAGTGCTAGACATCACTATAAACTGTCACACTGCAGACATCATAGAAATATGACTGAAAAATTGTTAAAGCTACATTAAAAATCTAAATCACACACACTTCCATTGTCACAATATTGTACCATAAAATACCTTACTCTTCCACATTCACAATATCCAAGTTTCAAACAATCTTGAAATGTGATTGAATTTTGATGGTTATCTTGAAAAGTGGTTAAATCTGAGATTGGCTAGAAAGTGTTTGAAAAGTGCCTGATAATCATGCCATTGTGATCCCCATAATTTGAAAAATCTTGTTAGCTACTGTTCCTAAATGGATGTCCATATCGTCATGAAAAATAAACTTTTTTCTTACAATATGTCAGTATTAAAATGATGCTGATCTCACTTCCAAAATGGCTGCCTTGATAGCCATCCTGAACATTTGTATATGGCTACTTCTCCTGTAAGATGATCTTATTGTCAAGGGGTTTTCATTAAAACGGGTTTTGAATGAAAACGGTGTCCATCTGACTGCCAGCATGGCACCACAGTGGTAATATAGGAAATCTTGTTATCAGAGCTCCATTTGCATAAATGATGGCACTGACATGGGGTTTTCACAAAATAATATTTAATTGGTTCTAAATGAAATTAGTTTCAATCTGACCACCAACATATCTACACTTTCTTGAAACCCAGACCTAATTGACCTTAGGGTAAAATCAAAGGTCATTTCTTGCATTTGTTGTATTACATTGAGCTTATGAACACAGTGATTTTTACATATACAAGCAAATTTTGACTAAACTTTGAATTCAGTTGCATTCCAGGAAACAAGTTCATAGTCTACACTCTGACATTGATTTTCAGGTCAAAGGTCTTGGGTGGATTTGTATTATTTAACCCAGTTTATGATATATCTGAAATATACATGAATTGTACCATTTTAGTAACTTATTATTTTACTCCTAATTTATAACTTATAGACTTAACCATAATTATGTGGTTATATCTTGGCATTGTCAAAAGGCCAAAAAAGGTGTTTCTTATTGCACTGGTTTTAATATGAGGGTGGGTAGGCAGGTTTTTAAAAAAATCATGTATGTTATCATGATTATTATATATAATGTAGTAAGCACTTCAAGTACTGGGCTGAACCAACTCAATCAATTCCAGAATTTAAATTTTTTTTTTTTTTAAGCCAGGAAGCAAAAAAGTGCTAGGGTTGGCAACGAAAAACAGGGATGAATGGCTGATCAGAAACACACATATTGGGGGTGGGGTGTCCCGAATAGGTTATCTTCTATCCATCATGTCATCATTAAGGTCAAAGGTCATGATAAAAAAATTGTTACTACTCTTACAAGTATCTTGTGACTATGTTAATTCAAAACATGGGGAAAATTTTCATACCAAATTTGTATGTTGAAGTTTCTAAACAAGATCAGAGATGGGTTCAATACTCAACAGTTAAAAAGAAGAAAATGTTCTATCATGGATTCCTAGAAATTCTTGTGACCAGTAGAGTGTCAGTCCCTTCAGTAAACTCTTGGTTATGGACTACTGTGACACTAGGTATGTACCATGGTCATCATCTAAAGAAGTCTTGACAAATCTTTATGTTCCTCTGAATTTTTTAAAGACTTATTTTTCCCAATTTGACATGGGTGCAGTATCTAGAGACTGTCTACATTTTTTGAGTAGATATACAGAACTATTTTAATGAGTGAAGTGAAAACATTGTTGTTATCACTAGTGATAATTTCCATTTTTATGACCATTGTTTTATTCTTGTGCACATTTACAGGGTATTATGTCACTTTGAGTAAAAAGATGCATAGAATTTTGCTTTAGTGCCCTTTCGAGGAAAGTCAGGGCCCTATTGAAATTTTGGAGAAGAGAAAAAACAACACTTAACCTGATCTGACCCTGAGTTCTAAATACTAATGGCCTCAATTTGTATTGGCTTTCTCCATTCTGTGATGAACAGCTACATCAATAAAAAGTTTCCAAATTTTACAATAATTTTGGGACAGTGACGATTTGCACATTTAGCTAGTGTACATCATTCTTCAGATTGTGAATTTTGTCAAAATCATGACTGTTGCTATGGAAATGAGGACATCTTTTTGGTTAACACATTTCATATGCAGGATGATATTGTTGGAGTGGAATAAACATATCAGAGTGATTGTATCTGACTGACTTCGGAACATTACATCTTTAAACAAAAGGTTTTAATGAATGTGAGGTTTTGTTCTTCATTTTTTTCATTTCTTCATTAAATATACATTTTTGTGTGACCTTGGCTTGCAGCTTGCAGTCGTGCTCTGCAGCAGATGCTGTACCAATATTTAATTGTCACTTAATTTTGGTTTGCAGTCAACATATTATGGTCAAAAAGATATGCATGTTGACCAATCATTGCACTCTCACTATTTTTAGAAGTCATGCCCTTTTTCTAATGTAGACTTGTCTTCATGGTGTGGTATGGGTGGGTTGTGGGATAGATAGGAGTATATATATAAGAAAATTACTCTCCATTTTACATGTTTTGTTGGGGGGCCCAAGTGGCCTAGTGGTCTAAAGTGCTCACCATTACGGATCATTGCCATCTCACCTCTGTCTGCGTGGGTTCGAGTCTCAGGTTTGGCCAATGTGGATACGTGAGAAAGCTTGCCAGTAGCTTCTCGTGGGTTGGTGGTTCTTTCTGGGGTTTTCCTGGTTTCTTCCTCCACCATTAATACTGGCCGCCATGTATAGCCTATCTTGTGCTGAAAAATGGCGTTAAACCCTACATCAACAACAACATGTTTTGTCATGGAATGAATAATATACTAGAATTTTGCTCATTTCATGTTTAAGTTACCATAAATGATATTGAATATTTTTAGTGTTTTCCATGCCAAGCATTATAAAAACAAAAAGATATTCAGTCCTTGTTATAGGCTATATATAAAACAAGCAAAAAAGCATGATGCTGTGTCAAATTTTTAGAATTTTGCTTTGAATTTTAGAAAAACTGAAATCTTATTTGTTATGTAACTTTTAATCATGCGTGCTTGCAGCTGCAAGGACCCCGCCTTATGAAAGAGGTGAATTTTAAAGAAGACATAGATGAGATGGATGGACCAGTGGTCATTCCCAATGAGGACTTGCCTGTTAAGCAGGAAAAACCAGAGAAAACAAAGAAATCTTTCTTTTTTTTCAAAAAGAAAAAGTCAAAGGTATTTTTATATTCAACTTAGGAACAGTAACGAAGTTTTATGAAAATATCTTATAATGACATGGGATAGTTATTGCTAAATTATTTGTTGAACAAAGCCATTCTATATTATAAAGAATTCCACAGTCATTATTGTTATTATATGCAGATGAATAAAGACAGATTTTTAAAAAATTTAATGACTTATTGCATGGCTGCATCAGTGGATTGCCTTTATATAGGTACATAGTTTTAGCAATGGTCAGTGCATTTAGTTATTGCCTTTATATAGGTACATAGTTTTAGCAATGATCAATGCATTTAGTTATTGCCTTTATATAGGTACATAGTTTTAGCAATGGTCAGTGCATTTAGTTATTGCCTTTATTTAGGTACATAGTTTTAGCAATGGTCAATGCATTTAGTTATTGCCTTTATATAGGTATTTAGTTTTAGCAATGGTCAATGCATTTAGTTATTGCCTTTATATAGGTACATAGTTTTAGCAATGGTCAGTGCATTTAGTTATTGCCTTTATATAGGTACATAGTTTTAGCAATGGTCAGCAGTTAAAAGAACTGGACGCATTGAATATGCTTCATAGGTCAGGGTGGGTGGTGGATGGATAGTAGACTCACATTAAGGTCCAAAACAATAATGACCACTCTTCTTTTCTGCAGGAGAAGGACAAAGAGAAGATGCCACAAGGGCGAGGGGCTGCTCCCGTACAGCAGAGGCCTGGCCACAAAACAGGTACCCCCGTGGGAGGATCAGCAGTTCAGGGGTTCTTCAGTCAGTATGTCCCACGCCCTGGTGTCCAGTACTTCAGGGATTTGGCAGGAAATATCAAACAGGTATACTTATATTTCAAACACATTCAGGCTCATTAAAGAATGGAATAATTTGCACAGGGAGGAGACTCCCAGTAATGGTTGCAGGATTGAAAGTGTTCTCTAGATTATGTAATTTAAAGTCTAGATAGGCTCTAGATTATGTAATTTAAAGTCTAGATAGGCTCTAGATTATGTAATTTAAAGTCTAGATAGGCTCTAGATTATATAATTTAAAGTCTAGATAGGCTCTTGCAGGGTTGAAAGTGTTCTCTAGATTATATAATTTAAAGTCTAGATAGGCTCTTGAGACCTGGCAGATCATTTCTCATTATCTTTGTGCAGGATTCTCAAATTCAGTTTAAAATTAAATCCAATTTTGTTTTAAATATTTTATATTTGTACACAAATTCGAGTTAAATTTTCAAGATTTTGTCAATTTATAGTCCTACCTTTGCAAACTCTTTGTCAGCTTATAGTCCTGTCCTACCTTTGCAAACTCTTTGTCAGCTTATAATCCTGTCCTACCTTTGCAAACTCTTTGTCAGCTTATAGTCCTGTCCTACCTTTGCAAGCTCTTTTTCAGCTTATAATCCTATCTTTGCAAGCTCTTTGTCAACATACATTCCAGACCTACCTTTGCAAGCTCTTTGTCAGCTTATAGTCCTATCTTTGCAAGCTCTTTGTCAACATACATTCCAGACTGACCTTTGCAAGCTCTTTGTCAACTTATAGTCCTACCATTGCAAGCTCTTTGTCAACTTATAGTCCTACCATTGCAAGCTCTTTGTCACCTTATAGTCCTACCTTTGCAAGCTCTTTGTCAGCTTAAAGTCCTACCTTTGCAAACTGTTTGTCAATTTATAGTCCTACCTTTGCAAGCTCTTTGTCAACATACATTCCAGACCTACCTTTGCAAGCTCTTTGTCAGCTTATAGTCCTACCTTTGCAAGCTCTTTGTCAGCTTAAAGTCCTACCTTTGCAAACTCTTTGTCAGCTTATAGTCCTACCTTTGCAAGCTCTTTGTCAACATGCATTCCAGACCTACCTTTGCAAGTTCTTTGTCAGCTTATAGTCCTACCATTGCAAGCTCTTTGTCAACTTATAGTCCTACCATTGCAAGCTCTTTGTCAACTTATAGTCCTACCATTACAAGCTCTTTGTCACCTTATAGTCCTACCTTTGCAAGCTCTTTGTCAACTTAAAGTCCTACCTTTGCAAGCTCTTTGTCAACTTATAGTCCTACCTTTGCAAGCTTTTTTTTCCAGCGATGTACATAAACTCGTGATAAGGAGTTGGGTTTTCCTAGTCTGATTTTAATGTTAAGTTTTATGGGTTATCGAACTTAAAATGGCATAACTTTAGTGTAAAAAAAACTGTACCTTGCAATGCATGCCAGTCTGTGACACATCAACTCTCCTGCTCGATGCTTTTACCCAAATATTTGACTGGATCAACAGGAGAAATGAATATCAAGTATTGCTCATTAATGGGCCATCATATCTGTACTGCATTGCTCCATTTTATCAAATTAACCACTCATTAATGGACCATCATATCTGTTCTGCATTGCTCCATTTTATCAAATTAACCACTTATTAATGGACCATCATATCTGTACTGCATTGCTCCATTTTATCAAATTAACCACTTATTAATGGGCCATCATATCTGTACTGCATAGCACCCTAATATAGATTATCTACTTGCAAGGGGGTTCTTATCACAGATTTTCCATCTCTCTTATCTGTACTGCATTGCACTTTTTATCAGATTATCCACTCATTGATGGGCTGTCATAATAGATTTTCCATCTGTCAAAGGGCTGTCATATTTGTACTGCGTTGTTATATTTTATCAGATTAACCACTTATCAGTGGGCTGTCATAATAGATTTTCCATCTGTCAAAGGGCTGTCATATTTGTACTGCATTGTTATATTTTATCAGATTAACCACTTATCAGTGGGCTGTCATAATAGATTTTCCATCTGTCAAAGGGCTGTCATATTTGTACTGCATTGTTATATTTTAGATTAACCACTCATCACTGGGCTGTCATAATAGATTTTCCATCTGTCAGAGGGCTGTCATATTTGTACTGCACTGATCCCTTCTATCAGAATATACAAGACTATCTAAGTTCATTTATTTTATTGGTATAAATGGTTTTATTTTTGCAACAATTGGGGAAGTGGTCCTACTGTGTTAAAGATGAATAGTTGCCAAATCCTAATATTTGTGTGGTTTGTAACAATACACAAAACATACAATATTAATGAATTCAAGGTACAAGTCATTGCATTACATTGTCTAACTTGTGTGCATTTGTGAGAGCTTATGATACGGCCCTTTGTCTACATGTGTCCATTACTCAACAAATGCTTGTTACCACTTTGGAGACCATTCTTCTGATTCAGTCTAAATCAAACTTGGAATGTGGGTTTACGTCATGAATACTGAAATGCTGAGCCAGATCCATGCATATTAATGAGGTGATCTTGAATCTGACTTGGAATGTATGGCTGTATCATCAAGATTTGTAAAAGTTTGATAATGAATGTGATGCATGCATAATAATGAGGTGATCTTGAATCTGACTTGGAATATATGGCTGTATCATCAAGATTTGTAAAAGTTTGATAATGAATGTGATGCATGCATAATAATGAGGTGATCTTGAATCTGACTTGGAATATATGGCTGTATCATCAAGATTTGTAAAAGTTTGATAATGAATGTGATGCATGCATAATAATGAGGTGATCTTGAATCTGACTTGGAATGTATGGCTGTATCATCAAAATTTGTAAAAGTTTGATAATGAATGTGATGCATGCATAATAATGAGGTGATCTTGAATCTGACTTGGAATATATGGCTGTATCATCAAAATTTGTAAAAGTTTGATAATGAATGTGATGCATGCATAATAATGAGGTGATCTTGAATCTGACTTGGAATATATGGCTGTATCATCAAGATTTGTAAAAGTTTGATAATGAATGTGATGCATGCATAATAATGAGGTGATCTTGAATCTGACTTGGAATGTATGGCTGTATCATCAAGATTTGTAAAAGTTTGATAATGAATGTGATGCATGCATAATAATGAGGTGATCTTGAATCTGACTTGGAATATATGGCTGTATCATCAAAATTTGTAAAAGTTTGATAATGAATGTGATGCATGCATAATAATGAGGTGATCTTGAATCTGACTTGGAATATATGGCTGTATCATCAAAATTTGTAAAAGTTTGATAATGAATGTGATGCATGCATAATAATGAGGTGATCTTGAATCTGACTTGGAATGTATGGCTGTATCATCAAAATTTGTAAAAGTTTGATAATGAATGTGATGCATGCATAATAATGAGGTGATCTTGAATCTGACTTGGAATGTATGGCTGTATCATCAAAATTTATACAAGTTTGATAATGAATGTGATGCATGCATAATAATGAGGTGATCATGAATCTGACTTGGAATATATGGCTGTATCATCAAAATTTGTAAAAGTTTGATAATGAATGTGATGCATGCATAATAATGAGGTGATCTTGAATCTGACTTGGAATGTATGGCTGTATCATCAAAATTTGTAAATGTTTGATAATGAATGTGATGCATGCATAATAATGAGGTGATCTTGAATCTGACTTGGAATATATGGCTGTATCATCAAAATTTGTAAAAGTTTGATAATGAATGTGATGCATGCATAATAATGAGGTGATCTTGAATCTGACTTGGAATGTATGGCTGTATCATCAAAATTTGTAAAAGTTTGATAATGAATGTGATGCATGCATAATAATGAGGTGATCTTGAATCTGACTTGGAATATATGGCTGTATCATCAAAATTTGTAAAAGTTTGATAATGAATGTGATGCATGCATAATAATGAGGTGATCTTGAATCTGACTTGGAATGTATGGCTGTATCATCAAAATTTATACAAGTTTGATAATGAATGTGATGCATGCATAATAATGAGGTGATCATGAATCTGACTTGGAATATATGGCTGTATCATCAAAATTTGTAAAAGTTTGATAATGAATGTGATGCATGCATAATAATGAGGTGATCTTGAATCTGACTTGGAATGTATGGCTGTATCATCAAAATTTGTAAATGTTTGATAATGAATGTGATGCATGCATAATAATGAGGTGATCTTGAATCTGACTTGGAATATATGGCTGTATCATCAAGATTTGTAAAAGTTTGATAATGAATGTGATGCATGCATATTAATGAGTTCAATCTTTTTAACTTTGTTTGTTGCCACAATGAAGCCATATTTCTTGTCTGGTTTTGATCTAACTGGAACTGCTGGAATATCATATTTCATTAAGATGTTTTTTCTTTTGTGATTAGCAAAATCAGTGCACCATAATAGTGTAATCTTACATCTGATTGGCTGAGTTTGTAATTAACAAAATGGATGCATCATAATGGTGTAATCTTACACCTGATTGGCTGAGTTTGTAACTACTCTAGAAGACATATTTGGGATCAGATTTTGATCCCATAAATTGGTATGTATGCTTCTACTGTCATGATTTTAGAATGTTTCCTTAATAAGTGAGATCGATGCAAGTTAAGGAGATGATTTTGCATCTGATTGACTGGTCTTCTTACAACTCTTGAAGCCACATGTTTGATCTGTCAAGTTTATTGTCATCAAGATCTTTGATGACTTTGATTATGAGCAAGAGACATTGCCCTCATCTTAGAATTTTTATCAGGAATTAGTAATGGGTAAAATAAACATGATATAAAGTTTGGGAGATAGGTTACATAGATACATATATACTATCAACTGGGTGAGCAATATTGGACCCACTTAACCTTCTTGTTTAGCTTGTAGCATATTATTGACATTACCTCTTTAATGATATAGCGTGATGTCACAGAAAATGTAGGAATACGAGTTTGTAGCATATTACTGACATTACCTCTTAAACGATATAGCATGATGTCACAGAAAATGTAAGAATTTGATATAGCGTGATGTCACAGAAAATGTTGGAATACAAGTTTGTAGCATATTATTGACATTACCTCTTTAATGATATAGCATGATGTCACAGAAAATGTAGGAATACGAGTTTGTAGCATATTACTGACATTACCTCTTTAACGATATAGCATGATGTCACAGAAAATGTAAGAATTTGATATAGCGTGATGTCACAAAAAATGTAGGAATACGAGTTTGTAGCATATTATTGACATTACCTCTTTAATGATATAGCATGATGTCACAGAAAATGTAAGAATATGATACAGCATGATGTCACAGAAAATGTAAGAATATGATACAGCATGATGTCACAGAAAATGTAAGAATATGATATAGCATGATGTCACAGAAAATGTAGGAATACAAGTTTTTAGCATATTATTGACATTACTTCTTTAATGATATAGCATGATGTCACAGAAAATGTAAGAATATGATATAGCATGATGTCACAGAAAATGTAAGAATATGATATAGCATGATGTCACAGAAAATGTAGGAATACGAGTTTGTAACATATTATTGACATTACCGCTTTAATAATATAGCATGATGTCACAGAAAATGTAAGAATACAAGTGTGGCAGCCAAATAATGTTAAGGTCATGCCATTTATTTGGTAAAGTGCTACAAAAGGGGTATTTTGTCAAGTGTTGAAAAAAAGGTATTGTTTTGTCAAGTGCTACAAAAAGGGGCATTTGTGTCAAGTGGTAAAAAAGGTATTGTTTTGTCAAGTGCTACAAAAGTGGCATTTGTGTCAAGTGATGAACAGTCATAGTTTGTGCTTGTTATCATATGCATTTGAAGGAACTTTTGCAATTATTTTAAGTTATTTGCAAAGACTGAGGAAACTCAGAAAGAATTCATTTAAAGAATGTCTTTTTAAATGGACACTTCAGTAACCTTTGTGTCAGTAAATATATAGGTACTTATACTTTAATCTGGACAAAATGTATGGATTTTTGTTTTGCCTGTAAATGGCTATATTAGGCATCACTGTTTGATGGTGATGGCAGTAACAAGAGTAGCAGTGTCAGCATTAAGATGCTGTGTTCAAGTGCTTAAAAGTCATTCCCACGTCAGTGGTTAAGCTACTGGTCTCATGACCAAAAAATTCCAGGTTTGACTCCTACTTTTGGATCCCACATTAGCTACCATGGTGTGTCCCTGGGCATGGTACTTTACTCCAATTGCCTCAGCAATAAATAACCTACTTGTGCTGGTGTGCCATAAAACACTCAAGCAAACCAAACCAGTCAGTAACTGTAATAATAATATAATGCTGTAATATTACTACATGCCATACAACACTCAAGCAAACCAAACCAGTCAGTGACTGTAATAATAATATAATGTTGTAATATTACTACATGCCATAAAACACTCAAGCAAACCAAACCAGTCAGTGACTGTAATAATAATATAATGTTGTAATATTACTACATGCCATACAACACTCAAGCAAACCAGTCAGTGACTGTAATAATAATATAATGTTGTAATATTACTACATGCCATAAAACACTCAAGCAAACCAAACCAGTCAGTGACTGTAATAATATAATGTTGTAATATTACTACATGCCATAAAACACTCCAGCAAACCAAACCAGTCAGTGACTGTAATAATAATATAATGTTGTAATATTACTACATGCCAGAAGTTTATATTGTGATATACAAGGTTTATGGTCTCCCTTCTGATTTTCTTGATATGTTTGAAAATCATAAACATTTTACATCCGTAGCTTGATGTAATGAAAACTTTGTTATAATATTATTTTATAGATGAAGTTTGATTTTTTTTCATGCCTGCATAAGCAGCAAGCAGTCATCACAGTATGCCTTGTTTTATTAACTCTATTGGTCACAGACCTGAAGAACTTAAGTGATGGCCTGTTGTCTGTCATCTAAGATATCTGTCTATCCATTAGCACAAGTCTGTTGTTGATACTCATCCCAAACTACTTGGAGAATTGCCATAAACTTTTAAAACATACATTCTTCACAAGGTCTATTTGGTCCTAAATGAAAATGTCACTGCTCAGACATCCAACATGGCCACCATAGCCATTATTATTGAATACTGTAATGCAGTTCCTCCTGAATAGATGGTTAAATACAAGTAGATAGTCTAGTTTGTTCTAAATGAAAATGGCATTGATATGGCATCAAATATGACATCAAATATGACCACCATGGCAGCCATCTTGAAAATCTTCACTAATCCTGAATATAAAGTCATGTCAGTATCATTTTTTCTGGTGTCTAGTTCCTCTTATATAAAAGTTGTGCCAATCTTATATTCAATATGGCCACCACAGCAGCCATCTTGAATATCATTAATCCTAGATGGAAGTCCTGTCAGCATCGAGTTTTCACCAGATTTCTTATGGTGTCTAGCTGGTACTAAATGGAAATGGTGCTTCACACACATCCAGTATGGCTTCCACAGAGAACATATTGAAAATAGTATCACCAGTTCTCCTGAATGGATGGTCGTATTGGCATGGAATTTTCCACAAAAGTCTTCTAGTGGTGTCTTGTTTATCATAAATGAAAATGATGCCTATCTTATATGGCAGTCACATCAGCCAGTTTTAAAATCTTGTTGATCAAGAATATCAGAGATGGATTCAGCACTCTGCAGTTAAAAAGAAGAAATGGTCTTACTTTTAAGTTCTGTAAATTCTTTTTCATTCAGTAGAACATCAGTCTGTTTTGAGGAACTCTTGTATTTATTTATACTTTATTTCCAGGGACCTATTGGTTACAGCCCACTTTGTCACTGCATGCCTGTGATACAGAATCTGGAAAGCAGGGTAGCCAAAACTAGGGATGATATCTACGAGCACATTGAGACCTCCCAACAAGCGATGAATGAGCGGATAGACCAGTATGATCATAAAACATCACTTCGTGTTCATGCCCTGGAGCATTTCACTAGAGGGCGCTTGGAGGAAGAAGAAAGGGAATGCAGAAAACGTTTACAAGACTATCACAGTAACGTGTATGTGCCTTACAGTGAAAATGTGAAAATGGAAATGCAAGACTTGCTTGAAGCAAAGTTAGCTGGATATGGACATTGTCTAAACCATCATCATGATGACTCTGCTTTGCCAAATGATAACATATTTCAAAATATTCATGAAACGGAGAATGGGCGACTTTTCAAGTCACGATCTGATGAGACTCTGTCTCAGTCTGATAATCACAGTGGCCGATTTCGAAAAAGGGAATTTTACGAATCTCGTCAAGCTGCTATGCAGCAAATACGAGCTTGGCAGGTTCCAAGCTACAGTCGAAATAGAAACAGTAGAGCAGAGAACCAGACTAGAGCACCAGCAAGAACTGGTGTCGTGAATCAAAATTTCAGTGGTGATAGGTATAATAGAACAATCAGCCATTCTAGGAATCCAACAATTGGTGTGCAAGTGGTAAATCAACACGTTGAACCAAATATTCAGATTCGAACTAATGCAAGAGGGTTGGATCTGCAATCCCCCAGTAATGTTTCAACTCACAATAGTCTGTACACTCACGGTCCAGATGATGCATATGTTCAAATGACAAGTCCACATTCTCAAGGTGCTATTCCAAAGAGGCTTCCCCAGTCCCAGTCATGGCAGAGTTCAGGTCAATATCAGTCTGTGAGTGGGTACACTCGTACTGGGACCACCCCTGTGCTTCATAGTACCCCAAACACCAAATCCAGGGACTCAAGCCCTTTCAACAATCCACCCACTTCCAGCAGCTTGTCTAAAATCCACACAGACTATGGTACCTTACATAGACAAGCAGTCGATAACCGACAAGGTTCTTCTGAAAGGGATCACACATCAGGATATGACATTAATCAGCCTTCTAGTATTTTACAGGGTTCTGAGCAATTAACTCAACCCAACACAGCTCGAAGTAGTGACGAGTCACAAACAGCTACTTCTCCACCCACATTTACAACTTTTGGCTATGATGAAACAAGAGGTGTTACAAGTGGAACTTTAGCCCCAACAAATAGCCCTGAACAAGCCAAAGATTCAACAAATAAATCTGGGAGTCAAGGGGTTCAGCCGTCTTGGAATCAGGACAGAACCCCACCAAGGTGGCATTCTGCAGGTGTAGGATACCACGATAATACCGATGGAGATGTAACATATTTAAATTATACTCATTCTCCATACAAAAATTTGCAAAGACGAGATTCTTACGGATTTTCAACAGAAAATAAAGACGATTCTTTTTTGTCTCGAGGTGCACAAAATCCACCAATGCGACAAAGGACTAGATCTTCAGATGGAATTCTAGATGATGATTTTCCAAAGAGAGATTTGTTTGATAGGAATAAAAGTGAAGAGAAAATGGCTCCAACCCCAAACAGGCCACAGACACCCAGTGCTTCTAGGTCACAGTCAGAATCACGTGAAAATTCAGGTTTTAGAAATAGTCAGTCATTTCAGAGTAACTCACAAAGTTCATATTCACATTTCAATGGCAGTAAGGAGTCCAGGTTTCTTAGACCTGGCAGCACAAATATGGAAAATCAAAACAATTCAAATGCATTAAATCCTGAAAGTAGAGGAAGTGTTCATGTAAGTGGAAATTACAAATCCAGTACCCCTAATGTAAGGGAGCCTAACTCCAGTTATTCACAAGGAGGATTGCATAGTTCTCAAACTGTGAGTGAAAATCCCAATGCAAATGGAGGGATTAATTCACCTTCAAATATTCTAAGGAATGGAGATGTGAGATTAGGTGCCCAGGGGAAACCACTTAGTTCGGTGACAAGGGAATCTTTAAACAGTTCAGCAAGAGATGTGAGATTATCTCAAGATAGGGCCAACACAGTTGTTGCCCATGCAGAGGTGCACAATACAAATTCTTCCCCCAGTATATTTTATCCAAACCATGAGCCTGCTCCAACCGGAGCTGGTTCTAGGTCAACTTTTACTACATCAAGATCTCAGACTGGTTCATACCAAACTTACTTGACAAGCAATGGTCGAGATTACTCGAATGATAGTGGATACCAGCGAGACAGTTCACCCAATATCTGCAATAACAGCAAAGAGGATTCCAGTAGTAACCCTGACTCTGGTTATAGCAGTAAAATCTATGGTACAAGGGTGAAATCAGAAAACCCTCCTAGCAGCAGTGGAGGTACTCCCTCATCTTCCTTTAGCACTGATCGGGGAATTTCTACTCCTAGTAATGCAAATTCTCCCTACAGTCAGGTCTCAAATGGAGATTATGAAACCATTCCGGCTAAGCAATATGCAGAGTCTGTTCAGACTCATGTTCAAGACTGGTATAAACGAAAACTACAAGAGGCTTCTCAGCAGTACAAGAATGGATGGAATGGATTAGGGAACCAGTCAACACCCAAGCAGTACAAACCAGAACAGCCCCAGCAGCAGCAACCTCAGCCATCCCAACATGCAACAGCCAAATATAGTGCCACTACTCCCTATAACGGCCAGGCACCCTATGGTGGCTCCTATGGAGCTCAACCTTATCGGGGCAACTACCAGCAAATGGCAAGTTACATGCATGGCAGTGATGTATAGATTAAACACAGGGAAAAAAATCACTTGTACCTTGGAACTTGAAATGTCTCGCTAAAGTTCTTTTACATCCAGTTATTAATGGGAATATATATTGTTATTTATAATAACTTGATGGATTCCATCAAGTGGTGTTTCTGTTGTACAACTCACTTAAAGAGAAGCTGTACAATTCAGTTCTTGTGATATTTGGTTTTTCCTTTCAAAAACTCTGGCATTCATTTAAGCAACATCAAACAAAATATATATTACATTTGTATGGAAAAACTGATTTTACATACAGCTACTTGGTGCTTCTGCTTAAACTTACAAGCCATTTTTATCTTGTTATTCATGGGGGGGTATGATTGTAATTAGAACAAGACATAAAAAAGAGGACTTTATAAATTAATCATAGTGCATGTGTAAATGCTAAATCTAACATCTGTTGTCAAAATGACATCTAATCTGTTGTCAAAATGACTTCTAATCTGTTGTCAAAATGACATTAGTAGTTTCTTGTTTACCATGCACAGAAATGCAAGTCCAAAGGTGTGTGCCAATTTTTGGTGATAATGAACACACCCATTTTGGTACGAAATTGTATTTTGCAAAACCGGCAACAAATATTTATTTTTAGTATTGTCTTAAGTTATTTGAAATATTCTTCATTGTAATATTCCAAAAACAGAAATTCATTTCATTTCATATCAACTTGTGTTCAAAGCTGACCATCTACACAGGCATTCCCATGTATCAGGATGACCTGTTTGCAAGTAAATCATAGTCCATCCTTTTTTGTTCTAGAATTTGTATAGTTATTCCATCAGTCTTTATATACGATGTCCCATTTGGTATTATATTAATAAAATGTCACAAAATTTTCTCAAAAACTGCAGTATGTGTTGTCAGGGCTGTTCCATTTAAACACACATGTTACTCAGAGAAGTTAGGTTTTTTTTCTTCTTCATATGTACTCTAATTACTCAAAGAATTCATATTAAATGAAAACTAAATTATAAACTGCATCGGTGGGTGATTACTTCACACTGAAAATTACATTCCCAGGTCCCAAGTATGTTCTACTGGAACAGCGCCCAGCTCATAATCATAACAGGCCCAGCTCTTAATCATAAACAGCCCCCAGCTCATAATCATAAACAGCCCCCAGCTCATCATAAACACCCCCAGCCCCAGCTCATACTCATAACAGCCCCAGCTCATAATCATAACAGCCCCCAGCTCATAATCAAAAACAGCCCCCAGCTCATAATCATAAACAGCCCCCAGCTCATAATAATAAACACCCCAGCTCATAATCATAAACAGCCCCCAGCTCATAATCATAACAGCCACAGCTCTTAATCATAATCAGCCCCCAGCTCATCATAAACACCCCCAGCCCCAGCTCATAATCATAACAGCCCCAGCTCATAATCATAACAGCCCCCAGCTCATAATCAAAAACAGCCCCAGCTCATAATCATAAACACCCCAGCTCATAATCATAAACAGCCCCAGCTCATAATCAAAAACAGCTCCCAGCTCATAATCATAAACAACCCCCAGCTCATAATCATAAACACCCCAGCTCGTAATCATAAACAGCCCCAGCTCTTAATCATAAACAGACCCCAGCTCATAATCATAACAGCCCTCAGCTCATAATTATAAACAGCCCCCAGCTCTTAATCATAAACAGCCCCCAGCTCATAATCATAAACAGCCCCCAGCTCAATATTCATAATCATAAACGTAATATGCTCACATCAGTTGGACTCGTATTTACTGTATATCAATTGGACTGTCATATATACTATATTTCAAATGCATTGCCATATATGCTGTATAACAGTTGGACTGCCATGTGTACTGTAGAAATTATTTGTATATAGTGTGTACTCAACAGTATAGACCAAGATCTGCTGCTGCATCATAATGTGCTGACAGATCACAGTCAACACAGTTTGCTCTACTTGTGATTCCTAACAGTAGCATGGGTCACCCACCCTGCTTCAGGTTTTGTCACTGTGTAATGGAGAGTCAAGACAAGGTGGGGGTGGGTTGGGGAAAAAAATGAGGCACCCCAGATTTTGATGGACTAGGTTGCACATTGAGCTTAGGGGCCATCCATTTAGTATGCAAGCAAAAATCTGGCAAAGCTCGACCCCTCCCTGTACGCATGCATACTTTTTTTTACACACACACACACACCTGCATACGTATGCTTGATGCACCCCCACCTCACCCCCGAATTCTGTAGAATGGCCTATATTTAATCCACGCAGAAACCATAAAGGATTAATAATATTAACGTGTTTAATAAAACAGTCCACTGACATTGAATGTCTGGCTGCATCAAAGAAATAAGCAGCATAACTTTAAACAGTTTGTCTAGTGTCCACTAAAATTCAAATGCCAACTGAACCTGGTTACATATTAGACAGATTATAATCGAGGTTTCACCCCACCCCCGTTTCCTATGCGTACATACATTATCAGTATACACCCCAAATATGCAAGTGTATCCATTTGGGTTACCCCTGTCCATGCGTATGTACTAAATGGATGGCCCCTTAGACAAAAGTGAATAAAAGCAAAGCATGTCATTTAATACCTTTAATGTTAATGAAACTGAAATTATTCCAGAAAAATGTTGTAACATTGCTTTATTTGTAAAAATTAGTATGTCATCCACAGTATAATGTCATAAATTTGATGATGACATTAGTTTTTCAAAGTCAAAAGACAATATATTCACTTCTTAAAACAGTCTGCAAGGGAGAGCAGTTTCAGCTGCATTTTCTCTTTACCGATAGGTCCAAATTCACTCTGTGAACAGCCGCTATTTCTCTTCACCAACAGGTCCAAAATCTCCCTGTGAACATCTGCTATTTCTCTTCACCAATAGGTCCAAAATTCTCCCTGTGAACAGCCACATTTTCTCTTCACCAAAGGTCCAAAATTCTCCCTGTGAACAGCCGCATTTTCCCTTCACCAATAGGTCCAAAATTCTCCCTGTGAACAGCCGCTATTTCTCTTCACCAATAGGTCCAAATTCTCCCTGTGAACAGATGCATTTTCTCTTCATCAACAGGTCCAAATTCTCCCTGTGAACAGCTGCTATTTCTCTTCACCAATAGGTCCAAATTCTTCCTGTGAACAGCCGCTATTTCTCTTCACCAATAGTTCCAAATTCTCCCTGTGAACAGCCGCATTTTCTCTTCACCAATAGGGCTGAATTCTCTGTGAACAGCTGCTATTTCTCTTTACCTATAGGCCCATATTATCCCTGTGAACAGCCGCATTTTCCCTTCACCAATAGGTCCAAAATTCTCCCTGTGAACAGCTGCATTTTCTCTTCACCAATAGGTCCAAATTCTCCCTGTGAACAGCCGCTATTTCTCTTCACCAATAGGTCCAAATTCTTCCTGTGAACAGCTTCATTTTCTCTTCACCAATAGGTCTGAATTCTCTGTGAACAGCTGCTATTTCTCTTCACCAGTAGGTCCGAATTCTGTGAACAGCCACATTTTCTCTTCACCAATAGGTCCAAATTCTCTCTGTGAACAGCCACATTTTCTCTTCACCAATGGGTCCAAATTCTCTCTGTGAACAGCTGCATTTTCTCTTCACCATTGGGTCCAAATTCTTCCTGTGAACAGCCGCATTTTCTCTTCACCAATAGGTCCAAATTCTTCCTGTGAACAGCCACATTTTCTCTTCACCAATAGGTCCAAATTCTCTCTGTGAACAGCCGCATGTTCTCTTCACCAATGGGTCCAAATTCTCCCTGTGAACAGACGCATTTTCTCTTCACCAATAGGTCCAAATTCTTCCTGTGAACAGCCGCATTTTCTCTTCACCAATAGGTCCAAATTCTTCCTGTGAACAGCCACATTTTCTCTTCACCAATAGGTCCAAATTCTCTCTGTGAACAGCCACATTTTCTCTTCACCAATGGGTCCAAATTCTCTCTGTGAACAGCTGCATTTTCTCTTCACCATTGGGTCCAAATTCTTCCTGTGAACAGCCGCATTTTCTCTTCACCAATAGGTCCAAATTCTTCCTGTGAACAGCCACATTTTCTCTTCACCAATAGGTCCAAATTCTCTCTGTGAACAGCCGCATGTTCTCTTCACCAATGGGTCCAAATTCTCCCTGTGAACAGACGCATTTTCTCTTCACCAATAGGTCTGAATTCTCCCTGTGAACAGCCACATTAAGGATGTCCACTTTTGTAAAATCAGCACTTACTGCACAGCATGAAAGATGTCATAACTGTATTATGACATAATCAGTATAATATTACATTATGACACAATCAGTATGATGTCATAGTATGATGCCATTTGCTACAAAAATTGTCAACTATATTAACTTTGGGAAAGATTGGACATAAAATAGCATGGTACAACTAACATGTCATTAATTTGTCATACATCAATACTGTATACCGCCAACAGATGTCATCAGTTTGTACTGAATCAGTACTGTATACAACCAACAGATGTCATCAGTTTGTATTGAATCAATACTGTATACTGCCAACATATGTCATCAGTTTGTACTGCATTAATACTGGATACAGCCAACAGATGGCATCGGTTTGTATCAATACTGTATACAACCAACAGATGGCATCAGTTTGTACTGAATCAATACTGTATACAACCAATATATGTTATCAGTCTGTACTGCATTAATACTGGATACAGCCAACAGATGGCATCAGTTTGTCTGCATCAATACTGTATACAACCAATAGATGGCATCAGTTTGCTGCATCAATACTGTATACAACCAACAGATGGCATCAGTTTGTACTGAATCAATACTGTATACAACCAATATATGTCATCAGTCTGTACTGCATTAATGCTGGATACAGCCAACAGATGGCATCAGTTTGTCTGCATCAATACTGTATACAACCAATATATGTCATCAGTCTGTACTGCATTAATACTGGATACAGCCAACAGATGGCATCAGTTTGTCTGCATCAATACTGTATACAACCAATAGATGGCATCAGTTTGTCTGCATCAATACTGTATACAACCAACAGATGGCATCAGTTTGTACTGAATCAATACTGTATACAACCAATATATGGCATCAGTCTGTACTGCATTAATACTGGATACAGCCAACAGATGGCATCAGTTTGTCTGCATCAATACTGTATACAACCAACAGATGACATCAGTTTGTCTGCATCAATACTGTATACAACCAATATGTTATCAGTCTGTACTGCATTAATACTGGATACAGCCAACAGATGGCATCAGTTTGTCTGCATCAATCCTGTATACAACCAACAGATGGCATTAGTTTGTCTGCATCAATACTGTATACAACCAACAGATGGCATCAGTTTGTACTGCATCTTTACTGTATACAACCAATATATGTCATCAGTTGGCATCAATACTGGATACAGCCAACAGATGGCATCAGTTTGTACTACATCAATACTGTATACAACCAATATATGTCATCAGTTTGTCTGCATCAATACTGTATACAACCAACAGATGGCATCAGTTTGTCTGCATCAATACTGGATACAGCCAACAGATGGCATCAGTTTGCCTGCATTAATACTGGATACAGCCAACAGATGGCATCAGTTTGTCTGCATCAGTACTGGATACAGCCAACAGATGGCATCAGTTTGTCTGCATCAATACTGTATACAACCAACAGATGGCATCAGTTTGTACTGCATCAATACTCTATACAACCAACAGATGGCATCAGTTTGTCTGCATCAATACTGGATACAGCCAACAGATGGCATCAGTTTGTCTGCATCAATACTGTATACAACCAACAGATGGCATCAGTTTGTACTGCATCAATACTCTATACAACCACCAACTTTTCTTTCATTAGATGAGTACAAGGGTGGCTTATTTGCAGTTTGAAACGTGTTTTGTTTAAACTTCAAAACAATTATATCAAGTGTGTGAAGCATACATTTGCAAGACGATTTTAAAATGGAAAGTATTTTTAAAACATTGTAATGCATTATATTTGTCTCTTAGGGAAAAAAGACTGAAATCCAGATTTCACAATTTTACATTTTGTAAAACAACTACTTTTGAACAAGGATTTTGTTGTCATCTTGCAACATTCATACAAACTTCCTGAATTACCTAGCTGAACAGTTCTAGTAAACCATGTCGGAATTCACTTTTTGAGAAAAGCGCAAACACTAAATTCATACAATTTCAGATCTATCCATCGAAATCCCATTACATGGTTCACCAGCTGTGATATGGGTCTTGAATATCAAAAATTTAGAAGAAAGTATTGCATAGTATTTAAACTAGGACAATTATTTTTTTTTTAAATTATACATTTTTTTCAAGAAATTTAAGTTAAAAAAATTCAGATGTCTTAAAAGTAATTATTACTTAAACTCTCAACTAAGATGGATTGTTCTTTTGAGGACAAACATAAATATGTAAACTTTTATATGCTGGGCCCCGGTGGCCAGTGGTCTGAGGCGATTGCCTTTACAGATCACTCAAATCTTACTTCTGTGTGGGTTCAGGTCTTGGCTTGGCCATTGTGGGCATGTGAGGCGGCTTGCCAGTAGCTTTCCATGGATCAATGGTTCTTCTCTAGGTTTGCCAGGACTCTTCCTCCAGGACTGCCAGGACTCTTCCTATCATTTGCTGAATAATAGTGTTAAAATCACAAACCCACTTTATTGTCAAACTTGAGGTACATTGAGAAGTTTAAAAATAAAAGATACATCTATAGAACATTTTAGCCATTCTAGCTAGTCAGTCATGTATATTTTTGTGAATATGATGGGGGGGGTAATTTGTTAATGTACATTTTTGTGAATATGAAAGGGGTTAGTAATGTACATTTAATGTGATGCGGGTTAGGAATGAATATATTCTGTGTTGGAGATAAGTCAATAATGTACATTTTTATGAATACGATGGGAAAAACCCATTAAAGACTCTTCTTAAAGTGTTCAAATGGCAACTATGGAATCCACTTGAGAACTTATTTTTGTACAGTGTATTTTTATATTATTTTTACTTTTGTAACAGTGTGTATAATACTGGTGGTATTCTTGTTGAGGCAGTATAAAATATTTATACCATGTTTATACAGTTAAGTCCTGCCAGTTTACATACTTCATCCCATTTTATCTTTGTTCATTTCATGCATTAAATAAAAACTTGCATTCTTCTGACTTCCTCCTTTTTTTCTACGTTTGCATCCTGTATTCATCAAAGAAAATAGACTGTTCCAAGCTGATTTCCTTCTGGCCCCCCCACCCCACCCCAATGCAAAATGGACTTTTCCAAGCTGGTTTCCTTCAGCCTATTATCAGAATTAATAAGGTTACTTGCACAATAAAGAGCTGTAGTTCTGGACCCCCCAACCCCATACAGAAAACACTAAGACCTAAATCAATATTCTTGCATCTGGTTGGCCAGTAATCTGATGCTGGTCAATCAGATGTCAACAGTTTAGTTTAATTAGTCAAGACTTTTTTTTGTTGGAACTGTATCTCTAGATCTCACTTAATATCAGTCAAATACAAATAATTGGTGCCATAGCAACTGTACTTAAAGTTCTGTTGATTAAGGGTATACTTTGAAGCTTGACAGTGTGGCTTGGCTTATACCACCACTCAGATATTTTACTGACCCTGTGACCTGCAATACAACTTGGCCTATATCACCACTCAGATATTTTAATGACCTGCAATACAGCTTGGCCTATATCACCACTCTGATATTTTAGTGACTTTGTGACCTGCAATATGATCTGGCCTATACCACAACTTGGATATTTTGGTGACCCTGTGACCTGCAATACAACTTGGCCTATATCACCACTCAGATATTTTAATGACCTGCAATACAGCTTGGCCTATATCACCACTCTGATATTTTAGTGACTTTGTGACCTGCAATATGGTCTGGCCTATACCACAACTTGGATATTTTGGTGACCCTAATCAGTTTTATTCAAGAATCCCTTTCTTTAAATCCAAACACACAATGTATTAAAAGTGAATATAATTGTGAGACATTTTTGCTGGGAAGGGAGGGTTAAATCCACTCTGTGTTTATGGCATTATGTCAATTCTGTTTCCAAATATAGCTGGAATTACTAATAGTAACAAACTCTGCTTGTGCTATAATTTTTAACAGATATTATAGATTAGTGGCCTTTAATGTCAAGGAAGACAACTCATTGAGGTAAATGATTTGATAAGATTATACACTTGTCTCCCTTGAATATTGTTTCCACTGATTGCAATACTCTATACAATTTTTTTTATAGGAAATCACAATAATTTCTTATTCAGATGTTAATATAAATTATATATATGCCATTCTTGTATTGTCTGAATTAGGATTTTTCAGTCATCCAAAACATCTGAACTGTCCATGCTCTGATATGATCACAAAGCCAGTAGATATACCTGGCTATTAAAATTTGTATGGTGATCGAGTCCGACATGATTTTCAACCCAATCCACTTACATCTACTTCAGTAGGCCCAGTATGTAGCCATTGTTTCAAGTTTTCTATTTGAGACCAAAAGGAAACCTTGCATTACTGTTAAATTAGCTGTATCCCTTTAATGTGTATCACCAAGCTGTATCCCGTTAATGTGTATCACCAAGCTGTATCCCTTTAATGTGTATCACCAAGCTGTATCCCTTTATTGTGTATCACCAAGCTGTATCCCTTTATTGTGTATCACCAAGCTGTATCCCTTTAATGTGTATGTATCACCAAGCTGTATCCCTGTAATGTGTATCACCAAGCTGTATCCCTGTAATGTGTATCACCAAGCTGTATCCCTTTAATGTGTATCACCAAGCTGTATCCCTGTAATGTGTATCACCAAGCTGTATCCCTTTAATGTGTATCACCAAGCTAAGCATTCTTTTTGACAATTAAACTTTCTGCACCACTGAAATCTTAATTCATTTGAGTAAATGATAAAAACTCACTTGAATAAAGAGTTGCTCTCAGTTTCAACAACAGAAAAATTTTAAATATCGGCTGATCCTGAAGTTTAGAAATTGCTATGTAAAGCGATAAAAGACCAAAAAATGAACCCCTTTCAGTCTTTTTAATATTTACCACAGAATTAAAGTAACTGAAAATATAAACAAATCATTGTATAATTTACCAGGGAGACTCAAAGTTCATGACAGGTATTTAACAATCTTTCATATTCCATTTCAAATTTGTTTTAATCATTAAAGTTCACTTTCATTAACACCTGACCCCAAAAAAGCTGCAATATGTTTCCTTTATTATTAATGTTGTGGCCAGTAATAATTACTTTCAACAAAATGACAGCCACTTGAAACAGAAGTTAACTCACCAAAAATGGAAACTTTTGCCCTTTTAAAAAACGATACAATTGTCGAGTTTTTTAGTTTTAAAGGCTCTGAGAAAATGCAACTTGAGATTATCAGAAATTGACTTAATCACCAACCATTATCTGGCCTGTGTCTGAAATGCCCATGCAAAGCCCTGAGTGATAACTTTATTTGAGGTAAAAAAAATTGATCAGTGTTCTTTACCAGTATCAGTTATAGCACTGGGGTTTGTTACAAAGAAAATTAGGAGCATCCTCCATGAATCAAGGGATGGAGGGTCTAACCTGTAACAATATTCTTTGTAACGAACCCCTGTGGTTATATGAGACTTAGCAATATGGTATCCATTTATGATGCAAGCATTTGATAAACAGCTGGATTCCATTCAAAAACATATAATTTCACAATTAAGGAACCAAACATTTCAGACCAGTTCCTGAGGCTTCTGCCCCTGTATTTAGTAATTATTTGATTGAAGTGCTGACAGGTATGTTGATGTTGGGAAGGTAAGTGCTGACAGGTATGTTGATGAGGGAAGGTAAGTGCTGACAGGTATGTTGATGATGGGAAGGTAAGTGCTGACAGGTATGTTGATGATGGGAAGGCAAGGGCTGACAGGTATGTTGATGATGAGGGTAAGTGCTGTTCAAAACGTTTAATAATATTCCACGGTCTTTACAAGAAGTGTTTACTGCGATCAATTTTTGAAAGCATTTCATCAATGCATAATTTCCATTTGCAGCAAGTAACATAATGAAGTTGTATACAATATATTTCCTCCAAGTGACATTACAATCAACTTTCGAAATGTCACGTATGTATACTGATTCAGCCATGTTGTCCATACTTGGCGAAATAATTTTCATGCAGCTCCAACTTGTCAGTTATATATTTTTTTTCTTTCCAAGGTGTTGGAGCAAATCTACTTTGTATACAAATAACTGCTTCTTAAACGGAGTTATGATTGCTTCTCTTAATATGAATTAGGCTTTAATGAAAGAAGACGTTTAAGTCAAAAATCAGTTTGTAAAGCAACATGGTTCAAGATATATTTAGTCAAATTAATAGTATTTCTGTGAGGGCAGGACCATGAGCAAACTATTAAGTTGGCTGCAGTCATAATATTAGGTTTATACTTTTAATAGCTGACACAATGTATACACCATTAGTCTAGTTTCCATCATGTTTGGTTTAAAGTCCATGACGTTCCCTCAAAAGTAACCATATAAGATACCAATATCCAAAATTAGACTTATAGTTCAATACAATATTTTGAAGAAATTAAAAAAAAAATAGAATATCATCCACATAATCTTTATTTTGAATATTACACTGTCCTGAGTATTTAACGCTATATTGTGGCAGAAACAGTATTAACTTTGCAATGAATCAATAACAATAAATATTGCTGTTGTATTTTATTCTTCACACATCAAATATGCATTTCAAAACTCCTTGTTACAGCACAACTGATTCTGATCTTTCTCAACCTAAAAATCTGCCAGTTCTTTGGCCAAGTCGACGTTGCTAAATCATCCAGATTTGATAAATGATCAAAAATTGTTGTCTACATGACATTGAGGCCTATGTCTGACTATGATGCCTTAAGAGTTATAATCCTAATCATCCACACTCAAGTACTCAATGAAATCCACAGCCTCCATTTTGGAGTGCGTATAAACCTGACCCAGTTTCTTTAAATAACAGATTAGGACTACATCTTAAATATCAACCACAAGATGTGATGTAATGGTCACAAACCTTGATGCCTGTAGTTTATAATAAGTGGTTTTCCCCAAAGGTGCCATTACTAAAACCATCTCAATATGGCTGCTGTTTACTGCAGGCACCTAAACATGCTTCCATATGGATAGTGCAGAAGCATCCAAATGTTTGTATACAAACTAGATGGAAGCATCAAATAGCACTCACATGAGAATTGGGTAGAGACATCCAAAAACGCTTACATGAGGCAAAGGGTTAATGAAGTAGCCTGGACTATATAATGGTTTAGCTGTTCCTTAAATCTGTTGCTAGTTCGCTTCAGTGTATTTGTTCACTGTTTTTTTTCTGTTCCATGTTGATTATCCTCAGACTCTAATAAGTTTTGAAATCATGCATTAACTCTAGTAATTAATGGAGAGTTTTGAAATCATGCATTAACTCTAGTAATTAATGGAGAGTTTTGAAATCATGCATTAACTCTAGCATTTAATGGAGAGTTTTGAAATCATGCATTAACTCTAGTAATTAATGGAGAGTTAGAAGGAGAGATCGCAATACGGAAATAAACTATATTAAAGATACAGCCATGAGTGATGGACAGAATTCAAATAATATATTTCTTTTTAGAATATTGTAAATATTTAATATTTAATAAACATTGTTTAAAAATAAAAACTCCTTTGGCACAGACTGCAATAGGATGTGATAATAATTTGTCTGCTTTGGTATTAAATATTTGAATTCTGAATATCTGGAATCCATATAAAAATTATATAATTATACTTTATGGTAAGTATGACTGAACATACCCGTGACTCTTAGGTAGAGTTATCAGGCATCTGATAAGACACTTGCTGCGATGGATACTATGCAAAGCATGATTGCCCATACTCTGGATAAATTCTGACTACCAACAGATACCATACAAAGCATGATTGCCTATACTATGGATAAATCCTGCCTACCAATAGATACCATACAAAGCATGATTGCCCATAGTATGGATAAATCCCGACTACCAACAGATACCACACAAAGCATGATTGCCCATAGTATGGATAAATCCTGACTACCAATAGATACCATACAAAGCATGATTGCCCATACTATGGATAAATCCCGACTACCAACAGATACCATACAAAGCATGATTGCCTATACTATGGATAAATCCTGACTACTAAGAGATACCATACAAAGTATGATTGCCCATACTATGGATAAATCCTGACTACCAATAGATACCATACAAAGCATGATTGCCCATACTATGGATAAATCCTGACTACCAATAGATACCATACAAAGCATGATTGCCCATACTATGGATAAATCCCGACTACCAACAGATACCATACAAAGCATGATTGCCTATACTATGGATAAATCCTGACTACTAAGAGATACCATACAAAGTATGATTGCCCATACTATGGATAAATCCTGACTACCAATAGATACCATACAAAGCATGATTGCCCATACTATGGATAAATCCTGACTACCAATAGATACCATACAAAGCATGATTGCCCATACTATGGATAAATCCCGACTACCAATAGATACCATACAAAGCATGATTGCCCATAGTATGGATAAATCCTGACTACCAACAGATACCATACAAAGCATGATTGCCTATACTATGGATAAATCCTGACTACCAACAGATACCATACAAAGCATGATTGCCCATAGTATGGATAAATCCCGACTACCAATAGATACCATACAAAGCATGATTGCCCATAGTATGGATAAATCCCGACTACCAATAGATACCATACAAAGCATGATTGCTCATAGTATGGATAAATCCCGACTACCAATAGATACCATACAAAGCATGATTGCCCATACTCTGGATAAATCCCAACTACCAATAGATACCATACAAAGCATGATTGCCCATACTATGGATAAATCCCGACTACCAATAGATACCATACAAAGCATGATTGCCCATACTATGGATAAATTCCGACTACCAATAGATACCATACAAAGCATGATTGCCCATACTATGGATAAATCCCGACTACCATTAGATACCATACAAAGCATGATTGCCTATACTATGGATAAATCCCGACTACCAATAGATACCATACAAAGCATGATTGCCCATAGTATGGATAAATCCCGACTACCAATAGATACCATACAAAGCATGATTGCCCATACTATGGATAAATCCCGACTACCAATAGATACCATACAAAGCATGATTGTCCATAGCATGGATAAATCCCGACTACCAATAGATACCATACAAAGCATGATTGCTCATAGTATGGATAAATTCCGACTACCAATAGATACCATACAAAGCATGATTGCCCATACTCTGGATAAATCCCGACTACCAATAGATACCATACAAAGCATGATTGCCCATACTATGGATAAATCCCGACTACCAATAGATACCATACAAAACATGATTGCCCATACTATGGATAAATCCCGACTACCAATAGATACCATACAAAGCATGATTGCCCATACTATGGATAAATCCCGACTACCATTAGATACCATACAAAGCATGATTGCCTATACTATGGATAAATCCCGACTACCAATAGATACCATACAAAGCATGATTGCCCATAGTATGGATAAATCCCGACTACCAATAGATACCATACAAAGCATGATTGCCCATACTCTGGATAAATCCCGACTACCAATAGATACCATACAAAGCATGATTGCCCATACTATGGATAAATCCCGACTACCAATAGATACCATACAAAGCATGATTGTCCATAGTATGGATAAATCCCAACTACCAATAGATACCATACAAAGCATGATTGCCTATATTATGGATAAATCCTGACTACCAATAGATACCATACAAAGCATGATTGCCTATACTATGGATAAATCCTGACTACCAATAGATACCATACAAAGCATGACTGCCCATACTATGGATAAATCCTGACTACCAACAGATACCATAGAAAGCATGATTGACCATACTATGGATAAATCCTGACTACCATTAGATACCATACAAAGCATGATTGACCATACTATGGATAAATCCTGACTACCAATAGATACCATACAAAGCATGATTGCCCATAGTATGGATAAATCCTGACTACCAATAGATACCATACAAAGCATGATTGCCCATACTCTGGATAAATCCTGACTACCAATAGATACCATACAAAGCATGATTGCCCATAGTATGGATAAATCCCGACTACCAATAGATACCATACAAAGCATGATTGCCCATACCATGGATAAAACCTGACTACCAATAGATACCATACAAAGCATGATTGCCCATACTCTGGATAAATCCTGACTACCAATAGATACCATACAAAGTATGATTGCCCATACTGTGGTTAACACTTATAAGAATAAGATTTTACATATGATTTTATTTGTTCACAAATTGATCTCACAACAATTAAGTCACCAAATAAAACTTGTGTGCACTGGAATATCTACTTGTTTTAACCTGTAACCAGTGTCAGTGAGCAGAATGAATGGCATTTGGATCACAGTGACTTCTCTGAATGTAATTGTAAAAGCAGAATGAATGACATTTGGATCAGTGACTTATCTGAAAGTCAATGTATGAGTAGAATGAAAGTATCAGTAGAATGAAAGACATGGATCACAGTGACTTGTCTGACAGTAATAGTATGAGTAGAATGAATGACTTGGATCACAGTGACTTGTCTGACAGCAATAGTATGAGTAGAATGAATGATGTATGGATCACTGACTTCTCTGAATGTAATTGTAGATGCAGAATGAATGACGTTTGGATCAGTGACTTATCTGAAAGTCACTGTATGAGTAGAATGAAAGTATCAGTAGAATGAAAGACATGAATCACAGTGACTTGTCTGACAGTAATAGTATGAGTAGAATGAATGATGTATGGATCACAGTGACTTCTCTGAATGTAATTGTAAAAGCAGAATGAATAATGTTTGGATCAGTGACTTATCTGAAAGTCACTATGAGTAGAATGAAGGTAGCATCACAGTGACTTGTCTGACAGCAATAGCATGAGTAAAATGAATGACATATGGATCACAGTGACTTGTCTGACAGCAATAGTATGAGTAGAATGAATGACATATGGATCACAGTACCTTGTATGAAAGTAACATGCTAAATCATTGAGGATTGCTTCATAGAATTATTAACACCATTTCTGCCACTGGCATATATCATCCAGTTTCCTTTTCTGAAGACCTGCAGCAGATTTCAACATGTGAACAAAAATAACATGAGATAATAGTAGAAAATTATGATTAATAAATTCTTTTCTCAACACAGTTTATTGGTATTGATAATATTGTTTTATTTGTAACTTATGAAGGCGGATTTTGGCATTTTCAAGAAAAGATTTAGAGTTGATTCTGCACAGAAATATACATAAAAACAGCTACCTGCGTATAAAAGTCAAGTTCAAAAGATCTCATGTATACATTAATCAATACATATTCACATGTATATTGACCACATGTTTATCATCGTTAAACAGGTCTGTATTTGTATCACACAAGCTTATGGTAAAAGTCCAAAACACTATAACACATGCACACAGAATAAGGTACTTGTTCCTGATACTGGACTAAAGTCAATACAAATGTGTATGATCTTTCAAAATCAAAATACAATCCATCAACTGCATCACATTTCTGGTCCTTACAGCCTTTCAATAAGAATGGCTGAAGCCCCACCTCCGCCGTTACAGATCCCTGCCAAGCCCTTCTGTCCAGGTTTCAGACTATGTACCATGTGACCAGTGATCCTAGCTCCAGACATTCTAAAAAAATCAAAATGTACTGAAGCTAAATTTATTCTCAATACAAAGGTTATTTTGTATGCACTGACCATAAAAGAAATATTACATTTTCTGATTAATTAAATATACATTGGGATATTAATATTTGGTTATTTGTGAGACTACTATTATTCAAAAGTAATGGTATCAATATTTGGTTATACATGAGGCTAATAATGCTTTTCTTTAAAGTGAGCATATTAATAGTTATAGATGAGTACATTAATATTTATAGATGAGTATACTAATAGTTATAGATGAGTACATTAATACTTACAGATGAGTATACTAATAGTTATAGATGAGTACATTAATACTTACAGATGAGTATACTAATAGTTATAGATGAGTACATTAATACTTACAGATGAATATACTAATAGTTATAGATGAGTACATTAATACTTACAGATGAGTATACTAATAGTTATAGATAAGTACATTAATACTTACAGATGAGTATACTAATAGTTATAGATGAGTATACTAATAGTTATCGATGAGTACATTAATACTTACTACGATAAAAGGATATTACTGTATTTGCCAGCCTATAAGATGCTACTTTTTGACTAGAAAATGTTAGCTTTGTCTTATATTCTGAATTGACTTATATATGGATTATGTCATCTGAATCGCTTTATAGTCTTTTTTGTATGGAAAATAATTCTCCAAGAGTACGAAAAATAATGTATAAAACATATTTCATTTTCAGGAAGAAATATAGGATCCCACATTTAGTATTTTAAACAATTACATGATCGTCGGCATTAAAAATTAACAGATGCAATTGTGCTAAAGCAGCATGCACCAGTAATGTACGCTGTTTGTAATATAAGTATGTTTAAATTTAATTACATATATGTGCATTAGAATTTACAAGTTAGAAGATGAATAACCATGACAAAGACATATTCCATCACAAGTTTCTTCTTGCACCTAATGATGAAATAAAACATATGCCCCATTGAGAGACTGACAGACAGATAGACAGACAGAGGTGTCTTCACAATTGTAAATCTGTATTGTTCACTTACCTGATGACTAATTTTACTTGTGTACAAGTGCAGTACCATATTACATAATCAATTAATACCACAATGTAAGCAATTCCTTCTAGTTTTTGTTGCCACTTTCATTATTACAAGAATCACATGGCTTTGTAGTGGTGTTTACATGCTAATTAAATATGCTATGGCTGTATTCAGTCAGTCCAAGCTGACACCTGTTTGAGGTCAAGATTCGGCATACCAGATCAGACTAGTGAGGCTACCAATAGGAAAATGAGGCTATCTATAGGTATTATGAATACCATACCATATAATGAAAGGAAATTACTAATGTACATTTCTCAGCCAGTGATATTTTTGAACTTGCCGACAGAACCGACAGCAATTTAAAGTACATCTAGCATGAGCAAAGATCAAAACAACTGTTGCCCAAGTACAGGAAGAGTACATGCACTTTAAACATAATCTTATTTGTTGGGAATGGAGAGGTTGTTATACTTGCAAAGAAAATTAGACAGCATGCAAAATGGTAATTCTTGGGATTTAGCCTAATGGAGACTATATGGATTTAACTATCATAAATATTTAAACCCTGAAGGAGTATGGTATGTATTTTCAGAGTTTACATTTACTGTTTCATTTATTGTTTTCTCTCTTTGACAAAAGCTTCATCAACACGGGGGCAATAAGGTAAAAAATAAAATTTTTTAAAAAAAAACACGAAGAGCTGAACTCTCTCTCATATATCGGACCATATTTTATTTGATCACGAGGTGCAAGAAGAAAAATGTGAGGAATACATATGCATCCTTCTCTCTTTACCTCTCTTCCCCAACCCCCAACCCCCCGAAAACCGAAAACGCATTTTAATATTAATGATGCAATTTCCCTGTTGCTGGTAATCTGAAATGGCATGCAGTGATACTTTTAATATTTATGAAACTGGAAATTATTATAATTTAATTCCACACAACATTGCGAGTTTTATCCTATCTGTAATTCGATAAATATTTGAATCAGCATCATTATATGTAGCTAAAAGTAGATAATACATTTAAAATGCTTCATGTGAAACAAATTAGGTACTTTTAGTTATATTTAATGATCCTGACTGGAAAGGTTACCGAGTTACAGATAAGATCAAATTTGCGATTCTGTGTGAAGTGAAAAACACAATCCATGGTATTGATTTGGCCTCATCTCATCTTCAGCATCGACATATATGGATGAAGAATGGAAAATTTGTTGATTTGACTTATACTTCGCATCGACTTATATGCCGGCAAATACAGTGCTGCTTATTTGTAAGTGAGGATGCTGTTACTTATTTAAAATTGAGGATATTTAAACCTGTTTGTAAGTGAGGATGTTGATACTTATTTCAAAGTGAGGATATTGATACTAACTTGAGAGAATGTATTTCTTAACAGGTATTAATTCTTAAAAACATCTGACCCATGGACTTACAGATAAGTCGAAGTGAACTCATTTACTCCATTTCAGCGCAAATGAATTATTTGCAACAATTTTCAAGAATCAATATTTTACCATTGTTATCTTCATTAACACATTAAAATGTATTCACATTACATGTATGTGCCTGTAATATAGGTAACAGGCTTTCAATGTATTTAAATAAAATTAATACATTGTTTTCAGACTAAATAAGCAACATCATGTCTTTTCTTGAATAATATTTAAGATTAAAAATGATTTTCGCAAACTTCAACTTACTAAGAGAATGATGGTTAAAACAAAAAAAACCAAGACGTTGCCACTAACATGGCCACAGTTCCTGCCTCCTCCCACCAAAAGGCTGGAGGCCTGGGAGTTGGGCATCTCATCACACCAAAAGGCTGGAGGCCTGGGAGTTGGGTGTCTCATCACAGGCATTACAGGCAATAAAATAGGGTCAAAATCTTTCATGAAATTGATATCATCTAAGATCTTGTAAAATATCAAGCTTCATGGTTAATATGAATCAAAACAGAAAATAATGTATAAATGTTTAGTTTTCCAGTCAAGTCAATCAAGGGCCAGAACTTTATATACAAAAATGGTCCAAATTTGTATAACAATCAATCACTATTATCTGAGATTTAGCCGAGATAAGTTTTTCCCCCAATTTTATATCAAACAGAAGATGCTGATGCTGGAGTGTTCAAAATACATTGGGATGCATGCTTATTATACGCTGGTCAAGGGCCATAACTTCAAAAAATAGTCAATCTCAAATCATTCAAATAAAACCTTGCAGAGTGAATTTTGCTAGCAAATGTGGTAGAATCAGCAAAAAATTATGAATACTACAGTGCTCAGAAGTCAGAAGTGAGTGAGATGCCAAAGTTTTTGAAGGGCCATCACTCTGTGCAGTATCATAAAAATCTGATCCTTTTAGAAGTCATAAGAGACCTAACTGAAATCAAGCTACATAGCTATTTTGTTTCAAATCATGCAGAAAATGTGAATCTTAGTTTGTTCATATCACAGTGAAATGCCTACTCCGAGGCCACAACTCTGCCAAGTCAAACAGGGGCCATAACTCTGTATAAAAAAAGTTAGGTCAAAATCAGTTTGACCAAACAAAGAAATGTGAACACAAATATCATTCACCAACAATGAGCAGACCTCTTGCTGATACATTTTCATATCAAATCAAGCTGCAAAACCAATGGTAAGAATGAGAATGAGAATGTTCAAATGGTTTTGTGTTAGCTGTATCTATGTTAAGCCCATCATCCAAGCTGTTTTTAATGATAAAGCTTTACAGTAAATCTGGTTCAAATACAAAAATAAATGTGGATGTTTAAGTGTTTACAAGACAAATGGTTGGAAGGAGGCATGGATGGATGGAGATCACATCTATGTCTTAGCAGTTTGGGGCAAATATTATTTCTATGCATTGTTGTAATGATTATTAAAGCAAAATACTAAAAATTAAATAAACATCTGAGAATTTAGGTAAGGAGATAATTTGGGACAAGATGAAAAATATGGAAGTGTATAAAGATTGTGCCAATAATTGGCAACCCATTAGAAATTATATAAAATAAACAGAAATGTGTCCATTCAACAGGGATTACCCTTAGGCGGATGGCAAAGTTCTAAGTAAAACAGGGGTGATAACTACATAGAATGTTGCCAGAAAACTGAAATATGAAACTTAACCTAGTTTTAATATAAAGTTTCATATCAGATTTACTTTCAATCCAGCAAAAGCTTTTGAGGAGAAATGCAATGGCATGTGCCAAGTCAAACAGGGGTCATAACTCTGTTAAAATATCATACAAAATGGTTACAATTGAATATAGCTTAGGTCATCCCAATGTAAACCTCACACACAATTTGGTTGCAGACCATTATGTGCTTTAAATGTAATCAAGCTGAAATGAAACCTGCCAAGGACATTAAAATCATGGCACAAAATATGATGTGGCACGACAAAAAGATGTCAATAACAGCATATGCTCCATCTCTATATAGCTATGGTTAGGACATAAAAAGGGAAAATAAACAATGGTTATATATATATTTTATATTTTCTTAACAGCAAAGTGTGTGTAACATTAGTAATGTAAGTCTTTTTACAGATTAGGGTTTAGAAAAATTCTTATATATTACCCAATAGGATGTCCAATGCTGACAGCTCCACCGTGTATGTTAACCTTGTCCATTTCAAGGCCTAATTCCTTGACATTGGCTATTACCACAACACTGAATGCCTCATTAATTTCCCACATGTCAATGTCCTCTTTCTTTACACCTGTGTAATTTAATACCTGCAAAAGTCAACAGAAAGATTAAAAAAGTAAGAATTTATTATAGCTGATTTGTTGAATGTAACTTTAACTACACATTGTAAGAATTGTTTTACTGATAACACCCATGTCAATACAAGTATTTTACTGATAACACCCATGTAAATACAAGTATTTTATGGGGCCCCATGTGGTCTAAAGCACTCTCCGTTATGGATCACTGCTATAACCTCTGTCTGCGTGGGTTCGAGTCTTGAATTCAGCCTATGTGGGTATGTGAGAAAGCTTGCCAGTAGCTTTTCATAGGTCGGCGGTTCTTTCTGGGGTTTTCCCGGGTTCTTCCTCCACCATTAATACTGGCTGCCATATCATGTGCTGAGGAATGGCATTAAACCCTACAACAACAAGTGTTTTACTGGTAACACACGTCAATACAAGTGTTTTACTGATAACACCCATGTCAATACAAGTGTTTTACTTTTAACACCCATGTCAATACAAGTATTTTACTGATAACACCCATGTCAATACAATGGCCCATTTCAAGAGGGATTGCAATAACAAGATTTTCAAGACAGCCACCATAATGAACATACAATTGGGACCAACTACATACCATAAAAATGTTTATGTAAAAACTCTATGTTGATATAACCATATCTGATATCCCAGAGGCACTAGGTTGATATAACCATATCAGATGTCCCAGAGGCACTAGGTTGATATAACCATATCAGATGTCCCAGAGGCACTACGTTGATATAACCATATCAGATGTCCCAGAGGCACTATGCTGATATAACTATATCTGATGTCCAAGAGGTACTAGGTTGATATAACCATATCTGATGTCCCAGAGGCACTATGTTGATGTAACCATATCTGTTGATGTAACCATATCTGATGTCCCAGAGGTACTATGTTGATATAACCATATCAGATGTCCCAGAGGCACTACATTGATATAACCATATCAGATGTCCCAGAGGTACTAGGTTGATATAACAATATCAGATGTCCCAGAGGCACTATGTTGATATAACCATATCTGATGTCCCAGAGGCACTACGTTGATATAACCATATCTGATGTCCCAGAGGCACTATGTTGATATAACCATATCTGATGTCCCAGAGGCACTACGTTGATATAACCATATCAGATGTCCAAGACGCACTATATTCATTTAGGACCAACTACATACCATAAAAAGTGTTTCAGTGAAAACTCAATGTTGACATAACCATCCATACGGGTCAAGTGGCAATAACAAGAATTTTTAAGTGACCGTATTGGATGACCAAGAGGCACCATTTTCATTTAGGACTAACCAGACCTCAAGATAAATAAATAAACTGCGTAAACTAAGTCATGAATATTCAATGATGTTACAGTACAGGAAATTCATAATTATCAATGGAGTATCAATTTTCATGAATGACCTCGGTGCTACAAACCACAGTAAAAGATCCAACAAATTGATTCATCTATATAAAAATTCACCAATCCACAAATTTAATTAAGAAAAACCTATGAGGGGTGTGGATGCAAAAACAAAAACTTAACTCTGTATATTTAGATTTACATTATACATATTATTATAATACTGGTATAATTATAATACTGGTATATTATAATACTGGTCTTTAAAGGAACAAAAAGTACGTTCAGAATTTGTCTTACCTTTGGAATAGCAAAAGCCGGAGCCGTTGGAAAGTCTATGGGAGCAATAGCTGCATCTGCAAATCCTGAAAGATACAAAATACCATTATACTAGTACCATTATACTAATACCATTATACTAGTACCATTATACCAGTACCATTATACTAATACCATTATACTAGTACCATTATACTAATACCATTATACTAGTACCATTATACTAATACCATTATATTTATACCATTATACTAACACCATTATACTTATACCATTATACTAACACCATTATACTAGTACCATTATACTAATACCATTATACTAATACCATTATACTAATACCGTTATACTAGTACCATTATACTAATACCATTATACTAACACCATCATACTAATACCACTATATTAATACCATTATACTAATACCATTATACTAACACCATCATACTAATACCATTATACTAATACCATTATACTTATACCATTATACTTATACCATTATACTAGTACCATTATACTTATACCATCATACTAATACCATTATACTAGTACCATTATACTAATACCATTATACTAATACCATTATACTTATACCATTATACTTATACCATCATACTAATACCATTATACTAACACCATTATACTAGTACCATTATACTAATACCATTATACTAATACCATTATACTTATACCATTATACTTATACCATCATACTAATACCATTATACTAATACCATTATACTAGTACCATTATACTAATACCATTATACTAACACCATCATACTAATACCATTATACTAATACCATTATACTTACACCATTATACTAACACCATTATACTAACACCATTATACTAATACCATTATACTAGTACCATTATACTAGTACCATTATACTAATACCATTATACTAATACCATTATACTAGTACCATTATACTTACACCATTATACTAACACCATTACACTAATACCATTATACTAATACCATTATACTAATAACCATTATATTAATACCGTCATTAAAAGTTAAACTTACCAGACACAAAAGTGCTCTTGTACTGATCACTACATTCTGTACAAGAGATGATTTTCATTTAAGTATATGTACGTACAAGTCCTAGGAAAACTGTATAGTGCACTTGTACTAATCACTACATTCTGTACAAGAGATGATTTTCATTTAAGTATATGTACATACAAGTCTGTACAAGAGATGATTTTCATTTGAGTATATGTATGTACAAGTCTGTACAAGAGATGATTTTCATTTGAGTATATGTACGTACAAGTCTGTACAAGAGATGATTTTCATTTAAGTATATGTACATTAAAGTCCTAGGAAAACTGTATGGGATGAATGTCATGAAAATGCAAAATGTTCAAACTTTCGTCAGGTTTTTTGGCTCCGGTCTGTGACACCTGTACAGTCTAATAGTTTAGTACTTCTGTACTGAAATCTTGCAAACCATCTGACTGTGACACTTAAGCTTTTATCTGCATGATCTAGCTTTGCAGTGACAAGAATTTAATCTGGTGGGTCGGGTTGCTGCAGTCCAGATGACCAGCAGACCAGTTTGATGCAGCACAACCTCTTCATGGATGTGAATTATTTGCTTACCCTGTCTCTTTTCCCTTATCCAGCTACTATCATCACAATTTATACGACTATCAGTTGTGCTCTCTACATTTTAGGAAAGTGATTTATCTTTCATCTAGGGAATCCAGCCATTCGTGCCTCAAAAGATGGCTATGGCAAAGGATGGCTATGGCAAAGGTAGGCTTTTCCTCATCCTATTAATATAACATTAACGTGATCTGGTTTTTATGCATTCGACAGAGAATGTTAATATTTTAGTAAATTGTGTTTCTCTGAGAATACTTACCATGTCACATCACTATTAAACCATCCCATCCAAATATGACATTCTAGCCGATATATCACTATGCTTCAAATTGTAAACATCTGGATGATATGACATTAGAATCACTCTGCATTTCTTACCCCTTGTATTCTGCATTATCTTTACCAGAACCACGTGTGGAGGTGGGAGTGGATAGACCCAAAATCCCCCGTAACTGACTGACAATGCATCCATGGCCCCAGTTTCATATTTGCATTGTTTTGCATTCATAAATTGTTAGGCTTTCCTTCCATCATTAGATGGGAAGTAACTGTAGATGTGATATAAGAGAGCACTTGTATAAAACAGAGCACAAATGAACTGTATGTAAAGTCCCTTGGTGTAATGCACAGAGTGTCAATAACTTCACAATACGACTCAGAATGACTTTAATTTTGTAGTTGCTTCCCCTGGAGGGTTAAGGACAAGGGTGGAGAGACAGATAAAGAGAGATAGTGCTAGCCATGGAATCCTGCCACAAGGGTGGAGAGATAGATAAAGGGAGATAGTGCTAGCCATGGAATCCTGCCACAAGGGTGGAGAGACAGATAAAGGGAGATAATGCTAGCCATGGAATCCTGCCACAAGGGTGGAGAGACAGATAAAGAGAGATAGTGCTAGCCATGGAATCCTGCCACAAGGGTGGAAAGACAGATAAAGGGAGATAATGCTAGCCATGGAATCCTGCCACAAGGGTGGAGACACAGATAAAGAGAGATACTGCTAGCCATGGAATCCTGCCACAAGGGTGGAGTGACAGATAAAGGGAGATAATGCTAGCCATGGATCCCTGCCACAAGGGTGGAGAGACAGATAAAGAGAGATAATGCTACCCATGGAATCCTGCCACAAGGGTGGAGAGACAGATAAAGAGAGATACAGCTAGCCATGGAATCCTGCCACAAGGGTGGAGACAGATAAAGGGAGATAATGCTAGCCATGGAATTCTGCCACAAGGATGAAGAAACCATGATGTCCTAAAAACGTCAGGACATGGGAGCCCAGTCACATGAAGTACCACCATGTTGGCCTATTCTGCGCGTCGGATAATTCTGCGCAACGTTACATCATTTCTGTAAACATTTGATCACATGCTATTTTGGGTCAAAAATCCATTTTGTATTCAGGAAGAAGAATCGTACATTAATTAAGAAAAGTGATATTTATAAAGTGTACAAAAATATCCCACATTTAGACTCGAAATGCACATAAAAATGTGATTTCTAAATGGCAACGTGAAGACCCACTCCATGACTTTCTTAAACCTGTAACCCAGAAAATTTGATTTACTATGCATCTTTTAGAATCAAACAAATAAATACATTATATAAAAGATGGAAATGTATACCTCAAACAAAACTGTATTTTAATCCAAGTTTCCAATTTTGCAAGAAGTTGTCCCATACATACAAAATCGTCTGCTACCCAACATGTCTACTTGCCGCTAGAACATAAATTCTCAAATTCCCCAGAGAATAGTCTTTTCTAAATTCTGTAGTAATTTTTCCCCATCAACAAGACGTTGTAAACACATTACATCCTATTCATTGTTGTTTCTCTTCCATGTAATAGCTTATTTTTCATAAAATGCTGAACTTTACTAACTTTTTTACAAGATCGGTTTAGTTTGCTTAATATCTCTTGCCACTTATTGACCTTTTTACAATGAATTCTGCAAAACTAGCTATAAACCTGACCTAATTACTTGACTGAACTGCTGACAGAAACAGTCCAAAGTAATATGTTTCATTTCTATAGCAAGATGGATCAACATTGCATCTTTTCAAAGCTATGTGCAGAATTGGCCGACATATCGCGAGTCAGGAAAACAGGGGGGTGGTATCCCGTGTTCAAAATTAATATTATTTTGAACTGAATATTCTGGTGACAATTGCATCTTTTCAAATGGTAAGCATTGCTGTATTTTATTTTTGTCAATCGGTCGAATTCTGTATGCGTTCTGCTTCAATATTGGAAATGAAAACCTTAGGTGGGCAGAAATGCCCGACAGCAGTGTACCCTATAATTCACTATACAGAGAAGAAGCCATTGGAGGGCATAACTACAAAGTGAAGAAGCCAACAGAGGACATACATATACAGTGAGAAAGCGATTAGAGGGCATACATATATGGAAGGAGAAACCCATTTCATGTACCCATAGCATTTATCTGATGTACTCCTAGCATCATCATCAAGCTATTTATTTGATGTACTCCTAGCATCATCATCAAGCTATTTATCTGATGTACTCCTAGCATCATCATCAAGCAATTTATTTGATGTACTCCTAGCATCATCATCAAGCAATTTATTTGATGTACTCCTAGCATCATCATCAAGCTATTTATTTGATGTACTCCTAGCATCATCATCAAGCTATTTATTTGATGTACTCCTAGCATCATCATCAAGCAATTTATTTGATGTACTCCTAACATCATCATCAAGCAATTTATTTGATGTACTCCTAGCATCATCAAGCAATTTATTTGATGTACTCCTAGCATCATCATCAAGCAATTTATCTGATGTACTCCTAGCATCATCATCAAGCAATTTATTTGATGTACTCCTAGCAGTGGCATCAGGAAATTTATCGGAAGAAGAAATTAAAACTGCAGTCTTCATATAAGCAACAAAAGTCATGCTTCCTTACCCAAAATTCTTGCCAGTGGTTTGACCTTTAACTTCTCTGCTGCCTTTGCTGTCATGAGAACCAAAGCTGCTGCTCCATCATTCAGTGTGCTGGCATTGGCTGCTGTGATTGTGCCTGGGATGCAGGGAAACAACACAAATATAAGACTTGAAACAAGCATGACATAAGCCCCCATCCACAGTATACAGTGTGACCCTGCTACAGCATGCTCTGTTATCACATAAATTTGGATATAACATGATTGTGGCAAGGCCCCCATCCATAGTATACAGTGTGACCCTACTATAGCATGCTCTGTTATCACATAAATTTGGATATAACATGATTGTGGCATTGCCCTCATCCATAGTATACAGTGTGACCCTACTATAGCATGCTCTGTTATCACATAAATTTGGATATAACATGATTGTGGCATTGCCCTCATCCACAGTATACAGTGTGACCCTGCTACAGCATGCTCTGTTATCACATAAATTTGGATATAACATGATTGTGGCATTGCCCTCATCCATAGTATACAGTGTGACCCTACTATAGCATGCTCTATCACACAAATTTGGATGTAACTTGATTGTGGCATTGCCCTCATCCATAGTATACAGTGTGACCCTGCTATTATAGCATGCTGTTATCACACAAATTTGGATATAACATGATTGTGGCATGGCCCCCATCCATAGTATACAGTGTGACCCTGCTATAGCATGCTGTTATCACACAAATTTGGGTATAACATGATTGTGGCATGGCCCCCATCCATAGTATACAGTGTGACCCTGCTATAGCATCCTGTTATAACACAAATTTGGATATAACATATATGTTATACAGTGTGACCCTACTATAGCATGCTCTATCACACATATTTGGATATAACATGATTGTGGCATGGCCCCCATCCATAGAATACAGTGTGACCCTGCTATAGCATGCTCTTTTATCACACAAATTTGGATATAACATGATTGTGACATGGCTCCCAAAATTTCATATCCATGTATTTTTGTGATAAACACATTTTTTTTTTTAAAATTTTAAAGTATGAAAAGTAGATGTAAAAAGTTTATTATCATTTTGGGGAAGAGATTGTGTATGAATTCTGATATAAGATGATCGTAGTCTGGATCATGCAATTTCATATACATATATTTTTTCATGACAAAAGTTTTTCCTTCTTAAAAGTACAAAAAATAATGTGTTAAAAGTTTATTGAGGGATCACAATGGGCTTCGCCAATGTTGCAAACTGCAATTTTTTTTCCTTACTGTGATGAAATATACCACCTGGCGATTTGGTTTTTTGCAACACTGTTGGCTGTTTAAACTTGTATATACAACCGTGGTAATAGAGTAAATAAATTCAGAGGCACCATGACAGGGAGTTTCAAACTTTATACAATTAAAATGCACTGGAATTTATCTATTGTTAGATAAACAAATTCTTTGTTTATATTGACAAACCATCTTAACAGTGCAATGTTTTATCATAATTCATTTGTTCTGACATCTGGCCTTAGTACTGCATGCGAGATTTCTGCATTTTATTTTCTTTGACATTTCTGGTTGCGGACATCAGCCAAATGAGGAACTATCTCATAATGGACCGTTTTAACAAAATAATGTCAGACTATCAACCTTTCAAAAGTAATATATTTATTTAGACTGACCTTTGTATGTGGGCTGTAAGCAAAATTCCTTTCTTTTCACTCACAGAATTAAACCCTTCAGAACACTCACATTTTCATTAGCAATCCCTGTCAGATCAGAACACCTGTGTATTCATCATCAGTTGGCCTTTTAAAAAATTTCTGATGCATGCGTGTAAGGCAGCATCACTCTGCTACCAGAAATGTCATAAAAGAAACAAAATCCCCCAAAATGTTGGTCTATCCATGCTTCTGGGACTAGCTACAATCACCCAACTTTTGAAGGCAGGAATAGTAACTACTGCAATCAACCAAACGACAGCTAATTCCTTTCGTTTTTAAAATGTACCCAGAAAATATAGTTTTGCTGAAAATTCAAAGAAAACTGATATCCTTTGAAGCACCAATAATTCTGAAAAACACTAAGCAAGTGACAAAAAAAATTCAGACAATGTTCTACACTTAGTTGATGTTGCCACCACAATAAGAAATGGTTTGATCCTCCAAAGCTGTATTTTAGAGGTAACTTCAATAACACACCCACCCTTCATCAAAGAAAGCCGACTACAATCTTCAATAAAAACAAAGAACTTTTCATCAATAGAAGTCAGCACCAAACTTAAATAAAAGCAATGGAATCTGATTGTCGTATTTCCAAAGTGAATGGAACACATTTATTGAGCCATGAAAATTTCATTTTTGCAAAATTTATGCTTATTGTAGCTACCAATGGTGGCATGAAACGCAAATTAAATTTCCAATCTTTTGAAAATATTGATATCAAGCCATCAAGATAATTGAAGTGTATCTTATAAAGCGTTAAACTTTTTACTTTGTTCACACATTTTCATTTCCCTATGAATAGCCTCAACCCCTGGGTAGCCTCAGCAAGATGATAGCTATCTCTAACTGACCAAAATCTTGCCCAGTTTAAGTACACATACATGTAGCATGAAATCAACTATAGCCATGTGCTATTTGTGACAACTGTAACGAACTGTTTAGTGAATATCGTATGCAAATCAAAACAAGGACTACCATTTTTTATATGTGTTATTTGTGTTTTCAAATGGGATGTGAGTCATAAATGAAGTTTATAACTTATGATTTATACTCAGATTCAAGGATTTATTATTTACATATACAGTACTTAACGGATTATGGATTACTACACAACTGTTTTTCAGACTAGGTTGTCTTCATTTAATCCAAAGCACATTATTTTTGTGCCCACTTTTATGGCCCCTCCCCCACTTATTTTAGGTTAATGCATCTTTTTCTTCAGCTAACTGACTTGGTTGGTTATAACTCGGTTCGGTCTATAACATGGTCAGGTTCTATGGCCCCCAATCGCCGTGTTATAGTGGGGTCACACTGTACTTTGTTTACCTCATTCATTTGGCAGAAATATACTATGATGTAGACCTCAGGAAGAATCCATACAAGACAATTAGTTTGGTTTCATTTACATGAAGATGATTACCTAATACAAAATCTTGTCAAGTATAAACTATGAAAATGGTTACCTAAATACAATTTTGTCAAGTATAAACTAATGAAAATGGTTACCTAAATACAATTTTGCAAACAGTACTAAATATCAGAAGACGAGTTTTACACAAAACATAAATTTCATCCAATGCTATCATTCAAACTTCAAACCACCGTCTTGTTTTAAAAATAATTTAAAAAGAATCAAAACAGCATCCATTCATGTGGACAGGTTATACAGAATAATTTTGTACATCACTTAAATCATTTTCAATAAGGGGCCTTGCTTTCCACTTCACAATAACAAAACTGAGATCAAGGGGCCTTGCTTTCCACTACACAATAACAAAACTGAAATCAAAGGGCCTTGCTTTCCACTTCACAATAATAAAACAGATTAAGGGGCCTTGCTTTCCACTTCACAATAACAAAACTGAGATTAAGGGACCTTGCTTCCACTTCACAATAACAAAACTGAGATTAAGGGACCTTGCTTTCCACTACACAATAACAAAACTGAAATCAAAGGGCCTTGCTTTCCACTTCACAATAATAAAACAGATTAAGGGGCCTTGCTTTCCACTTCACAATAATAAAACAGATTAAGGGGCCTTGCTTTCCACTTCACAATAACAAAACTGAGATTAAGGGACCTTGCTTCCACTTCACAATAATAAAACAGATTAAGGGGCCTTGCTTTCCACTTCACAATAACAAAACTGAGATTAAGGGACCTTGCTTCCACTTCACAATAATAAAACAGATTAAGGGGCCTTGCTTTCCACTTCACAATAACAAAACTGAGATTAAGGGGCCTTGCTTTCCACTTCACAATAACAAAACTGAGATTAAGGGACCTTGCTTTCCACTTCACAATAATAAAACATATTAAGGGGCCTTGCTTTCCACTTCACAATAACAAAACTGAGATTAAGGGACCTTGCTTTCCACTTCACAATAACAAAACTGAAAACTAAAACACATACTACTTACCATCCTTTTTGAATGCAGATTTCAAGGTCTTGAATTTTTCAAAACTGACTTTCTTGTATTCTTCATCTTCACTAACTATTACTGGATCACCTGTATAAATTTGAATTAAGAAAATCACCTGTACAAATTTGAATAAAGAAAATATTGTATAAGTACTTGAATCAAAAAAATACTGCATATATATTGAATCAAGAAAATAATGTATATATACTTGAATAAAGAAAATAATGTATATATATTTGAATAAAGAAAATACTGTATATATACTTGAATAAAGAAAATACTGTATATATACTTGGATAAAGAATATACTGTATATATACTTGAATAAAGAAAATACCATATATATACTTGAATAAAGAAAATACTGCATATATACTTGAATAAAGAAAATACTGTATATACTTCTATTTTATGCTAGGCCATGAAATACTGGATTTTCTGAGAGAAGTAATCTTGATATTTCAATGGAGTGAAATAATATATTTTTGTAACTGGCCTTCGTCAATTGATATGGATATCATTACAGTCACGAAATTCAAAGTTATTCTTAGACGCTTATGTAGTCAAGAGGTAAGTATAGATGCCTCTTCAATTCAAATCAAACAAGGTGCAATTTTTTTTAAATGAGCTTTTTTACCTTGGGAAGGAGAATTTTGTTACTGTTTATACTTTCTGTGCAAATAATCACAAAACACAACAGAACATAAATGGTAAACTGACCATGAACCAGAACTCATGAGGATTCCAAGAGATGTAAGTATTCCTAGCTACAGTAGAAAACACAAGTGTATGAAGAGTGATGAACTGGCCATGTACCAGACGTCTTAGAGGATTCCATGAAATGAAAGTAAGCCTGCTGAATCAAGAAGCCCAAGTGTATGTTGAGTTAGGAACTATCCAAAGCCATGTACCAGATGTCTAGAGGATTCCAAGAAATGAAAGTAAGCTAGAGCAGTAAGCACAAGTGTATGCTGAGTGATTAGAGTGATGAACTGGCCAAAGTCAAGTACTAAAACTTTACAGAATTCCAAGGGAGGAATTACTGTCTGACTGCAACTTTATAGGATTAATAGTGGATAAATCTATTGACACATATGTACACAAAAACTTGACCTTATACCTAAAACTTGTTACTGATGGAGACCCATGCACTGCTTTTGAGCCCATTCATCAGGGGTTGGCTGTCATTGTCCTAACTCTGGAACATGATGGCACAAAAATAATACGCACGAAACCAAAGGATGCCTCAAGAAAGTGAAAACATTCATTTGCTGCCATCTGTTGCCTCCTTGTTTATGTTCAAGGACCTTTGGGAAACCTATAAAGTTTTTGTTTTTTTCTTCAAATGGATGTATCGGATGTAGATCAAATGAGCACAATGCTTCAAATAACATGTGACACAATCAGTGTTATGTGGCAGGTCAACACATCAATTTACACAAGTAGCATGTGACACAATTAGTGTTATGTGGCAGGTTAGCACATCAATTTGGACAAGTAGCATGTGACACAATCAGTGTTATGTGGCAGGTCAACACATCAATTTACACAAGTAGCATGTGACACAATTAGTGTTATGTGGCAGGTTAGCACATCAATTTGGACAAGTAGCATGTGACACAATTAGTGTTATGTGGCAGGTCAACACATCATTCTGTACAAGCATTTGGGGCCCACTCAGAGAAAATAGGTGGCAGTTTTCATGGCATTGAATAATATGCAACACAAGCAGTGAAGCTGGATTTCACATTTTGAAAGTTAACTACATCATTGTTGTTGTGCAGGCTAATTCAAGAAAGACTACTGCGGACATCATCAGGTCTGCTGAGGACTCTGTATGACATCTTGAATCCAGTTAGGCTGCCTGCCCAAGTCTGTGGTTGTGAGGGCCCAATATGGCCATCCTCAACTACAGCAAATAGCTGAGGTGTATTTCACACCTATTCTGATCAGTGGAAATGAAATCTAATCATTTATAGGTAGCAACAGAATGAAAAGGGATTTTTCCAGTACAAACAATTTTGAACTGTAACAGACAATAACCACTTGCAGATATTTGCAAAACACTCCTTTCAGTGAAAGCAGAGTTCCCAGATTACAGTATTTTGGCAGAAATCATGCTGACCATCCCTTAAAATCTGATCCCTGTGAAAGGAAATTCAGCCCCAAAACAGAGTCAAGAATAACTTCAGAAATATGATGGTAGGTGAAAAACTAACCAAATAACCATAAATTCAGCACGGGAAATGAAATGAGAAATCACCACAAATGCAGCTAATTATTAAAATCAAGCCAGGAAAATTAAAATGAAAACAAAATTGAGCTGAATACCATGTATGTACTTATTTTTTCATTACATGCCACATTTGACACTTCTGTAAGGAAGGGATCAAAGAAAAATAAAATAATAGTGAAAATTTCTTTTATTTTCTTTTATTAAAAATCTGCATATCAAATCTAAATATCTTTCATGGTATTGTGCTCAAATATTAATTTACACCTATGGTATATTGTTATAATTTTTTCTTTAGTCCCAAATGGTATGCAAACCCACCAGATTCTGAAGATAGGAAAAACCCTGATCAGATGCATGAACACCTTACAGATGTTGTTCATAATCAAACTGCATACCAAAACTTATCAAATCATTTAAGCCTGCATACCAAACTTATCAAATCACTTAAGCTTGCATACCAAAACTTATCAATCTGATATCTCAATCATTTAAGCTTGCATACCAAAACTTATCAAATCTGATATCTCAATCATTTAAGCTTGCATACCAAAACTTATCTAATCTGATATCTCAATCATTTAAGCTTGCATACCAAAACTTATCAAACAATTTAAGCTTGCATACCAAAACTTATCAAATCACTTAAGCTTGCATACCAAAACTTATCAAATCTGATATCTCAATCATTTAAGCTTGCATACCAAAACTTACCAAATCTGATATCTCAATCATTTAAGCTTGCATATGAAAACTTATCTAATCTGATATCTCAATCATTTAAGCTTGCATACCAAAAGTTATCAAATCTGATATCTCAATCATTTAAGCTTGCATACCAAAACTTATCAAATTTGATATCTCAATCATTTAAGCTTGCATACCAAAAGTTATCAAATCTGATATCTCAATCATTTAAGCTTGCATACCAAAACTTATCAAATCTGATATCTCAATCATTTAAGCTTGCATACCAAAACTTATCAAACAATTTAAGCTTGCATACCAAAACTTATCAAATCACTTAAGCTTGCATACCAAAACTTATCAAATCTGATATCTCAATCATTTAAGCTTGCATACCAAAAGTTATCAAATCTGATATCTCAATCATTTAAGCTTGCATACCAAAACTTGTCAAATCTGATATCTCAATCACTTAAGCTTGCATACAAAAACTTATCAAATCTGATATCTCAATCATTTAAGCTTATTTTCCAAAACTTATCAAATCTGATATCTCAATCATTTAAGCTTATTTTCCAAAACTTATCAAAATTGATATCTCAATCATTTAAGCTAGCATACCAAAAGTTATCAAATCTGATATCTCAATCACTTAAGCGTGCATACCAAAATGTATCAAATCTGATATCTCAATCACTTAAACGTGCATACCAAAATGTATCAAATCTGACATCTCAATCATTTAAGCTTGCATACCAAAACTTATCTAATCTGATATCTCAATCATTTAAGCGTGCGTACCAAAACGTATCAAATCTGATATCTCAATCACTTAAGCTTGCATACAAAAACTTATCAAATCTGATATCTCAATCATTTAAGCTTGCATACCAAAACTTATCAAATCTGATATCTCAATCACTTAAGCTTGCATACAAAAACTTATCAAATCTGATATCTCAATCATTTAAGCTTATTTTCCAAAACTTATCAAATCTGATATCTCAATCATTTAAGCTTATTTTCCAAAACTTATCAAATCTGATATCTCAATCATTTAAGCTTGCATACCAAAAGTTATCAAATCTGACATCTCAATCACTTAAGCGTGCATACCAAAACGTATCAAATCTGATATCTCAATCATTTAAGCTTGCATACAAAAACTTATCAGATTATCAAATCTGATATCTCAATCACTTAAGCATGCATACCAAAACTTATCAAATCTGATATCTCAATCATTTAAGCTTATTTTCCAAAACTTATCAAATCTGATATCTCAATCACTTAAGTTTGCATACCAAAACTTATCAAATCTGATATCTCAATCATTTAAGCTTGCAAACCAAAACTTATCAAATCTGATATCTCAATCATTTAAGCTTATTTTCCAAAACTTATCAAATCTGATATCTCAATCATTTAAGCTTGCATACCAAAAGTTATCAAATCTGACATCTCAATCACTTAAGCGTGCATACCAAAACGTATCAAATCTGATATCTCAATCATTTAAGCTTGCATACAAAAACTTATCAGATTATCAAATCTGATATCTCAATCACTTAAGCATGCATACCAAAACTTATCAAATCTGATATCTCAATCATTTAAGCTTATTTTCCAAAACTTATCAAATCTGATATCTCAATCACTTAAGTTTGCATACCAAAAGTTATCAAATCTGATATCTCAATCATTTAAGCTTGCATACCAAAACTTGTCAAATCTGATATCTCAATCACTTAAGCTTGCATACAAAAACTTATCAAATCTGATATCTCAATCATTTAAGCTTATTTTCCAAAACTTATCAAATCTGATATCTCAATCATTTAAGCTTATTTTCCAAAACTTATCAAAATTGATATCTCAATCATTTAAGCTAGCATACCAAAAGTTATCAAATCTGATATCTCAATCACTTAAGCGTGCATACCAAAATGTATCAAATCTGATATCTCAATCACTTAAACGTGCATACCAAAATGTATCAAATCTGACATCTCAATCATTTAAGCTTGCATACCAAAACTTATCTAATCTGATATCTCAATCATTTAAGCGTGCGTACCAAAACGTATCAAATCTGATATCTCAATCACTTAAGCTTGCATACAAAAACTTATCAAATCTGATATCTCAATCATTTAAGCTTGCATACCAAAACTTATCAAATCTGATATCTCAATCACTTAAGCTTGCATACAAAAACTTATCAAATCTGATATCTCAATCATTTAAGCTTATTTTCCAAAACTTATCAAATCTGATATCTCAATCATTTAAGCTTATTTTCCAAAACTTATCAAATCTGATATCTCAATCATTTAAGCTTGCATACCAAAAGTTATCAAATCTGACATCTCAATCACTTAAGCGTGCATACCAAAACGTATCAAATCTGATATCTCAATCATTTAAGCTTGCATACAAAAACTTATCAGATTATCAAATCTGATATCTCAATCACTTAAGCATGCATACCAAAACTTATCAAATCTGATATCTCAATCATTTAAGCTTATTTTCCAAAACTTATCAAATCTGATATCTCAATCATTTAAGCTTATTTTCCAAAACTTATCAAAATTGATATCTCAATCATTTAAGCTAGCATACCAAAAGTTATCAAATCTGATATCTCAATCACTTAAGCGTGCATACCAAAATGTATCAAATCTGATATCTCAATCACTTAAACGTGCATACCAAAATGTATCAAATCTGACATCTCAATCATTTAAGCGTGCGTACCAAAACGTATCAAATCTGATATCTCAATCACTTAAGCTTGCATACAAAAACTTATCAAATCTGATATCTCAATCATTTAAGCTTGCATACCAAAACTTATCAAATCTGATATCTCAATCACTTAAGCTTGCATACAAAAACTTATCAAATCTGATATCTCAATCATTTAAGCTTATTTTCCAAAACTTATCAAATCTGATATCTCAATCATTTAAGCTTATTTTCCAAAACTTATCAAATCTGATATCTCAATCATTTAAGCTTGCATACCAAAAGTTATCAAATCTGACATCTCAATCACTTAAGCGTGCATACCAAAACGTATCAAATCTGATATCTCAATCATTTAAGCTTGCATACAAAAACTTATCAGATTATCAAATCTGATATCTCAATCACTTAAGCATGCATACCAAAACTTATCAAATCTGATATCTCAATCATTTAAGCTTATTTTCCAAAACTTATCAAATCTGATATCTCAATCACTTAAGTTTGCATACCAAAACTTATCAAATCTGATATCTCAATCATTTAAGCTTGCAAACCAAAACTTATCAAATCTGATATCTCAATCATTTAAGCTTATTTTCCAAAACTTATCAAATCTGATATCTCAATCATTTAAGCTTGCATACCAAAAGTTATCAAATCTGACATCTCAATCACTTAAGCGTGCATACCAAAACGTATCAAATCTGATATCTCAATCATTTAAGCTTGCATACAAAAACTTATCAGATTATCAAATCTGATATCTCAATCACTTAAGCATGCATACCAAAACTTATCAAATCTGATATCTCAATCATTTAAGCTTATTTTCCAAAACTTATCAAATCTGATATCTCAATCACTTAAGTTTGCATACCAAAACTTATCAAATCTGATATCTCAATCATTTAAGCTTGCAAACCAAAACTTATCAAATCTGATATCTCAATCATTTAAGCTTATTTTCCAAAACTTATCAAATCTGATATCTCAATCACTTAAGCCTGCATACCAAAACTTATCAAACAATTTAAGCTTGCATACCAAAACTTATCAAATCACTTAAGCTTGCATACCAAAGCTTATCAAAATCCAGTAAGAAATGAAGCTTCTGAAGTGTTAACAAAGTGCCAAGAGACAACAGACAACAGATGATTGACAATGGACAACAGACAAATGATGATGGACAAGGGACAACTTACAATTGATGATGGGCAATTAACAAGTGGCCATATTGCAATCTTGGTCTTTGGCAAGATGAGTTAAAAATTATAGAATTCATGTTGATAAAACTTGCTAATATTTAACTCAATTGTGATGGTATATTTATAAAGGAAAATCATTAATTTTTTATAGAAACTCAAATGTTACATAGTTGGAGATGCACTGTCAACAAATCAATCATAATACACAATCAGGTAATTATAAACCATTTCAATATTTGAAGGATAATTAATTGTGTTGTGTTAAATAATGTTATGAACTTGTGACTTTCCACAATTCTAACTGTACATCTTTAATCAAAATCATTATAGCATCACTTGTGTAGTTACAGGCCCAGCCTATCCAATGCATGATCACTTCTTTAAATCCATGGATCTCATTTGTTATACTAGTCGTTAGAGCGTCCGCCTCTGTAGTGGGAGGTCGTGGGTTCCATCCCTGATTGAGTCATACCAAAGACTTAAAAAAATGGCACTAACAGCTGCCTCGCTTGGTGCTCAGCATTAAAAAGTTAGTGTTAGGACTGGTTGGCCTGGTGTCAGGATAATGTGACTGGGTGGGACATCATGCTACATGTCTGTGGCATGATGCCCCAGCGCTAGACATCACTATAAACTGTCACAATGAAGACATCATAGTGATATGACTGAAAAATTGTTAAAGCTACATTAAAGATCCAAATCATATGCACACAGACTTATTTGTTATAGAACTTGTTAGAAATTTTGATAAAAATCGCACCAGAAATATGCCTTTCAACGTTCTAGTTCTAACAAGTTCAATCAATCTGATGCAAAACCACCACACCAAATTCATATGCACAGATCACCTCATATATATGCATAGATCACCACATTCATATGCACAGATCACCTCATTCATTTGCACAGATCACCTCATTCATATGCATAGATCACTACATTCATAAGATCACTATATTCATATGCACATATCACCTCATTCATATGCATAGATTACCTTATTCATATGCACATATCACCTCATTCATATGCATAGATTACCTCATTCATATGCACATATCACCTCATTCATATGCATAGATTACCTCATTCATATGTATATATCACCTCATTCATATGCACATATTACCTCATTCATATGAACATATCACCTCATTCATATGCATTGATTACCTCATTTATATGCATAGACCACCACATTCATATGCATAAGATCACCTCATTTGTATGCATAGATCACCTCATTCATATGCAATCACCTCATTCATATGCATAGATCACCTCATTCATATGCACATATCACCTCATTCATATGCATAGATTACCTCATTCATATGCACAGTCCACCACATTCATATGCATTGATCACCTCATTCATATGCATAGATCACCCCATTCATATACACAGATCACCACATCCACATGCATAGATCACTATATTCATAAGATCACTACATTCATATGCATAGATCACCACATTCATGTGCATAGACCATTATAAAATTCATCTGATATTTTAAGGTCAGCTCAAATTCCAGATCTAATCAAAATCACAAAAGAAATATGGCCTCCAGAGTGGTTACTAGATAGCTGATACATGCACAGAATAAGCTAAAATGATCAAACAACCAGACAAGATATAAACTTTAATACAAAATTTTAACAATGCTGAAGATGCTGCTGGAAAAAATACCTATTTATTACTGGCTATTGAAGCAGGTGTATAAACAAACAGCAAAATACCTTTCTTTTGTGGCACTTGGATCGGAATAATTTCATTCTTAAACAGCCCCTCCTTGGCTGCCTTCTGACTTAGCTGGTAACTCCTGACTGCATATTCATCCTGTTCTGCACGACTGATCTTGTACTTCTCCGCTGTGTTCTCTCCACACATGCCCTGATTACAAGTTAAGATATTTTTTAATAAAATCAAGATTTTCAGCTAAAAGATCTCACAATAAAAGTGCCTTCCCTTGGTCCCAGGTATTTTTTAACGGAACACCCCTTTTTCATTATTACAGTATATTAGAAACAAATACATGTTCAGCACATTTCAGGATTTAACCCTGATAAACTCTGCAATGATTTAAACTGATCTCAGTATGGTTGTGTAAAACAATACAACATTAGTATAGCAGTTTGTTGCACTTACATGACACTCCACAGGGTGTGTGTACAGTGGATTTTCTTCAATTTAATCGATTTGACTTTTGTGGCCTTCAACATAAAAATAAAACTTTGGCTGTAATTACTTAACACAACATGAGATGTCAAGCAGGAGTAATACACGGTATATGCCTGGACACAACATGAGATGTCAGGCAGTAGTAATACACGGTATATGCCTTGACACAACATGACATGTCAAGTGGTAGAAATACACCATATATGCCTTGACAGAACATGAGATGTCTTGTCAAGCAATAGTAATACACAGTATATGCCTTGACACAACATGAGATGTCAAGCAAGAGTAATATACAGTATATGCCTTGACACAACATGAGATGTTAAGTGGTAGTAATATTCTGTATGCACTGACACAACATGAGATGTCAAGCAAGAGTAATATACAGTATATGCTTTGACACAACATGAGATGTCAAGCAAGAGTAATACATGGTATATGCCTTGACACAACATGAGATGTTAAGTGGTAGTAATACACAGTATATGCCTTGACACAACATGAGATGTCAAGCAAGAGTAATACATGGTATATGCCTTGACACAACATGAGATGTCAAGCAATAGTAATACACAGTATATGCCTTGACACAACATGAGATGTTAAGTGGTGGTAATACACAGTATATGCCTTGACACAACATGAGATGTCAAGCAAGAGTAATACATGGTATATGCCTTGACACAACATGAGATGTCAAGCAATAGTAATACACAGTATATGCCTTGACACAACATGAGATGTCAAGCAATAGTAATACACAGTATATGCCATGACACAACATGAGATGTCAAGCAATAGTAATACACAGTATATGCCTTGACACAACATGAGATGTCAAGCAAGAGTAATACACGGTATATGCCTTGACACAACATGAGATGTTAAGTGGTAGTAATACACAGTATATGCCTTGACACAACATGAGATGTCAAGCAAGAGTAATACATGGTATATGCCTTGACACAACATGAGATGTCAAGCAATAGTAATACACAGTATATGCCTTGACACAACATGAGATGTCAAGCAATAGTAATACACAGTATATGCCATGACACAACATGAGATGTCAAGCAATAGTAATACACAGTATATGCCTTGACACAACATGAGATGTCAAGCAAGAGTAATACACAGTATATGCCTTGACACAACATGAGATGTTAAGTGGTAGTAATATTCTGTATGCACTGACTCAACATAAGATGCCAAGCAAGAGTAATATACAGTATATGCCTTGACACAACATGACATGTCAAGCAAGAGTAATACACAGTATATGCCTTGACACAACATGAGATGTTAGGCAAGAGTAATACACAGTATATGCCTTGACACAACATGAGATGTCAAGCAGCAGAAATACACCATATATGGCTTGACACAACATGAGATGTCTTGTCAAACAATAGTAATACACAGTATATGCCTTGACACAACATGAGATGTCAAGCAAGAGTAATATACAGTATATGCCTTGACACAACATGAGATGTTAAGTGGTAGTAATATTCTGTATGCACTGACACAACATGAGATGTCAAGCAAGAGTAATATACAGTATATGCCTTGACACAACATGAGATGTCAAGCAAGAGTAATACATGGTATATGCCTTGACACAACATGAGATGTTAAGTGGTAGTAATACACAGTATATGCCTTGACACAACATGAGATGTCTTGTCAAGCAATAGTAATACACAGTATATGCCTTGACACAACATGAGATGCCAAGCAAGAGTAATACACAGTATATGCCCTGACACAACATGAGATGTCAAGCAAGAGTAATACACCATATATGCCTTGACACAACATGAGATGCCAAGCAAGAGTAATACACAGTATATGCCTTGACACAACATGAGATGTTAAGTGGTAGTAATACACAGTATATGCCTTGACACAACATGAGATGTCAAGCAAGAGTAATACACAGTATATGCCTTGACACAACATGAGATGCCAAGCAAGAGTAATACATGCTATATGCCTTGACACAACATGAGATGTTAAGTGGTAGTAATACACAGTATATGCCTTGACACAACATGAGATGTCAAGCAAGAGTAATACACAGTATATGCCTTGACACAACATGAGATGCCAAGCAAGAGTAATACACAGTATATGCCCTGACACAACATGAGATGTCAAGCAAGAGTAATACACCATATATGCCTTGACACAACATGAGATGCCAAGCAAGAGTAATACACAGTATATGCCTTGACATGACATGAGATGTTAAGTGGTAGTAATACACAGTATATGCCTTGACACAACATGAGTTGTTAAGTGGTAGTAATACACTGTATGCATTCACACAACATCAAACATCAAGCAGTAGTAATACACAGTATATGCCTTGACACAACGTGAGTTGTTAAGTGGTAGCAATACACTGTATGCACCGACACAACATTAGATGTCAAACAGTAGTATTACATAGTATATGCCTTGACACAACATGAGATGTTAAGTGGTAGTAATACACTGCATGCCTTGACACAACATGAGATGTCAAGCTTTTTGTTGTTGTTGTGGGGTTTAACGCAATTTTTCAGCACACGATAGGCTATACATGGTGGCCAGTATTAATGGTGGAGGAAGAACCCGGAAAACCCCAGAAAGAACCACCGACCCACGAGAAGCTACTGGCAAGCTTTCTCACATGCCCACATTGGCTGAATCTTAGACTCGAACCGCCGCAGACAGAGGTGAGATGGCAGTGATCCGTAACGAAGAGCGCTTTAGACCACTCGGCCACTCGGGGCCCTGAGATGTCAAGCAGTAGTAATACACGGTATATGCCTTGACACAACATGAGCTGTCAAGCAGTAGAAATACACTGTATATTCCTTGACACAACATGAGATATCTCGTCAAGCAAGAGTAATACACAGTATATGCCTTGACACAACATCAGATGTCAAGCAATAGTAATACACAGTATATGCCTTGACATGACATGAGATGTTAAGTGGTAGTAATACATTGTATGCATTGACACAACATGAGATGTCAAGCAGTAGTACTACACTGTATGCCTTGACACAACTTGACATGTCAAACAGGAGTAATACAAGGTGTATGCCTTGACACGTGTTGAATATGTTCATTGTGTCAGGAACAGTAACATATCAGAAAGCTGTTCATAAAAAGAGGCTGCAATATTTTTTAGAGGACCAGTGCTTAAATTTTTACCCAAAGTATATCTCATCTATAAACTAACTTGGGAATTAAATAAAAATACAGGCAAAGACTGGACACTTGAATTAAACATGAATACAGGCAAAGACTGGACACATGGAATTAAATATGAATACAGGCAAAGACTGGACACTGGAAATTAAATATAAATACAGGCAAAGACTGGACACTGGGAATTAAATATGAATACAGTCAAAAACTGGTGACTGGGAATTAAATATGAATACAGGCAAAGACTGGAAACTGGGAATTAAATATGATTACAGGCAAAGACTGGACACTGGGAATTAAATATAAATACAGGCAAAGACTGGACACTGGGAATTAAATATAAATACAGGCAAAGACTTGATACTTACCATGTGAATTTTATCATATGCATCTGTAAGGCCATCATATACAACTGCATCCTGAAATACAGTGAAAAATGAAGTACAGTACTATTAACATAATTCTCATTAGTACACAAATTTTGGACATGTTGCTGCTGGAAAAAATATTTAAGAAGGATTCTGATGAAAAGTCAATGTTAATATGACTTTCCATCTAAACTGGAGTGGCGATATGATTTTCATGATGAGTGATGTGGTGGCAGATTGACACAATTTTTACTTACAATAATGCAGACACTAAATGAAATCTTCTGGTGAAACCGCATACTTCTATTACGTAGGGGGCACTCACCAGTTATTATGTACTTCTGAGAGAGTGACGTATATAAGGTGAAGTTGTTTGCATTTAAAACATGCACAATGGAGACATTGTTGGCATAACTTTATGCTACATTAATGTAATGTGGATGATATTTCTTTGGAAATTGTACTTTTGGAAATTGTACATGATCTGACCACACTGCTAACTAAAATGACTGATCCATTGTGCTAAAAAAATAAGCCTGAATTAGTCTTAAGTACACTATCCATAGCAGCTATTAAAATAGGGAAAATAAATTTTGCCACACTAGACAATACTAGCTTCTGAAAGTGCAATGAATGAATCATCAAATATATAAAATGTAAAAAAAAGTTATCAGCTCTTTTTTATACAAATTACCTCAGAAATTCAAGAAGTACAAATGACCAAGCGGCGCTAGCACTTTTTTGAAAGTTGCACATCTGGAGTAAGGCCAAGCTGTATACTATATAACCCATATTACAGCCATCAATCATACACCAAAATAAAGGGAATTAAAGGTTCTTTGAATTACACCTAAGATATACAAGGTCTTTTGTAAATAGCCAGTATAACCAGTGTGGAAACCCCATGTCGATCTGACTATCCATTTAGGCAGAGAAGCAATAACAAGATTTTCAAGATGGCTGTCAAGGTAGCCATACTGGATGTCAGATTGGCACCATTTTCATTTAGGACCATCTAGTCATGATAAAAAATATTTACTGAAAACCGCTTGTCGATATGACCATCTACTCAGGAGGTGTAGAAATAAGATTTTCAAGATGGCTGTGGTGGAGGCCATAGTGGATATCTCAGTAGCACAAATTTCATTGAATGACCAACCAGACCTTGGAAAAAATGTGTGTGTAAAGTTTAAAGTCAGTCCTCCATGTAGTTGCAGAGGAATAGTGATAACAAACTTGTGCTAACTGATGGACAACAGTGCATCCTGTAAGTTATCTTAGTCTATTTCCAATTAGAACTAAAATTCTTGTATGTACAAACCTGACAATAGTAGCCACCCCTGGAAAAAAGCCAAGCTTGCCTTTCTAGACAGATGACCTCTTTATGCAGGTTCACATTTTTCAAACTTGGTTTTTGAACAAGTACCATGCCCCAAATAACAGCATAATTAGTAATGTTACTAACAAGTACCATGCCCCAAATAACAGCATAATTAGTAATGTTACTAACAAGTACCATGCCCCAAATAACAGCATAATTAGTAATGTTACTAACAAGTACCATGCCCCAAATAACAGCATAATTAGTAATGTTACTAACAAGTACCATGCCCCAAATAACAGCACAATTAGTAATGTTAATAACAAGTACCATGCCCCAAATAACAGCACAATTAGTAATGTTACTAACAAGTACCATGCCCCAAATAACAGCACAATTAGTAATGTTACTAACAAGTACCATGCCCTAAATAACAGTATAATTAGTAATGTTACTAACAAGTACCATGCCCCAAATAACAGCATAATTAGTAATGTTGCTAACAAGTACCATGCCCCAAATAACAGCATAATTAGTAATGTTACTAACAAGTACCATGCCCCAAATAACAGCATAATTAGTAATGTTACTAACAAGTACCATGCCCCAAATAACAGCATAATTAGTAATGTTACTAACAAGTACCATGCCCCAAATAACAGCACAATTAGTACTGTTACTAACAGTTGTAATAGCAGTAGTAGCAGTACAAGTGGTATCAATTCAACAAAATTATAAAATACATGGATAACTTGTCCTCTTGGAAAGTTATGTTTTACACAAGATTATCATATCCAACTCACTTTAATCCATTCTATGAATTAAAAAACCTCTGATACTTAAGAAATAAAATTATCACTGATTTTTGCATTCATTACATAAAGCTCATTTCACTCCTAATTATAAAAGATTGTACAACAGATGACTGACTCTCTGTTTGACCACATTCAATGTGAAACAGATGACTGACTCTTTGTTTGACCATATTCAATGTGAAACAGATGACTGACTCTTTGTTTGACCACATTCAATGTGAAACAGATGACTGACTCTTTGTTTGACCACATTCAAAACAATGTTATGGGTTAAATAGCTGCTCACCTTGCCAAGGTCAAAAGAGCTGCCTTTTGATGTGGTCCAACATTCTGGTGAAGGCTAAGACTGAGGGTGAATGGAGGGGTGGGGAATTGGTATACTGAGCCATGGTATGTGAAGCCGTTATGTGCATGATGCCATATGAATTGTTATATGGAAGCATGGAATGGACAGGTCAAGACTGTGTATTCATCATATCACACTTAAAAATGGATGGACCTTGTTAACTTCTTGAATTTTGGAGCAAAACTTAACTAATACAGGTTTTCCAAGCCAATAAGAGTCAACTGTACATGTTTTCCAAGCCAGAAAGAGTCGACTGTAAACATTTTTCTGGTCAGTAAGAGTCTACTATGCATGTTTTCCAAGCCAGTAAGAGTCCATTGAACAAGTTTTCTAACTTAGTAAGAGTCTTTTGCACAAGTTTTCCAAGCAAGTAAGAGTCTGCTGTAGACGTTTTCCATACTAAAAACAGTCTGTTGCACAAGTTTTCCATGCCATTAAGAGTCTACTGCAAGCCTTCAAAACAAGTAAAAGTCTATTGCACATGTTTCCCAAGCTAGTAAAAGTCTACTGAACAAGTTTTCCAAGCCAGTAACAGTCTGTTGTACAAGTTTTCCAAGCCAGTAACAGTCTGTTGTAAAAGTTTTCCAAGCTAGTAAGTCTGTTATATGGGTTGTCCAAGTCAGAAAGGATCTGCTGTACAAGTTTTCCAAGCCAGTAAGGAGCTGTTGTACAAGTTTTCCAAGTCAATAAGGATCTGTTGTACAAGTTTTCCAAGCCAGTAAGGATCTGTTGTACAAGTTTTCCAAGCCAGTAAGGATCTGTTGTACAAGTCTTCCAAGCCAGTAAGGATCTGTTGTACAAGTTTTCCAAGCCAATAAGAGTCTGTTGTATGAGTTTACCTAGGTAGTAAGAGTCTGTTTTACAAGTTTTACAAGCTAACAAGAGTCTGTTTTACAAGTTTTCCAAGCCAGCAAGAGTTCATTGTACAAGTTTTCCAAGCTAATAAGAGTCTGTTGTACAAGTTTTCCAAGCCAATAAGAGTCTGTTGTGTGAGCTTACCTAGCTAGTAAGAGTCTGTTTTACAAGTTTTACAAGCTAATAAGAGTTCGTTTTACAAGTTTTCCAAGCCAGCAAGAGTTCATTGTACAAGTTTTCCAAGCCAGCAAGAGTCTGTTGTACAAGATTTCCAACAAGCCTGTAAGAGTCTGTTGTACAAATTTTCCAAGTTAGAAGAGTCTACTGTACAAGTTTTCTAAGCCAGTAAGAGTCTGTAGTACAAGTTTTCCAAATCAGTAAGAGTCTGTTGTACAAGTTTTCCAAGTCAGTAAGGGTATATTGTACAAGTTTTCCATGCCAGTAAGAGTCTACAGTACAAGTTTTCCAAGCCAGTAAGAGTCTGTTGTACACGTTTTCCAAGCCAGTAAGAGTCTACAGTACAAGTTTTCCAAGTCAGTAAGGGTCTATAGTACAAGTTTTCCAAGTCAGTAAGAGTCTGTTGCACAAGTTTTCCATTTCAGTAAGAGTCTACAGTACAAGTTTTCCAAGCCAGTAAGAGTCTACAGTACAAGTTTTCCAAGTCAGTAAGGGTCTATAGTACAAGTTTTCTAAGTCAGTAAGGGTCTATAGTACAAGTTTTCCAAGTCAGTAAGAGTCTGTTGTTCAAGTTTTCCATGCCAGTAAGAGTCTGTAGTACAAGTTTTCCATGCCAGTAAGAGTCTGTTGTACAAGTTTTCCATGCCAGTAAGAGTCTACAGTACAAGTTTTCCAAGTCAATAAGAGTCTGTTGTTCAAGTTTTCCATGCCAGTAAGATTCTGTAGTACAAGTTTTCCATGCCAGTAAGAGTCTATAGTACAAGTTTTCCAAGCCAGTAAGAGTCTACAGTACAAGTTTTCCATGCCAGTAAGAGTCTACAGTACAAGTTTTCCATGCCAGTAAGAGTCTACAGTACAAGTTTTCCAAGTCAGTTAAGAGTCTGTTGTTCAAGTTTTCCATGCCAGTAAGATTCTGTAGTACAAGTTTTCCATGCCAGTAAGAGTCTATAGTACTATAGTACAAGTTTTCCAAGCCAGTAAGAGTCTGTTGTACAAGTTTTCCATGCCAGTAAGAGTCTATAGTGCAAGTTTTCCATGCCAGTAAGAGTCTGTTGTACAAGTTTTCCATGCCAGTAAGAGTCTACAGTACAAGTTTTCCAAGTCAGTAAGAGTCTGTTGTTCAAGTTTTCCATGCCAGTAAGAGTCTACAGTACAAGTTTTCCATGCCAGTAAGAGTCTATAGTACAAATTTTCCAAGCCAGTACAAGTCTACAGTACAAGTTTTCCAAGTCAGTAAGGGTCTATAGTACATGTTTTCCAAGTCAGTAAGAGTCTGTTGTTCAAGTTTTCCATGCCATTAAGAGTCTGTAGTACAAGTTTTCCAAATCAGTAAGAGTCTGTTGTACAAGTTTTCCAAGTCAGTAAAGGTATATTGTACAAGTTTTCCATGCCAGTAACAGTCTACAGTACAAGTTTTCCAAGCCAGTAAGAGTCTGTTGTACAAGTTTTCCAAGTCAGTAAGGGTATGTTGTTCAAGTTTTCCAAGTCAGTAAGGGTATGTTGTTCAAGTTTTCCAAGTTAGTAAGGGTATTTTGTTCAAGTTTTCCAAGTCAGTAAGAGTCTGTTGTTCAAGTTTTCCAAGCCAGTAAGGGTATGTTGTTCAAGTTTTCCAAGCCAGTAAGGGTATGTTGTTCAAGTTTTCCATGCCAGTAAGAGTCTGTTGTTCAAGTTTTCCATGCCAGTAAGAGTCTATTGCAAAAGTCAGTGAGAATCTGTTATATATGTTTTCCTGTCCAGTATGAGTCTTTTTGTTCTTTCAGAATTGTAGTACAATCAGTGTATACAAAATTTAACTCATCCACACATGGGGCCATTGATGGCTGATTGATCTAAAACACTTACCTTTACCAATCACTGCCATCTTACCTCTGTCCGCATGAGCTCAAGTCTCGGGTTCGGTCAATGTGGGTATATGAGAAAGCTGCCAGTAGCTTCCTGTTGGTCTTCTTCCTCCACCAGTTATACTGGCCACCATGTATAGCCTATCTTGTGCTAAGAAATGGTATGAATCCCATGACAATAACGACAACTCATTCAATGTAGAGCTCTCAGCTGAAACTGGGTAGAAGAAAATGATCCTATTTCTTGTAATCAAATCCAAGCAAATCTGACTGACATGTGATTTACTAGTTCATTGCATGTCAAGAGGATGTTGTTTGGGATTGGCTATCTTGTCCACAAAAGTGATGAGTGCGTGACCACATTTTTTCCTTTCGGTCAAGATTTTAGTATCTTGGTCCCTATTTCGGATAAGTGACAAACTTACCTTCATATCTGCCAAGCCCAATATGTCAGCTTGATTGTTTAATATTTTGACCACATTGTTTTAAATCCTGCATAATGAGATCTATCTCTTGAAACAAGTCCTGATCCAAAGAACCAGAACAATTTTTACCCAATCATTCATGTCTCTTTCTTTCTTTGGCTGGAATGTTGTATAATACGTAGAAAATCTACTTTAACTGGCATAAAATGAATATTGTAAAACAGAAAGAAAAACTTTATTACCTCATAAATGGAACATTGTAAAATATATGGAAAATCTACATTACCTGACAGAACAAGAATATTTAGTTTTCATTCCTTTTTACAAATACCTTGCATGCATGTTTTTGAAAAATGACTACATCACACCCTTGGAACAAGAGTAGACATACAACGTCATCATGTGGGTTGAATTGGTTAACAGGTCAATAACAGAAGAGCCTTTAGAATTGAAAACTAATTAATGAAATAATTACCATATATAATTAAGTAAAACATACTCTAAATTGTGAACAGTATACACCACTCCCTCGATAACTCATGCCCTAACTCGCGAACCCGCTTATTACATGGAGCTAGACATGGATCCCATTTTTTAACAACCATGTCCACGAGAGTTTCTCTGAGAACCTAATTAAGTGCTGACCGTGTTTTGTTAATTGACTTATGGAAGTATTTGCTGTATTGTTGCATTGAATTAAAAGCTGGTCTCTATTGTATTATCATGTTAATTATGTCTTTTGAATCAAATAAAGGAGGTGGAATAAAAGAAAAGTTGAAAGGCAAGCAAATCCTATAAATATTAAAAATCAAGTGGCCCCGGTTGTATGTCAGGTGAACTCTATTTGATCAAACACATATAAATGTTATTGTGTATGTAACATAAACTACCTTAAATTAACTGACTCTTTCATAACTGTGATCAAAGATAACAAGGCAGCCAAGCGAAATGAATACGTCATAAAATAAAGAGCTTGATTTCACAGATACGGACCATCGTGGGCAAGCGAGTTTCAGAGAATTCTTGAACTGGCACTTACAAATATCCTCAAGGATGATAAGAAGTTTCATTATTACTTCTAATGAAATCACGATATCAATATTGTACTAATTAAAAAATACAAAAATTGAGTTTCAACACAGACAATTGTCTCACGAAATAAATGTTGCGTGTTTTTGCAAAAAAGGAATCTTGTATGGTGGTGTATCATCAGTTAGTTGAGTTTCCTGTACTGAGGACTCCCGATTTGGCAGGATAATAATTAAACACTGCTACAGGAACCAGACTCATCAAGGAAACAAAAAGCAGTGACATAATACACATATTTTTTTCATGTACACATGATGATTGTTGAAACCAGTTGGAACAATCTTTCATGTGTTGGACATTTTGAAAATAAAAGTTATTTAAAAAGAATAATGAATAACTTCATTAGAAGAAGCACGTTATTAAAAATTATTATCAACGTGATTGTAAAATGAGGATTCAGTCAATCATCAGCCCAGTTCCCTAACGCCCTTCTCCCCCCACAGTTTTCTCGATGTCAAAGCAATTTTTTTCAATTTTTGGAGGTCCCTCAGTAACTCGCACCTCGCTTATAGTGTGGTCTATGTTTGTGGACCCTGTTGGGCGCGAGTTATCGAGGGAGAGGTGTACATTGAAATCTGCTGTCTACGGCAATATTGTGAGTACAGATCCTGATCCATCTATTCCTTACATAGTGACAGATCTGAGTATAAACTGTTCCGAGTTGGGTGTGCATTATACACACATAAATATGATGCAAATATTCAACAAGTTCAAGACTAGATTACCAAAAGTTCTATTTTTCCATAAGGTGTCTGGCCTCTCTTCATGTAGTAGGGAGCATTGGACATACTCTCCATTCCACCAGCAACCATCACATCCTATGGGAGGAAGAAAAGATGCACAAAATCAACAAACTGTTGAGACCACAACCATGCTTATAAATTTCAGAGCTGAAAAATGGTGGTATTTAATTGATACATAATATATGAAATGAAAGTTAACCCCTAAAATAGTACAGCTGTCATCTGTTATAATGCCTTTCAATATAACGAGGTAATACCCTAGACCTCAAGTATCCTTTCTTTTAATGCCCTTCAATATAACAAGATAACACTGCTGACCTCAGGTATCCTTTCTTATAATGCTCTTCAATATAATGAGGTAACACCTTAGACCTCTGGTATCCTTTCTTATAAATCCCTTCATTTAGTACAGCTATCATCTGTTATAATAACCTTCAATATAATGAGGTAACACCCTAGACCTCAGGTATTGTTTCTTATAATGCCATTCAATTAGCACAGCTATAATCTATTATAATGCCCTTCAATATAATGAAGTAACACCTCAGACCTCAGGTATCCTTTCCTATAATAGCCTTCAATATAACAAGACAATACCCTAGACCTCAGATATCCTTTCTTATAATTCCTTCAATATAACAAGGTAACATCCTAGACCTTGGGTATCCTTTCTTGTAATGACTTAAATATAATGAGGTAATGCCCTAGACCTCAGATATCCTTTTTTACAATGCCCTTCAATATAATAAGGTAACACCCTAGACCTTAGGTATCCTTTCTTATAATGCCTTCAATATAACAAGGTAACATCCTAGACCTTAGGCATCCTTTCTTATAATGCCTTCAATATAACAAGGTAACACCCTAGACCTTAGGTATCCTTTCTTGTAATGACTTAAATATAACAAGGTAACACCCTAGACCTTAGGTATCCTTTCTTATAATGCCCTTCAATATAACGAGGTAATACCCTAGACCTCGGGTATCCTTTCTCATAATGCCCTTCAGTATAAAACAGTGATGCCATGGATCCCCACAAAACTTGATACTTTATTAAAACAAGTGTCCCAAGTGGGTTTGAGATTGCTCATCTTCCTAATATCTACTTAACAGTCAAATGCAAGAGCAGTTGGTCAAGAAATCTGAATCAGTGGGAAGCTTTCTGTTGAAATTTTGTCCATATGATTGCATACGTAATTGCTGTTGTTGGTTTAATGTCATTTTTTTTCAGCAAAGAAAGGGCGATACATGGCAGCCAGTATAAAGGGTGGAGGAAGAACCTGGGAAAACTCCAGTAAGAACCATCAATTGGCATCATTTGAAAGTCCTTCATGTCATAACATTGTTTGTCAAATTTGGTCAAATTCTGTTGAGCAGTTTTTGTGAATGGAAAATGCATGAAGGAGATGTCTTACAGGCAGGATTTCAAGAACTCTGTATAGTTATTACAAGCCTCTAATATATATGTCAGGCAGCTACAATAGCTCAGTTGGATGCACAATCCAAGGATCACAGGTTCTATACCTACCCAGGCAAGCCCAAGTTGGCTGCCTTGGCATTTCCATGGGAAAGGCACCTAGCTCCCATTTCCTCAGCATTGTAAACCAATAATGTCTTAAAAGTGCTGTTAAAACAAAAAATAATGTGTATGTGCGAGTCTTTTGTTTTTAGCCAAATTAAGAAATATAACTTGTATTTTCCTCAACATTAATTCTGAGAAAAACTTATCTATAAACACTTTGGTAAGACATTCTGAATGATGGGTAAATATTAAAAATATGGACCCTAATACTTGATACCTTTTTTATTTTATGTTTGGATTTTATTGACTGAAATGGGAGAGGGGGCTAATACTGGGGATAGGAGGTCCTCAACATGAACAGTTGAAAATTAAGTACCTGCTGACTTTCAACCAGCAAAATTCATTAAGACTTGCCTACTGGTCTACTCTTAAAATTGCTGGTTTCTGGACACCAAGTATAAGGCAGTTTCAAACACTGTCCATACAAAAAAGGTTTCAATCAATTAGCGAAAAAAATTCAGTGCCACAACTTCCAGCAAAAAAAGATTTATCACTTAGTTATGACTTATTCTTAAGTTGTTTTAGTTAAGTATTGTACAAAACAGTGAAACGGCTATTAATATAAACCTAATCTGATTCATAAGAGTATCACACATGACACATAACAAGAGTACCACATGGCAACCACACATGACACATAATAAGAGTACCACACATAGCACATAAGAGTACCACAATTGATGTATTGACATACTTTCTATGTACAGAAATGATTCCAACAGACTTGTAGATTAATTTTCACTCATTTATGATGTTTAACTGGTCTAAAATTTCTCAAGAACTGAATTCTTTTTGGTTATTCTTGTGCAAAGGCATGGTTTGAAAATTCTCTTGCCAAACTCAAAATGAAAAGTGAAATATTCTGGCAGCTTATCAACTTTTCCAATCACTCAATGATTCATGGATGACAGGTATTTCTCTCTACTGTAAAGGATGTTCTTTTGCAAACAATGCCAACTTCATCCACCGAAAATATGATTTTAAACCATAAGTTTGTTTTCCATTTTGTGTTGATCAAATTCATACAAGCACTTTGCTTTCCTTCTTCAATAATAATATAAGCTTAGATGAAGAACATACTTTACTGCACGCTTCTGGTCTAGTTTTGTTTTAAAGTACATCAACATAAGTAGGTCACTAAGTGCAGAGGAAATTAGAATAAACTGCATTGCTCTAGGAATCACTACAGAAGACTCTGATTTAACCAAAGGAAGGATTCAAATTTGTACACTTTCAGTCGAAAGTCTGGCATACCAACTCTATTTTATAATTACTTACAATGAGTGTCAGAAAGGTCACTGAATATTTTCCAGAAAAGAAACCTCCCACCTGTTAATATTGTCAACCTTTACATTTATATAATAGCAGTGACCCCAAGTATCAGGGCCAGTCTAAGTGTCAACTTTTACACTTATATAATAGCAGTGATCCCAGGTATCAGGGTCAGTCTAAGTGTCAACTTTTACACTTATATAATAGCAGTGATCCCAGGTATCAGGGTCAGTCTAAGTGTCAACTTTTACATTTATATAATAGCAGTGACCCCAGGTATCAAGGTCAGTCTAAGTGTCAACTTTTACATTTATATAATAGCAGTGACCCCAGGTATCAGGGTCAGTAGAATTGTCAACTTTTACATTTATATAATAGCAGTGACCCCAGGTATCAGGGTCAGTATAAGTGTCAACTTTTACATTTATATAATAGCAGTGACCCCAGGTATCAGGGTCAGTACAAAGTAATTATCTTTACAGGGTACTCCCACATCTCACCCCTGTCTGCACGAGTTCAAGTATCGGCTCAATCAATGTGGGTATGTAAGAAACCCTGATAGTAGCTTCTGGTGGGTCCATGATTCTCCTGGGTTCTTCATCATTCAAAAAATATAATGACTGCCATGTATGGCCTACCATGTTTCAAAAAATGGATCTAAACCCCACAAAAAATGTATAATAGCTGATTTTTTCTGGGCAAATGAAATTGTTAAGTACTTGCCTCACCAGGCAAGTGAATATTTATGGATTTTTCTGGGCAATTTAAAATTTTAAGTACTTGCCTCACTAGGCAAGTGGATATTATTGGATTTTCAACCCTAAAAGAGAAACATAAGTACTAACATATTTTCTTAAAATCAGTTCTAGAGAAATTCAGGTACTGTCCTGAAAGGAATGCAGTGGTTAAACATATTTTCTGTAATGATGACTTGAATTTCAAACTACTTACACCCAAATTGATAGGGCTCTTTCTATGGTACAAGAATTATAATACATTGGTTGTTAAAATTGGTTGAAGACATGAAGTACTGACCTGAAATAAAATGCAAAACAAGACTATTTTTATTAACAGTGACCTTGACCTTGATAGTTCACACTCCCAAATCAACAAAGGTCTTTCATGGACAGAGAAGAATGCATGTATACAAGTTTAAAATGCATTGTGTATTGCTTAAGTTATTGTCTAGAAATCAAATGCAATGAGAAAATGAATTTTCAGTAAATGAGCTTGGAGTTACGGAACTGCTCATGCAACTAAGATTAATAAATGCACTAAACTGAATTCTGTTATCCTTAAATGTAAGTTATCTGCCACAAATAATACATAGGCAACATCTAATTTTCAAGTCACCTTGACCTTGATGTTACTGGTTTTCCAGTCAAAGAAAAATGTGTACACTATACTGCATTGAAATATCTTAACTAGAACCTGTTATCATCCACATATAGGAAATTTTTTTTTTTAGCAACAGTGACCTTGACCTTGGAGTTATTGGCATCAAAATCAACAGGGCTCTCTCAAGGATTCCAAAAATGAACCTAGTCCAGTGAATAAGAAGCTGTAGACCAAGTTTTGAAACCTCAAATTCCAGGACAAGAAACTGGTGCTCTTGAAGGCAGAGGCTCTGGTCTAAGGGCTTAGGGAAAAATATGTACAACATTGCAATGAATTCTATATACTAGAACCTGAATTATCTTCCAGAAATTAAACACAAATGGCAAAATGCAACAGTGACCTTGGTCATGGAGTTACTGAGTTTAGGCTATAGGAACACAAATACCAATCTTGGTTGAAATTTATTCACTAGAATTTAAGTCATCATCTGGAAATGAAAATGCATTGACACTATCTATTTTTAGTACCAGTGACCTTGACCTTGGAGCTACTGACACCCAACTCAACTGAGGTTGACCAGGGGCTAAGGGGAAAACAGATACCAAGTTGGAGTTAATTCTGTTCACTAGAATTGTCTTATCATCTAGACATAATCTCTATATTTAGCAACAGCAACTTTGACCTCTGAGCTACTGATCCCAGAATCATAAGGGTTCTTTGTTGGACTAAAGTGGATATATCTACCAAGTTCTGTTAAAATCTATCAAGCAGAACTTGGGCTATTTTCTGAAAATGACAAAGGCAAGATCATTATTTAGCAACAACAACCTTAACGCTGGAACTAAAAACCCCAAAATCAACAGGATTCTTCCTTGAGCTAAGGGAAAAGAATTTAACACGTTCTACTGAAATCTATTAACTAGAACTTAACATCTGGAAACCAAAATGGACATGTACCCACCTACATAGATGGATGAGAGTAAACTAAAATACCCTTCAACTTCTGTTGGATGGTTATAAAATGTAACACTATTCTACTTACAATATTGACATGCTATGTTGAGCTACTATGAAAATTTGGTATGTATTCATAACTGGTACAAATCTGAGTAAAGTTACTCAAATTTCACCACCAATTAGAAAAAAGCAAGTCAATCAACAAAGATATTTTCGAAATTTCATTCATTCAGGTAAAAAAAATGTTATATGAGTCAATGAACAAAGAGATTTTAGAAATTTCATTCATTCATTCAGGCAGTAAAAATGTTATATGAGTCAATGAACAAAGAGATTTTAGAAATTTCATTCATTCATTCAGGCAATACAAATGTTCTAGAAGACAAATGTACAACTGATTATTAATCACCCAATCATCAGACTGCAGTAAATATGAAAGAAAAAACTTTGCAGAATATTTTTTTAAAAAATTGCAGCTTTATTATTCAATATATTTGATTATGATAACAAAGCAGCTTCTTATTAACAAGAAAGAGAGGAAAAGTAAAATGGGATGATAATAAAGGGAGATAACTGTGTACCTGATGTCCACACATCAAGCTCTGTGCTGCCAGCATTATGGACTTCATACCAGAGGCACACACCTTGTTTATGGTTGTGGTTGGAGTCTCCTTAGGCAAACCTGATTGTAAGAATGTATTCAACATGGATATAGCATATTAATATTGCACACTTTTGGAAGGCATGCACAGACTAGAACAATTTAGGTGTTTTCACTGCCATCCATGCAAGGAATAAAACTGTCATAAATTTTAATCTGCTCTGAATTCAATGTTCCATGAAATAGATATATGGACAGAAATAAAGATAAGGCACATAACAGATACAAAATTGCACTTGTGTTTTATATATTTAGGGGAAGGAGCACAGTTGATATGGTATATAAATGTTATTTTCACAGACTTGGAACAAAAAAATGTTGTAGTTTTGTCTGCCTGCATGTAAGTATGCATGCTTGAATGCATGTATGTATGTACAAATTAAGGTCTGTTATTATTTCACCATCTTTTGAATAACTTCAATTACAATTTTCTTTATTAACTAAAATATTAAGTGGTCAAATACTGTACGAAAGAGTAGATATCTGGTAACTAATCAACTGTGTAATGTCCACGTACCTGCTCCCAGTGTGGCTTGCCTGCAAGGTGCCTGTCCCTCACTGCCCTGCAGCACATTGCCCATGTACACTTCATTGACAGCCTTTGGTTCAATACCTGTAAAACCAATTTTTGAAGTAAAATATGTTTCTTTAATGATACTTACCTGAAAATAATACATTTCATGGATTGGTGCCAAATCCCATCATTTATCAAGCTGTGTGTGTGTGTGTGTATATATGGTTGAATTCCTGTAGAAACAGCCATGTAACGTTTCGCAAACATAACTGTTTTTCTGTTTTATTTGTTTGTTTTTGCCTTTGAAAACGACTCATTAAAGAGTCAAAAGTGCTCAGGCTAGCTAGATACTAGTTTCGCACTGTTCATTGTCAGTTTATTGCATTTATCTTAACCAATCCCTGACACACGTTATCCCTTGCTGGATCCAGTGCACTTGAAAGGCTTGTTATTTGCCATATGATTTGTGTTGTGTGTGTGTGTGTGTGTATATATATATATATATATATATATATATATATATATATTGCAGTGCTCTAACATTCATTTAAAGACTATATGGATATATAATAGCTGTACAGAATTACTATGAATTCATTTAAAGACATTTTGGGGTTAGAACAGTGATTCTTCTGTAATGCTGATTCATCATTACAATAGACAGTTGTTTGGAACACCTCTGGAACTCATTTGGATTACTCCAAACTTCTGAAAATGCTAGAACAGTCAGGACTCTAGGAATTCATTCAAAATACTATAACTTATTTTTAATTCTTCCACTTTGTATCTTAGGGAAATAAATTACATGTTTCAATTATAATTATACAAAACTTGCTGGTTTTACTCTTTCTTGTTACCTATTTGTTAAGACCATACAGTCATAACAGCTACTTTAGCAGAAGAGCATGCTCTTCCAAGGGTACAACTGAGGGGTACAAATGGTACAAATGAGGTGTACAACTGGTATAAGGGTACAACTGAGGGGTACAAATGGTACAAATGAGGGGTACAAATGGTACAACTGAGGGGATGGATTGAGAGGGAATGCCTGTATTATGATCTGGAAAGTATTATTGAAAATTGGTTTCTTTTTCAAATATGTTAGCCGACTTTATAATGTTAGGAAAACTGGTAAGAGGTGGATAGAGTTACATCCTCTTACCCCATAGTTTGCCCTAGATCTGGTCTCCTAAAATAAAATGCTTTGAGTCTCAAAGCAGAAATTGATGAAAACATGAAAATATCTTCAAGGGACAATTCCCTCAGATCCAGTAGAAAAAGAATGTCGTTAAAAAGCTGTTGAGAAACATGGAAAACTGCTGAGACAAGTCCTACCCTTTTGAGAAGAAAACTTTCAAATGCAGAACCTGACCTCTATCTCAGTCTTGAATACTGCTGGTCTGAGCAATTTCACTTGAATGCCATGCTGGTAGTGACGCCCCTGACCCCATGAGCCAAAATGTAAAGATACTTATTTGTTCTTTATAGGCAGAATGAACAACTCAAATCCTTCTCTCAATGGCAATGAAATCTCACCTTTCTGAATGGCAAGAGCAAGTGAAATCTCACCTTTCTGAATGGTTCAGTGCATTTCAGGTACCACATCAACAGACTGCCTTTGCAAAGAAGGTTCTTTTATAGAAAAATGGTTTTAAAATAAAAAACATTTCCCCTGTATGGAAGCCAGCTCTTGAAATGGGTCTGCTGAAAAAAATGGTTTCAAAATGAAAGACAGATTTCCCCTGGAGAGGCTCAAGTTTTTGGTAATGGGTCTATTGAAAATAATGGTTTCAAAATATTTCCCATGGATGGGCACCAGTTCTTGAAAGAACATCATGGGATAAAATGAACCACTGTGCTGGCACTGCAAAAAGTTCATGTCAACCAAAAAGGCTTGAACTTCACTCATTCTGCCTAATGAGGACAGTGTGAGGCTTTGGGCTGTGGGTTGTATTGGGAAGTGGTTAGTATTGGGCAGTGGTTTGTATTGGGCAGTTGTTTGTATGCTGACTTGTTCAACCACATCAAAACCTAAGTTCATTTTGGACATAGACCAAAGCCTTTAGTTGTGACAAGTTAAAACTGGCTAGAAGGTTAAAGAGGTCTTCATTCATGGTAAAACATGTCAGAAATCATTGAATATTAGCCTCTGACAGTGATGAGAGAGCCTTTGACAGTGATGAGAGCTAATTTGTTATCCTCAAAAAAAGACAAACATTGAAGTTAATAATTTGAGGTAGAGAGGCTTTAAATACAGTAATATTTCTGCTATCAATGCTGGAAGAAACATATATTTCTCCTCATAGACTTTCTGCTATCAATGCTGGAAGAAACCTCCATTTCTCCTCATAGACTTTCTGCTATCAATGCTGGAAGAAACATCTATTTCTCCTCATAGACTTTCTGCTATCAATGCTTTCTGCTATCAGTGCTGGAAGAAACCTCCATTTCACCTCACAGACTTTCTGCTATCAATGCTGGAAGAAACCTCCATTTCTCCTCATAGACTTTCTGCTATCAATGCTGGAAGAAACCTCCATTTCTCCTCATAGACTTTCACGTCATGGGCCTTTTTGCCCAATCAATTCTGTCCCCACTTGTTTACAGAAATATGAAATGTTTCTTCTGTAGGCTTGTTTGATATAAGCCAGACATGCAGGCTAATCACTTCTGGGTTAGGATGGCCAATTTGAATGCATGGTTGTTTCAGCTTGTGTGGCGATGGCATATGAGTTGATCAGATAGCTAAAGTCGAAGCCTGGTCTTAATACTTCAATGCTAAAACAAGCCAAAACACATTAACATCTTCTTCTGTTGGATAAGGTTGGATTTGTGAGGTGGTGGAAGGTCTCCTAACATATATTGTTAAGGTTCTCCTAACATATTTTGAGATGGTAATCTTAACATATTTTGATATGGTACTCCTAACATATTTTGATATAGTACTCCTAATGAATTTTGTCATGAATATAGTAATTATTACATCAATTGATGTATTCCTAAGATATTTTGATATGGTACTCCTAACATATTCTGATATGGTACTCCCAATGTATTTTGATATTGATATAGTACTCATAACATTTTTTTAAGGGGGGCCCCAAGTGGCTGAGTGGTCTAAAGCTCTCTCCGTTATGGATCACTGCCATCTCACATCTGTCTGAGTGGGTTCGAGTCTAGGATTCAGCTAATGTGGGTACATGAGAAAGCTTGCCAGTAGCTTCTTGTGGGTCAGTGGTTCTTCCTGAGGTTTTCCTGGGTTCTTCCTCCAACAGTAATACTGGCCACCATGCATAGTCTATCGTGTGCTGAAAAATGGCATTAAACCGCACAACAACAACATTTTTTGATGTACTCCTAACATATCTTTATATGGTAATCCTAATGAATTTTGACATGAATATAGTAATTATTACATCATTTGATGTATTCCTAAGATATTTTGATATGGTACTCCCAATGTATTTTGATATGGTAGTCCTAATGCCACTGTTTGATGTACTCCTAACATATTTTTATATGGTACTCTCAATGTATTTTGATATGGAAATCCTAATGAATTTTGACATGAATATAGTAATTATTACATCATTTGATGTATTCCTAAGATATTTTGTTATGGTACTCCTACTGTATATTTTGATATGGTAATCCTAACATAATTTGATATGGTACTCCCAATGTATTTTGATATGGATATAGTACTCATAACATTTTTTAATGTACTCCTAACATATCTTGATATGGTACTACAAATGTATTTTGATATTGTAGTCCACCATATAGTTTGATATTGTATTCCTAATGTATATATTGATATGGTACTCCTAACATGTTATATGGTTCTCCATACATATTCTGAAATTGTATTCCTAACATATTTTGATACAGTATTCATGATGTATCTTTTGATATGATACTCCTAATTTTTTTAGATATGGTACTCCTAATGTATCTATTGATATGATACTCCTAATGTATTTAGATATGGTACTCCTAATGTATTTAGATATGATACTCCTAATGTATTTAGATATGGTACTCCTAATATATTTAGATATGATACTCCTAATGTATTTATATATGATACTCCTAAAATATTTAGATATGATATTCCTAATGTATTTAGATATGGTACTCCTAATGTATCTTTTGATATGACACTCCTAAAGTTTATTATGATTCAGAAATGTATTGAAGAAGAAACCGGTTTAGTCATTTAACAGATCCACACAGTTAGCTCTATGTACATTGTTTTATTACTTTTTCAAGTGAATATGAATTAAGTATAATGGCCTTTTATGCAGTGCTGCCCAATGAAAATTTAAGGAAAGCACAAAAATAAAATATAGCAACAACTTTTAATGTAAAAGAAAAATTACAGAAATGAAGAGTAGTAGAAATATAATCAATGATTTCAAGTTATCAATCATGTGACCAAGAATTTAGGACATTAAGTAAAATTGCTAGTGATTATTAGCTTAACTGTGCTTTACCTGCTTGACTAACAGCCTCTTTGATCACACTGGAACCTAACTGTGTTGCGGGAATTGTGGCCAGGCTCCCAAGAAAACTCCCTATGGGTGTTCTAACTGCACTGACAATAACAACTTCCTGAAAATAACAGCAAGACATTAAGATGCCATTTTAATAAACATTCATTCCAAAAGTAAAACAGAATATCATTAAAAGCACATCATCATACATCCACCCAGTATTTAATAGTTCTCTATGTATGCATGAGTGGGGAATGGCTACCTCTGGACATAACTGAATAATGGATTTCAAAAACCTCAACCATTTGTCAATGTAAACCCTGAACAAAACTTAATTTACAGAAACTATTATCTTCTTATTAAATTTACCACGACTGTCACTTCTGGCTTTATGACCCCAAAATCCATATTTCTTTATTACCCTAAGTACAAGCCATCCATAAAATTTATTCAAGGAACTTACATTAGAACAAAAAATATTCAGAAAACCCATTTTTAAAAACCACACAATGACCTTGACCCTTGCTCTTCCTAATCAATTGGTCTCTTTAATACTCCAAGTGCAGATCCTCCACAAATTTTGGTCATGGTATGTGGTCTAAGGTCATTATGCGAAAATAATTTCTCTTCTTTATTACTAACTCTATGGATTGTAGTGTGTGTGGGTATGTGTCTGTCTGTCTGTGTATCTATGTGTGTGTAATTTGGATTTTTAACGTTGCTTTAACAAAATTTCAGTCATATCACTACAATGTCTGCAGTGTAGCAGTTTATAGTGATGCCTAACACTGGGGCATCATGCTGCAGACATGAGGCATCATTTCTCACCCAGGCACATTATCCTGAAACCAGGCCGAACACTTACCTCTTAATCCTGAGCACCTAGCGAGGCAACTGTTACTTCCATTTTTATAAGTTTTTGGTATGATTCAGCCATGGTTCAAACCCGCGACCTCCCACATCTGACGCAGATACTCGAACTACTAGGTTACTAATTAAAGCAAGTACTTTTAATATATAACTATAACTGTAATGAGGCATAAAATGCTAAATAAAATGAAAAAAGAACTGCAATAGACACTGATATACTTACATTCAGACCAGCAATTTTAGTGAAATGTCGCAGGAGTTTCAACCCTGATTTGGTCTGCAAAGATATATAAAGAGTGTGCATTTATTTTATTCTAAATATGCTGTATAATCTGTGTATTAATTTTACTCATAAATAAGACCCAAAAGAAGAAGAAAAAAAAAACTCTGTTTTCACCGTATGTTTTACCTGCAAACCCTACAATTTTTCTGACCATAAACTTTTTAGCAATGATCCCTTGATGGGACTGATGCTCTGCTGTTGAAAAGAATCCAAGATAAATCCATATCTTCTTTTTAACTAATGAGTATCAAAAACTATCCCTGATATTACCAAGTGATAAGATTTTCAAATTAGCCACATGCATACTGAATTTATGATTGGCACCATTTTCATTCAGGACAAACTAGACACCATTTTAAGAATTTCAGTGAAAATCCCATGCTGAGATGACCATCCATTCAGGAGAATTAGTGACATGATTTCAATATGTCCAATGTGGCCATCCATATTTGAGGTCAGATCTACACCAATTTTAATCAGAAATCAACTTGATATCATAATTAGTCTTCTGGTTGAAACATCCAGCTTAAATGACTGTCCTTTTAGTGCAAGTAGTAATAATATTTTTAAATGGTTATCGTGTTGGTCATACTATCTATCAGACTGGCAAACTGACAAACACATGGTGGATGATTGACAACAGGCCATCTCATAAGCTCTTCTGGTCTATGAAAAATAAAACTAACAAACACACAAACAAATTAATGTTATGACCAGTATGGATTTCACAGTATGTAACAGTGCTAGAGATGCTCATTAGGGTTTCTTAACATTTCTATGTGCCTGCTGGACACAGACTAGAAAGCATCATTTAATAAGGGCACAGTTCACTAATCATGGTCTGCTTAAAATTTACTCTGAGTTATATCAAACACATGCAAATTATTTCATTGTGCCTATCTAACAATGAGTTATAACAAACCCATGCAAATTATTTCAGTAAGAAGTGCATGTCTAACTATGAGTTGTATCAAACCCATGCAAATTATTTCAGTAGTGAGTGCATATCTATGAGTTATACCAAACCCATGCAAATTATTTCAGTAGTGAGTGCATATCTATGAGTTATACCAAACCCATGCAAATTATTTCAGTAAGTAGTGCATATCTAACTATGAGTTATACCAAACCCATGCAAATTATTTCAGTAGTGAGTGCATATCTATGAGTTATACCAAACCCATGCAAATTATTTCAGTAAGTAGTGCATATATAACAATGAGTTATAACAAACCCATGCAAATTATTTCAGTAAGTAGTGCATATCTAACTATGAGTTGTATCAAACCCATGCAAGCTATTTCAGTAGTGAGTGCATATCTTACAATGAGTTATACAGTAAGTAGTGCATATCTAACTATGAGTTATACCAAACCCATGCAAATTATTTCAGTAGTGAGTGCATATCTATGAGTTATACCAAACCCATGCAAATTATTTCAGTAAGTAGTGCATATCTAACTATGAGTTATACCAAACCCATGCAAATTATTTCAGTAAGTAGTGCATATCTAACTGAGTTATATCAAACCCATGCAAATTATTTCAGTAGTGAGTGCATATCTAACTATGAGTTATATCAAACCCATGCAAATTATTTCAGTAGTGAGTGCATATCTATGAGTTATACCAAACCCATGCAAATTATTTCAGTAAGTAGTGCATATCTAACTATGAGTTATACCAAACCCATGCAAATTATTTCAGTAAGTAGTGCATATCTAACTATGAGTTATATCAAACCCATGCAAATTATTTCAGTAGTGAGTGCATATCTATGAGTTATATCAAACCCATGCAAATTATTTCAGTAAGTAGTGCATATCTAACTATGAGTTATATCAAACCCATGCAAATTATTTCAGTAGTGAGTGCATATCTAACTATGAGTTATATCAAACCCATGCAAATTATTTCAGTAGTGAGTGCATATCTAACTATGAGTTATATCAAACCCATGCAAATTATTTCAGTAGTGAGTGCATATCTAACTATGAGTTATATCAAACCCATGCAAATTATTTCAGTAGTGAGTGCATATCTATGAGTTGTATCAAACCCATGCAAATTATTTCAATAGTGAGTGCATATCTAACAATGAGTTGTATCAAACCCATGCAAATTATTTCAGTAGTGAGTGCATATCTAAGAATGAGTTATATTAAACCCATGAAGATTATTTCAGTAAGTAGTGCATATCTAACTATGAGTTATATCAAACCCATTCAAATTATTTCAGTAAGTAGTGCATATCTAACTATGAGTTATATCAAACCCATTCAAATTATTTCAGTAGTGAGTGCATATCTAAGAATGAGTTATATTAAACCCATGAAGATTATCTCAGTAAGTAGTGCATATCTAACTATGAGTTATATCAAACCCATTCAAATTATTTCAGTAAGTAGTGCATATCTAACTATGAGTTATATCAAACCCATTCAAATTATTTCAGTAAGTAGTGCATATCTAACTATGAGTTATATCAAACCCATTCAAATTATTTCAGTAACTAGTGCATATCTAACTATGAGTTGTATCAAACCCATTCAAATTATTTCAGTAAGTAGTGCATATCTAACTATGAGTTATATCAAACCCATTCAAATTATTTCAGTAAGTAGTGCATATCTAACTATGAGTTGTATCAAACCCATGCAAATTATTTCAGTAGTGAGTGCATATCTAACTATGAGTTGTATCAAACCCATGCAAATTATTTCAGTAAGTAGTGCATATCTTACAATGAGTTGTATCAAACCCATGCAAATTATTTCAGTAGTGAGTGCATATCTAACTATGAGTTGTATCAAACCCATGCAAATTATTTCAGTAGTGAGTGCATATCTAACTATGAGTTATATCAAACCCATGCAAATTATTTCAGTAGTGAGTGCATATCTAACTATGAGTTGTATCAAACCCATGCAAATTATTTCAGTAGTGAGTGCATATCTAACTATGAGTTATATCAAACCCATGCAAATTATTTCAGTAGTGAGTGCATATCTAACTATGAGTTATATCAAACCCATGCAAATTATTTCAGTAAGTAGTGCATATCTAACTATGAGTTATATCAAACCCATTCAAATTATTTCAGTAGTGAGTGCATATCTAACTATGAGTTATATCAAACCCATGCAAATTATTTCAGTAAGTAGTGCATATCTAACTATGAGTTATATCAAACCCATGCAAATTATTTCAGTAGTGAGTGCATATCTAACTATGAGTTATATCAAACCCATGCAAATTATTTCAGTAAGTAGTGCATATCTAACTATGAGTTGTATCAAACCCATGCAAATTATTTCAGTAGTGAGTGCATATCTAACTATGAGTTATATCAAACCCATGCAAATTATTTCAGTAAGTAGTGCATATCTAACTATGAGTTGTATCAAACCCATTCAAATTATTTCAGTAAGTAGTGCATATCTAACTATGAGTTATATCAAACCCATTCAAATTATTTCAGTAAGTAGTGCATATCTAACTATGAGTTATATCAAACCCATGCAAATTATTTCAGTAAGTAGAGCATATCTAACTATGAGTTATACCAAACACATTCAAATTATTTCAGTAAGTAGTGCATATCTAACTATGAGTTATAACAAACCCATGCAAATTATTTCAGTAAGTAGTGCATATCTAACTATGAGTTATAACAAACCCATGCAAATTATTTCAGTAAGTAGTGCATATCTAACTATGAGTTGTATCAAACCCATGCAAATTATTTCAGTAGTGAGTTCATATCTAGCTATGAGTTGTATCAAACCCATGCAAATTATTTCAGTAAGTAGTGCATATCTAACTATGAGTTATACCAAACCCATTCAAATTATTTCAGTAAGCAGTGCATATCTAACTATGAGTTATAACAAACCCATGCAAATTATTTCAATAAGTAGTGCATATCTAACTATGAGTTGTATCAAACCCATGCAAATTATTTCAGTAAGTAGTGCATATCTAACTATGAGTTATATCAAACCCATGCAAATTATTTCAGTAAGTAGTGCATATCTAACTATGAGTTATACCAAACCCATTCAAATTATTTCAGTAAGTAGTGCATATCTAACTATGAGTTATAACAAACCCATGCAAATTATTTCAGTAAGTAGTGCATATCTAACTATGAGTTATAACAAACCCATGCAAATTATTTCAGTAAGTAGTGCATATCTAACTATGAGTTGTATCAAACCCATGCAAATTATTTCAGTAGTGAGTGCATATCTAACTATGAGTTGTATCAAACCCATGCAAATTATTTCAGTAAGTAGTGCATATCTAACTATGAGTTATACCAAACCCATTCAAATTATTTCAGTAAGTAGTGCATATCTAACTATGAGTTATAACAAACCCATGCAAATTATTTCAGTAAGTAGTGCATATCTAACTATGAGTTATAACAAACCCATGCAAATTATTTCAGTAAGTAGTGCATATCTAACTATGAGTTGTATCAAACCCATGCAAATTATTTCAGTAGTGAGTGCATATCTAACTATGAGTTGTAACAAACCCATGCAAATTATTTCAGTAGGGAGTGCATATCTAACTATGAGTTATATCAAACCCATGCAAATTATTTCAGCAAGTAGTGCATATCTAACTATGAGTTCTATCAAACCCATGCAAATTATTTCAGTAGTGAGTGCATATCTAACTATGAGTTATATCAAACCCATGCAAATTATTTCAGTAAGTAGTGCATATCTAACTATGAGTTATACCAAACCCATTCAAATTATTTCAGTAAGTAGTGCATATCTAACTATGAGTTATAACAAACCCATGCAAATTATTTCAGTAAGTAGTGCATATCTAACTATGAGTTATAACAAACCCATGCAAATTATTTCAGTAAGTAGTGCATATCTAACTATGAGTTGTATCAAACCCATGCAAATTATTTCAGTAGTGAGTGCATATCTAACTATGAGTTGTAACAAACCCATGCAAATTATTTCAGTAGTGAGTGCATATCTAACTATGAGTTATATCAAACCCATGCAAATTATTTCAGCAAGTAGTGCATATCAAACTATGAGTTATATCAAACCCATGCAAATTATTTCAGCAAGTAGTGCATATCTAACTATGAGTTGTATCAAACCCATGCAAATTATTTCAGTAGTGAGTGCATATCTAACTATGAGTTGTATCAAACCCATGCAAATTATTTCAGTAAGTAGTGCATATCTAACTATGAGTTGTATCAAACCCATGCAAATTATTTCAGTAGTGAGTGCATATCTAACTATGAGTTGTATCAAACCCATGCAAATTATTTCAGTAAGTAGTGCATATCTAACTATGAGTTGTATCAAACCCATGCAAATTATTTCAGTAGTGAGTGCATATCTAACTATGACTTATATCAAACCCATGCAAATTATTTCAGTAAGTAGTGCATATCTAACTATGAGTTGTATCAAACCCATGCAAATTATTTCAGTAGTGAGTGCATATCTAACTATGAGTTGTATCAAACCCATGCAAATTATTTCAGTAAGTAGTGCATATCTAACTATGAGTTATATCAAACCCATGCAAATTATTTCAGTAGTGAGTGCATATCTAACTATGAGTTGTATCAAACCCATGCAAATTATTTCAGTAGTGAGTGCATATCTAACTATGAGTTATATCAAACCCATGCAAATTATTTCAGTAGTGAGTGCATATCTAACTATGAGTTATATCAAACCCATGCAAATTATTTCAGTAAGTAGTGCATATCTAACTATGAGTTGTATCAAACCCATGCAAATTATTTCAGTAGTGAGTGCATATCTAACTATGAGTTGTATCAAACCCATGCAAATTATTTCAGTAAGTAGTGCATATCTAACTATGAGTTATATCAAACCCATGCAAATTATTTCAGTAAGTAGTGCATATCTTACAATGAGTTGTATCAAACCCATGCAAATTATTTCAGTAGTGAGTGCATATCTAACTATGAGTTGTATCAAACCCATGCAAATTATTTCAGTAGTGAGTGCATATCTAACTATGAGTTATATCAAACCCATGCAAATTATTTCAGCAAGTAGTGCATATCTAACTATGAGTTCTATCAAACCCATGCAAATTATTTCAGTAGTGAGTGCATATCTAACTATGAGTTGTATCAAACCCATGCAAATTATTTCAGTAAGTAGTGCATATCTAACTATGAGTTATACCAAACCCATTCAAATTATTTCAGTAAGTAGTGCATATCTAACTATGAGTTATAACAAACCCATGCAAATTATTTCAGTAAGTAGTGCATATCTAACTATGAGTTATAACAAACCCATGCAAATTATTTCAGTAAGTAGTGCATATCTAACTATGAGTTGTATCAAACCCATGCAAATTATTTCAGTAGTGAGTGCATATCTAACTATGAGTTGTAACAAACCCATGCAAATTATTTCAGTAGTGAGTGCATATCTAACTATGAGTTATATCAAACCCATGCAAATTATTTCAGCAAGTAGTGCATATCTAACTATGAGTTATATCAAACCCATGCAAATTATTTCAGCAAGTAGTGCATATCTAACTATGAGTTGTATCAAACCCATGCAAATTATTTCAGTAGTGAGTGCATATCTAACTATGAGTTGTATCAAACCCATGCAAATTATTTCAGTAAGTAGTGCATATCTAACTATGAGTTGTATCAAACCCATGCAAATTATTTCAGTAGTGAGTGCATATCTAACTATGAGTTGTATCAAACCCATGCAAATTATTTCAGTAAGTAGTGCATATCTAACTATGAGTTGTATCAAACCCATGCAAATTATTTCAGTAGTGAGTGCATATCTAACTATGAGTTATATCAAACCCATGCAAATTATTTCAGTAAGTAGTGCATATCTAACTATGAGTTGTATCAAACCCATGCAAATTATTTCAGTAAGTAGTGCATATCTAACTATGAGTTATATCAAACCCATGCAAATTATTTCAGTAGTGAGTGCATATCTAACTATGAGTTGTATCAAACCCATGCAAATTATTTCAGTAGTGAGTGCATATCTAACTATGAGTTATATCAAACCCATGCAAATTATTTCAGTAGTGAGTGCATATCTAACTATGAGTTATATCAAACCCATGCAAATTATTTCAGTAAGTAGTGCATATCTAACTATGAGTTGTATCAAACCCATGCAAATTATTTCAGTAGTGAGTGCATATCTAACTATGAGTTGCATCAAACCCATGCAAATTATTTCAGTAAGTAGTGCATATCTAACTATGAGTTGTATCAAACCCATGCAAATTATTTCAGTAGTGAGTGCATATCTAACTATGAGTTATATCAAACCCATGCAAATTATTTCAGTAAGTAGTGCATATCTAACTATGAGTTGTATCAAACCCATGCAAATTATTTCAGTAGTGAGTGCATATCTAACTATGAGTTGTATCAAACCCATGCAAATTATTTCAGTAAGTAGTGCATATCTAACTATGAGTTATATCAAACCCATGCAAATTATTTCAGTAGTGAGTGCATATCTAACTATGAGTTGTATCAAACCCATGCAAATTATTTCAGTAGTGAGTGCATATCTAACTATGAGTTATATCAAACCCATGCAAATTATTTCAGTAGTGAGTGCATATCTAACTATGAGTTGTATCAAACCCATGCAAATTATTTCAGTAGTGAGTGCATATCTAACGATGAGTTATATCAAACCCATGCAAATTATTTCAGTAGTGAGTGCATATCTAACTATGAGTTATATCAAACCCATGCAAATTATTTCAGTAAGTAGTGCATATCTAACTATGAGTTGTATCAAACCCATGCAAATTATTTCAGTAGTGAGTGCATATCTAACTATGAGTTGTATCAAACCCATGCAAATTATTTCAGTAAGTAGTGCATATCTAACTATGAGTTATATCAAACCCATGCAAATTATTTCAGTAAGTAGTGCATATCTTACAATGAGTTGTATCAAACCCATGCAAATTATTTCAGTAGTGAGTGCATATCTAACTATGAGTTGTATCAAACCCATGCAAATTATTTCAGTAGTGAGTGCATATCTAACTATGAGTTATATCAAACCCATGCAAATTATTTCAGCAAGTAGTGCATATCTAACTATGAGTTCTATCAAACCCATGCAAATTATTTCAGTAGTGAGTGCATATCTAACTATGAGTTGTATCAAACCCATGCAAATTATTTCAGTAAGTAGTGCATATCTAACTATGAGTTATACCAAACCCATTCAAATTATTTCAGTAAGTAGTGCATATCTAACTATGAGTTATAACAAACCCATGCAAATTATTTCAGTAAGTAGTGCATATCTAACTATGAGTTATAACAAACCCATGCAAATTATTTCAGTAAGTAGTGCATATCTAACTATGAGTTGTATCAAACCCATGCAAATTATTTCAGTAGTGAGTGCATATCTAACTATGAGTTGTAACAAACCCATGCAAATTATTTCAGTAGTGAGTGCATATCTAACTATGAGTTATATCAAACCCATGCAAATTATTTCAGCAAGTAGTGCATATCTAACTATGAGTTATATCAAACCCATGCAAATTATTTCAGCAAGTAGTGCATATCTAACTATGAGTTGTATCAAACCCATGCAAATTATTTCAGTAGTGAGTGCATATCTAACTATGAGTTGTATCAAACCCATGCAAATTATTTCAGTAAGTAGTGCATATCTAACTATGAGTTGTATCAAACCCATGCAAATTATTTCAGTAGTGAGTGCATATCTAACTATGAGTTGTATCAAACCCATGCAAATTATTTCAGTAAGTAGTGCATATCTAACTATGAGTTGTATCAAACCCATGCAAATTATTTCAGTAGTGAGTGCATATCTAACTATGAGTTATATCAAACCCATGCAAATTATTTCAGTAAGTAGTGCATATCTAACTATGAGTTGTATCAAACCCATGCAAATTATTTCAGTAAGTAGTGCATATCTAACTATGAGTTATATCAAACCCATGCAAATTATTTCAGTAGTGAGTGCATATCTAACTATGAGTTGTATCAAACCCATGCAAATTATTTCAGTAGTGAGTGCAGATCTAACTATGAGTTATATCAAACCCATGCAAATTATTTCAGTAGTGAGTGCATATCTAACTATGAGTTATATCAAACCCATGCAAATTATTTCAGTAAGTAGTGCATATCTAACTATGAGTTGTATCAAACCCATGCAAATTATTTCAGTAGTGAGTGCATATCTAACTATGAGTTGTATCAAACCCATGCAAATTATTTCAGTAAGTAGTGCATATCTAAGTATGAGTTGTATCAAACCCATGCAAATTATTTCAGTAGTGAGTGCATATCTAACTATGAGTTGTATCAAACCCATGCAAATTATTTCAGTAAGTAGTGCATATCTAACTATGAGTTATATCAAACCCATGCAAATTATTTCAGTAGTGAGTGCATATCTAACTATGAGTTGTATCAAACCCATGCAAATTATTTCAGTAGTGAGTGCATATCTAACTATGAGTTATATCAAACCCATGCAAATTATTTCAGTAGTGAGTGCATATCTAACTATGAGTTATATCAAACCCATGCAAATTATTTCAGTAAGTAGTGCATATCTAACTATGAGTTGTATCAAACCCATGCAAATTATTTCAGTAGTGAGTGCATATCTAACTATGAGTTGTATCAAACCCATGCAAATTATTTCAGTAAGTAGTGCATATCTAACTATGAGTTATATCAAACCCATGCAAATTATTTCAGTAAGTAGTGCATATCTTACAATGAGTTGTATCAAACCCATGCAAATTATTTCAGTAGTGAGTGCATATCTAACTATGAGTTGTATCAAACCCATGCAAATTATTTCAGTAGTGAGTGCATATCTAACTATGAGTTATATCAAACCCATGCAAATTATTTCAGCAAGTAGTGCATATCTAACTATGAGTTCTATCAAACCCATGCAAATTATTTCAGTAGTGAGTGAATATCTAACTATGAGTTGTATCAAACCCATGCAAATTATTTCAGTAAGTAGTGCATATCTAACTATGAGTTATACCAAACCCATTCAAATTATTTCAGTAAGTAGTGCATATCTAACTATGAGTTATAACAAACCCATGCAAATTATTTCAGTAAGTAGTGCATATCTAACTATGAGTTATAACAAACCCATGCAAATTATTTCAGTAAGTAGTGCATATCTAACTATGAGTTGTATCAAACCCATGCAAATTATTTCAGTAGTGAGTGCATATCTAACTATGAGTTGTAACAAACCCATGCAAATTATTTCAGTAGTGAGTGCATATCTAACTATGAGTTATATCAAACCCATGCAAATTATTTCAGCAAGTAGTGCATATCTAACTATGAGTTATATCAAACCCATGCAAATTATTTCAGCAAGTAGTGCATATCTAACTATGAGTTGTATCAAACCCATGCAAATTATTTCAGTAGTGAGTGCATATCTAACTATGAGTTGTATCAAACACATGCAAATTATTTCAGTAAGTAGTGCATATCTAACTATGAGTTGTATCAAACCCATGCAAATTATTTCAGTAGTGAGTGCATATCTAACTATGAGTTGTATCAAACCCATGCAAATTATTTCAGTAAGTAGTGCATATCTAACTATGAGTTGTATCAAACCCATGCAAATTATTTCAGTAGTGAGTGCATATCTAACTATGAGTTATATCAAACCCATGCAAATTATTTCAGTAAGTAGTGCATATCTAACTATGAGTTGTATCAAACCCATGCAAATTATTTCAGTAAGTAGTGCATATCTAACTATGAGTTATATCAAACCCATGCAAATTATTTCAGTAGTGAGTGCATATCTAACTATGAGTTGTATCAAACCCATGCAAATTATTTCAGTAGTGAGTGCATATCTAACTATGAGTTATATCAAACCCATGCAAATTATTTCATTAGTGAGTGCATATCTAACTATGAGTTATATCAAACCCATGCAAATTATTTCAGTAAGTAGTGCATATCTAACTATGAGTTGTATCAAACCCATGCAAATTATTTCAGTAGTGAGTGCATATCTAACTATGAGTTGTATCAAACCCATGCAAATTATTTCAGTAAGTAGTGCATATCTAACTATGAGTTGTATCAAACCCATGCAAATTATTTCAGTAGTGAGTGCATATCTAACTATGAGTTATATCAAACCCATGCAAATTATTTCAGTAAGTAGTGCATATCTAACTATGAGTTGTATCAAACCCATGCAAATTATTTCAGTAGTGAGTGCATATCTAACTATGAGTTGTATCAAACCCATGCAAATTATTTCAGTAAGTAGTGCATATCTAACTATGAGTTATATCAAACCCATGCAAATTATTTCAGTAGTGAGTGCATATCTAACTATGAGTTGTATCAAACCCATGCAAATTATTTCAGTAGTGAGTGCATATCTAACTATGAGTTATATCAAACCCATGCAAATTATTTCAGTAGTGAGTGCATATCTAACTATGAGTTATATCAAACCCATGCAAATTATTTCAGTAGTGAGTGCATATCTAACTATGAGTTATATCAAACCCATGCAAATTATTTCAGTAAGTAGTGCATATCTAACTATGAGTTGTATCAAACCCATGCAAATTATTTCAGTAGTGAGTGCATATCTAACTATGAGTTGTATCAAACCCATGCAAATTATTTCAGTAGTGAGTGCATATCTAACTATGAGTTGTATCAAACCCATGCAAATTATTTCAGTAAGTAGTGCATATCTAACTATGAGTTGTATCAAACCCATGCAAATTATTTTAGTAAGTAGTGCATATCTAACTATGAGTTGTATCAAACCCATGCAAATTATTCCAGTAGTGAGTGCATATCTAACTATGAGTTATATCAAACCCATGCAAATTATTTTAGTAAGTAGTGCATATCTAACTATGAGTCGTATCAAACCCATGCAAATTATTCCAGTAGTGAGTGCATATCTAACTATGAGTTATATCAAACCCATGCAAATTATTTCAGTAGTGAGTGCATATCTTACAATGAGTTATATCAAACCCATTCAAATTATTTCATTAAGTAGTGCATATCTAACTATGAGTTGTATCAAACCCATGCAAATTATTTCAGCAGTGAGTGCATATCTAACTATGAGTTGTATCAAACCCATGCAAATTATTTCAGTAGTGAGTGCATATCTAACTATGAGTTGTATCAAACCCATGCAAATTATTTCAGTAAGTAGTGCATATCTAACTATGAGTTGTATCAAACCCATGCAAATTATTTTAGTAAGTAGTGCATATCTAACTATGAGTTGTATCAAACCCATGCAAATTATTCCAGTAGTGAGTGCATATCTAACTATGAGTTATATCAAACCCATGCAAATTATTTTAGTAAGTAGTGCATATCTAACTATGAGTCGTATCAAACCCATGCAAATTATTCCAGTAGTGAGTGCATATCTAACTATGAGTTATATCAAACCCATGCAAATTATTTCAGTAGTGAGTGCATATCTTACAATGAGTTATATCAAACCCATTCAAATTATTTCAGTAAGTAGTGCATATCTAACTATGAGTTATATCAAACCCATGCAAATTATTTCAGTAGTGAGTGCATATCTAACTATGAGTTATATCAAACCCATGCAAATTATTTCAGTAGTGAGTGCATATCTAACTATGAGTTATATCAAACCCATGCAAATTATTTCAGTAGTGAGTGCATATCTAACTATGAGTTATATCAAACCCATGCAAATTATTTCAGCAAGTAGTGCATATCTAACTATGAGTTATATCAAACCCATGCAAATTATTTCAGCAAGTAGTGCATATCTAACTATGAGTTGTATCAAACCCATGCAAATTATTTCAGTAGTGAGTGCATATCTAACTATGAGTTGTATCAAACCCATGCAAATTATTTCAGTAAGTAGTGCATATCTAACTATGAGTTGTATCAAACCATTGCAAATTATTTCAGTAGTGAGTGCATATCTAATTATGAGTTCTATCAAACCCATGCAAATTATTTCAGTAAGTAGTGCATATCTAACTATGAGTTGTATCAAACCCATGCAAATTATTTCAGTAGTGAGTGCATATCTAACTATGAGTTATATCAAACCCATGCAAATTATTTCAGTAAGTAGTGCATATCTAACTATGAGTTGTATCAAACCCATGCAAATTATTTCAGTAGTGAGTGCATATCTAACTATGAGTTGTATCAAACCCATGCAAATTATTTCAGTAAGTAGTGCATATCTAACTATGAGTTATATCAAACCCATGCAAATTATTTCAGTAGTGAGTGCATATCTAACTATGAGTTGTATCAAACCCATGCAAATTATTTCAGTAGTGAGTGCATATCTAACTATGAGTTATATCAAACCCATGCAAATTATTTCAGTAGTGAGTGCATATCTAACTATGAGTTATATCAAACCCATGCAAATTATTTCAGTAAGTAGTGCATATCTAACTATGAGTTGTATCAAACCCATGCAAATTATTTCAGTAGTGAGTGCATATCTAACTATGAGTTGCATCAAACCCATGCAAATTATTTCAGTAAGTAGTGCATATCTAACTATGAGTTATATCAAACCCATGCAAATTATTTCAGTAAGTAGTGCATATCTTACAATGAGTTGTATCAAACCCATGCAAATTATTTCAGTAGTGAGTGCATATCTAACTATGAGTTGTATCAAACCCATGCAAATTATTTCAGTAGTGAGTGCATATCTAACTATGAGTTATATCAAACCCATGCAAATTATTTCAGCAAGTAGTGCATATCTAACTATGAGTTGTATCAAACCCATGCAAATTATTTCAGTAGTGAGTGCATATCTAACTATGAGTTGTATCAAACCCATGCAAATTATTTCAGTAAGTAGTGCATATCTAACTATGAGTTATACCAAACCCATTCAAATTATTTCAGTAAGTAGTGCATATCTAACTATGAGTTATAACAAACCCATGCAAATTATTTCAGTAAGTAGTGCATATCTAACTGAGTTATAACAAACCCATGCAAATTATTTCAGTAAGTAGTGCATATCTAACTATGAGTTGTATCAAACCCATGCAAATTATTTCAGTAGTGAGTGCATATCTAACTATGAGTTGTAACAAACCCATGCAAATTATTTCAGTAGTGAGTGCATATCTAACTATGAGTTATATCAAACCCATGCAAATTATTTCAGCAAGTAGTGCATATCTAACTATGAGTTATATCAAACACATGCAAATTATTTCAGCAAGTAGTGCATATCTAACTATGAGTTGTATCAAACCCATGCAAATTATTTCAGTAGTGAGTGCATATCTAACTATGAGTTGTATCAAACCCATGCAAATTATTTCAGTAAGTAGTGCATATCTAACTATGAGTTGTATCAAACCCATGCAAATTATTTCAGTAGTGAGTGCATATCTAACTATGAGTTGTATCAAACCCATGCAAATTATTTCAGTAAGTAGTGCATATCTAACTATGAGTTGTATCAAACCCATGCAAATTATTTCAGTAGTGAGTGCATATCTAACTATGAGTTATATCAAACCCATGCAAATTATTTCAGTAAGTAGTGCATATCTAACTATGAGTTGTATCAAACCCATGCCAATTATTTCAGTAAGTAGTGCATATCTAACTATGAGTTGTATCAAACCCATGCAAATTATTTCAGTAAGTAGTGCATATCTAACTATGAGTTATATCAAACCCATGCAAATTATTTCAGTAGTGAGTGCATATCTAACTATGAGTTGTATCAAACCCATGCAAATTATTTCAGTAGTGAGTGCATATCTAACTATGAGTTATATCAAACCCATGCAAATTATTTCAGTAAGTAGTGCATATCTAACTATGAGTTGTATCAAACCCATGCAAATTATTTCAGTAGTGAGTGCATATCTAACTATGAGTTGTATCAAACCCATGCAAATTATTTCAGTAAGTAGTGCAGATCTAACTATGAGTTGTATCAAACCCATGCAAATTATTTCAGTAGTGAGTGCATATCTAACTATGAGTTATATCAAACCCATGCAAATTATTTCAGTAAGTAGTGCATATCTAACTATGAGTTGTATCAAACCCATGCAAATTATTTCAGTAGTGAGTGCATATCTAACTATGAGTTGTATCAAACCCATGCAAATTATTTCAGTAGTGAGTGCATATCTAACTATGAGTTATATCAAACCCATGCAAATTGTTTCAGTAGTGAGTGCATATCTAACTATGAGTTATATCAAACCCATGCAAATTATTTCAGTAGTGAGTGCATATCTAACTATGAGTTATATCAAACCCATGCAAATTATTTCAGTAAGTAGTGCATATCTAACTATGAGTTGTATCAAACCCATGCAAATTATTTCAGTAGTGAGTGCATATCTAACTATGAGTTGTATCAAACCCATGCAAATTATTTCAGTAAGTAGTGCATATCTAACTATGAGTTATACCAAACCCATTCAAATTATTTCAGTAAGTAGTGCATATCTAACTATGAGTTATAACAAACCCATGCAAATTATTTCAGTAAGTAGTGCATATCTAACTGAGTTATAACAAACCCATGCAAATTATTTCAGTAAGTAGTGCATATCTAACTATGAGTTGTATCAAACCCATGCAAATTATTTCAGTAAGTAGTGCATATCTAACTATGAGTTATAACAAACCCATGCAAATTATTTCAGTAGTGAGTGCATATCTATGAGTTATATCAAACCCATGCAAATTATTTCAGCAAGTAGTGCATATCTAACTATGAGTTATATCAAACCCATGCAAATTATTTCAGCAAGTAGTGCATATCTAACTATGAGTTGTATCAAACCCATGCAAATTATTTCAGTAGTGAGTGCATATCTAACTATGAGTTGTATCAAACCCATGCAAATTATTTCAGTAAGTAGTGCATATCTAACTATGAGTTGTATCAAACCCATGCAAATTATTTCAGTAAGTAGTGCATATCTAACTATGAGTTGTATCAAACCCATGCAAATTATTTCAGTAGTGAGTGCATATCTAACTATGAGTTATATCAAACCCATGCAAATTATTTCAGTAAGTAGTGCATATCTAACTATGAGTTGTATCAAACCCATGCCAATTATTTCAGTAGTGAGTGCATATCTAACTATGAGTTGTATCAAACCCATGCAAATTATTTCAGTAAGTAGTGCATATCTAACTATGAGTTATATCAAACCCATGCAAATTATTTCAGTAGTGAGTGCATATCTAACTATGAGTTGTATCAAACCCATGCAAATTATTTCAGTAGTGAGTGCATATCTAACTATGAGTTATATCAAACCCAAGCAAATTATTTCAGTAGTGAGTGCATATCTAACTATGAGTTATATCAAACCCATGCAAATTATTTCAGTAAGTAGTGCATATCTAACTATGAGTTGTATCAAACCCATGCAAATTATTTCAGTAGTGAGTGCATATCTAACTATGAGTTGTATCAAACCCATGCAAATTATTTCAGTAAGTAGTGCATATCTAACTATGAGTTGTATCAAACCCATGCAAATTATTTCAGTAGTGAGTGCATATCTAACTATGAGTTGTATCAAACCCATGCAAATTATTTCAGTAAGTAGTGCATATCTAACTATGAGTTGTATCAAACCCATGCAAATTATTTCAGTAGTGAGTGCATATCTAACTATGAGTTATATCAAACCCATGCAAATTATTTCAGTAAGTAGTGCATATCTAACTATGAGTTGTATCAAACCCATGCCAATTATTTCAGTAGTGAGTGCATATCTAACTATGAGTTGTATCAAACCCATGCAAATTATTTCAGTAAGTAGTGCATATCTAACTATGAGTTATATCAAACCCATGCAAATTATTTCAGTAGTGAGTGCATATCTAACTATGAGTTGTATCAAACCCATGCAAATTATTTCAGTAGTGAGTGCATATCTAACTATGAGTTATATCAAACCCATGCAAATTATTTCAGTAGTGAGTGCATATCTAACTATGAGTTATATCAAACCCATGCAAATTATTTCAGTAAGTAGTGCATATCTAACTATGAGTTGTATCAAACCCATGCAAATTATTTCAGTAGTGAGTGCATATCTAACTATGAGTTGTATCAAACCCATGCAAATTATTTCAGTAAGTAGTGCAGATCGAACTATGAGTTGTATCAAACCCATGCAAATTATTTCAGTAGTGAGTGCATATCTAACTATGAGTTATATCAAACCCATGCAAATTATTTCAGTAAGTAGTGCATATCTAACTATGAGTTGTATCAAACCCATGCAAATTATTTCAGTAGTGAGTGCATATCTAACTATGAGTTGTATCAAACCCATGCAAATTATTTCAGTAAGTAGTGCATATCTAACTATGAGTTATATCAAACCCATGCAAATTATTTCAGTAGTGAGTGCATATCTAACTATGAGTTGTATCAAACCCATGCAAATTATTTCAGTAGTGAGTGCATATCTAACTATGAGTTATATCAAACCCATGCAAATTGTTTCAGTAGTGAGTGCATATCTAACTATGAGTTATATCAAACCCATGCAAATTATTTCAGTAGTGAGTGCATATCTAACTATGAGTTATATCAAACCCATGCAAATTATTTCAGTAAGTAGTGCATATCTAACTATGAGTTGTATCAAACCCATGCAAATTATTTCAGTAGTGAGTGCATATCTAACTATGAGTTGTATCAAACCCATGCAAATTATTTCAGTAAGTAGTGCATATCTAACTATGAGTTATACCAAACCCATTCAAATTATTTCAGTAAGTAGTGCATATCTAACTATGAGTTATAACAAACCCATGCAAATTATTTCAGTAAGTAGTGCATATCTAACTGAGTTATAACAAACCCATGCAAATTATTTCAGTAAGTAGTGCATATCTAACTATGAGTTGTATCAAACCCATGCAAATTATTTCAGTAGTGAGTGCAGATCTAACTATGAGTTGTAACAAACCCATGCAAATTATTTCAGTAGTGAGTGCATATCTAACTATGAGTTATATCAAACCCATGCAAATTATTTCAGCAAGTAGTGCATATCTAACTATGAGTTATATCAAACCCATGCAAATTATTTCAGCAAGTAGTGCATATCTAACTATGAGTTGTATCAAACCCATGCAAATTATTTCAGTAGTGAGTGCATATCTAACTATGAGTTGTATCAAACCCATGCAAATTATTTCAGTAAGTAGTGCATATCTAACTATGAGTTGTATCAAACCCATGCAAATTATTTCAGTAGTGAGTGCATATCTAACTATGAGTTGTATCAAACCCATGCAAATTATTTCAGTAAGTAGTGCATATCTAACTATGAGTTGTATCAAACCCATGCAAATTATTTCAGTAGTGAGTGCATATCTAACTATGAGTTATATCAAACCCATGCAAATTATTTCAGTAAGTAGTGCATATCTAACTATGAGTTGTATCAAACCCATGCCAATTATTTCAGTAGTGAGTGCATATCTAACTATGAGTTGTATCAAACCCATGCAAATTATTTCAGTAAGTAGTGCATATCTAACTATGAGTTATATCAAACCCATGCAAATTATTTCAGTAGTGAGTGCATATCTAACTATGAGTTGTATCAAACCCATGCAAATTATTTCAGTAGTGAGTGCATATCTAACTATGAGTTATATCAAACCCAAGCAAATTATTTCAGTAGTGAGTGCATATCTAACTATGAGTTATATCAAACCCATGCAAATTATTTCAGTAAGTAGTGCATATCTAACTATGAGTTGTATCAAACCCATGCAAATTATTTCAGTAGTGAGTGCATATCTAACTATGAGTTGTATCAAACCCATGCAAATTATTTCAGTAAGTAGTGCAGATCTAACTATGAGTTGTATCAAACCCATGCAAATTATTTCAGTAGTGAGTGCATATCTAACTATGAGTTATATCAAACCCATGCAAATTATTTCAGTAAGTAGTGCATATCTAACTATGAGTTGTATCAAACCCATGCAAATTATTTCAGTAGTGAGTGCATATCTAACTATGAGTTGTATCAAACCCATGCAAATTATTTCAGTAAGTAGTGCATATCTAACTATGAGTTATATCAAACCCATGCAAATTATTTCAGTAGTGAGTGCATATCTAACTATGAGTTGCATCAAACCCATGCAAATTATTTCAGTAGTGAGTGCATATCTAACTATGAGTTATATCAAACCCATGCAAATTATTTCAGTAGTGAGTGCATATCTAACTATGAGTTATATCAAACCCATGCAAATTATTTCAGTAGTGAGTGCATATCTAACTATGAGTTATATCAAACCCATGCAAATTATTTCAGTAAGTAGTGCATATCTAACTATGAGTTGTATCAAACGCATGCAAATTATTTCAGTAGTGAGTGCATATCTAACTATGAGTTGTATCAAACCCATGCAAATTATTTCAGTAGTGAGTGCATATCTAACTATGAGTTGTATCAAACCCATGCAAATTATTTCAGTAAGTAGTGCATATCTAACTATGAGTTGTATCAAACCCATGCAAATTATTTTAGTAAGTAGTGCATATCTAACTATGAGTTGTATCAAACCCATGCAAATTATTCCAGTAGTGAGTGCATATCTAACTATGAGTTATATCAAACCCATGCAAATTATTTTAGTAAGTAGTGCATATCTAACTATGAGTCGTATCAAACCCATGCAAATTATTCCAGTAGTGAGTGCATATCTAACTATGAGTTATATCAAACCCATGCAAATTATTTCAGTAGTGAGTGCATATCTTACAATGAGTTATATCAAACCCATTCAAATTATTTCAGTAAGTAGTGCATATCTAACTATGAGTTGTATCAAACCCATGCAAATTATTTCAGTAGTGAGTGCATATCTAACTATGAGTTGTATCAAACCCATGCAAATTATTTCAGTAGTGAGTGCATATCTAACTATGAGTTGTATCAAACCCATGCAAATTATTTCAGTAAGTTGTGCATATCTAACTATGAGTTGTATCAAACCCATGCAAATTATTTTAGTAAGTAGTGCATATCTAACTATGAGTTGTATCAAACCCATGCAAATTATTCCAGTAGTGAGTGCATATCTAACTATGAGTTATATCAAACCCATGCAAATTATTTTAGTAAGTAGTGCATATCTAACTATGAGTCGTATCAAACCCATGCAAATTATTCCAGTAGTGAGTGCATATCTAACTATGAGTTATATCAAACCCATGCAAATTATTTCAGTAGTGAGTGCATATCTTACAATGAGTTATATCAAACCCATTCAAATTATTTCAGTAAGTAGTGCATATCTAACTATGAGTTGTATCAAACCCATGCAAATTATTTCAGTAGTGAGTGCATATCTAACTATGAGTTATATCAAACCCATGCAAATTATTTCAGTAAGTAGTGCATATCTAACTATGAGTTGTATCAAACCCATGCAAATTATTTCAGTAGTGAGTGCATATCTAACTATGAGTTGTATCAAACCCATGCAAATTATTTCAGTAGTGAGTGCATATCTAACTATGAGTTGTATCAAACCCATGCAAATTATTTCAGTAAGTAGTGCATATCTAACTATGAGTCGTATCAAACCCATGCAAATTATTCCAGTAGTGAGTGCATATCTAACTATGAGTTATATCAAACCCATTCAAATTATTCCAGTAGTGAGTGCATATCTAACTATGAGTCGTATCAAACCCATGCAAATTATTTCAGTAGTGAGTGCATATCTAACTATGAGTTGTATCAAACCCATGCAAATTATTCCAGTAGTGAGTGCATATCTAACTATGAGTCGTATCAAACCCATGCAAATTATTTCAGTAGTGAGTGCATATCTAACTATGAGTTATATCAAACCCATGCAAATTATTTCAGTAGTGAGTGCATATCTAACTATGAGTTGTATCAAACCCATGCAAATTATTTCAGTAGTGAGTGCATATCTAACTATGAGTTATATCAAACCCATGCAAATTATTTCAGTAAGTAGTGCATATCTAACTATGAGTTGTATCAAACCCATGCAAATTATTTCAGTAGTGAGTGCATATCTAACTATGAGTTGTATCAAACCCATGCAAATTATTTCAGTAGTGAGTGCATATCTAACTATGAGTTGTATCAAACCCATGCAAATTATTTCAGTAAGTAGTGCATATCTAACTATGAGTCGTATCAAACCCATGCAAATTATTCCAGTAGTGAGTGCATATCTAACTATGAGTTATATCAAACCCATTCAAATTATTCCAGTAGTGAGTGCATATCTAACTATGAGTCGTATCAAACCCATGCAAATTATTTCAGTAGTGAGTGCATATCTAACTATGAGTTGTATCAAACCCATGCAAATTATTCCAGTAGTGAGTGCATATCTAACTATGAGTCGTATCAAACCCATGCAAATTATTTCAGTAGTGAGTGCATATCTAACTATGAGTTATATCAAACCCATGCAAATTATTCCAGAAGCAAATACATATCAAACTATCATATAACACGATGATGTTAAGTAACAATGACATAGTCTATTCTCAAAGGAAAATAAATTGGTCATGCAACCATGGATCACATCCGGCAAATAGAGGGGGACAAGAGTACAACCATGGGTCACATCCGGCAAATAGAGGGGGACAAGAATACAACCATGGATCACATCAGGCAAATAGAGGGGGACAAGAGTACAACCATGGATCACATCAGGCAAATAGAGGGGGACAAGAGTACAACCATGGGTCACATCCGGCAAATAGAGGGGGACAAGAATACAACCATGGATCACATCAGGCAAATAGAGGGGGACAAGAGTACAACCATGGATCACATCAGGCAAATAGAGGGGGACAAGAGTACAACCATGGATCACATCCGGCAAATAGAGGGGGACAAGAGTACAACCATGGGTCACATCCGGCAAATAGAGGGGGACAAGAATACAACCATGGATCACATCAGGCAAATAGAGGGGGACAAGAGTACAACCATGGATCACATCAGGCAAATAGAGGTGGACATGAGTACAACCATGGATCACACCAGGCAAATAGAGGGGGACAAGAGTACAACCATGGATCACATCAGGCAAATAGAGGTGGACATGAGTACAACCATGGGTCACATCAGGCAAATAGAGGGGGACATGAGTACAACCATGGGTCACATCAGGCAAATAGAGGGGGACATGAGTACAACCATGGGTCACATCCGGCAAATAGAGGGGAACATGAGTACAACCATGGGTCACATCCGGCAAATAGAGGTGGACATGATTACAACCATGGGTCACATCAGGCAAATAGAGGTGGACATGAGTACAACCATGGATCACATCAGGCAAATAGAGGTGGACATGAATACAACCATGGATCACATCAGGCAAATAGAGGGGGACAAGATTACAACCATGGGTCACATCTGGCAAATAGAGGTGGACATCAGTACAACCATGGGTCACATCCGGAAAATAGAGGTGGAAATGAGTACAACCATGGGTCACATCAGGCAAATAGAGGTGGACATGAGTACAACCATGGGTCACATCCGGCAAATAGAGGGGGACATGAGTACAACCATGGGTCACATCCGGCAAATAGAGGGGAACATGAGTACAACCATGGGTCACATCCGGCAAATAGAGGTGGACATGAGAACAACCATGGGTCACATCCGGCAAATAGAGGGGGACAAAACTACAACCATGGATCACATCCAGCAAATAGAGGGGGACAAGAGTACAACCATGGATCACATCAGGCAAATAGAGGTGGACATGAGTACAACCATGGGTCACATCCGGCAAATAGAGGGGGACAAGAGTACAACCATGGATCACATCAGGCAAATAGAGGGGGACAACAGTACAACCATGGATCACATCAGGCAAATAGAGGGGGACAACAGTACAACCATGGATCACACCAGGCAAATAGAGGGGGACAAGAGTACAACCATGGATCACATCAGGCAAATAGAGGGGGACAAGAGTACAACCATGGATCACATCAGGCAAATAGAGGGGGACAAGAGTACAACCATGGATCACATCAGGCATATAGAGGAGGACAACAGTACAACCATGGTTCACACCAGGCAAATAGAGGGGGACAACAGTACAACCATGGATTACATCAGGCAAATAGAGGGGGACAACAGTACAATCATGGATCACATCAGGCAAATAGAGGGGGACAAGAGTACAACCATGGATCACATCAGGCAAATAGAGGGGGACAAGAGTACAACCATGGATCACATCTGGCAAATAGAGGTGGACATGAGTACAACCATGGGTCACATCCGGCAAATAGAGGGGGACAACAGTACAACCATGGATCACATCAGGCAAATAGAGGGGGACAACAGTACAACCATGGATCACATCAGGCAAATAGAGGGGGACAAGAGTACAACCATGGATCACACCAGGCAAATAGAGGGGGACATGAGTACAACCATGGATCACATCAGGCAAATAGAGGGGGACAACAGTACAACCATGGATCACATCAGGCAAATAGAGGGGGACAAGAGTACAACCATGGATCACATCAGGCAAATAGAGGGGGACAAGAGTACAACCATGGATCACATCAGGCAAATAGAGGAGGACAACAGTACAACCATGGATCACACCAGGCAAATAGAGGGGGACAAGAGTACAACCATGGATTACATCAGGCAAATAGAGGGGGACAAGAGTACAACCATGGATCACATCAGGCAAATAGAGGGGGACAAGAATGCAACCATGGATCACATCCGGCAAATAGAGGGGGACAAGAGTACAACCATGGGTCACATCCGGCAAATAGAGGGGGACAAGAATACAACCATGGGTCACATCCGGCAAATAGAGGTGGACATGAGTACAACCATGGGTCACATCCGGCAAATAGAGGTGGACATGAGTACAACCATGGGTCACATCAGGCAAATAGAGGGGGACATGAGTACAACCATGGGTCACATCAGGCAAATAGAGGGGGACATGAGTACAACCATGGGTCACATCCGGCAAATAGAGGGGAACATGAGTACAACCATGGGTCACATCCGGCAAATAGAGGTGGACATGATTACAACCATGGGTCACATCAGGCAAATAGAGGTGGACATGAGTACAACCATGGATCACATCAGGCAAATAGAGGTGGACATGAATACAACCATGGATCACATCAGGCAAATAGAGGGGGGGACAAGATTACAACCATGGGTCACATCTGGCAAATAGAGGTGGACATGAGTACAACCATGGGTCACATCCGGCAAATAGAGGTGGAAATGAGTACAACCATGGGTCACATCAGGCAAATAGAGGTGGACATGAGTACAACCATGGGTCACATCAGGCAAATAGAGGGGGACATGAGTACAACCATGGGTCACATCCGGCAAATAGAGGGGAACATGAGTACAACCATGGGTCACATCCAGCAAATAGAGGTGGACATGAGTACAACCATGGGTCACATCCGGCAAATAGAGGGGGACAAAACTACAACCATGGATCACATCCAGCAAATAGAGGGGGACAAGAGTACAACCATGGATCACATCAGGCAAATAGAGGTGGACATGAGTACAACCATGGGTCACATCCGGCAAATAGAGGGGGACAAGAGTACAACCATGGATCACATCAGGCAAATAGAGGGGGACAACAGTACAACCATGGATCACATCAGGCAAATAGAGGGGGACAACAGTACAACCATGGATCACACCAGGCAAATAGAGGGGGGCACAAGAGTACAACCATGGATCACATCAGGCAAATAGAGGGGGACAAGAGTACAACCATGGATCACATCAGGCAAATAGAGGGGGACAAGAGTACAACCATGGATCACATCAGGCAAATAGAGGAGGACAACAGTACAACCATGGATCACACCAGGCAAATAGAGGGGGACAACAGTACAACCATGGATTACATCAGGCAAATAGAGGGGGACAACAGTACAATCATGGATCACATCAGGCAAATAGAGGGGGACAAGAGTACAACCATGGATCACATCAGGCAAATAGAGGGGGACAAGAGTACAACCATGGATCACATCTGGCAAATAGAGGTGGACATGAGTACAACCATGGGTCACATCCGGCAAATAGAGGGGGACAACAGTACAACCATGGATCACATCAGGCAAATAGAGGGGGACAAGAGTACAACCATGGATCACATCAGGCAAATAGAGGGGGACAAGAGTACAACCATGGATCACACCAGGCAAATAGAGGGGGACATGAGTACAACCATGGATCACATCAGGCAAATAGAGGGGGACAACAGTACAACCATGGATCACATCAGGCAAATAGAGGGGGACAAGAGTACAACCATGGATCACATCAGGCAAATAGAGGGGGACAAGAGTATAACCATGGATCACATCAGGCAAATAGAGGAGGACAACAGTACAACCATGGATCACACCAGGCAAATAGAGGGGGACAAGAGTACAACCATGGATCACATCAGGCAAATAGAGGGGGACAAGAGTACAACCATGGATCACATCAGGCAAATAGAGGGGGACAAGAATGCAACCATGGATCACACCAGGCAAATAGAGGGGGACAAGAGTACAACCATGGGTCACATCAGGCAAATAGAGGGGGACAAGATTACAACCATGTATCACATCAGGCAAATAGAGGGGGACAAGAGTACAACCATGGATCACATCAGGCAAATAGAGGGGGACAACAGTACAACCATGGATCACATCAGGCAAATAGAGGGGGACAACAGTACAACCATGGATCACATCAGGCAAATAGAGGGGGACAACAGTACAACCATGGATCACATCTGGCAAATAGAGGTGGACATGAGTACAATCATGGGTCACATCCGGCAAATAGAGGAGGACAAGAGTACAACCATGGATCACATCAGGCAAATAGAGGGGGACAACAGTACAACCATGGATCACATCAGGCAAATAGAGGGGGACAAGAGTACAACCATGGATCACACCAGGCAAATAGAGGGGGACAAGAGTACAACCATGGATCACATCAGGCAAATAGAGGGGGACAAGAGTACAACCATGGATCACATCAGGCAAATAGAGGAGGACAACAGTACAACCATGGATCACACCAGGCAAATAGAGGGGGACAAGAGTACAACCATGGATCACATCAGGCAAATAGAGGGGGACAAGAGTACAACCATGGATCACATCAGGCAAATAGACAGGGACAAGAATGCAACCATGGATCACCAGGCAAATAGAGGGGGACAACAGTACAACCATGGATCACATCAGGCAAATAGAGAGGGACAAGAATGCAACCATGGATCACACCAGGCAAATAGAGGGGGATAAGAGTACAACCATGGATCACATCAGGCAAATAGAGGGGGACAACAGTACAACCATGGATCACATCCAGCAAATAGAGGGGGACAAGAGTACAACCATGGGTCACATCAGGCAAATAGAGGGGGACAAGATTACAACCATGGATCACATCAGGCAAATAGAGGGGGACAAGAGTACAACCATGGGTCACATCCGGCAAATAAAGGGGGAGAAATCTTAATCAAAATGACCAACCCAAATTTTCCTACACAAAACCAGAAAAAAACATTTCGTTAAGGCTTAAGGAACCACAGTGGCTCAGTGTTTGGCATGCCATTCTTTAAATCCTTCCCAGATCAGACCACAGTGGATGATGTGGTGTGTATCTGGGCAAGAGACCTGACTTGCTTCAGCAAACAGCCTTACATGTGTTGATGTGCCAACAAACTCCCAACCAATCAGCCACTCAATTATTTGTACATATCCCATACTCCTCTTCAACTGAAAAAACATCCATCATTTTATTCAGACAACTGCCTGCCTTATCACCACCACATTATTAAAATTATTAAAATATGTGAAGCTCATGCAGTTAAGTAGCAAATAAACTTGTACATATCAAGGAATGTACAAATCAAAACAATAAAACAATCCAGTACTTTGATAACCAATTACTTCTCGACAAAAAGTGGTTAACGACAATATTATCCATTTTAAAATCAGATGAATGGCTTTGATCACACAGAGAACGTAAACCAGAGTGTAAGTAACGATTACACACCTCCAGTAGCTCCAGTGGTCATTGTAAGGATTACTTATCATGTGGAAAACAAATTCACACTAAACTGATCTTCACAATAAATTGTTAGAAGTCTTATTTTGCAATTGTTTTTCTTTAAATTTCAACTAAAAATCTTTTTAAAGTGTAAAATTATAACTTTAAATTGGTACTAATTGACCTGTAATGCATTGTCGTACCATTAAAGAAACCAACCAACCTACCTAGTGTGAAAGGACATAAAACAATTAAAAAAAGCATCATTTTATCAATATCAAAGTAGACGCACTGCTGACAAAAACATCAGATCATTTTTATTAAATATTTTAAAATTATTATTCTTTAAATCATCCCTAGAAGCCATATTTTACTGGGTGACACAGGCTTTCAGTAATTTTGGAATCACAGTTTTTAGTACAAGCACACTTCATGCATCATAAACACAAATATTCATCCATGTTAGTAAAGTTTAAAATGCAAAATCACAGTGTCCTTCTTTGTTTGTATGGGTATGTACTAACAAAGATGAATCCAATTATTAAGTCAAATGACTGGAAAATAAACAACATGAAATTATTGAAATTCAAATACAGCTTATATACAAGTTAGTGAAAAATGAAATGGAAGTCACAAAGACCTCTTTTTACAATAATTGAATGATTCTAGTGTTATGGATATTTAATATGCATTGTTTGTAAGTTATCTTTTCTAATTTTTATTTCACTATATGCTATGGGTAACAAAATATTGTATGTAGTAGCTTACCTTGTCCAAAATCAATGACAATTTTGTAAACAACTTTTTATCTGTGAGTGAGGATCTTTATCTTAAGCCGAGTCGAGGACAATGTACTTTTTTATAGTTAGACTCGATGATGATTGTCACATGCTTAATCGTGGTTTTGGTGATGGACACTAATTATAACTAAGATCCTTGAAAATCAATGTACTTTTGACCCTTATCCAAGATCCTTGAAGAACAATGTACTTTTGACCCTTATCCACGATCCTTGAAGAACAATGGACTTTTGACCCTTATCCAAGATCCTTGTAGATCAATGTACTTTTGACCCTTATCCAATATCCTTGAAGAACAATGTACTTTTGACTCTAATCTGGGACTCTTTTCATGTCTAAGTTGAAAATATAAATCTTGTTTATTTCAAAATCAGTCATTCGTGCTGTAAGATCTAAGCAAAATCGGTGGTATTATTGTTGTATCTAGTAATTCATTTGGGATGGAATTTACTTATTCAAATTATTTAATTCATGCGATTCTTCTCTGGAAATAAAATGTACTCTTCAAAAATAACCTTCTTGGAAACAGGCATGAATTTATGGTGACATTTCAAATAAGGATGTGATCTTGGATGTTATTCGTATGTTGGCATACCAACACTACAAAGGCCATCACAGGTACATCAACATTTCAAGCACTGGATTTTTATTTGTATTTCCACTATTTCTTATGTTGGCATACTACCACTACAAGGGCCATCACAGGCACATCAACACTTCTAGCATTGGATTTTAATTTGTATTTCCTCTCAGTTTATTCGGAACTTTAATCATTATTACTTATGTCTGTAATTCTATGACTATTTGGGATTTAATTTGCAATATCATAAGAACAAGTAGGTTGTGAGAGTTGGGTAGTCATATGAATAGCAATGCAAATCGCTGAGTTCCAGGTCAAATTTCATCATTGCAGTAGTTTCATCTCGTTTATCAGAGGATCAAACAAACAACGTATGTTAAATTCAAAATTTCCAAGAAAATAAAACATCTTCCTATCAATTTCATGCATGTATGGCTCAATGTAATGTCATTCAAGTTTGCTATGCCAGCTGGTAAGTGGCTAGTCCTACAATGTAAGACATAGTACATGTTTTTGTTTTAGTGCTATGTCTTACTATCCAAATAATGACCTTGTATAGCATGTTCCGATGTCAATGACATCAGAATGAGTAAATTTCCAAGTTTCAGGAACATCTCACACACTTGGCGGCCTATATTGACACTCTTCCACTAATTTATTTGTAATTAATATACCTACTGTGCTGTCTTTAACCTGGCGAAATGAAAATGATACTAGCAAATGGACGCATTTTCACGATCTGTTGACATACATTTTATATGTTTCTTGAATGAAACGAAACGTTGCTTACAGTTCCAGTAGGCATAATATATTTGTATTCATTTCATTAAAGAATATTTCAACTTAACCTGATTTTGGCATTCAAGGCTTTCATCGCTTTCCAGCCAACTGAAATGTAGACCAACAAAACTTGAAAACAGGTCCAATTCTTTTGTGAGAATTTGAATTTATTACAGAAAAGACATTAAAGTCTGACTAAAACATTATGACTTTACTTTGTAGAAAAGCGTCGTTATTTTAGTTGTCAGTTCTGTAAAATATTCCTGAAAATTTGACTTTCGTAACGATGTTAGGTGACATCAAAACACACTACACAGCGTCGTTAGTTAGGCTGTAAGACGCCAACAACATAAATATCAGCGTCGAGGTCTTACATGTAGGACTAGTAAGCGGCTACCGCATTGTGTCGGCAAATTTCAACTTATCGAAAGACAAATAACCCTGACCCTACACCATCATATAAACATCGAAAATGGGATGGGAAGGGTCACAGGAAACTCGAATTAACTCAAGTCCAACTCTTTTGTAGTTATCTCGAAAACACATAACATACGTTCACTACATATTACTTTTAGGTTTCCTAACTTAACTATTATTGTCATTTAAACTTCTTATGTGTTTCTGATGCAGAACAAAGTGAATAATTTTCTAGCCTGTTATAAACACTATAACTTACGTTTTTGGACCTGCAGAACATTTTGCCCTCTGTCTTTCTGCTAACCTTGCGTTATGGTCAACAATTTGAGATGTTGATCGCTTTGAAAATAGAGCATCAAGGATATGGCTTTTTATAATTATTTTAAAGTAGTACTAAGAATTTTAAAATTGCGCAGACTAACCTATTTTCATTGTTAGACGCATTGAGCGACAAGCTGGGTGGGGTGTAAAGGATTGTGACGGACGAAAGTTATACGCAATTTTCATACATTATGCAACCTGGCGGATACACATTCGTGGTATGTACCCCCCCCCCAATACATACACGCTTATCAACCAAGCTGGAACAGATTAGCAAAAGAACACGCCATGTTACAAAATATAATGAAACAATTAATGAACGATGTATAAGCGAACGTAAAATCATTTCTGAATGTTATTTAAACACAGCATGAAATTTGTATGAATAAATTACCGTCAAGGTCCCCTTTGTTAAATTGTATATAACAAATCTGTTGTATGTATCAACTAGAGCTGCAGATATGTGAGTTTCAAACCCCTAATTAGATTGATTATTATGTATGATAGGATCTTAAGTTGTGACATCCCTAATGTAATACACACTGGGGGATGTGTGAGGCCTGGGCCTGACGTCCCGCTCGCCAAAGGAAAGTGACGCGTCTCTCACAGCCTATCCTTTCCAGGTGTAGTGATCTCCGCGGACTACTGTTTGGCTCTGCTGGGCAGGAGGTTACTTGCATATGGCCTCGCCTACACTATTGTGTCCGCAGCAGCACCTTCACGCGGGGCCCCCTGTTTACACAGAGCATGCTGTGTGACGCGACCTCGTGCTAGGCGGTATAACTGGGTGGCAAACTGGGCTCGTTAGCTTTGGCTGGCAGCCAGTCTAAGAGAAGGAAACTCTGACTCCAAACCCGGGCAGATGAAGCTCGTGGGCCTTGTCAGGCAGTTCGTCTAGGAGAATGAAACTCTGATTCTAAACCTACCAAGTCTCAGCCATTGGATGATGGCTCCGCTGACTTGTGGATATCTTCGGGAGACGGAAAGGCTGCAGGAGTAAACCCAGACAGAAAATCCGGAGTGGAGCCCGTAAGGCAGCTGGGTGTCAACTACGACTTCCTTCCGGCAGCTCATAACATCCGAACTAGTGCCAAATGTCATGCTGAGTATTCCTTTGGACCCCACCAGCAAGGACGAGAGGGAGATCCTGACGTCTGGGCAGCCCAGGATCTCCATACTCTACGCCCAGGCTTGCGCCCTGATGAGGTCACTCCAGTCTCGCTACTGAGTTAGGAAACAACACGGAAGCTGACAGTTTACGGTTTATAAGTCCCACCCGATTGACGTAGGGAAGGGGCGCCACGGGTCATCTTCGACGGTGGGAGGGATCATCGTGTCCCACTGGTAGACTACCGCCCGCCTCAAGTCGGGCAGCCGTGGTCAGTAAGGTGTTGACCCGCCATCGTCTGCATGCTCCATTCGGTGTCTAGAGCTCAGTGTTGCTCAGCATGACAAACAGACGGTAATTCCACACTAGACAAAAGAAACAAGAAACCAATAAAGAAGACTTCAGCTCTTCGATTCGCCAAGCTCGAACGTGCGCACCATGTGCACAGGCATCTATGACGACCTCAGGGAGATAGACGACACCAGGAAGACGGCCATGATCGTTAGAAGACTCACCAGACTAAATATCAGCATAGCTGCCCTCCAATGAAAACTACACCTTCTTCTGGAAGGTTCGAAAACCTGAGGATCCCAGTCAGCACGGAGTGGGCTTTGCCATCAAAAACAACCTCCTGACCTCGGTTGAGCCTCCCACAGGGGGAACTGAGCGTCTCTTGACCATCCGCCCCAACACTGCTAAAGGTCCTGTCAACATCCTCAGTGTCTACGCCCCCATCCTCACTTCTTCAGAAGACACAAAGGATCAGTTTTATGGCCAAATGGACGAACAGATCAAAGAATGCCCCAAAGACGAACCACTATTCCTCCTTGGCGACTTTAATGCCAGAGTAGGTGCGGACCACGAGTCATGGCCTACTTGCCTCGGACATCATGGCTCTGGAAAGACCAACGAAAACGGTCAGAGACTGCTGAAACTGTGCACAATGGCCTGTCACAAACACCTTCTTCAAGTGTAAGCCACAACACAAAGTGTCATTGAAACAGCCCAAGTCTCATCGCTGGAACCAGCTCGACTTGGTCATCACTAGGCGCTCTGCCCTTAACAGCGTAATCTCCACCAGAACCTACCACAGTGCAGACTGCGACTCCGACCACGCCCTCATGAGCAGCAGGTGCGACTACAGGCACACACACTACACCGCTCAAAACCAAAAAGACGCCCTCGCATAAACACTTCGCAGATGTCGGTCCCCTCCAAGGTGGAGGAGTAAGCGGGCGCCCTGGACCAAGCTCTCCAGGACCTGATAGAGCACGATGCCACAGCCAAGTGGAACGCCATGAAGGGTGCTATCTACAGCACAGCCAAGTCCACGTTTGGCAAGAAGGAACGGCCCAGCCAGGACTGGTTCAACGCACATCTATCAAGGATGGAACCAATAATCGAAGACAAGCGAAAAGCCTTCATAGCTTACAAAAAATGCCATAATGAACGGACGCTTGCTGCTCTCAGAAGTGTCCGAACCAACACCCAACGCATCGCTGGACAGAGCGCGAACGAATAGTGGTAACAACTGCGTGAAGGAATCCAAGTAGTGAAAGGGGTGAGATTAGCGTCAATGGGAATTAGCATTAAAAACACCCCCTGGGCGAGTTTAGCGTCAATGGAAATTTAACATTAACCACCCTGGGTAAGATTAGCGACAATGGAAATTTAACATGGGCAAAAAACCCTGGGTAAGATTAGCGTCAATGGAATTTAACACTGGAGAAAGGAAAAAAAAGGAAATATTGAGATTAGCGTCAAAGGCATTCGAACAATGGAAAAAAAATATCGATTCTAGGGACAAAGGAAATTGAACATGGGGAATAGAGTTTGGGTCTGTCTAGGGACAAGGGGAATTGAACATGTAAGAAAAAAAAACTACTTTAGGGACAAGGGGAATTGAACATGGGATTTTATTTTTTTTAAAAAATTTTTTATAAAGGGGTAGGCAATCGAAAGGCTATCTCTTTTCGAGAAATGTGGGTGGCCCTGAAAAGGGCCTTTGGGTTTATGTTAATATTAATATTAACACAGACGGCATCTGTCACATCTTCTTCTTCTTCTTAAACTCCTTCTAACTGCAGGTCCATACACAAGTACCCTCTTGAGGCATCCTTGTCTTTCTATGTAAACTCTTCTCATCCATAGACTAGTATCTGTCCTATCAACAACAGTCCACTTGGACCGGACATACATGAGCATGTCCGTCCTAAACATCATGGAAGACACAAGGGTGGATGATTCAACTGTGGTCCACATCGTGAGGCGACGAGAACAGGTGAATCAATGCAGTGAACTGCGCTTATTTATAGGTAGAGGAAGGATTGAAACGGATTGAGTTCATTCACCAATCCGAACACGCGTTACAAAATTCAGTCAGTCCGCATCCAATCCGAAGAGAACAGTCTGTCACGTCATGTGGTCTATATAGATTCGCTAGCGCCTGTGTGCTGTCAATCTATGCGACAGTGATTCAACATGACGGAAACTCAGAAAACGATCCATTGGGGTGCACCAGCAGTGGAGACCGCCCAAGGGAACCCGGACTTACTTTCAGAAGAGGTACATTGGGATTTTGTGGATTTTCTTACCTCGCAAGAATTTGTTACGGAAACTTCGTCTCATTCTTCATTACCGCAAGTGGAGAATTTTAGTCAGAGACAGAAAGAAGAATTGGAGAAATTTATGCAACGACAAAAGGAAGCGGAACAAGCTTTTCTCCTACAGCAACAGCAACAGCAACAAGAAGAGGTAAGAAAAAAAACAACAACAAGAAGAAGTAGCAGCAAAGAAACAAGAGGGTGAAAATCAAACGGCTACGGTACTGTTGGACATTTTAGCGGAGTTAAGAAGTCTGAAACAAATGTATCAGACTTCTTTATCACGACCGAAGAGAATACGACCTTCCCGAGCTAAACACGCCAACCCTGTGACTAAGCCTATCGTACCACCCTTAGTGATTTCAACCCAATCATCAGAAGTAGGCCTCGGCCGTGGAAAAGGCTTAAGGCAGTTAAAGTTGATTGCTTAAACTCACCCCCTACACCAAAATAAAAAGGCCCTTTTCAGGGCCACCCACTTCTCTCGAAAAGAGATAGCCTTTCAATTTGCCAATAACTCAAAAATCAACAACAAAAAAAAAAAACATTTTACCCTTATAGTACATGTCTGTGTATGAGTGCGTGAGTGTAGCTTCTTATTTTAAAATCAAAACTCAAAGACACTTACCTTATATAATTAATGTATTCTTTTCTCCATAGTTACAATCCAATTCACAATTCACAACAGAACACTTTATAAATTACATTCACTTCTTCTGTTTCTTTTTTTTTTTACTCTCTTTTTTTTTAATTTCTTCACCGTCACAGTCTTTTCCTCCTCTTCCTCCTCACTTTCTTCCCTTCTTCTTTTCTTCTCCTGTTTCTCTTTCTTCACCTGGCTGCTTTCTTCCTCTGAAGAATCTCTCTCTTCTTCTGAAGAATCCCTCTTTTCTTCCGACTCCTCTTGTTTCTTTTTTGGGCAATCTGGAGACCAATGTCCTTTATCTTGACAATAATAACAGGTATCTTGACTTTTGTCTTTTCTAGCCCCATTTTTTCTTTTTTGACGGTCTGGACACTCTGAAGACCAATGCCCTTTCTTCTAACAGATATAGCAAGTATCTTGACTTTTATCTCGAAAGGAAGGAGAGTAGTCCGTCGGCTGGTCTGAAGAGAATTTTCTAATGACCCCTCGCAAAGCTCTGATGAAACGTTCCATCTGGGTAGTCTCTTCCATCGTTGTGCTCGGTTTGAGAGTGAAATGAATAGTGAAAGGACAAGACACACATCCTTTTTATATACGCTGGTTTGTCATGACTATAAATTAGTCTATGGTGTTTAAACTTGAGTCATTTGAAGTTTTGCACTCAAGATGAAACGATCCTATTCATTCGAGAAGAAAGAAGAAAAAGAAAGTAAGAGGCAGAAACGTGATCTATCGCCTCGTACCAGAGCTGAAGTCTTGGCACAAATTCATGCCAGTGATTTTGAAGAGGACATGAGTGAACCAGAATCCGAACCCTCTGAACAAAGTTCACCACCCTTAGTTAACCCTGAAAAGTACTATTCCATTCGAGAGACGGAAAAGCGCTCCTCTAGAAAATTTAGAACCACGGCTTACACCTACACAGTGAAGTTTAAAGATTTCAAGTCCGACGTACCGTTGGAGAAAGCAGAAGGGTTTATCACCGAGATGTGGGATTCTTTGCTCACCGCACTCAAGCGACAATGGCAACCCAAAGAAGACGATCGCTTGACACTATCCATAGATCACGACAGCTTGAAATCCCCTGTTTGGATCGAGTTTGGCAGACCCGCAGAACTAACCCCTTCCAAAGTCATGGACAAGATTCAACACGTACAACAATCTAATGACCAGTTTGACATCACCGATGGTAAAGCCACACTGAAAATGGCCCACGTCTCTCCTCCTCAAGGGACCGGACAACGCAATAAGGTGTTATTGGTGAACGACCTTCGCAGCACCAAAAAGAGTCTCGTCCAAATTAACAACCCTCAAGACCAGATGTGCTTAGCCCGAGCCATCGTGGTGGGACGAACCTATGCCAACAAGAACGACACGGCAGAATGGAAAAGAGCCTGGAAAACTATTCAACAATCGGACCGAGCCAAACAACGAAACGAAGCAGAACTTTTGTTGAAACAAGCCGGCCTGTCCAAAGACACACCCTGTGGCATTCCTGAAATGCAAAAATTGCAAGATGTCCTAGCTCCACGCTACACCTTGAAAGTGCACCCTCAAGAAGTGCGTGTGCCTCTGTTGTTTCGAGGGAAAGACTTTAAGGACGGAAAATACATGCATGTCCATTATCACGATGACCATTTCGATACCATTACCACTATCACTGGATTCCTGGGATACAGTTATTACTGTGAGAAATGTGACTTTGGCTATAACAATCGAGAGCAACACAAACATTGCGGATGGAAATGCTCAGGATGTTTGGCCTCTCCACCCTGTCTGAGCGAAGGACAAGAAAGAGTACATTGTCCTGCTTGTCTGCGCACGTTTGTCAGCCCTGCCTGTTACCAACAACATCTGAAGACGCAAGGTTCACAGCAGAAATGTGCTTGTCAACTGCTGAGACTGTGCCCTACGTGTCGACAAAGCCTACGTACCAATAATGCCAAGGCACACGTATCTTAAGGAAAGAAAAAATGTCACATTTGTCACCACATCGTGGACTTGAAACACGAATGCTACGTGCAAAAATACCAACCCCCACCAGAGAAAGAGGACGGTCACAAGAAGAAAGGCAATTTCATCTTTTTCGATTTCGAATGCATGCAAGAGACTGGCATTCACATTCCTAATTTCTGCGTGGCTCATCGAGCGTGCGAGAAGTGCATTCAAGAACCTATCTTCAGTCATTGCCCTCACTGCAGCAAGATTCCCGGAGGGCGTGAAAAAATCTTTCGAGGACCGAAAACGTTAGCCGATTTTGCCCAATGGGTCTTAGATCCCATCGACAAAACGTGGAGCCAAGAGGACATCGAACGTTACGGAGATTGTCATCGTCATGCCACAGTGATGGCTCACAATTTCTCCGGATACGATGGACAGTTTCTTCTCAGATACTATACGGAACAAGGCACCGAACGTCCTAAAGTCACTTTGAACGGAGCCAAAATCATTTTCATGCAAGTGGGACAAGTGCAGTTTAAAGATTCGATGAGCTATTTGGCATTGCCTTTGAGTCGAATGCCTAAAACGTTTGGAATGACAGAAATGGCTAAAGGGTACTTTCCACACTTTTTCAATACTGAAGCCAATCAACACGCCGTTCTACCCCATTTGCATGAGGCTCATTATTACGACCCCGACAACATGCGTACCGAACAACGAGAAGCTTTCTACGCTTGGTACCAGACTCACGCCTCCGACCCTTTCGACTTTCAGGAAGAAATGCTCAAGTATTGTGGTTCCGACGTGGACATTTTACGGCGTTGCTGTGGAAAATTTCGAGAACTGTTCATGGAACACGGAGGGGTCGATCCTTTGAAAGAAGCTTGCACCATTGCCAAAGCGTGTTCCTTAGTGTATCGACAACGATTCATGCCTGAAAACACCGTGGCTGTCATCAGCCCTCAAACGACCAACTTTGTCAAACGTCAATACTCGGTCAAAGCCCTACGTTGGTTACATTACTTGTGCGACAAGGAAGACAACTGGATTCAGCATGCCCGCAACGGAGGAGGCGAAAAGACCATCGGAACGTATTCGGTCGATGGCTGGGACTTAGAAAACCCCAAGATCGTGTACGAGTTTAACGGTTGCTTATTTCACGGATGTCCCGTCTGTTACCCTGATCGTAGCACTAAAAATCAGTTTTTACAACGAACCATGGAAGACTTGTACCAGGACACTTGTCAGCGACGCCTAAGGTTAGAACAGCAAGGATACCAAGTGGTGGAAATGTGGGAACACGAGTACGATCACCGTATGAAAACCGATCCCGAGTTTAAACGCGCCGTGGAAAGTTACAAGCTGATGGACCCCCTAAACCCGAGGGATAGTTTGTACGGAGGAAGGACCAATGCCACCTGTTTGCTGTACCAAGCCGACGAAGAGAAAGGAGAAGAAATCAAATACTTGGACGTGTGTTCGTTGTATCCTTACGTGTGCAAATATTGTCCCTTTCCTGCAGGGCACCCACAATTGTTCACGGAACACATCGACCTGAAAAACATTCGACTATACGAAGGCTTGATCAAGTGTGAAGTTTTGCCTCCCACGAACCTATACCATCCCGTCTTACCTCACCATTGTCAAGGCAAACTGATGTTTCCATTGTGTCGTACTTGTGCCGAAACGTGCAACCAAGACCAACCTTGTCAGCACACCCAGGAAGAACGGGCCTTGACGGGAACCTGGGTCAGCGTAGAATTGTTCAAAGCTCTGGACATGGGATACCAACTGTTAGAAGTGTACGAAATTTGCCACTTTCCTAAGGCACAACAATACCACAAGGGTGACCCCAGTCAGAAAGGCATTTTCGCCGACTACGTGGATGCCTTTTTGAAACTGAAGCAAGAAGCCAGCGGCTATCCTTCCTGGTGTCACACTTCCGAAGACGAAAAGACATTCAAAGAGAAATACTATGAACAAGAAGGCATCTCTTTAGACCACATCGAGAAAAACGAAGGCAGGCGGTCGTTTGCCAAAGTGATGTTAAATTGCTTGTGGGGTAAAATGGCACAACGACCGTGTTTACCCAAGACGGAATATTTGACAGAACCTTCCCGCTACTTTCAGATGATTCACGACAAAACCAAATACATGAAACACGTGGACGTCGTTCGCGAGGATTTGATCTTGGTCAATTACGAAGAAGATCTGGACTTTGTACAAGACGACCCTTTTGGAAATGTCATCATTGCGGCTTACGTGACAGCTCATGCTCGCTTAAAATTGTACGAAGCTTTAGAACTGTTAGGGGAACGTGTCCTGTACTTTGACACGGACAGTTGCATTTACATCCATCACCCGAGTCAACAGCACCCTGACATCGAAGGAGACCGTTTAGGAGCCTGGACAGACGAACATCCCGACGACAAGATTCTAAGTTTCGTCAGTGGTGGTCCCAAAAATTACGGCTACGAATACCGGGACCCACAAGGAGAATTGCACACGACGTGTAAAGTGAAAGGATTGACTCTGAATTATCGTACCAGTCGTGTGGTGAACTTTGGGGTATTGAAAGAAGCCTTGCAATCGGGAGAGGATGCAAACTTTAAAGTGACCACCTATGAACCGAACAAAATTGTACGTTTACCCACTCACCACATCGTCAGTAGACCCTTGGAAAAAGTCTATCAAATCGTGCACCAGAAGCGAGTTCGACTTCCCAATCATTTCACCTTACCGTATGGACACGTCGGTATTGGTCTGTATATAAAAAGGAACCCTAGGCAAGATCGATAGTTCATTGTGACTACCAAGACCAAGCGAACAAGATGAATACTTTCAGAGAGACACAAAACAAGTTTAGACAGGCACAATTCAAGTGTGGGCCTTCTGAAGTGGAATGCGATTGTGAGCCTTGCGACTTTTCAACCTGTGTTAGTGACGGTGCCAGAAGAACCCGTCACCCAGGACAGGACTGTCGTGGACAGGCCTGAAAGACCCTTTCGGGAGGACACTTGTGTGACCTTACCCCCTACTATAGAACTGGTTAGAACATTACCCAAAACATGTTGTACAGACACTTGTGTTTATTCCACGTTAATGGTTATCATGTGCCTTTTATCCTTATACTTAAGCCTTTGGCTTTTATGTATTTTTGTCTTTCGTATTCATGTTTGAAACATTCAATAAACGTGTTCTGAAAAAAAGTATATAAACTCTTGTCTTGTTTGTTTTCGTGTCACAAGTGACATTTCTCACACTATGGCTACCTCTGCTGGCTCTTCTCCCTCTTCCTCCACTGTCAAAGTCATCGACGAACACTTAGATCGTGCCAGTTGGGAGGCTTTGTATCTTCGCCATCCCTTTAACATGCTCATTGCTGGACCTAGCGGTTCAGGCAAAACCGAATTCGTCAAACGTTTGATCGAACATAAACATCATTTGATCGATCGACCACCTCAGCGGATCGTGTGGTGTTACAAAGAGTGGCAATCGGCGTACAGCCTCTTGCGAGAAAGTCAAGGCGATTCCATCGTGTTTGTGGAAGGCATTCCTAAAGAAGACGACGGCATCGTCTCTGACTCCCGTCAAACCCATTTGGTCATTTTCGACTACATGTTAGGAGAAGACGAAGAAGAAATTAAACTGTGGTTTACGCGCAAAGGGCATCACCGTAATGCCAGTGTCGTTTACATCACCCAAAATTTGTTTCAACAAAGTAAAGCCCATCGCACCATCAGTCTCAATGCGCTTTACGTGGTCTTGTTTAAAAGCCCTCGAGATAAATCGCAAGTGCAAGTCTTAGCCAAACAGTTAGGAACGCCTTGGCTGACTCAGGCGTACGACGATGCCACTCAAACGCCACACGCCTATTTACTCGTTGATTTGAAACCTACGACCCCCGAGGATTTGCGATTTCGTACCAACTTGTTTCACCATTGGTGCCAAGACGGCGGGCCTGTCCTGTCCACGTCTCCGTCCTCGACTTCATTTCACTCCACATAAAAAAAATCTATAAAAACCTCAGACCCTTTTCGTCTGTCTCACTCACAGTGCAAACATGACGTCCCTTCAGTCGCATCTTCCCGTCAAATTGATTCGTGCCTTGTATGGCATTAGTCGAGAAAAAAATATACAAATACGAGCTCGTGTCTTAGAAGCTAGTCTCAAAGAAGTCTTACGATGGTTCACGGTGACGGCACGTCAAATACTCCAAGGAATCATTCAGATTCCTCATCAAACCAAACGCTTTTTCGATCGAAACAAAGTCGCTTTGGTCCAACTGGCCGATCCCCGCATTGACACTCAAACCAAAAAACAAATCATTTTGAAACCTGGAGGGAGTGGTACTCTAGGAGGGGTCATCATTCGCTCACTCTTAAGATGGGATCCTAATGCCCCCAAAGTTATACCCAAGAAAAAAGTCCAACGAAGCCCCAAGAAGAAAAAGAAAAAGACCAGGTCCCCAAGAACTTCTTCAGTGGCGGGACCCTCCTCTTACCAGACACCACCCCGGGAAAAGAAAAGAAGCCGCCAGAAAAAGAAGAAAAGTCCACAGAAGAAAACTAGTCGCAAGAGAGGCACTTCGGCCAGGACGCAACCTTACACCCGCAAACCACGACCTGCCACGGCGGTGACCGCATCTACGGCAGCCTCATTTTCATCCACTTCTCCGTTGATGACACCAAGAACTGAAGAGTAATTGGAGACGTTGATCACACCAAGAACTTCTCCGTTGATGACCCCAAAAAGAACTTCCCCAGCGGCAGGACCCTCCAATTTAGTGGCAGTGGCTGCTGCTCACAAAGTACCTTCTCCGAAAATCAAAGTCCATGAAAGATCGGGTATGTTACAAAGTTTACTGGATTTGTCCAAGCAAGAACTGGCTCGATTTAGTCCGTTGCGTACCCCTCCACGACGTGTCATGCCTGTCCTCAAACTGATACGCCGTAAAGACAATCAGTGGCGACGCGTTCCAGTATAAAAAAAGACCTGTGACCAAGTCGGGGGTATCAGTGTTTTTTTGGTGCTCCTGAAGACTCAAAGATGTCACCCTGCAGAAAACCCCAAGGAAAGAAAAGAAAAGGACTACCACCACGTTTAGTCAAACATGGGGACATGTTATCTGTCCTGTCCAAAGCATCTCCACCTCTACGAAAAAAACTCATTCAATCGGCCTCCAAAGAGGTCATCGATACCGTGTGCGAATGTTGTTTGAACGTCTTGAAAGGCACGATCCCTTTGTCCAAACACCAGAAACAATGCTTAAGCAAACATCGTCACGTTCTTCGCCAAATGGTTCGAAAGAAAATTTCCATTCGTCAAAAGAAGAAGATGTTGGTCCAACGTGGAGGCATTTTACCTCTCTTGTTAGGCCCCATACTGAAAGGAGTCTTGGGAACCATGTTGGGAGGACTGGTGGGAGCAAGATAAAAAGGCCTTCGGAAGACCCAAGATCTCAGAATCGACCCCTGACAACCCCATGGAAGGACGAAAACTAGCTTTAGTACCTTACAAACGATGGATGGAATACCATCGTTGGCAAGAACAACGCACCCCGCATTTACCTCCCAATCCCAATTTGAGCGAGATGTCCCAGTTACAACACGAATTGCAGTCCTTAATGTATCGCCAAGATTTGTCCGAAACAGAAAAATCGCAAAAGTACGGTCAACTCTTGCAACGACTGCAACTCTTTCACCAGAAAGCTTTAGACGAAACAGCTCTACCCACTCTGAAAGATTTTAAGACCTTGATGAAAAGTCCAGCACCATCACCAGTACCAGTACCAGTACCACCACTACCAGTGACCAAGACAGAAAAAGGAGAAGAAAAAGAAGGGTTTCAAACTCCACCAGAAAAAGTACGCAAGTTAACAACACCACCTACCTCCAGAATTGGATGGATTAAAAAGATGATGGCCACCCCTTCTTCATCACAAGAGAAAAAGAAAGTGAAGACAGAAGTGAAGACAGAAGTGAAACAAGAACCGATATCCCCCGCTGAGATATCCTCCTCTTCAACACTTATTGCTGGTCGCACACGCAAAGCATTGCAATCCAAGAAAGTACCCCAAGAGAAAAAGAGTAGCATCTTCCAAGAGTGGGTACCTTATTAACACACCAACCAACACAAAAAATGGAAAAAGTCTTAGCCAGCATTTACTACGATCCCTCGCATCCTTCAGGTTACGCAGGAGTTCAAAAATTGTATCGTGCTGCCAAAACGCGACTGAAAAGTCTCCGTTTACCTCAAGTGCAACGATGGTTACAAGAACAAGCTACCTACACTTTACACAAACCCATTCGACGCAAGTTTGCCAGAAGTCGCACCCGAGTGGAAGGAATCGATCATCAATGGCAAGCCGATTTAGCCGATGTCTCTCATTTGGCCAGCTACAATCGTGGCTACAAATATTTGTTTTGTGTCATCGACGTCTTTTCAAAATTTGCCTGGGTCGTGCCCTTGACTTCCAAATCGAGCAGCGAGTTAGTGCGAGCCCTGCAACGGGTGTTGAAACCAAGCGGTCGTCACCCTCTTCGATGGCAAACGGACAAAGGCACCGAATTTCTGAACCAAGCTTTCCAAAAAGAATTAAAGAAAAGTGACATTCATTTTTTTACCACCGAGAATCCCGAAACCAAAGCCAGCATCGTGGAACGTTTTCAACGCACTTTGAAAGAACGCATGTGGAAATATTTTACGCATCATCACACTCTGAAGTACATCGACATCTTCCAACACCTGGTGCAAGCGTACAACCAATCTTACCTTCGAAGCATCAGACGTGCCCCGCAAGACGTGACTCCCGACAACGAAGTGTTGGTGTTTGAGCGTCTGTTCGGTACGTCCCCGACGAGGGCTGTCCCCAAGAAAAGTGGAGAGTTGGCCGTAGGAGATTGGGTGCGCATTGGCAAAACCAAACGCACTTTCGACAAAGATTACTTACCTAACTGGACGACCGAATTGTTTCGCGTCACTGGACGAGTGCATGGCCGTCATCCTACCGTCTATAAATTGGAAGACATGAACGGAGAAGTGCTCAAAGGAACGTTTTATTTGCCCGAGTTACAACGTGTCACCAAAAAAGAAGACGACGTGTACGACATCGAAAGCATTCTCGAACGCAGAACCCGTAAAGTGGGCAAACGACGTGTCAAAGAAGTCAAAGTACGTTGGAAAGGATATCCGCCCAGTTTTGATTCTTGGATCGACGCTTCGCAAGTCATCGACTATAAAAAGAAGTGACCATCATGCCCTTTCACACAGACGCAGCTACGTCGACCACTCCTCCTTCACCTAGTTCTTCTGTGCAAGATTTACAAAAACAACCCTTGTGGGTGTGGTGTGGAGAACGTGTGCCTAAAACGCAAATCGTCTTTTTCTGCCAAATCTTCGTGGTGTATTGTGTCATCGGGGCAGCTATTGCCAATTTGAGTTTGCAACAAGGAGACAAACAATTGTGGACCATTTTATTGAGCAGTTGCATCGGTTACCTGCTTCCCAATCCCTCCCTGAAATTCTCCTCGAACGGGAACCACGAGAACCTTGTGTCCAGTGCCAGTGCCAGTCACCACTCCAACAACAACCACAACCAGACCCCCATTTTGGGCGGAGACACGCCTCTGACATCCACTAACCCCTCCGACAGCCACAGAACTCTGGAATTATGAGTCACCAAAAATTTTACTTAACCTTACCCAGTGACAGTTCCATGGAGGTGTTTCCCCACAACACGTTGTGCTGTTACACGGCCAAATTACCTCAAGCCATCCAGTTAGATCACGAAGCCCATTGGGAAGTGGCTTTAGTAGAAATGATCCACCCTACACAAATCCAAAACATCACCGAAAAGCAAAACACTTTTGAGGTCGAAATCCTGAACCAACAATTACAAGAAGCCATGAATGACATCGGGTTTTCAGGGGACATAAGACCATCCAACAATTCACCATTCAATATCTACACCTTGAAAATTCCGGCAGAGTTTTATTTTAGTGGCCAACATTTGGTGGACACCATTACTTCCAGGTTCGAGTTAGCCTTTGGCAAAGCCCTGAACAGAGTCAAAAAAAGTGTCACCCTGGAGTACCATAAAGTGGCTCGTCACTTACTGATGAAATTTCAGGATACCCAAACGTTGTCCATCAGTTTTAATCGTGACTTGTTTGATATTTTAGGTGGAGACACAAAAATGGCTCCAAATTTTAAACCGAAGATCAATAGCAATACGGAATTTTACAAGTTTTTTCGATTCCCTGTAGAACTGAACCAAGGACTGAATTTGATGTTCGTGTACTCCGATGTGGTGGAGTATAACGTGGTGGGACACACCTCTGTACCGTTACTGCGTGTCATTCCTTTCAAAGTGGATAGTACCGCGACCAGTAACCAGGAAGGTGGAAACACCTATCACGTCCACCGGGAATTTGTGCATCCTCATTATTTGCCTGTCAGCAAGTCGTATTTGGACACGGTCAACATTGCTATAAAAGGAGATTTGGGACAAAATATTTCATTCACCAAAGGAAAAGTCACGGTGAAACTCCATTTTCGAAAACGGTTCTCTCACGACTCGTAAGTCATGTATCCAGTGTATCGAGGGGTTGCACGACAGCGAGGACACGGTTTAGGATATATGTTAAAATCGGCCTTTCGTTCGGTGGCCCCGGTGTTGAAACCGATGGTGACACGCGGCTTGCACGCCTTGAAAGATGCGGCACTGACACAAGGCAAAGAATTTCTCCAAAATGTCATCATCGACAAACAAAACCCTAAAGAAGCCTTCATGAGGGCAGGCAAAAATGTCTTGCTGCAAACGGGTAAAGACCTTTTGGGCCGACAAGACACACCTATAAATGCCCTGCACGCTACCGAGTCAAGCATTCAGCAAGGACAAGGCAGAAAGAGACGACGAAGAAAACACTCTTTCACCAGACTTCACACTTCTAAAGCTAGAAAGGCCAAGAAAAGAAGAACCGTTCGAGACTTAGACGTTTTCGATTATTGAGACACTGCAACAAAAAATGATGCACCAAGAGTCTTGCGCCTGTTCCAAGACGGAACTGGATCTGTTTGCCATGCCACCCACCATGATGACCATGCAAGAATCCCAATGGGTGGAATTTCATCCCGTCTCCTCATTGACCGATTCCGCTCCCATCGAGTTTGAAATCAAGGGACAGCCCGAAGATTACATCGATCTGAATAGCAGTTACTTGTACCTGAAAGTCAAAGTTCTAGATAAGGATGGAAATGCTATAGACACTGAGCCAGTAGCTCCCGTCAACAATTTCATGCATTCCTTGTTCAGCTCAGTGGACTTGTACTTGAACAACAAACTGGTTAGCAGCAGCATAGATACTTACCCTTACCGTGCCTACCTGGAAAATCTCTTGACGTACGGAATAGACGCCAAGAACACTCATCTCAATGCCTGCGTGCTATGGGAACCTGACGAAGCGGGCGAATTTGATAAAACAGGTCTTGAAGCTGACCCCAAATCAAAAACAACCACCAATGAGGGATTTGTAGAACGAAGAAAGAGAATCATAGGACCCAACCAAAGTTTAGAACTGATGGATCGTTTGCATTTGGACATGTGGTTGCAAGAAAAATATTTGCTGAACGGGGTGGATGTCCGCCTGAGACTGAATCGGAGCAGTACCGCTTTCCATTTATTGGCTGATGCTGGCGAGTACAAAACCAAAATCCAAGAAGCCAGACTCTACGTACGTCGTGTGGAAGTGTTACCTAAAGTAGGTAACGACACCAGTCAGACGTTGAGCAGAACGACCGCCAAGTATCCGATCCGACGCGTAGAAGTGAAAACTTTCACCATTCCTAGGGGACAGCGATCCATGATCGAAGATCATCTGTTCCAAGGACAGCTACCCAAACGTTTGATCCTTGGTATGGTCTCGAACGAAGCCTTCAACGGAGCTATCACTAAAAATCCTTTCAACTTTCATCACTTCAACGTGTCCAAGATTGAAGTCAGTCGCGATGGCAAGACCTTGTGTACCCGACCTTTCGAACCTGACTTTGAGAAGAAGAATTACTTGAGATCGTACTTGTCCTTGTACGAAGCCACGGGACAGTTAGGAACCAACACCAGTCACGGCATTACGTACGTCGATTATGACGGAGGCTATGCTTTGTGGGCTTTTGATTTCACTCCAGACCAAGGCAGCGACGAGGGACATTTCCACCCTATAAAATCCGGCCAGATTCGTGTGGAAATTCAGTTCGGAAACAGAATCGGTGATGATGATGTAACGTTGAACGTCATCCTGTATGCAGAATTCGATAATACCATAGAAATCAACAGTTTGAGAGAAGTCATTCTAGATTACTAGAAGCCATGGAAGACTGTTATCCCTCTTTACCTAGTGGAGAAGCTTTGAAGAGGGAATGTGAGGAGACCGTGGAAGGAGAATCCCAACACAAAGACGAAAAGGACATCGTGATCAAGTCGAGATGGCCAGAACAAGAACAGCAATTGGTCTCCTACTGTGCTACATACCTGGCAGACACAATTCCGACATGGATGAAGCATGATTACTATGGATGTCAAAACATCAGTCAAGAAGAAAAATTCAACGAATATCTGGACGAATCTTGGAGTCTGTTTAAAAAAGACGTGTTACGTTGGTGGCATAAAGACTTGCGTGAACATTTCTGTCCTCCATTAACGACTCGAGACATCCATTACATCAAAACCCTCTTTGACAAATTCAAAGAGAAAGTCGAGATCGAAATTGATCACTTATTATCAGCAAAAGAACATTTAGTGACTTATTTTGATCGTGATTTTTCTAGAAACGATGAGAAAGTAAATCGTTGATTTTGTGACTAGTATGCTTATTTTGTTGTCTTCAGCTAGGAAACGTAGTGTCCATCCATGACTCAATGACTTGCAACAGTGGAAATCACAATTTCATTCACAACTTTGCCAACCCTGTTTAAAGTAGAGTGTAAATTGAAAAAAATGTTTGATGTTATATTGTTGGATTATTGTTAAAAAATGTTAGAGTTGTTGGTTAATGTTAAGTGATTTTTGAATAAAAAATGATGTGTTTTGAAACAAATGCCGTTGTGATTTGTTTGGCTATAAGAATGTTTGATTCATGCTCTTTGACTTCTTACTATCCCTCTCATGACACTCATTGAACACTGCGGCTCGAAAACCGTGGAGGGATGTTTTCCTTCACGTCCGCGCTTTGACTTTAAGAATCGGGTTGTTTCCTGTCTAACCATCCATTGTCGACTCATCCTCCTACGAAGATGTGCTCCAAACTAGCTAAGCTAAACGAAGCCTACGTGAATTTGCATAGGGTCAGACACAGTCTGATACCGAAGCCAGAAGAGATAGAGAATGTGAGAATGCTAAAGGTCACTGAAGACTTGATAGAAGAACTCTTCAGAGAAGAAGTGAACAGGGAGAAAGAAGAATGGACAGAGAAGTACAGACTTCAGAGACAGCAGCAACAGCAACAACAGCAGCAGCAACAGCAGCAGGAACCTGAACCTGAGAGAGGCTTTGTCGATTGTCGTATCGACACCAAAGAGTTCTTCTTCTCTTTCCGAAGAAGCAGACCCATCGCCAGAAAGTCTATCCTCAGAGGACATCGCATTCTTAGAAACTAAAAGATTGCCATAGCAAACAAAAAAAAAAACAACAGCCCTTTTCAGGGCTACCCCAATACTCTAGAAAAGAAATAACAATCAATTTGCCAATGTGTGGAGGTAGAGTAGTGTGAATATAAACACTAACTCTTTTTTATAGTGTGAGGGTATGTGTTTGTGTGTTTGTGTTTGTAACATCTCACGTACGTTGTTGTGGATAGTTGATTAAGATCATGTTTTTTGTGGCTGTTTGAGGTGTGGGGAGAGTAGATTTGGGGGGTTTGATTGAATTGCTTTGCGTATGTGAATAGTATATTGGAGTGATTAATGAAAAAAAAATTTAGAATAGGAATGGGTAGTATAAAAAAGTGAGTGAGTGTTTCTTTTAGGTCCGCGCGTTGTTTTTTGGTCATGATCTAGGTAAGATCAATTTTATGTTTTTTAGGGGGATGTTTTCCTTCACGTCCGCAGTTTTAGTATAAATTGAAACTCGTTCGGCAGTCCAGCTACCCTTGTTGATTGATCAACACCAGAATGAACACGAGACTGGCGAAACTGTTGGAACTTCATGTTCATCTGGAATATGCCAGGCGCCTGTTGAACGAACTGGCCGCGGAGGCCATTGCGGAAGAAGGAAGGATGAGAGAGGAGGAGGAAAGAAGAAATAAAGAAGAGGAGGAGAGAAGATACAAAGAAGAGGAGGAAAGAAGATACAAAGAAGAGGAGAGAAGATACAAAGAAGAGGAGGAGAGAAGATACAAAGAAGAGGAGGAGGAAAAGGAGAAAAGAAGAAGAAATTTCAGAATCCCAGAAGCTCTCTCCCCCAAAAAAGTAAAAAGCAACTGGGGAACAAGATGTGTATGTGGCGCCAGGCCTGGAAGGTGCCACCATTAACCAGGTGTCCATGAAGTTCCAAAAAAACCCAACCCTTTTCAGGGCTACCCAATACTCTAGAAAAGAAATAACCATCAATTTGCCAATGTGTGTGTGTGTGTGTGTGTGTGTGTGTGTGTGTGTGTTGGTAGAATAGTGTGAATATAAACACTAACTCTTTTTTCATAGTGCGAGTGTATGTGTTTGTGTGTTTGTGTTTGTAACTGCTCACGTAAGTTTGTGTGAATGGTAGATTATGGGTTTCTTTATTGTTTCTTAGCGTATGTGAAGAGTATAGTTTGGGTTTTGTAACCGCTCACGTACGATTGTGTGGATAGTAGATTATGGATTTTGTTTATTGTTTCTTAGCGTATGTGGAGAGTATAGTTTGGGTTTTGTAACCGCTCACGTAGGATTGTGTGGATAGTAGATTATGGATTTTGTTTATTGTTTCTTAGCGTATGTGGAGAGTATAGTTTGGGTTTTGTAACCGCTCACGTACGATTGTGTGGTTAGTAGATTATGGATTTTGTTTATTGTTTCTTAGCGTATGTGGAGAGTATAGTTTGGGTTTTGTAACCGCTCACGTACGATTGTGTGGATAGTAGATTATGGATTTTGTTTATTGTTTCTTAGCGTATGTGGAGAGTATAGTTTGGGTTTTGTAACCGCTCACATACGATTGTGTGGATAGTAGATTATGGATTTTGTTTTAATGATTTGCGTGTGTAAATAGTAGATTTGGGGTTTGTTTCTTGTTGCTTCACTTATGTGGATAGTATATTATATGAAATGAGAAAAGTAGGGGATGTTTTCCTTCACGTTCGCGCGTTGTTTGGTCATGATCTAGGTAAGATCAATGTTATGTCTTGGGGGATGTTTTCCTTCACGTCCGCGCTTTTCGTATAAGAACCCACAGTATTCGTCGTTCAAACCATTCTACAAAGAAGATGGCTTCGAACCACCTTGACAAAATACAAAAATTACAAGACGTTTTAGACAATTTAGGAATAATGGAGCAGATGTTAGTGAGACTCAATGAAGATCACTATTCCTATAGTCCCCATCGACTAAAGATGGAAATTAATAACTTAAGAAAAGTAAAGGACATAATAAGTGGTGTCATGAAAGAGATAAAGGAGGATGAAGAGGAAAGGATAAGAATACGAAAATGGAATGAAAAAATTGAAAAAGAAGAAGAAAATGAGAAGAGGAAGAAAGAAGAGGAGGAAGAGAAGAAGAAAGAAGAGGAGGAGAAAAAAAAGAAGAAAAAGAGTGTAGGAGAGAAAATAAGAAGTTGGTGGAGAAAAAGAAGAAATTAGAAGCAGAAGAAGAAGAAGAAGAAGAAAAACCAAAGGCCCTTTTCAGGGCCACCCATATTTCTCGAAAAGAGAATGACTTTTCAATTGCCTACCCCTTTTTAAAATTTAAATTTAAATTTAAATTTAAAAAAATTTATAACAAAAATCCCATGTTCAATTCCCCTTGTCCCTAAAGTAGTTTTTTTTTTTCTAACATGTTCAATTCCCATTTGTCCCTAGACAAACCTAAACTCTATTCCCATGTTCAATTCCCCTTGTCCCTAGACAGACCCAAACTCTATTCCCCATGTTCAATTGCCTTTGTCCCTAGAATCGATATTTTTTTTCCCATTGTTCGAATGCCTTTGACGCTAATCTCAATATTTCCTTTTTTTTCCTTTCTCCAATGTTAAATTCCATTGTCGCTAATCTTACCCAGGGTTTTTTGCCCATGTTAAATTTCCATTGTCGCTAATCTTACCCAGGGTGGTTAATGTTAAATTTCCATTGACGCTAATCTCGCCCAGGGGGTGTTTTTAATGCTAATTCCCATTGACGCTAATCTCACCCCTTTCACTAATAATCCAACACAGTGCCGAGTCCGGAAACATCTAAGGCATTAAGAAGGCAGTAGACGTACAGTGAAAAGGCCCCCCCCCCCCAATCTCTGACGGAAAGAAGATCACTAACCGTGAGCAACAGATGGTCAGATGGATGGAGCACTACTCAGAGCTATACTCCCGAGAAACGTCCGTCATCCATGAGGCCCTTAGCAGCATAAAGAAACTGCCCACCATGGAGGAGCTCGATAAAGTGCCCACCTTAGAGGTGCTCAGCAGAGCAATCGACTCCCTCCCAAACGACAAAGCACCAGATAGTTGACAGCATCCCACCCGAAGCTATCAAACGTGCGAAACCAACATTGCTTCAACCGCTACATGAGCTTCTTTGCCCCTGCCTGGAGGAAATAGCAGTCCCTCAAGACATACGCGACACCACGATTGTGGCAGTGACTCTAATAATTACAGAGGCATCTCGCTCCAAAGGATCGTTGGCAAGGTGCATGCCCGCATCATACTCAACAGGCCGAAGCTGCTGACGGACCCTGTGTATGTGTACCTGGAATCCCAGTGGGGCTTCAGAGCAGGCAGGTCAACGACAGACATGATCTTCTCCCTACGACAACTCCAAGAGAGGAGCAGAGCAAAGTCAACCACTCTACATGATGTTCATCTACCTCACCAAGGCATTTGACCTAGTCAGCAGGAAGGGTCTTTTTGAACTTCTCAGTAAGATTGGTTGCCCCCCCCCCCAAAAAAAAAAAAAAAAAAAAAAAACACCGCAGCATGATAATCTCTTTCCATGCCGATATGAAGGGAACTGTCCTGTATGATGGATCCTCCTCAGCCTCCTTCTCAATCAACAGTGGCGTGAATCAGGGCTGCGTGCTGACGCCAACCCTTTTCGGGATCTTCTTCTCCCTGCTCCTGTCCGACGCCTTCGACTCGTCCACTGATGGCGTATATCTACACACCAGGTCCGACGGGAGGCTGTTCAACCTGGCTCGAATGCGTTCGAAGACCAAAGTGAGGTCGGTGCTCATCAGGAGATGCTTTTTTCAGATGACGTGGCTCTTGTGATCAACGCCGAGGACGCCCTCCAGAGACTGGGAAACCGTTTCGCAGATGCTTGCAAGCAGTTTGGGCTCACCATCAGCCTGGAATAGACAAACGACAGCGTGTAAGATACCACCATTTCTCCTTCCATAAAAATTGACGGTGTCACCCTGGAAGCAGTCAACAGCTTTACTTACCTGGGGTCAACCATCAGCAACACTCTCTCGCTTGATGTGGAGCTGGACAGAAGGCTTGGAAAGGCAAGCACCATCATGGCACAACTAACAAAGAGGGTGTGGACATCAACGCGCTGACAGAACACACCAAGATCCAAGTCTATCGGGCCTGCGTTCACAGCACCCTTCTATTTGGAAGAGAGACCTTGAAAACCTACATGAGGAAAGAGAGCCGGCTTCCATATACGGTGCCTAAAACGCATCTTAAAATCAGCTGCCAAGACCGCGTCCCGCACAGCGAGATCCTGCAGCGTGCAAGTAACCCCAGCATGTACTCCCTGCTAAGCAAATGCCGCCTTCGATGACTGGACACGTCTAAAACATAGAGGATGGGAGGCTACCAAAGGACATCCTAAATGGACAGCTGGCCACTGGTACCAGAAGAGTCGGCAGCCCCGCACTCCGTTTCAAGGATGTGTGAAAGAGGTACAGGAAGGCATGTGCCATTTCACCTAACGGCTGGGAAGTGCTGGCCGAGGACCGAGGCACCTGGAGACTGACTTTAAGCAAGGGCATAGCAGTCGCTGATGCGAGGAAAGGCCAAATTGGCGGCAGATAAACGTGAGAGAAAGAAGTGCTCAGCAGCAACCCCAGTAACTCAGACATGTCTGCACCAACGGCAACAGGAACTGTCACTCGCGCATAGGCCTGCACAGTCACAGCAGACGATGCCAACACCCCGGAGACAGTCGACATTTCAAGGGCACTATTCGCATGGTCTCTCGAGACTGAGCCGCTGATAACTATCTTCAGCTATTATGTGAAGGGTTATTTCGGCCTTTTCCCACGTCAGTTGTTAAATTTCATGGGAGAGGGAGAGGCCACCATCTGTGGATAATTTAGAATTGACCCGGGCATCGCAAAACTGTTCTGGGAAAGTAAACATTAAGATGACGACTATGTCCGCTTGATGGGTACGCCATGTCGAATAGTCATTTAACAAAAGGAAGCTGGTATGTGTCGTATTTCTCAGATTCTAGGCTGTCAAAATCAGACGGAAGAAATAATTATCTAGAGGGAAAAAATATGAACGGCTGATTACAGTTGGTCAGTTCAATTGAAGGCGTACGCCCTAGAAGAAATGTTGAATTTAAATTAACGACTTTGGGGGAATTTCCTCAGTCTGAGATTTTCCTGCAAGAGGAGCAAGACTCGTCTGACTAAGAGTAGTTCATTTCTCGTAAGACAAGTACGGGGACCAGGTGGATCTCCTTAGGCAAAGACAGGCCTTTAGTGCTGGGACGTATATTTTCTTGGAAACAACAGCTTTAAGGGAAACATCTCTCTGGAGCAGTCTAGGACAGTTCGAATGACGGAAGTCTGGATAAGAGATCAGGTTGTTAGGATAGAAGGATCAAGAAAGATCAAACGTATACACGTGAAAGTCGGAAATTGTGGGATAAACGGAGACGAGACGGAAAGCAACACTAGGTGATGAAAATCAGGCATAGACATTTTACTTGCTTCACCGCTCTCTTTATCTTGATACTGAAATTAAGTAAACTTAAATTTGTTTTAATTGAAGTTGACACTATTAGTTTTTGTCAATGATTAAATCGTATTCTCTTGTCGGGTGGGGTTTGGGGTCTCGTATTGTATTATTTCTCCTTAATAGTTATGCTCAGTTCTCTGTTGATGTTCTATCACACCAGGCAATACAATCGAGGGAAGTCATCCTCGAGATAACGACAGTCAAATCTAATTGACCACCCCTCTTTACAAAGTGGGGAAATCGTCCGGGCGATTTTGAAACAGGTGGAGTGACAGTGGCTGAACAAATATTGAATAGAAAGTACCTTAGAGTACCATAGCAGTGCCAAATTTGTTTATTACTTGAACAAGGAATTACGAGAGTGAATCGAATCAATATATATGTATTATATAGTTAGTGCATGCCATTGCTTGATATTTTCTTTAATGTATGTTATTATATTGTAAGACATTAAGATTCCGTATCTGAACTGCTTTGATAGGGTGGTCGTTGTCTGAATTCAGGTAATTCAGAAAGAAATATTGCATTTAGTTACTCTTGCGAGATGAAATAATTAAGGAAGTCCCAAGAGAGTAATTGCACATTGTTGGCGCGAGCAAGCTGAATTTGGAGAGAAATTCAGAATTTTGTACTGCCAAATGCTGTTACGTTGTTTTAGAGTGAATTAAATAATTATTCTTAAGGAAGCTGTTTCCTGTAAGAAGTTAGTAAATACTTAAGCAAAGTAAATTGGTTGGCGACACCATCGAGTAGACTAGATTGTCAACTGATAGGCAGTTAGTCAAAGAGTTTAAATCTATTAGCGAAGACGAATTAGATTTGAAGGAACCCAGTTAGCGGAATTTGTAGAGCAGCTTCTCAAGGAATACAGAGAACAGCAGGCGGCAGAGAATGAATGAATCAGACAATACGAGGAAAATGAAAGAATCAGACAAGCCGAGGAAAAGGAAAGAATCAGACAAGCCGAGGAAAAAGAAAGTGGAAGACAAGAACGGGAAAAGGAAAGGGAAATTGAGTTAGTCAGATTGCAAGCCGAAGAAAGAGCCAGGGAGAGAGAACATGCGTTTGCCATGGAGAGACTAAGATTCGAAGCGGAATCTACGAGGGGCGAAGAACTGAATGAACATTCAGGGCCCACAAGCAAAATATCAGATGATGAACGTACCGTCCAGCTAGCAGAAATCATCGATAACTTTTTAACTCAGTTTGAAAAGTTAGCTTTGATCCATCATATGCCCAAAGACCAGTGGGTTATTAATGTTTCTGCACTTTTGCAAGGAGCTGCCAAGGATGATCACCATATTTTACCCACTGAAGTAGATGACTACGACGCTCTCAAGAAAGAGCTGTTGTCGGCTGAAAGTTTTCGCAAACTATTCAGAGATTCGTCTAAGCGAACAACGGCGACACACCGCAATTTCATACTCGCGTGCTCGTGCTATTCGATAAATGGATTAAAACGACAGGCACCGCGCTCACTTATGAAGGCAAACGAGAAGAGATCTTACAAGACCATGTCCTCAGTACGCATCGGAAAGACCTGATCGTATTTTTAGCGGAGCTTGATTTCGCGACTTTAGAAGATATCGGTGTGTTGGCTGAGCGATATGAGAGTGCACACTCTCTTCCAACCACCTGGCGTGGTAGGGATCGACACAGCGTCACTGACTTAAGAAGGGCTAACTATATGGCACCCCATAGACGGAATGGTCAAAAATGGTGGGAAGCTAGGAGCTGATAATCACAGCCGTGATCAGTTCCGTGGCTCAGGAAAGACCCAAGGGTAGATAAGGGTACCCTCGTAAGAAAGCTGAAGTTAAATACTACGGCTGCAACAAACATTGTCATATTTTTAAAGACTGCAGGAAATATTGTCCTACGATAAATGCAGTGACATAATGCACTGGTAGAAGGTGTAAACTTGTAGAACGGTCGAATACAGCAACAGCTACAGTAACTGGAGGCAAGGATACCGTGCTGTACGACACTGCTGTAGTTATCCATCCTTGGTGGATAGCAATTTTGTCAAATCTGATGATTATACAAGTGAGACAGTGGAACTCCAATTTGCTAATAGGACTTAAGATTCTCTCCCATTTGTCTACAGCGACCTTCATTTGCCATTTGCGAAAGTACGAATTCAAGCAGCGTGCGTTTCGCACGACGTATTTTATAACGCGTGTATGTGTTCCCACAGCCTAATTCTATGACGTGTACACCAGTACACCTGGGGTCCGTAGAGACGAGGTCTATGAAGCGAACGTCAGGGTCGAAGCCGCTGAACCCCTCGACTTCGCCCATATGCAATTTTCTACCAGGTGAGTTAAGGAGACTTCAAGAGGAAGATTCTACCCTTAACAGGATACGCGGGTACGCAAAGGAGGGGTCCGTGCGTCAGAAAGTGGTAATCGTTATGTGTTAGCGATGGACTTGATAGGTCTGATAAAGCCTGCGTCAGAAAGTGGTAATCGTTATATGTTAACGATTGTTGAGTACGCTAGCCGACACCCTGAGGCCGTTGCGTTGAAAAACATTTATTTAGTTATAGTAGCTGAGGCTTTGTTAGGAGTTTGGTCGAGTTGATGTTCCTAAAGAGATACTAACTGACCAAGGGACTCAGTGTGTTAGCCAGGTGGTGGCAAAAATGAACCGTTTACTTTCCATTACGCACCTAACACTATCCCGTATCACCCGCAATGCAATGGTATAGTAGAGCGTTTCAATGGGACTTTGAAGCAAGTTCTGAAGAAGTTGTGCTAAGGTCGACCCAAGGACTGTGATTAATACCTTCCCGCGATACTTTTCGCGTACCGCGAAGTACCCCAAGGTAGTCTAGGAAAGCAGCAGAGAGGATGAACGGATCATTTTTTATAAAGTTCCAAATGCCGAAAAAAAGCCTTCGTAAAAAAAAAAAAAGTTGAAATCACAACCAGCTCTTTGCACACACGATTACCGTGTTGACCTCATCAACGAGGTCACACCCTCTCTGCTGATATTAATTATCAATCCCCTTAACCAAATATTTTATCAAGACCCACACGATGTCTTGTTCTGGGATCATGTAAATTTATCGTTATAAAACCGCACTGAGCAGATTGCGCTTTTGAAGAAAAAAAAATTCTAAATTTATTATAATCCATATCTCCACTACACCAAGTCTGATGAATATTTCTCAGAGTATGTGTATCAACGGAGTTAAATACAGCTAAAATATTACAGTTATCTCTGCTCACTTTAGGTACTTGTGTATACCGCTGAGTGACATAAATCACGTCTGTGTTTTTATGCCTGCCTCAAGAAAATATTCGAGCAGGGTTCGCTTGTTTATCCAACATCACATCATCGTAAACAACTAAATTGTTCATAAATCCGTCTAAATCATCGACTGACGGTGCTTCACTGATGTCAGTTATAAATTCAATGAAGTTGTTATTTTCTTCATTTAATAATTTTGCATTTTCATTAAAATCCTTAAGTACTTCATAACACCACTGATCATCAACTGACGGAGCCACCAAATATAACTTAGCCCACTATAACCATCTCATTATCAAATTAAGCAATAGTTGTGTTTTACCAGACCCAGATGGACGTATGATAATTATTCTGATAGAATTTGGTAGTTCTGGATGATGCTTGATCGGTTCTTGTTTTCTTGTAGCTGAAAAATCAATTACATCCATATAATTTTAATATGGATTTATATTGTGTGAAATGTAAAACACGTACCCGTACAGGTGATCTAACAACTATTACAACAAAAAATAACAGGTCAGCACTTGCATGTAAATGAGAACGATGCGGTACAAAAAAATTAAGTTTATTTCCGCACAGTCAAGTTTAAAAAAAGTGAGCAGGTGATATTGCCGCCAAGTTAGATAAATTACCAGGAACTCCATGGGCTAAATATCCAGGAGAAAAACACCTCCCAAGATATAATTACTGTGGTCCTGGTACCAGACTTGATATAAAACTTTGGTACCAGACTTGATATAAAACTTGATGATCTGGACCAACCAAAACCCGGTGAGTATCCAATAAACACTATTGATCGAGCTTGTCATGCTCATGATGTAGCTTAGTGTAGATTTACAGCAGCTACACCTCGCAGATGTGAAATTAATTCACGCATAAAATTCCGTAAAAGATAAATCTTTCAAAGAAAAATTAGCTAGTTGGTAAGTAAAATCCGCGATGAAAGGTAAACTGGTGTTAGGTGCTGATAATTAATTAATCAATTATTATAAATGGAGTCAATTTATTATTCCCCGATTGGATATTGGAGAGGTAGAGCAGCAATTAGTAAACTTGCTGACGCATCAAATGTCACACATTCCGTTGCCGCAGCGTGGTTAGCCCGACAAGCAATATGGCTAATTTATCTACCACCCCCTAAACAAATCGAGTACGCGCATTTTGATGTCAGTATCCCTAATGAAGTTCATCAGGCTGATATTTTGTTGTTACCACACGATACTATCAAAATTGGAAAACGTCGAGTAACGTGCGCGTTAACTATTGTTGACGCTGCAAGTAGATACAAAGATGCAGAACCATTATCAACTAAAACATCAACTGAAGTTGCTTCTGCGTTTAAACGAATTTATCAACGAGGTGGTCTACGATGGCCACAGCTACTGCAGGTTGATCCTGGCAAAGAATTTCTTGGTCCAGTATTATCGTTGATGAAGCAACATAACGTTAAAATCCGACGAGGGCATTCTGCAATTCTTCGTGATCAGGCAATTCTTGAACGATTTAATTGAACGCTTGCTGAGTGGTTATTTGGATATCAATACGCGAAAGAAATCATTCAGGATACTAGATCTCGTGAATGGGTTGCAAGATTACCAAATGTGATAACTGCGTTAAATAATGAAATTATTCGAGCAATCAAAACGAAACCCATTGACGCAATTACAAAAAAAAAATATATACCAGTACAACGACGTGATTTTACACAACAGCCAGTATTAGGTAATGTGTCTGTTAGGTATTTATATGAATCTGGTTCATCTTGAAGGTGGGGAAAAAAAGAGCTACTTATCCTATTTGGAGTATTACTACACACAAGATATCTAGTATAACAAGAACTACTGGTAGACCCACAATCTACAGATTAGATTCAACTGCTCCTCAACGTGGATTTACACGTGAACAATTACAGGTGATTCCCGAGGATACACAATTACCACCTCAATCACTTAACTAGCGCCGTTACGCCGATTACACTCAAGACAGGTCAACATCGTGTTTTCGCGTCTATGACCGAGATTACTATCTTTTCTGTCTACGGTAAATTGTCTTGAATCATTTTTTGAATATTGCCATAGCATTATACAATTACAACTTGCGCAGTGAATATTTTGTTTTTGCTTCAGTGTCATGATAAATTCAACATCAATATTAAAATCTCGATTATTTTTTTATGACTTTGTTTTTAACTGGCTATTTTTTTTTCTTTATTATAGTATCATCGGTAACATCATCAATAATTTCCGTGTCATCGATTACAACTTTTCGTAGTTATTTTATTCTTCTGACCCTAGATACTGCGAGATAAACTAAATTTGACCACTCGATACGATTGTCGATAATCCAAACACGAATATATCAGAAATAGTTAATCCCTGAGAAGAATGAATAGTCATTGCGTATCCTAACGTCCATGGGGATTTATTCATGCTTAACGCATCTTCGACAACATTAATGTCAACCTCTACAATATCATTTAACAGAAGATTTTGTTTTCTTGATTCTGTCAAGCATCCTGATATATTAACGCCGATGTTTTGTTTTCGTGTATCAATTGGTCTATAACACAATGGTACTGACAACGTCAAAAATCTTTCCTTGTGTAACTGAAATAACCACCGCTGAAGTGTATCACGAACTATGTTTCTACTTGCTACTATTAAATCGCTTGGAGTCCACGTTTCTAAGAAATCGTCCATTGATGTTTCTTTTATTACTGTTCGTAATACCCTACACTGGGTTTTATTTGGTTCCAGTCTGATTAATTTCTTAAATTGTTTTAAATAATCGTCGAGCGATATGTGATCAATATCAATCTCTTCATAATAATCAACAAAATTTCTCAGCCAATCATTGGGAGATTTACCAGTAAACGGTGGCGGCTGACCGTGATCTCCACACATAATCACAGCTGTGTTTTTTGATAATAACCAATCAAGAAACATTTCCAATATATTTAGTGGCACCGTGCATATTTCATCCCAAATAATAACCCCTTGAATAAATTTATTACCCATTCTGTCGGGAGTCCACGTATCGCCGTTATATCTATATTTTAAAAAAAACTGATAAGTGCAAGAATTAACTCATAGGTTTTTCATTTCTCTGGCAAGTCTATTGTTGGTGTCAATACAATCATATCATTGCGGCGATTCTTAAATAATTCAATTACTCGAGTTGTCTTGCCACAACGATCAGGAGCATTCAAGTATATTGTTTTATATGTGGATACTGGATCATAAACAAATGCTGCTTGAGATATTTCTGATATTGTATCGTGCTTATAACAATCTAATATTTGCACATCAGCAGAACTGCAATAATCACGTAGATATTCTTGTTTTATTCTCCATGACCCCCATGATTCGTCCTCCTTAATAAACCGACTAACTATCGATTTGTATTTCCCATCGACGTAAAATGAATCAGTGGCAACTCTAACTGCGATAATGTGAAATATGTTTATCATTGACAATAAATTTATAAACACGTAGGCTAACATTGAAGATCTTAAATGAGTATACTAATGTGATTCACCAGTCATATAGCTAACAATTGTACATAATTTTGTTCCGTCAGATAAATAAGCGTTTTCTCGACTCACAAATATATTTTTTGCTGTTGCATCAGCGATTATAAAATCATATTCAGCATAATCTATAATTAATTGTGAATAATTTCGTTTATGATCACATGATCCACCTTGAGTGAATTTACCTATTATTCTTCTGCCAAGATCTTTTGCGGTGCATTCTTCGATGATATGTTTTGTTGAAATATCTACGTCATGATCAATTTTTGGACGCGGTAACCAAATATTGGTTTGTTTTCGATATGATATAATTGCTTCGCTGATCGTCAACGATGTTAACATTTTACAATCAATCATTCATCTTAATAACACTATCGGTACCCATTTTTTCTCCTGAAAAAATGTTTACCAAACCAGCAATAACAGATCGGATGAAGATTCTCAACAAATTCAAATGATATCACACGAGAAAATCGTGTTAAAGCAAAGTCAGGCAGTGATCCATTAACGGCCACTCGTGTCATTTCGTGTGTTTGATGTCCAAATCTCTTAAAATATTCAGCACACTCACCCATTCCAAGGAAACTTCCAGGACAACGCGCGGCCATATAAACTGATATCATATCGTCGCGGTTATACTTGGTATTCCACAATCCACCGTGTCCATATTCACAACAACTTGCTTGTATATCCGCAAGAAACTCATTTCGTGTTGGTTTCCATGAATTCTTTTTTCGGGCAATATGAGCTGCAACTGATGAAACAGTTAAACAGTTACTCAGTGAAAATTGCCGTAACGGAGGAATAAAACAACAACAACAACAACAACAACAACAACCAGTTAATGCTTTCATCGACGAAAAAGAAATTTAATATCCTTCCATATATTCCGCGGGTAAATATTTTTGCATTAAACGTGTATCGGTGAAACGTGTCGCTGATAATATAATAAAATCTCAACATATTCAGGTAAATATAATACAAGAATCTCATTCATATACAAATAACTCTCATTAGTTTTCTTGATATAATTGTATTTTTACAATTTTTTTTCTTCTTCAATTTGACAATGATTTAAACAAATTATATCATTATAGTATAATGAATAACCAATCGGTTGATGCAATGATAAATGAAATTGAAATTCTTATCAAAAAAGATATAATTTCATCGAAATTATCTCCAACGACAATTAATGTGCTTTCCGTGGATAATATCCGTAACGAATACACAGAAGTTAAGGATCAACGAGAACGTGGTAAATCACATAATGAAAATTATTGATAATGAGAAAAAAATGCGCTTCTTCTCAATAAAGAACAAATTAGAGAATTTGTACCATTGTCACGTATAATTAAGAAAATAACCAATAATTTATCTGAAATTTTCAAACAAGAAAAAGAGAAAGAGAAACTTGAACGAGAATTAGCAAGGATAATGAACGAAGAGTAATAAACTAGATAAATTACTCATAATAAATTCTCTGATATTTTATTTCCGGTTGTTCCGTTTCGCGTTTCAACTGCTTATTTACTTGACGCATCTGTTTAATCAGGTCTTTAAGAGATTTGTTTGACTCGTTGATTTCATTATAACGCGCCAATAACTGCTCATAGTTTTGCTGGGCTTATTGAATATTCATCGATATCTGATTATTTTGATCCGTTATCGTACAAATACTATTTTGTAACTGACTTCGTTGATTTTCGAGTTCGACAGAAACATTTTTTGTGCTTGTATATCCGTGGATAGTCGATTTTTGTTGTTGTCGGCTTTGTATTCGTTTCTGTTTGCGCGGATTGTTTCTTGGATTTGTTGCAACCGCTGAGTAAGATTATCACCGTGTACAATCCCTTTTACCCCACCTGGATAATTACCCCGGGTTGTATCCGTTGGTTGTTCACGTGTCCAAATTTGACATAATCTTGTTAATCCAATATTATATTTTGATGCAACATTGACCGGCTTTTCGACCCCGCGCGCTTCAATTATTTTTTTTCTTCAGACAAATATGTTGGTTTGTTAGGCATATGCTTTACGCGGATTTTTTTTGTTGAGTAATTATAAATGAGTAATTATGAATGAGTAATTATGATAATAATCACAATTAGTAATTGTGGAGTATTGCTAGAGTAATCTTGGGGATAATCATGAAGTAATATTGAAAATGTTACTTATCTATTGGCCTGGAAACAGTTTCGTTGTAGTTAACACTTGTAGATAAGTCCCAATTGTGCTGGAATGATTACCATTATTCCCAAGATTATCCCCAAGATTACTCCATGATTATTATCATAATTACTCCACAATTACTCATTGTGATTATTGATTCTATGATTACTCAATCCACAATTACTAATTGTGATTACTGATGCAAATTTTTTTAAATAATTTGAATGATTTTCAAGTATTTGAAAATCTATAAAAAGATCAAAGATCTACGATCCCGACAAAGTTAGGATTCCACGTAGAGATTTATAATTAATTCTTCCCCACGCAGGTCAATTAAGTGTCCCAAATGATCAGTAAGTTTAAAATTTATTCTTGATAGTAACGGATTATGACACCGTAGATAAACAGGATTGGTTGGTTGTTGCACGATCAAATCCCCAGGATGTACTTGCGGAGTGAATGCATATAAAATGTATCCTTGTTGAGCCTGCTTTGGCTTTCCAAGATCTTTTTCATAGCTGCCATCGATTGCATCACAAACAAGATTGACCGCAATCTTTGATGTTATATTGACGATTCCTGGTGAGATATGACGACCACCTCCGTATGGATCATTATCATGTCTGAGAAGACATGCTGGTGGGGCTATTTTTCTCCGTCATTCAAGTATTTGAGGGAAGTTTTCGTTGATAATATCATTAAGTGATTTTGTCAAGTCGTCAGTGGCAAATCCCGGCAGTGTAAAATTTAATAACTCTTCTTCGGTTAATTTAAAATGATCAAGATAGGTTTGTTTGATACTTTTATCACCTGCACCTACATGAGTACTACTGTTAATGAAATTAACCATACTGATTAACGTATTTAAAATCTAACACAATTTGATTTAAGTGTTGTATTGTTTTAATGATTTTCCTTTTCAGATCGTTATTAAGGTACTCCAGGATATAATTTTTAAACAACTGCTCTAATGTCATGGGTGTATTTGTGTACTCGGTTTTAATATCACCAGCTATTGATCTGAAATTTCTTTCACGAACAATCGTTGTTTTTTTATCAACATCAATAAAGGAAAATATTAACAATCTCTGACTAGAATTTTCCCATGCGGGAAATGGATAAGAAACTCGATATTCTGGATTAGTTATACGTTTTGATTCGTTAGTAGAAAATTCATCTAACTTCGGTTCTGGTGGTCCATGATATTCTGTTGGGATTTCAGGCCAGCCTAGCATAGATCTGACCGACGATTTATAAATATCAACGATGTAATCAGGGAATTTATTTCAATCGTAGAAGATAAAGTTGGTTCATGAACGCTAATTGATATTTTGGATTCTCTTCCGGTTATTGATTTTATTCTGCGCTGAAATTCATTTTTGATTGGATCAATCTCATAACTGCCAGTGGGTATCCCAACAACTTGCCAGTCAGGTGTTCCATCCGGTTTGTTCTTATTAGCAAATACAAGCGAATTATTTGCTGTCAGTCCATGAAATGATTTTGATCTGATGTTTGGCCAACTGTGATACACTCGTAACTGTGCTAGTGCGATTTCTTTTACTGGAGTTGCAGTTGGAAAACTGATGATAAATTCAGGATTAGTCGAACTTACTGAAATCATCGTTGTTTTCAACGAAGTTACGTTTGTTACAATTTGCTGAAGTAGTTCTTGCATTGTTATTATTTGATATACTTGTACCTTCAATACCAGCGCGTTCGTGATATATTTTAATCATTTCTGTGAACTCAGAATAAAAAATTATTCCATCATTAAGACTTGATAGCAACGAAGAAAATTTGGAGTATGCTGTTGTCGCCGTGTGCAACTTTACCATATAATCGTGTAATTTTTCATTCGTACGGTTGCATATTTTTTTGCAATCAGATTGAAAACACCGGCGGTTGTTGTTGTGGCTGAAATACAGATTGCTACAGCTACTGGAGCCATCATTGTTACCGTTGACAATAATAGCCGGTGGACGCAACAACAGCGGATACTAAATAAACGATTACGTCGACAATAACTAATCGTCTACGATATTTCTTTACTTTTATCATGTATTGTTCAACGATGGATTTTAGCGCTGTTTGCTATTCACGTGCTTGATTATACCTGTAATGTTGCGATGCAACGTCAATCGAGGTACTCTTTTTTATACAGTAACTACTTTGACTTAAATGATTAACGGAGGTGTTTCAGCGATAAATTCTAGACACCACAAATAAGATGCTGTGGTTAATTTCTTATCATCTACTTCCAGAATAAATATTTCTTCGTTGCCGCGGTTTAACACGACAGACACAACTCTAGAAAATTTATCGGTTGAATGATGCCATGGATATGTTGCAAATGTCTCGAATTTTGCAGAACTAAACACGGACAACCTGTACACACAAGTGACTGTTGCAGTATATTTTATAGAGATATTCTGAGGTATCCATGTTGAGGATTTAGATGATACTGTGTATACGGTGTTGGTTACCTGCGTTGGAGTCACTCCCGGGGGAATATTAATCAGATTAACTTTGCTAACAATCTCAGGAATTCCCTTTACGATGTCTTCTTGTGTTTTTTTAATTGTATCAATGTTGGTTTTTATATCAGAGAGTTTTACATCAACGGTGGGTGGAGTACCAGAAAAATCATCCGCGTTTTTTTAAGTCGTTGAAAATTTCTGCGAAGATTTGTAAACGCGTTTATATGAGAATCATAATCGGTCCGCAACGTGGATAATTTATAATCCATGATGCCATAGTTAACATCAACGTAGTTTTTGTTGCAGCATCTTCGTCGGATGTTGGATATCTCAAGGTCACTATCTCATTTCCGTTCATGTTGAGTTCACTCATAATTGTGTTTCCAATGTTTTTCAAACGATTAGCTGCGTTTTTTGTGATTTCATCTCTGATGGTTGCAAACGATATGCTTCAGTCTCTGATTTTCCCGTCGTCGGTAAATACTGGAATGTTATCCGTGACCACACCAAGTACTCATCGAATTATATCATTCCATTTGATGTTACTCGTTTTTAAAACACCATATCGGCCTTGAAAAAATAACAACTCATCCCGGTCAACTCCAGCAAGATTCATAATATCAGCAAGTTCATCTTTAGTCGCGCATTTTGATAAATCAATATCGGTTTTTTTTTCTCAGCACGAGAAGATCTTCCGTAAATATCAACTATTATATAAGATTCTAAGGATCTAAGATCTGTTTAAAACGAAGCGGTTATTTGTATAATCATGCACGACTTTGTGCGTGGGTTTGTCTGACTTTGACACCGCGTTAAGTATATTAATTACTTCACGGCCGCATATTGGCGGATCTGTCATTGTTTGTGTTGGTAGCGTTGAATACCAAACTTTTTTGTGAAGTGACTCAACATATTTGATAAACTCACGCGGTGGAGCTAACCCGTACGAATCAAAATAAACAATTCCACGCGGATCAATTGCGTATGATACCCAATGAGTACCGGGTCCTGAATTCGAATCAAGATTAATAATACCTGTTTCAACGCTGCTTGGTCTTTGTGGTAATTGATTTCGCATAAAAACACCTCTGAAGTTTTTTATTTTTAGCTGTTTAGCAGCATCGATTAAATCAAAATTTGATGCTAGATTAATTAACGAAGTGTTCCTGGAAGTCTCAGACCTCTTCCTCAATGCGATCCTGGTAATCTTAGACCAAGTCCGCGAGTTAAACTCGCTCTTTTTTAAAAATCCTTTTCCTGTTGCCTTCTTTAATGCCATTCCATCAGCGGTTCCAACAGCACATAGCGCCGCTGCTTTCGCTACGGCAGGTGCGTCTTCGGCAATTAACGCTGGTATTTCAGCAAGAAGTGGAAAATACCACCTGATTTAAATGAGTCTTTAATAGCACCCGCAGAGAGATTAAGTGTAAGGCCTGTTTTTGATTGTTTAGCTTTATCGAAATATTTAATTTGACGTTCTGATAATGATAATTTATTTTGACCACCCGCAATCTGATCTTGTTTTAGTAATATTTTCATTCCACAGTTCTTTGCTGAACTCGACTGAAGTTTTTTAATCTGACCAGGAGTCAGACTGACACTAACCTGATGATATGACATTATGATAATGCGCGTGTCTTTAAATATTTTCAACTGAAGCATCAGTAATTCTCATTCGTCCACCAACACCTTCAAGTAACATTGATTTTGTCACTAAATATAACAGCAATTGCTCTGTAAGCACCATGAACAATTGATGGACCAGCTACGGCAATAGGAGGTTGTGTTACTGGAGCTCAAAAGTGAATATCAACGACAGATTGTTTAAACAAATCAATATTTTCCAACGAAAAGTAATAAATCGGATACAACGTTGTAAAATCTAGTTGTGATATTTGTAACCCTGTGTCTACATTATGATCACGTCCCATGAATGACATCAAACGATGATATGCACGCGCGAAGACCACTTCCTGCTATTAAACTTGAAGCTATATTTTTTCTGCTTCTTCTGATAATTTTGCTAGTTTTTGATTTGCGGCTTGATTTATTATTTTACTAACATTCGCAGGCACAACTTCAGTGCTTGGTAATTTCACTGGTTGCTGCGGTTTTCTTCATACTAATCGAACTAGTCTGTCTATGATTGCCAAGAACGTTTTACCGGCAACATTACCAATAGCACCGATACCTTTATCACGAACAACCTCAATAACCTTCATCGATAATTGTTTTGCAATCGCTATTGCTTTAGGAGCAATCCTCGCAAATAGACCTTGAACAACATCACCAAGTCCATCTCCGTAAATCGCTTTTTAGGTTGGTAATCGTGAGTTTACTACTCTAACTATGATTGGTCCACGTTGAGCAGTATGTATACTCATCTTATTTGTTATTCATTTATTTAATCTCAGCGATTTTAATCACTATAATAATCATCAACAATTTCATCAATAAAGGAACGATAAATGCTGCGATCCATAATACAGCCAGTGAATAATCTACGACAAATATCAGATATTTCATTAACAATTTCTGGAGAATTATTTCCTGCTCGTTTTCCTCCAGTCAGTATTTGTAGTCGTTCTACGTCAGAAAAAACATTATTAGGACAAGTAACAAGACCACTACCCGGCTGTGTCAAGGTATGTAAACCACTTCCAGTTACTTCTTCTTCCTCACTTGTTGTTTTCTCAAATAGTTTTAAAGGTGATCTGTCTACTTTTGCTTTTTTAAGTAGCTCTTCAAATTTTTTAAATTCTGACATCAACTTTTGCTGCGATGAAGAAGATTGTTGTTGTTCTATCTTTTGCTGCAGTCGAGAAGGTTGTTGCTTATCAAGTCTATTTTATTTCTTCAACAAGTGTATCAAATTTAACATCATCACGTTTTGTTGTAATATACACGATATACCCATTTGATAAAATTGTCATCATTTACGGTTTCATAAGCGGGTTTTAACATTTTAGACTTATCATACATACCAATTAATATTTTTGCAAGCAACCATGTTCTTTAGTATTTTTAATATACTCAATAATACCATCGTTAAATGTTGCAATCCGTTCAATGTTTTTATTGACTGGTTTACCTTTAGATGCAAGTTCTTTTTTCACGCCGGCGATTTCAGTACGAATTTTGTCAATATCTTCAAGTATTTCTTCATCGACAGGTACAGGTTGAGCTGCAGCTATTTCAGTTGGAAGTTCTCGTAAAATCTTTTTTTGTTTTCTTGGTTATCGCTGCTATTTTTCAGTTTGCTCGGCGGATGGTTTTAATGTCGGAAGAAGACATTCAGTAGCTTGTACAACCTTTTCAGTAACTTTTGTAACAGGCTTAAACAGTTGTTATGTGCTTTCTGCATATACAACTTGAGCTTCTTGACGTTCTTGTAATTTGTGTTCTAGTCCCTCTCTCTCGAGCTAACCTAGCATTATAAGATTCCGGATGAACCATTATTTGATATCAATAATTTTTAATTAATAGCAACAGAGAGGGTGTGACCTCGTTGATGTCAACACGGTAATCATGTGTGCAAAGCGCTGATTGTGATTTCAACGTTTATTTTTTTTCTTTTACGAAGGCTTATTTCTGCTGCTAGGATTTTCACCTTTTGAACTAGTTTATGGGAGGATAGTGATAGTCCCCATGGCTGTATTGAAACAGTTATGGACGGATGAAAAGTCGTAAGAGCAGATTGTCTGAGTAAATCAATTGATTCTAAAGTAAAGGGGTCACTTCAGGACATGTAAACAAAATCTTAAAATTTGGAGTGGGGCTGGGGGGAGGGCTATTTAATGTGTTAAATTTTGACTCAGTATTGAACATTAAAATCGAATAAATTGTACATTAAAATTTTATCGTCAAGCCAACAAAGTTTTATGTGAAGGGTTACTTCGTCCTTTTCCCATGTCAGTAAGTAACTGTGATTCATCCGATAGTAGTAAATGGGGGCACTTTAGCCTCAATTGGAATTAGCATTAAAAACACCCCTGGGGCACTTTAGCCTCAATGGGAAATTTAACATTACGAAAACACCTGGGTCACTTTAGCCTCAAGGGGAATTTAACATGGGAAAAAGTCTTGGGCCACTCTAGCCTCAAGGGAAATTTAACATGGGGAATTTTAACATGGATGGAACTATAGTGCGTCATGGGGAATTGAACATGGTGGGATTGTTTAGGGACAATGATGGTAGAGGGTCAAATACAACAGAGACAGAGACATACATACACTAGTACAAGCGTGAGATTTATATATAAAGCATTACCAAGACCTGAAATCTAGCTGGGGTGTTCAAAAATTTGCATAATTGTAATGATGCTATAAATAGCTATAATCAAGGAAATGCTCAACGACAAAATGGATGTGACTAAAAGTAACGCTAAAACGACGAAATTGTCCCAGAATTTAAAGGAAAATAAATATAACATCGAATATTAAGTTACAATGGTTTAGACTAAAATGGATAAAATTAGTAACTACTTACAATATCAACTTGTGTGACGATCGTGGATAAACACCCATGTATCTATTTATAGCTATAATCAGCTCAAATTCATATGAAATCCCACTATCTATTTATACTACAACATTGTGGGTTATTCCTTTGGAAAACCCCACTATCTTTTTATAGCCTCAGCTTGAGTGACGTTCTTGTTTATGAACTCTAGTAGATATGTATAGCTACAACCTGTGGAAATCCCCAAGTCCATATTTATAGTATCAAAATTTCCAGCGTCAGTGACGTCACTGTACTGGAAACTAGGGGATAAAGGGTAACAGTGTTGCAAGTGGCTGACCTGAATACGTGCTACTGTAGGTAGGTAGAATGTATTTGATAGGGATAAAGGGAGTTTTATAGGGACAAACAGAGACCACTACACACACACACACAACGTACGCGCGCAGACATACGCACACACACACACACACACACACACACACACACACACACATACACACACACACAGAGGGAAGAGGAAGAAACAAACCCCAAATATACTATCAACACGGAAGGGAGATAATACTATTCCCAAATATGCTATCCACACAAACGTACGCGAACGCATACAAACCCCAAATATACTATCCATACAAACGTACGCGAACGCATACAAACCCCAAATATACTTTCCATACAAACGTACCCGAACGCATACAATTCCCAAATATACTATCCACACAACGTCGCTAACGCATAAAAACCCTAAATATACTATCCATACAACGTCACTAACTCATACAAACCCCAAATATACTATCCACACAACGTCGCTAACGCATATAAACCCCAAATATACTATCCACACTCGGGAGGAAGAAGAAAAAACAACCAAATATACGATCTACACAACGTACGCGAACACACACACCACAGAGGGAAGAAGAAGAAAACCATTATACACTATCCACACGGAGTGAAGAAATAACCCTTTATATACACTATCAACAGAGAGTGAAGAAAATAACCCATTATATTCCATCAACACAGAGTGAAGAAGAAAAAGTTTTTTGAAAGCACCTAACCCCTCACCTGCAATGACCAACTCTGCCAAACACCTACACCCCACTCTACCCCCCCCCCCACACACACAATACAAAACCCATTTAACCCGTTATCTTATGGCATCAGTGTATGATTTAGGAAACATCAAGACACAAAATGATGGATGAATAGACTGACTATTGTTTACGGACTTGCATGCCTAAAGAGCGTGCGTGAAGGAAAACATCCTTCCATTTCAATTCTAACTAAAACATGATCCAGAGGGATAGAGAGAGGTGAAAGAGCACAATTTCATAAAATGTGAGTAAAAACAAAACACGCCATCCTTATTATACAATGTCAAGACCAAGAGACACTTACGTTTTCTTTCTGGTCTATTCTCTTTTAGAAGGTAGTATGAAATTTCACATCAGGGCCAACGCATCGGCTCACATTGTCAATTTTTCCATTTCCATGTCTTCACTGGCACAAGTTCTTCCTCATCTTCAATTTCTTCTTCTTCTGAATCCCTCTTCTCTTTTTCGTCTTGTTTCTGTTTCTTCTCTTTTCTCTTAGGGCACTCTCAATCCCAGTGTCCTTTCTCCTGACAACGATATTAGGTATCTTGACTTTTGTCTCTCTTTCTTAGACGAAGCAGGTATTCTGGAGACAAATACCCATTTACCTTTGCAGATATAGCAAACTTCATCAGCACTTACACACTTTCGTATGACTCTCATCAAATCAACGACCAAAAGAGTAAGTTTGTTTGCCACTTTCGCCTGTGAATTATGCTTTCGTATGACTTTTAGCATATATTTGACCAGCAGGTCGATCTGTGCTGACTCTTCCATCTTCTTGATCGTTTGAGAGTGGAATGAATACTCTGACGCTAAGACACTCTCCTTATATACAGGGACCTGCTGCGTATGAAACCTAGTCAAATGTAATTTTGCAATAAGATGAAACGATTTCATTGAAAAGGTAAAAGGCAATGACGTGCCGTGTCGCCTCACACAAGACCTGAAGTGTTAGCTCAGATCCGTGTCAGCGATTTCGAAGACGACATAACTGAGCTTTAATCAATGCTCTCCATTAATGCCACAAAACCACGAGTCCTGATTCACGCCAAAAGAAATTTCGTTTGGTCCATAACAAAATAGTATCACATCTGAGAAACGCAAAAACGAACTTCCAGAAAACTGAGAACGACGGCTTACACCTACAACGTGAAATGTATGAGTTCAAGTAGTGCGTAAAACTTAGTCAAATTAAATTTTTATAGTCAAGACGAAACGATCTCTTTTCGAACAAGAAAGCAGACACCAAGCGACAATGGTAATCAGAGTCACACAACACTTTTCAAAATGTGTATTATTAGAGGTTTGTTCTAGTGATCTGCACGGTTAAATTAAATGTTGATGTATTTTGCAATAAGACGGACACAATTTCCATGGGATCGCCCATGGTACCATTGTTCGTGCATTAGTTTAATTTTTTTAAATATTTTTTTATATAAATCGCCTATAGGATAGACTCATTAAAGCATGGCCATTCTCGTCACTGTCTAAATAGCTACTCAAGTCAATTCGAAGCGAACGCGGTAAGAAAATAAGTATAGCCAATGAAATGGCTTACAACGGGTGATGCATTGCTTTGTTCTAGGACTGTGTGGCATACTAATCCCTATGTTCTTGCGTTGTTACCATTACAGTGCAGACAGACTGAAATGTGAACTTACAAGCCCTCTTTGTGTGTGTTGTACGATTTCTTCTTACCACATCAAAATACTGAGCGTCACAGTATTGGTTCGCGTTTTCAAGCTGACCATTTTTTTATATCTCACTTAAACATTTTAACATAAACACTCACACTCACATCGGTAGAGTCAGAACAGACGTGTTACAGTATTGAGGGGCATGTTATCTTTTTTTTTTAAAACTAATACATTTGAGGTTTGTATGAAGTAAAGAACCGAAAGTACAGTGAAACTCAAGGATGATGACCCAATCTGTCTGTCTATTGATGCGTGTATTTACTTAAGAAGAAATATGACCTCTAAAACACAAAGAGATACGGCAAACATGATTAATTTGAACAGAACGATGTTTTCCTTCACGCCCGTGTAATTTAGAGTTTCAATCGTCTTTGAAGACAAACTTGGTCTCCTTTGTAGGGCTTGAAATAATAAAAAAACTGAAAAATCTTAAGCTCTTTGCCATAGATAATTTCATCAACAGACTAAACAACATAAATACCCTTACAACAATAGAAAGCCTTCAATCTTCTATCAAAAAGAAATGCATCAAAAATATTAAAGATTAACGATAACTAACCAATGAAACCGAATTTAACAAAGGCAATGACATGTGAAGAAATGCCTCTCACTTTGGAAAGGTAGGCAAATGTACTCTGTCATGCACCATCAACTTGAAAAAAAATTATAAACAGAGAGAAACCTGAATTCAAAATTCAGTTGTTTTTTTCTTCAAAATTGTTTCGTTTCTTTTTTTTTTTTGGAACAAATCTAAGCACTAATATAGAGTGGAAAAGGGAAAATGCACATACAAGCTTTGATATTTCTGAAAAAATTAGGAGATATTCCTAACGTTCATAACCACCTATATATGCTTGGACTTGTCTGTGACTTATCCACAAAACAAGATGTACATATTTCTGGTCAAGCTGCAAGTGTGTGCGTGTTTTTGAAAATGGTAAAAATTGGATATACAATTTTCTCGTGACACTTATAAAGTGAAGAGTCTGTGCAAGTGTCAAAAGCCAAAGTCATATAAGTTTTGTATTTTGTACGGCTTGTAAAGATTTCCACTTTAGAAAATGTGAAGGATCACAAGCTATTATCACAAACAGAAGTGGAACATAGGGGCTTGCAAGAAAGAAAATAACCCAGACAGTTGGTGTCATCAAGAGTGCTAGAGACGGTACCCGAACTTGCTTGCTTGCTTGCTTGAATTAAAGTGATTTTCGCTCCAATGGAGCATGTATCACTGGTTTAATCACGTACCGCGTGATTTTTAATTACTCCTGGGGAAGGAAAGAGAGCCTCATCCCCCAGGCTTTTATGTACTCACAGACTATTTTTAAATTTAGCCACTCAGGTGTAGGACTAACTAATCCTTAACAACCTGACTGAAAGGCTTTAAACATGAATGGGAATAGTCTCACCACACACTCATTTTTCTTAGTTGGTTTGAAATGCCTCAGGTGTCAAACCAAGCAGTATGTAAAGCCCGCTACGATTGGTCGGTAGCGATGACGTCACATTAGGACACATGGGCGTGTAGCAGGTGGAAATCGTTCCACATTCTGCCACGTGTACGATGTCCGAGCGTGGTAAAGGAGGAAAAAAGGTGCTCAGCAAGCCAGCGATGGATGTGAAGTACTCCCCAAAACGCTAGCCCGTACTTATTTCAAATCAAGTCCCGTTTTTGCTAATGGACAATAAAAATTACCAATAATGTGTTTTCCACCTGTGCAATTAGTTCAAATCTAACGAGTCTGTTAAATTTCCTACTTCCTAACGTATCTATCTAATATTAGTACTTAGTATACATAAAAATAACCATACTGGTCTTATTTAAAGTAATATGTCTAAGCGACATATACGAGTTTTTGTCATTGTTAGGTTTAACAAGTTAAGTTTGTTGTGGTGTTCCAATGGGTGAAGTTTGTTTCGAGAATAGTTTAGTCAAGGAGGGATACCAAGCCAAATATGGTTCCCTATTTAATAAAAGGCAATCTTTTGGAGCCCTAAAAAGGGCTGTTTTTTCTGCTAGAAGGTACCACGTCTATCTTTCGCCCACACGATCTTTCCCGCACTCCTAGTCTCATGATTCTTGATAACAGGAAATGCGTAGCCATGATGGGCGAAAATGTAAGTAGCAGCTTCTACAAGTTGACTGATGGGGTATCCAGTGTAGGCTTGTCTGTAGAATTGGTGGAGAACTCTGACCCCTAATCCCCATTGAGAAGATCTTGGTTTAAAGGTGTCTAGAGATTTGCAGGCAACGTATTGTATGGCTCTTATACACTGTCTTGCTTTCTTGACGTCATACAATGCTTGATCTAGCCCCATTTCGGTGTACTTCTCAACGAGGGTCAGCGTCCCCCTCCTCCTCCTCAACCGCCTCAATTTCCTCTTCTGGTTCTGATACTAATTCTTCAGTTGAGGTAGATAGTTTCAAATCCGCTGCTATGGTGTCTGTCGCTGTTATTGTTGTTGTGGTTGTTCTTTCAGCTGAGATTGCCTGTAGTATCGGAGTGAGAAAAGAACGTAGTGCCTCCGATAATTACATTTGAGTTTGCCATACCGTTTGTCTAACATAATTGGCCCTTTGTTTTGCCACCACTCTTTCCGGGGCGGGTTGTTTGTTAGGTATAGTCGGCTGTTGACTAGATGTTATTTGTGTTCTCGAGGTGGGTGGAGTGCTAACTGGCTAGGTCTGCATTTCTTGCTCCCGCTGCTGTTGCGTATATTTCTTCCCTCCACTCCGAGTTCTGGGCCTAATTCTTTTAATTTCGTTGAACCCGAACTTACATTATCCATCTTATCACCAACAACAAAAACGCACAGACCTAAAAGAAACACTCACTCACTTTTTACAGAACATTACTATTTTTAAAATTTTGATAAGCGACGGAAACGAACAACTTAGAGTTACACTTTCTAACCCAGATAAAGAAATCATGTGCTGATAGACTCACTTCTGTATTTTTTCTTCTAACTGACTAACATATCATAGGCAATGGAATGTTATTTCTTTTCCAGAGTATGGGGTAGCCCTGAATTTTTTTTGGGGGGGAACTTGAAGCTATGGCGATAGCTTAGGTTATAAGATGGCGGCCTCCTCTGACGACAGGCTTTCTCACAGGATAAGGTCTGCTTCTTCGGAAAGAGAAGAAATCTTTGGTGTCGATACAACTGTTGACAAAGCCTCTGTCAGGTTCATGCTGCTGCTGTTGTTGCTGCTCTCTCTGCTGTTTATGAAGTCTGTACTTCTCCGTCCATTCTTCTTTCTCCTTCTTGAATTCCTCCTTGAAGAGCTCTTCTTTCAGGTCTTCAGTGACTTTCAACATTATGATATTTTCTATCTCTTCAGGTCTCGGTATCAGACTTGTCATGACCCTATGCAAATTCACATAGGCTTCGTTCAACTTGGCTAATCTTGAGCACATCTTCGTAGGAAGATGAGTCGACAATGGATGGGCAGACTGGAGACTGCCCCGTTTTTATTTTCAAAGCGCGGAGGTGAAGGAAATCATTACTACACGGTTTTCGAGTCGAACCGTTCAAATATGGTTATGGGAGGGATAGAGAGAAGTCAAAGAGCATGAATCAGGATATCTATAGTTAAAGAAACCACAAAGGCATTTTTTTTCTTCAAAACACAACATTTTTATTCCAAATTACTTAACACTAACAAACAACTCTAACATTTTTTAGCAATAATCCAACAATATAACATCAAACATTTTTTTCTAATCACAAACATTTTTTTTTTAACTCACACATTGTTTTGGACAGGGCTGACAACGTTGTGAATGAAATTGTGATTTCCATTGTTGTAAGTCATTAGGCCATTGATGGACACTACGTTTCCTAGCTTGAGACAAAAGATAAGCATAATGGTCACAAAACCATCGATCTACTTTCTCATCGTTTCTAGAAGAATGACGATCAAAATAAGTCACTAAATGTTCTAAAGAATAGCCCAGACTACGATGATGCAGAAAATACACACAGTACTGTCCACACACCAAGGAATATGTGCCTTGTTATTTCACATTATTGAATCGTGTGGTCTGAGCATTTCTTCTCATAAAGTCGATGATATCGTCTTCCAAAGGGGGCAATCCATACGAATCGAAATATTCCACACATCCTTCTTGAGGAAAGTAGACGGCTACCCAGTGGGTTCCTGGGAGATGACTGTCGTCCGTGTTGATCACATAAGCTTGATGGTCTTGAGGTGTGCAATGAGGGAGTTCATCTTTAGCACAGACGACAGGATTCCAAGAAGCAGTGTACGAACTGTGGTTCAAAAGGTAATAAAGTTCCCAGGTATCCCTGTTTTGTGTGGGGTTTTTCTTCACAGGTAATGATAAGTGATCAATTCGATCCTGACTTTTTGCTTGAAAATGTCTGACAAGTAACCGTTTCTTCGCCTTGTCTCCCAACTCTGATCCAAGAGAGCTTCGATGCGATGGATCTCTTGTGTTGTTAATGGAGGACAATAATGTTCACGCAAGCCTTTATACCACTGTTGCAGCACGTCTTCTTCCGAGATGAGACTCCAAGCTTCTTCCAGATATTCGTCCAATTTTTCTTCTTGATTCAGCATCAGGTATTTATCGTGTTGAATTTGACTGGGATGATCGTTATGACATCCAAAGCAATCTTTCTTGATCAATTCCTTAATTTTTTTCTGTCAAGACTATAGCATAACAGGAAACTAAATGTGATTCTTGTTCTGGCCATCTAGACTTCATCATGATGACTTCTTCGTCTTTGTCTTGGGGTTCTCCTTCCTCAGGATCTTCACATTCCATGTCCAAAGAATCCCTACTATATAAACATTGTTAAAAGTCTTCCATGACTTCTAATAGTGTAGAATGACTTCTCTCAAATTGTTGGTTTATATCGTATTGTCAAATTCAGCATACAGGATGACGTTCACCGTATTATCTGCGCGTAGATTTCCTGCAAACTGAAATTCCACACGCATCTGGCGGGATTTTATAGGGTGAAAATGTCACTCGTCGCTGTCTTGACTTACAATTCGTTAGAGAACCGTTTTCGAAAATGGAGTTTCACTGTAACTTTCCCTTTGGAGAATGGAATATTTTGTCCCAGATCTCCTTTTATAGCAATGTTGACAGTGTCTAAATACGACTTACTGGCGGGCAAATAGTGAGGATGTACAAATTCACGGTGTACGTGATAGGTGTTTGCACCTTCCTGGTCACTGTTTGTGGTACTATCCACTTTGAAAGGAATGACACGCAGTAACGGCACCGAGGTGTGTCCCACCACGTTGTACTCCACCACATCGGAATACACAAAGATCAAATTAAGTTCTCGGTTCAGTTCTACTGGGTTTCCAAAAGCTCTGTAAAAATCCATATTACTGTTGATCTTGGGGCTCAAATTGTTTGCCACCATTTCTGCATGTCCACCCAACATTTCAAACAAACTACCATTGAACCTGAGGGACAATGTGTCCGTATCTTGAAATTTGATCATGAGACGATGAGCCACTTGATGGTACTCAATCTTCACACTTTTTTGGGCTCTGTTCAGTGCTTTGCCAAAGGTAAAGTTGCACCTGTCCGCAATAGTGTCCACCAAATGTTCACCACTAAAATAATAACCTGAAGCAATTTTCAAGGTGTAGATAATGAAGGCTGGATTGCTGGCTGGTCTTGTGTCCCCATAAAACCCGATTTTATTGATTTCTTCCTCCTATTGGGCATTCAGGATTTCCACCTCGAAAGTGTTTTGCTTTTCGATGATGTTTTTGATTTGTGTTGGGTGAATGATTTCCACTAAAGCCACTTCCCAATGGGCTTCGTGATCTAACTGGATGGTCTGAGGTAATCTGACCGTGTAACAGTACAACGTGTTCTTGGGAAACACCTCCATGGAACTGTCACTGGGTAAGGTTAAGTAAAATTGGTTGTTATTGCTCATAATTCCAGAGTTTTGTGGCTCTCCGAGGTGTTACTGGAAGTCAGAGGAGTGTCTCCGCCCAAATGGGGTTGTTGTTGGAGTGGTGACTGGCACTGACACTGGACACAAGGTTCCCGTTGTTCCCGTTCGAGGAGAATTTCAGGGAGGGATTAGGAAGCAGGTAACCGATGCAGCTGCTCAATACAATAGTCCAGAATTGTTTGTCTCCTTGTTGCAAACTCAAATTAGCAATGGCTACACCGATGACACAATACACCACGAAGGTTTGGCAGAAAAAGACGATTTACGTTTTAGGCACACGTTCTCCATACCACACCCACAAGGGTTGTTTTTGTAAATCTTGCAGAGAAGAATTGGGTGAAGGAGTGATCGCAGTAGCTGAATCTGTGTGAAAGGGAATGATGGTCACTTCTTTTTATAGTCGATGACGTGCGAAGCGTCGATCCAAGAATGAAAACTGGGCGGATATCCTTTCCAACGTACCTTGACTTCTTTGACACGTCGTTTGCCCACTTTACGGTTTCTGCGCTTGACAATGCCTTTGATGTCGTACACGTCGTCTTTTTTGCTGACACGACTTGATTTGAAATAAGTACGGGCTAGCGTTTTGGTGAGTACTTAACATCCATGGCTGGCTTGCTGAGCACCTTTTCCCTCCTTTACCACGCCCAGACAGAAAAATGCGTGTGTGGTGAGACAATTCCCACTCATGTTTAAAGCCTTTCAGTCAGGTTGTTAAGGACTAGTTAGTCCTACACCTAAGTGGCTAAATTTAAAAATAGTCTGTGAGTACATAAAAGCCTGGGGGATGAGGCTCTCTTTCCTTCCCCAGGAGTAATTAAAAATCACGCGGTACGTGATTAAACCAGTGGTACATGCTCCATTGGAGCGAAAATCACTTTAATTCAAGTAAGCAAGCAAGCAAGTTCGGGTACCGTCTCTAGCACTCTTGATGACACCAACTGTCTGGGTTATTTTCTTTCTTGCAAGCCCCTATGTTCCACTTCTGTTTGTGATAATAGCTTGTGATACTTCACATTTTCTAAAGTGGAAATCTTTACAAGCCGTACAAAATACAAAACTTATATGACTTTGGCTTTTGACACTTGCACAGACTCTTCACTTTATAAGTGTCACGAGAAAATTGTATATCCAATTTTTACCATTTTCAAAAACACGCACACACTTGCAGCTTGACCAGAAATATGTACATCTTGTTTTGTGGATACGTCACAGACAAGTCCAAGCATATATAGCTGGTTATGAACGTTAGGAATATCCCCTCATTTTTCAGAAATATCAAAGCTTGTATGTGCATTTTCCCTTTTCCACTCTATATTAGTGCTTAGATTTGTTCCAAAAAAAGAAAAAAAGAAACGAAACAATTTTGAAGAAAAAAAAACAACTGAATTTTGAATTCAGGTTTCTCTCTGTTTATAATTTTTTTTTTGAAGTTGACGGTGCATGACAGAGTACATTCGCCTACCTTTCCAAAGTGAGAGGCATTTCTTCACATGTCATTGCCTTTGTTAAATTCGGTTTCATTGGTTAGTTATCGTTAATTTTTAATTTTTTTGATGCATTTCTTTTTGATAGAAGATTGAAGGCTTTCTATTGTTGTAACGGTATTTATGTTGTTTAGTCTGTTGATGAAATTATCTATAGCAAAGTGCTTAAGATTTTTCAGTTTTTTTATTATTTCAAGCCCTACAAAAGGAGACCAAGTTTGTCTTCAAAGACGATTGAAACTCTAAATTACACGGGCGTGAAGGAAAACATCGTTGTGTTCAATCTAATCATGCTTGCCGTATCTCTTTGTGTTTTAGAGGTCATATTTCTTCTTAAGTAAATACACGCATCAATAGACAGACAGATTGGGTCATCATCCTTGAGTTTCACTGTACTTTCGGTTCTTTACTTCATACAAACCTCAAATGTATTAGTTTGAAAATAAAGATAACATGCCCCTCAATACTGTAACACGTCTGTTCTGACTCTACCGATGTGAGTGTGAGTGTTTATGTTAAAATGTTTAAGTGAGATATAAAAAATGGTCAGCTTGAAAACGCGAACCAATGCTGTGACGCTCAATATTTTGATGTGGTAAGAAGAAATCGTACAACACACACAAAGAGGGCTTGTAAGTTCACATTTCAGTCTGTCTGCACTGTAATGGTAACAACGCAAGAACATAGGGATTATTACGCCACACAGTCCTAGAACAAAACACTGCATCACCCGTTGTAAGCCATTTCATTGGCTATACTTATTTTCTTACCGCGTTCGCTTCGAATTGACTTGAGTAGCTATTTAGACAGTGACGAGAATGGCCATGCTTTAATGAGTCTATCCTATAGGCGATTTATATAAAAAAAATATTTAAAAAATTAAACTAATGCACGAACAATGGTACCATGGGCGATCCCATGGAAATTGTGTCCGTCTTATTGCAAAATACATCAACATTTAATTTAACCGTGCAGATCGCTAGAACAAACCTCTAATAATACACATTTTGAAAAGTGTTGTGTGACACTGATTACCATTGTCGCTTGGTGTCTGCTTTCTTGTTCGAAAAGAGATCATTTCGTCTTGACTATAAAAATTTAATTTGACTAAGTTTTACGCACTACTTGAACTCATACATTTCACGTTGTAGGTGTAAGCCGTCGTTCTCAGTTTTCTGGAAGTTCGTTTTTGCGTTTCTCAGATGTGATACTATTTTGTTATGGACCAAACGAAATTTCTTTTGGCGTGAATCAGGACTCGTGGTTTTGTGGCATTAATGGAGAGCATTGATTAAAGCTCAGTTATGTCGTCTTCGAAATCGCTGACACGGATCTGAGCTAACACTTCAGGTCTTGTGTGAGGCGACACGGCACGTCATTGCCTTTTACCTTTTCAATGAAATCGTTTCATCTTATTGCAAAATTACATTTGACTAGGTTTCATACGCAGCAGGTCCCTGTATATAAGGAGAGTGTCTTAGCGTCAGAGTATTCATTCCACTCTCAAACGATCAAGAAGATGGAAGAGTCAGCACAGATCGACCTGCTGGTCAAATATATGCTAAAAGTCATACGAAAGCATAATTCACAGGCGAAAGTGGCAAACAAACTTACTCTTTTGGTCGTTGATTTGATGAGAGTCATACGAAAGTGTGTAAGTGCTGATGAAGTTTGCTATATCTGCAAAGGTAAATGGGTATTTGTCTCCAGAATACCTGCTTCGTCTAAGAAAGAGAGACAAAAGTCAAGATACCTAATATCGTTGTCAGGAGAAAGGACACTGGGATTGAGAGTGCCCTAAGAGAAAAGAGAAGAAACAGAAACAAGACGAAAAAGAGAAGAGGGATTCAGAAGAAGAAGAAATTGAAGATGAGGAAGAACTTGTGCCAGTGAAGACATGGAAATGGAAAAATTGACAATGTGAGCCGATGCGTTGGCCCTGATGTGAAATTTCATACTACCTTCTAAAAGAGAATAGACCAGAAAGAAAACGTAAGTGTCTCTTGGTCTTGACATTGTATAATAAGGATGGCGTGTTTTGTTTTTACTCACATTTTATGAAATTGTGCTCTTTCACCTCTCTCTATCCCTCTGGATCATGTTTTAGTTAGAATTGAAATGGAAGGATGTTTTCCTTCACGCACGCTCTTTAGGCATGCAAGTCCGTAAACAATAGTCAGTCTATTCATCCATCATTTTGTGTCTTGATGTTTCCTAAATCATACACTGATGCCATAAGATAACGGGTTAAATGGGTTTTGTATTGTGTGTGTGTGTGTGGGGGGGGGGGTAGAGTGGGGTGTAGGTGTTTGGCAGAGTTGGTCATTGCAGGTGAGGGGTTAGGTGCTTTCAAAAAACTTTTTCTTCTTCACTCTGTGTTGATGGAATATAATGGGTTATTTTCTTCACTCTCTGTTGATAGTGTATATAAAGGGTTATTTCTTCACTCCGTGTGGATAGTGTATAATGGTTTTCTTCTTCTTCCCTCTGTGGTGTGCGTGTGTGTGTGTGTGTGTGTGTGTGTGTGTGTTCGCGTACGTTGTGTAGATCGTATATTTGGTTGTTTTTTTCTTCTTCCTCCCGAGTGTGGAGAGTATATTTGGGGTTTATATGCGTTAGCGACGTTGTGTGGATAGTATATCTGGGGTTTGTATGAGTTAGCGACGTTGTGTGGATAGTATATTTAGGGTTTTTATGCGTTTGCGACGTTGTGTTTATAGTATATTTGGGTTTTTTATGCGTTCGCGTACGCTTGTATGGATAGTATATTTGGTTTTGTTTTCCCTCCCTTCCGTGTGGATAGTATATTTGGGTTTGTATGCGTTAGCGAAGTTGTGTGGATAGTATATTTGGAGTTTGTATGCGTTCGCGTACGTTTGTATGGATAGTATATTTGGGGTTTGTATGCGTTTGCGTACGTTTGTATGGATAGTACATTTGGGGTTTGTATGTGTTCGCGTACGTTTGTGTGGATAGTATATTTGGGTTTTGTATTATCTCCCTTCTGTGTTGATAGTATCTTTGGGCTTTGTTTTTCCTCTTCCCTCTGTGTGTGTGTGTATGTGTGTGTGTGCGTATGTCTGCGCGCGTACGTTGTGTGTGTGTTTGTTTGTGTATTGGTCTCTGTTTGTCCCTATAAAACTCCCTTTATCCCTATCAAATACATTCTACCTACCTACCTACAGTAGCACGTATTCAGGTCAGCCACTTGCAACACTGTTTCCAGTACAGTGACGTCAATGACGCTGGAAATTTTGATACTATAAATATGGACTTGGGGATTTCCACAGGTTGTAGCTATGCATATGTACTAGAGTTCATAAACAAGAACGTCACTCAAGCTGAGGCTATAAAAAGATAGTGGGGTTTTCCAAAGGAATAACCCACAAGTTGTAGTATAAATAGATAGTGGGATTTCATAGGAATTTTAGCTGATTATAGCTATAAATAGATACATGGGTGTTTATCCACGATCGTCACACAAGTTGATATTGTAAGTAGTTACTAATTTTATCCATTTTAGTCTAAACCATTGTAACTTAATATTCGGGGATATGTTTATTTTCCTTTAAATTCTGGGACAATTTCGTCATTTTCGCGTTACTTTTAGTCACATCCATTTTGTCGTTGAGCATTTCCTTGATTATAGCTATTTATAGCATCATTACAATTATGCAAATTTTTGAACACCCCAGCTAGATTTCAGGTCTTGGTAATGCTTTCTATATAAATCTCACACTTGTACTAGTGTATGTATGTCTCTGTCTCTGTTGTGTTTGACCCTCTACCATCATTGTCCCTAAACAATCCCACCATGTTCAATTCCCTTGACGCTCTACAGTTCCATCCATGTTAAAATTCCCCATGTTAAATTTCCCATTGAGGCTAAAGTGACCCAGGGGTGTTTTTAATTGTAATTCCCATTGAAGCTAAATTGCCCCCATTCACTACTTCCGATCCTTAGTATTCGTGATTTATCTGATCCTTGGTAATCTTGATTTATCTGATCCTTAGTAACCGTGATTTATCTGATCGTTAGTAACAATGATTTATCTGATTCTTAGTAACCGTTATTTGTCTGATCCTTAGTAATTGTGACTTATCTGTTCCTTAGTAACCGTGATTTGTCTGATCTTTAGTAACCGTGATTTATCTGATCCTTAGTAACCATGATTTATCTGATCCTTAGTAACCATGATTTATTTGATCCTTATTAACCGTATTTATCTGATCTTTAGTAACCGTGATTTATCTGATCTTTAGTAACCGTGATTTATCTGATCCTTAGTAACCATGATTTATCTGATCCTTAGTAACCGTGATTTATTTGATCCTTATTAACCGTATTTATCTGATCTTTAGTAACCGTGATTTATCTGATCTTTAGTAACCGTGATTTATCTGATCCTTAGTAACCGTGATTTATCTGATCCTTAGTAACCGTGATTTATCTGATCCTTAGTAACCATGATTTATCTGATCCTTAATAACAATGAAAATCAGCGTCGAAGGTGCATAAACATAAATTTTTTAAAATATATTTTTTGTTTGCAAATTAGAGACCTTTCTAAGGAAATAGAGAGGTATATATTGAATTCAATACATGCAAAAACCACACCGGCTTTAAAATTTGTGGTGCTCTAAATGTATTATTTGTCAAGTAACCTAATACTAATTGATTTACTCATACTTTTGATGTGCTTGCTTCAGCTGAATCATATCTACTGATCTATGATGCCGTACAACAAATGTTGTACACCATCATCTAGATTCATTTTTAGTGAAATACTTTGGGTAAACAACAATTTGGGTAAGTAAAATGCGAAGAAAGCATGATCTTCATGAGAAATTAATGAATACAAATGAATGGACAACAGCCCGACCGACGACGGACAATAGGCCATCACATAAGTTCGAACGGCCTTAAGACCACTACAGCAGAAGCAGCAGAGGCGGCGAATCCCACAAAATATTTTGCTTGACAGAAGTAGTTAAGTGGGCCACTTTACCGTCAATGGGAATTAGCATTACAAGACCCCTTGGGCAACTCTAGCGTCAAGGGAAATTTAACATGGAGAAAAATCGTGGGCAACTCTAGGGACAATGGGAATTTAACATAGAGTTTGGGTCTGTCTAGGGACAAGGGAAATTAACATGGGGAATAGAGTTTGGGCTTTTGGGATTTTTTTTTTTTTTAAAAGTTTTTTTAAATTTAAATTTAAATTTAAATTTAAAAAAAGGGGTAGGCAATGGAAAGGCTATCTCTTTTCGAGAAATATGGCTGGCCCTGAAAAGGGCCTTTGGGTTTATGTTAATATTAATATTAACATAGATGGCATCTGTCACATCTTCTTCTTCTTCTTCTTAAACTCCTTCTAACTGCCGGTCCATACACAAGTACCCTCTTGAGACATCCTTGTCTTTCTATGTAAACTCTCCTCATCCATTGACTAGTATCTGTCCTATCAACAACAGTCCACTTGGACCTGACATACATGAGCATGTCCGTCCTAAACATCATGGAAGACACAAGGGTGGATGACTCAACTGTGGTCCACATCTTCAAGCGACGAGAATAGGTGAATCAATGCAGTGAACTGCGCTTATTTATAGGTACAGGAAGGATTGAAACGGATTGAATTCATTCACCAATCCGAACACGCGTTACAAAATTCAGTCAACTCGCATCCAATCCGAAGAGAGCAGTCTGTGACGTCACGTGGTCTATATAGATTCGTTAGCGCTTGTGTGCAGTCAATCTATGCGACAGTGATTCAACATGATGGAAACTCAGAAAACGATCCATTGGGGTGCACCAGCAGGGGAGACTGCCCAAGGGAACCCGGACTTACTTTCAGAAGAGGTACATTGGGATTTTGTGGATTTTCTTACCTCGCAAGAATTTGTTCCGGAACCTTCGTTACCTTCTTCATTACCGCAAGTGGAGAATTTTAGACAGAGACAGAAAGAAGAATTGGAGAAATTTATGCAACGACAAAAGGAAGCGGAACAAGCTTTTCTCCTACAGCAACAGCAACAGCAACAAGAAGAGGTAAGAAAAAAACAACAGCAACAACAGCAAGAAGAAGTAGCAGCAAAGAAACAAGAGGGTGAAAATCAAACGGCTACGGTACTGTTGGACATTTTAGCGGAGTTAAGAAGTCTGAAACAAATGTATCAGACTTCTTTATCACGACCGAAGAGAATACGACCTTCCCGAGCTAAACACGCCAACCCTGTGACTAAGCCTGTCGTACCACCCTTAGTGATTTCAACCCAATCATCAGAAGTAGGCCTTGGCCGTGGCAAAGGCTTAAGGCAGTTAAAGTTGATTGGTTAAACTCACTCCTACACCGTAAAGAAAAAGGCCCTTTTCAGGGCCAGCCACATTTCTCGAAAAGAAATACAATTTCAATTTGCCAATAACTCAAAAATAAACCCACCCATTTTACCCTTATAGTACGTGTCTGTGTATGAGTGCGTGAGTGTAGCTTCTTATTTTAAAATCAAAACTCAAAGACACTTACCTTATATCATTCATGTATTCTTTTATCCATTTTTTTACAATCCAATTCACAATTCACCACAGAACACTTTAAAAAGTTCGTACACTTCTTCTTTTTCATTATTTAGTCTCTCTGTTTTTTGAATTTCTTCACCGTTTTTTCCTCATTTTCTTCCCTTCTTCTTTTCTTCTCCTGTTTCTTTGCCTCTTTTAAATAGAATTGTCTTCTTTCTTCCTCTTCTTCCTCTGAAGAATCCCTCTTTTCTTCCGAAGAATCCCTCTCTTCCTCTGAAGAATCCTTCTTTTCTTCTGACTCCTCTTGTTTCTTTTTTGGGCAATCTGGAGACCAATGTCCTTTTTGTTTACAATAATAACAGGTATCTTGACTTTTGTCTTTTTTAGCCCCTGTTTTTGTTCTTTTTTGACGGTCTGGACACTCTGAAGACCAATGCCCTTTCTTCTGACAGATATAGCAAGTATCTTGACTTTTATCTCGAAAGGAAGGAGAGTAGTCTGTCGGCTGGTCTGAAGAGAATTTTCTAATGACCCCTCGCAAAGCTCTGACGAAACGTTCCATCTGGGTAGTCTCTTCCATCGTTGTGCTCAGCTTGAGAGTGAAATGAATAGTGAAAGGACAAGACACACACCCTTTTTATATACGCTGGTTTGCCAAGACTATAAATTAGTCTATGGTGTTTAAACTTGAGTCATTTGACGTTTTCAATTCAAGATGAAACGATCCCATTCATTCGAGAAGAAAGAAGAAGAAGAAAGTAAGAGGCAGAAACGTGATCTATCGCCTCGTACCAGGGCTGAAATCTTGGCACAAATTCATGCCAGTGATTTTGAAGAGGACATGAGTGAACCAGAATCCGAACCCTCTAAACCAAGTTCACCACCCTTAGTCAACCCTGAAAAGTACTATTCCATTCGAGAGACGGAAAAGCGCTCCTCTAGAAAATTTAGAACCACGGCTTACACCTACACGGTGAAGTTTAAAGATTTCAAGTCCGACGTACCCTTGGAGAAAGCAGAAGGGTTTATCACCGAGATGTGGGATTCTTTGCTCACCGCACTCAAGCGACAATGTCAACCCAAAGAAGACGATCGCTTGACACTATCCATAGATCACGACGGTTTGAAATCCCCTGTTTGGATCGAGTTTAGCAGACCCGCAGAACTGACCCCTTCCAAAGTCATTTACAAGATACAACACGTACAACAATCTAATGACCAGTTTGACATCACCGATGGTAAAGCCACACTGAAAATGGCCCACGTCTCTCTTCCTCAAGGGACAGGAAGCAAAAAGATGTTATTGGTGAACGAGCTTCGCAGCATTAAGCGTAGTCTTGTCCAAATTCACAATCCTCATGACCAGATGTGTTTAGCCCGTGCCATCGTGGTGGGACGAACCTATGCCAACAAGAACGACACGACAGAATGGAAAAGAACCTGGAACACTATTCAACGATCCGATCGAGCCAAACAACGAAACGAAGCAGAACTCCTGTTGCAACAAGCTGGCCTGTCCAAAGACACACCCTGTGGCATTCCTGAGATGCAAAAATTGCAAGATGCCCTAGCTCCACGCTACACCTTGAAAGTGCACCCTCAAGAAATGCGCGGGTCTCTGTTGTTTCGAGGCCAGGATTTTAAGGACGGAAAATACATTCACCTTTATTATCACGATGACCATTTCGATACCATTACCAGTATCACCGGATTCCTGGGATACAGTTATTATTGTGAGAAATGTGATTATGGTTATAACAATCGAGAGCAACACAAGCATTGTGGATTGAAATGCCCAGGATGTTTGGCCTCTCCACCCTGTCTGAGCGAAGAACCAGTGCCTTGTTCAACTTGTCTGCGCACGTTTGTCAGCCCTGCCTGTTACCAGCAACATTTGAAAACACAAGGTTCACAGAAGAAATGTGCTTGTCAACTCCTGAGATTGTGCCCTACGTGTAGACAAGGCATACGTACCAACAATGCCAAGGCACACGTATGTCGAGGAAAGAAAAAATGTCACATTTGTCACCACATCGTGGACTTGGAACACCAATGCTACGTGCAAAAATACCAACCCCCACCAGAGAAAGAGGACGGTCACAAGAAGAAAGGCAATTTCATCTTTTTCGATTTCGAATGCATGCAAGAGACTGGCATTCACATTCCTAATTTCTGCGTGGCTCATCGAGCGTGCGAGAAGTGCATTCAAGAACCTATCTTCAGTCATTGCCCTCACTGCAGCAAGATTCCCGGAGGGCGTGAAAAAATCTTTCGGGGACCGAACACGTTAGCCGATTTTGCCCAATGGGTCTTAGACCCCATCGACAAGACGTGGAGCCAAGAGGACATCGAACGTTACGGAGATTGTCATCGTCATGCCACAGTGATGGCTCACAATTTCTCCGGATACGATGGACAGTTTCTTTTGAGGTACTATACGGAACATGGCACCGAACGTCCTAAAGTGATTTTGAACGGAGCCAAAATCATTTTCATGCAAGTGGGACAAGTACAGTTTAAAGATTCGATGAGTTACTTGGCCATGCCTTTGAGCCGAATGCCTAAAACGTTTGGAATGACAGAAATGGCTAAAGGGTACTTTCCACACTTTTTCAATACGGAAGCCAATCAACATGCCGTTCCACCCCATTTACCTGAGGCTCACTATTACGACCCCGACAACATGCGTACCGAACAACGAGAAGCTTTCTACGCTTGGCACCAAGCTCACGCCTCGGACCCTTTCGACTTTCAGGAAGAAATGTTAAAGTATTGTCGTTCCGACGTGGACATTTTACGGCGTTGCTGTGGAAAATTTCGAGAACTGTTCATGGAACACGGAGGGGTCGATCCTTTGAAAGAAGCTTGCACCATTGCCAAAGCGTGTTCCTTAGTGTATCGACAACGATTCATGCCTGAAAACACCGTGGCTGTCATCAGTCCTCAAACGACCCACTATGTCAAGCGTCAATACTCGGTCAAAGCCCTACGTTGGTTACATTACTTGTGCGACAAGGAAGACAAATGGATTCAGCATGCCCGCAACGGAGGGGGTGAAAAGACCATCGGAACGTATTCGGTAGATGGCTGGGACTTAGAAAACCCCAAGATCGTGTACGAGTTTAACGGTTGCTTATTTCACGGATGTCCCGTCTGTTACCCTGACCGTGACACTAAAAATCAGTTTTTGCAACGAACCATGGAAGACTTTTACCAGGACACTTGTCAGCGACGCCTAAAGTTAGAACAGCAAGGATACCAAGTGGTGGAAATGTGGGAACACGAGTACGACCACCGTTTGAAAACCGATCATGAGTTTAAACGCCTCGTGGAAAGTTACCAGTGCATGGACCCGCTGAACCCGAGGGATAGTTTGTACGGAGGAAGGACCAATGCCACCTGTTTGCTGTACCAAGCCGACGAAGAGAAAGGAGAAGAAATCAAATACTTGGACGTGTGTTCGCTGTATCCCTACGTGTGCAAATATTGTCGCTTTCCTGTAGGGCACCCGCAATTGTTCACGGAACACATCGACCTGAAAAACATTCGACAATACGAAGGCTTGATCAAGTGTAAAGTTTTGCCTCCCACGAACCTATACCATCCCGTCTTACCTCACCATTGTCAAGGCAAACTGATGTTTCCATTGTGCCGTACTTGTGCCGAAACGTGCAACCAGGACCAACCTTGCCATCACAGCCAGGAAGAACGTGCCTTGACGGGAACCTGGGTCAGCGTGGAATTGTTCAAAGCTCTGGACATCGGATACCAACTGTTAGAAGTGTACGAAATTTGCCACTTTCCCAAGACACAACAGTACCACAAGGGTGACCCTACTCAGAAAGGCATTTTCGCCGACTACGTGGATGCCTTTTTGAAACTGAAACAAGAAGCCAGCGGCTATCCTTCCTGGTGTCACACTCCCGAAGACCAAATACAATTCAAAGAGAAATACTACGCACAGGAAGGCATCTCTTTAGACCACATCGATAAAAACGAAGGCAGGCGATCGTTTGCCAAAGTGATGTTAAATTGCTTGTGGGGTAAAATGGCACAACGACCGTGTTTACCCAAGACGGAATATTTGACAGAACCTTCCCGCTACTTCCAGATGATTCACGACAAAACCAAATACATGAAACACGTGGACGTCGTTCGAGAGGATTTGATCTTGGTCAATTACGAAGAAGATCTGGACTTTGTACAAGACGACCTTTTTGGAAATGTCATCATTGCGGCTTACGTGACAGCTCATGCTCGCTTAAAATTGTACGAAGCTTTAGAACTGTTAGAAGAACGCGTCCTGTACTTTGACACGGACAGTTGCATTTACATCGATCACCCGAGTCAACAGCACCCTAACATCGAAGGAGACCGTTTAGGAGCCTGGACAGACGAGCATCCCGACGACAAGATTCTAAGTTTCGTCAGTGGTGGTCCCAAAAATTACGGCTACGAATACCGGGACAAACAAGGAGAAGTGCACACGACGTGCAAAGTGAAAGGACTGACTCTGAATCATCGTACCAGTCGAGTGGTCAACTTTGGGGTATTGAAAGAAGCCTTGCAATCGGGAGAGGATGGAAACTTTAAAGTGACCACCTATCAACCGAACAAGATTGTACGTTTACCCACTCACCACATCGTCAGTCGACCCTTGGAAAAAGTCAATCACTTCACCTTACCGTACGGTCACGTCGGTATTGGTCTGTATATGAAAAGGAACCCTAGGCAAGATTGATAGTTCATTGTTCATTGAAGTAACTTACCATGTCGTTGACGAAGAAGAAACCAGATTGGTTAGGAGTCAAATGTTGGACATCACCGAGACCAGGGTTTTGAGGCTTGGACACAAGAGGTGGCCCAGTATGCACGAGAGTTATTCAGGGAAAAAAGTTACTTTTCAACCTGTGTTAGTGACGGTGCCAGAAGAACCCGTCACCCAGGACAGGACTGTCGTATACAGGCCTGAAAGACCCTTTCGGGAGGACACTTGTGTGACCTTACCCCTACTATAGAACTGGTTAGAACTTTACCCAAAACATGTTGTACAGACACTTGTGTTTATTCCACGTTCATGGTTATCATGTGCCTTTTATTCTTGTACTTAAGCCTTTGGCTTTTATGCATTTTTGTCTTTCGTATTCATGTTTGAAACATTCAATAAACGTGTTCTGAAAAAGTATATAAACTCTTGTCTTGTTTGTTTTTTCGTGTCACAAGTGACATTTCTCACACCATGGCTACCTCTGCTGTCTCTGCTCCCTCTTCCTCTACTGTCAAAGTCATCGACGAACACTTAGATCGTGCCAGTTGGGAGGCTTTGTATCTTCGCCATCCCTTTAACATGCTCATTGCTGGACCTAGCGGTTCAGGCAAAACCGAATTCGTCAAACGTTTGATCGAACATAAACATCATTTGATCGATCGACCACCTCAACGAATCGTGTGGTGTTACAAAGAGTGGCAATCGGCGTACAGCCTCTTGCGAGAAAGTCAAGGCGATTCTATCGTGTTTGTGGAAGGCATTCCTAAAGAAGACGACGGCATCGTCTCTGACTCCCGTCTAACCCATTTGGTCATTTTCGACGACATGTTAGGAGAAGACGAAGAAGAAATTAAACTGTGGTTCACGCGCAAAGGGCATCACCGTAATGCCAGTGTCGTTTACATCACCCAAAATTTGTTTCAACAAAGTAAAGCCCATCGCACCATCAGTCTCAATGCGCATTACGTGGCCTTGTTTAAAAGCCCTCGAGATAAATCGCAAGTGCAAGTCTTAGCCAAACAGTTAGGAATGCCTTGGCTGACTCAGGCGTACGACGATGCCACTCAAACGCCACACGCCTATTTACTCGTCGATTTGAAACCTACGACTCCCGAGGATTTGCGATTTCGTACCCACTTGTTTCACCGCTGGTGCCAAGACGGAGGGCCTGTCCTGTACACGTCTCCGTCCTCGACTTCATTTCACTCCCCATAAAAAAAATCTATAAAAACCTCAGACCCTTTTTCGTCTGTCTCACTCTCAGTGCGAACATGACGTCCCTTCAGTCGCATCTTCCCGTCAAATTGATTCGTGCCTTGTATGGCATCAGTCGAGAAAAAGATCCACAAACACGAGCTCGTGTCCTAGAAGCTAGTCTCAAAGAAGTCTTACGATGGTTCACGGTGACGGCACGTCAATTACTCCAAGGAATCATTCAGATTCCTCATCAAACCAAACGCTTTTTCGATCGAAACAAAGTCGCTTTGGTCCAACTGGCCGATCCCCGCATCGACACTCAAACCAAAAAACAAATCATTTTGAAACCTGGAGGGAGCGGTACTCTAGGAGGGGTAATCATTCGCTCACTCTTAAGATGGGATCCTAATGCCCCCAAAGTTATCCCCAAGACAAAAGTCCAACGAAGCCCCAAGAAGAAAAAGACCAGGTCCCCAAGGAGAACTTCTCCAGAGGCACGACCCTCCTCTGACCAGACACCACCCCGGAAAAAGAAAAGAAGCCCCCAGAAAAAGAAAAGTCCACAGAAAACTAGTCGCAAGAGAGGCACTTCGGCCAGGACGCAACCTTACACTCGCAAACCACGACCTGCCACAGCGGTGACTGCGTCTCCGGCAGCTTCACGTTTGTCCACTTCTCCGTTAATGACACCCAGAACTGAAGAGTACTTGGAGACGTTGATCACACCAAGAACTTCTCCGTTGATGACCCCCAAAAGAACTTCCCCAGTGGCAGAACCTTCCAATTTAGTGGCAGTGGCTGCTGCTCACAAAGTACCTTCTCCCAAAATCAAAGTTCAAGAAAGATCGGGCATGTTACAAAGTTTACTGGATTTGTCCAAGCAAGAACTGGCTCGATTTAGTCCGTTGCGTACCCCTGCACGACGTGTCATGCCTGTCCTCAAACTGATACGACGTAAAGACAATCAGTGGCGACACGTTCCAGTATAAAAAAGGCCTGTGACCAAGTCGGGTATCAGTGTTTTTTCGGTGCTCCTGAAGACTCAAAGATGTCACCCTCCAGAAAACCCCAAGGAAAGAAAAGGAAAGGACTGCCACCACGTTTAGCCAAACATAGGGACATGTTATCTGTCCTGTCCAAAGCTTCTCCACCCCTACGAAAAAAACTCATTCAAACAGCCTCCAAAGAGGTCATCGATACCGTGTGCGAATGTTGTTTGAACGTTTTGAAAGGCACGATCCCTTTGTCCAAACACCAGAAACAATGCTTAAGCAAACATCGTCACGTTCTTCGCCAAATGGTTCGAAAGAAAATTCCCATTCGTCAAAAAAAGAAGATGTTAGTGCAACGTGGAGGTATTTTACCTCTCTTGTTAGGCCCCATACTGAAAGGAGTCTTGGGAACCATGTTGGGGGGACTGGTGGGAGCAAGATAAAAAGGCCTTCGGAAGTCCCAAGATCTCAGAATCGACCCCTGACAACCCCATGGAAGGACGAAAACTAGCTTTAGTGCCTTACAAACGATGGATGGAATACCATCGGTGGCAAGAACAACGCACCCCGCATTTACCTCCCAATCCCAATTTGAGCGAGATGTCCCAGTTACAACACGAATTGCAGTCCTTGATGGATCGCCAAGATTTGTCCGAAACAGAAAAATCGCAAAAGTACGGTCAACTCTTGCAACGACTGCAACTCTTTCACCAGAAAGCTTTAGACGAAACAGCTCTACCCACTCTGAAAGATTTTAAGACCTTGATGAAAAGTCCAGCACCATCACCAGTACCAGTACCAGTACCAGTACCACCAGTACCCGTGACCAAGACAGAAAAAGGAGAAGAAGAGGAAGGGTTTCAAACTCCACCAGAAAAAGTACGCAAGTTAACAACACCACCTACCTCCAGAATTGGATGGATTAAAAAGATGATGGCCACCCCTTCTTCCTCACAAGAGAAAAAGAAAGTGAAGACAGAAGTGAAGACAGAAGTGAAACAAGAACCGATATCCCCCGCTCAGACATCCTTCTCCTCTTCGACGCCTATTGCTGGCCGCACACGCAAAGCATTGCAATCCAAGAAAATACCCCAAGAGAAAAAGAGTAGCATCCTCCAAGAGTGGGTGTCTTATTAACACACCAACCAACACAAAAAAATGGAAAAAGTCTTAGCCAGCATTTACTACGATCCCTCCCATCCTGCAGGTTACGCAGGAGTTCAAAAATTGTATCGTGCTGCCAAAACGCGACTGAAAAGTCTCCATTTACCTCAAGTGCAACGATGGTTACAAGAACAAGCTACCTACACTTTACACAAACCCATTCGACGCAAGTTTGCCAGAAGTCGCACCCGAGTGGAAGGCATCGATCATCAATGGCAAGCCGATTTAGCCGATGTCTCTCATTTGGCCAGCTACAATCGTGGCTACAAATATTTGTTTTGTGTCATCGACGTCTTTTCCAAATTTGCCTGGGTCGTACCCTTGACTTCCAAATCGAGCAGCGAGTTAGTGCGAGCCCTGCAACGGGTGTTGAAACAAAGCGGTCGTCACCCTCTTCGATGGCAAACGGACAAAGGCACCGAATTTCTGAACCAAGCTTTCCAAAAAGAATTAAAGAAACGTGACATTCATTTTTTTACCACCGAGAATCCCGAAACCAAAGCCAGCATCGTGGAACGTTTTCAACGCACTTTGAAAGAACGCATGTGGAAATATTTTACGCATCACCACACTCTGAAGTACATCGACATCTTACCGCACCTGGTGCAAGCGTACAACCAATCTTACCATCGAAGCATTGGACGTGCCCCGCAAGACGTGACTCCCGACAACGAAGTGTTGGTGTTTGAGCGTCTGTTTGGTACGTCCCCGACGAGGGCTGTCCCCGAGAAAAGTGGAATGTTGGCCGTAGGAGATTGGGTGCGCATTGGCAAAACCAAACGCACTTTCGACAAAGGTTACTTACCTAACTGGACGACCGAATTGTTTCGCGTCACTGGACGAGTGCATGGCCGTCATCCTGCCGTCTATAAATTGGAAGACATGAACGGAGAAGTGCTCAAAGGAACCTTTTACTTACCCGAGTTACAACGTGTCACCAAAAAAGAAGACGACGTGTACGACATCGAAAGCATTCTCGAACGCAGAACCCGTAAAGTGGGCAAACGACGTGTCAAAGAAGTCAAAGTACGTTGGAAAGGATATCCACCCAGTTTTGATTCTTGGATCGACGCTTCGCAAGTCATCGACTATAAAAAGAAGTGACCATCATGCCCTTTCACACAGCAGACGCAGCTACGTCGACCACTCCTCCTTCCCCTAGTTCTTCTGTGCAAGATTTACAAAAACAACCCTTGTGGGTGTGGTGTGGAGAACGTGTGCCTAAAACGCAAATCGTCTTTTTCTGCCAAATCTTCGTGGTGTATTGTGTCATCGGGGCAGCCATCGCCAATTTGAGTTTGCAACAAGGAGACAAACAATTGTGGACCATTTTATTGAGCAGTTGCATCGGTTACCTGCTTCCTAATCCCTCCCTGAAATTCACCTCGATCGGGAACCCCGGGAACCTTGTGTCCAGTGCCAGTGCCAGTCACCACTTCAATCACAACCAGAACCCCATTTTAGACGGAGACACGCCTCTGACGTCCAGTAACCCCTCGGACAGCCACAGAACTCTGGAATTATGAGTCACCAAAACCAATTTTACTTAACTTTACCCAGTGACAGTTCCATGGAGGTGTTTCCCAAGAACACGTTGTGCTGTTACACGGCCAAATTACCTCAAGCCATCCAGTTAGATCACGAAGCCCATTGGGAAGTGGCTTTAGTAGAAATGATTCACCCGACCCAAGTCCTCAATGTCCTTCCCAATCAAAATTTTTTTGATGTGGAAGTTCATGACGAGCAAATGCAACAGTGGATGGATAGCAATGTCAAATATGACAAGAAAACCCGTACACAAAAGTACACCACCTATCACTTGTTCATTCCCCCAGGCTATTATTTTAGTGGTCAACATTTGGTCAGCACCATAACCTCCAGGTTTAATGTCGTGTTTCTGAAAGCTTTGGAGCATGTCAACAAAAGTGTCACCATGGAGTACCACAAAGCAGCTCGTCGCTTCTTGATGAAATTTGAACGGAGTAAAATCCTGTCCATTTTATTTTGTCCTGAATTGTTTGACATGTTGGGCGGAGACATGGACATGAGAAAGACCATGCTCAAGAAAAACGAATTACCCATCGTTTACGACAACGAGTCTTTTAGCAAGTTGTTTCGTGCCCCGGTAGAACTGAACCAAGGACTGAATTTGATGTTCGTGTATTCCGATGTGGTGGAGTACAACGTGGTGGGACACACCTCCGTACCGTTACTGCGTGTCATTCCTTTCAAAGTAGATTCTGTCACGAACGCTGACGAGGAAGGTGGAAACACTTACCACGTCCACCGCGAATTTGTCCATCCTCACTATTTGCCTGTCAGCAAGTCGTATTTGGACACGGTCAACATTGCTATAAAAGGAGATCTGGGACAAAATATTCCATTCACCAAAGGAAAAGTCACGGTGAAACTCCATTTTCGAAAACGGTTCTCTCACGCCTCGTAAGTAAGTCATGTATCCAGTGTACCGAGGGCTTGCTCGACAGCGAGGAAACGGTTTAGGAGACATGTTAAAATCGGCCTTTCGTTCGGTGGCCCCAGTGTTGAAACCGATGGTGACACGCGGATTGCACGCCTTGAAAGATGCGGCACTGACGCAAGGCAAAGAATTTCTCCAAAATGTCATCATCGACAAACAAAACCCTAAAGAAGCCTTCATGAGGGCAGGCAAAAATGTCTTGCTGCAAACGGGCAAAGACATTTTAGGCCAACGAGAAACACCTATAAATGCCCTGCACGCTACCGAGTCAGGCATTCAGCAAGGACAAGGCAGAAAGAGACGACGAAGAAAACACCCTTTCACCAGACTTCAAGCGAGAAAGGCCAAGAAAAGAAGAACCGTTCGAGACTTAGACGTTTTCGATTATTGAGAAAAAAGAGACAAAAAAATGATGCACCGAGAATCTTGCGCTTGTTCCAAGACGGAACTGGATCTGTTTGCCATGCCCCCCACGATGATGACAATGCAAGAATCCCAGTGGGTGGAATTTCACCCCGTCTCCTCACTGACCGATTCCTCTCCCATCGAGTTTGAAATCAAAGGACAGCCCGAAGATTACATCGATCTGAACAGCAGTTACTTGTACCTGAAGGCCAAAATTCTAGATAAGACTGGAGGTGCTATAGACGATGAAGCAGTAGCTCCCGTCAACAATTTCATGCATTCCTTGTTCAGTGGAGTGGACTTGTACTTGAATAACAAACTGGTCAGTAGCAGCATGGATACTTACCCTTATCGTGCCTACCTGGAAAATCTCTTGACGTACGGAATAGATGCCAAGAACACTCATCTCAATGCCTGTGTGGTATGGGAAGCTGACGAACCTACCAAGTTTGAAATATTGGAAACTGATGAAAAGAAAGACAACAATGATGGATTTGTAGAACGAAGAAAGAGAATCACGGGAGCCGACACAAGTTTAGAACTGATGGATCGTTTGCATTTGGACATGTGGTTGCAAGAAAAGTATTTGCTGAACGGGGTGGATGTCCGCCTGAGACTGAATCGTAGCAGTGCCGCTTTCCATTTGATGGCTGATAGTGACGGTTACAAAACCAAAATCCTAGAAGCCAGACTCTACGTCCGCCGTGTGGAAGTGTTACCTAAAGTGGGAAACGACATCAGTCAGACGTTGAGTAGAACGACCGCCAAGTATCCCATACGACGCGTGGAAGTGAAAACCTTCACCATTCCCAAGGGACAGCGATCCATGATCGAAGATCATCTGTTCCAAGGACAGTTACCCAAACGTTTGATCGTTGGTATCGTCGAGAATACAGCCTTCAACGGAGCTGCCGAAAAAAATCCTTTCTACTTTCAACACTTTGGCGTGTCCAAAATCGAAGTCAGTCGCGATGGCAAGACCTTGTGTACCCGACCTTTCGAACCTGACTTTACCAAGAAGAATTACTTGAGATCGTACTTGTCCCTGTACGAAGCCACCGGACAGTTAGGAACCAATACCAGTCACGGTATTACGTACGAGGATTATGCAGGAGGCTACGCTTTGTGGGCTTTCGATTTCACTCCAGACCAAGGCAGCGACGAGGGACATTTCCACCCTATAAAATCCGGCCAGATTCGTGTGGAAATTCAGTTTAAAGACCGAGACCCTGATGAAACGGTGAACGTCATCCTGTATGCAGAATTCGATAATACCATAGAAATCAACAGTTTGAGAGAAGTCATCCTAGATTACTAGAAACCATGGAAGACTGTTATCCCTCTTTACCTAGTGGAGAAACTTTTAGTGTTGGATTATTGTTAAAAAATGTTAGAGTTCTTGTTGTTTAGTGTTAAGTGATTTTTGAATAAAAAATGTTGTGTTTTGAAAAAAATTGTTTGATGTGATATTGTTGGATTATTGTTAAAAATGTTAGAGTTGTTGTTTAGTGTTAAGTGATTTTTGAATAAAAAATGTTGTGTTTTGAAAAAAATGCCTTTGTCTTTTGTTTAGCTATAAGAATGTTGGATTGATGCTCTTTCATTTCTTACTATCCCTCTCATGACACTCACTAAACGTTGCGACTCAAAAACCGTGTGGGGGATGTTTTCCTTCACGTCCGCGCTTTGACTTTAAGAACCGGGGGTTGTTTCCAGTCTAACCATCCATTGTCGACTCATCCTCCTAAGAAGATGTGCTCCAAACTAGCTAAACTCAACGAAGCCTACGTGAATTTGCATAGGGTCAGACACAGTCTGATACCGAAGCCAGAAGAAATAGAGAATGTGAGAATGTTAAAAATCACTGAAGACCTGATAGAAGAGCTCTTCAGAGAAGAAATGAACAGGGAAAAAGAAGAATGGACAGAGAAGTACAGACTTCAGAGACAGCAGCAACAACAACAACAACAAGAGCAGCAGCAGCAGCAACCTGAAGCTGACAGAGGCTTTGTCGATTGCCGTATCGACACCAAAGAGTTCTTCTTTTCTTTCCGAAGAAGCAGACCTATCGCCAGAAAGTCTATCCTCAGAGGACATCGCATTCTTAGAAACTAAAAAAAGAATGCCATAGCAAACAAAAAAAACAGCCCTTTTCAGGGGTACCCCAATACTCTAGAAAAGAAATAACGATCGATTTGCCAATGTGTGTAGGTAGAGTAGTGTGAAAATAAACACTAACTCTTTTTTAAAAAATGTGAGGGTATGTGTTTGTGTGTTAGTAAGTGCTTAAGTAAGTTGGTATGAATAGTAGATTAAAATCATGTTTTTTTTGGTGTTTGAGGTGTATATTTGGAGTTAGATTGGATTGCTTTGCGTATGTGGATAGTCTAATGAAGTGATTTATAAAAAATTTTAAAATAGTGATGGGTAGCATAAAAAAGTGAGTGAGTGTTTCTTTTAGGTCCGCGCGTTGTTGTTTTTGGTCATGATGTAGGTAACATCAATTTTATGTTTTTTAGGGGGATGTTTTCCTTCACATCCGCGCTTTCACTATAAATTGAAACTCGCTGGGCAGTCTAGCTACCCTTGTTGATTGATCAACACCAAAAATGAACACGAGACTGTCTAAACTGTTGGAACTTCATGTGCATCTGGAATATGCCAGGCGCCGGTTGAATGAACTGGCCGCGGAAGCCATTGTGGAGGAGGGAAGGATAAGAGAGGAGGAGGAAAGAAGAAAAAAAGAAGAGGAGGAGAGAAGATATAGAGAAGAAGAAGAAGAGGAAAGAAGATACAAAGAGGAGGAGAGAAGAAACAAAGAAGAGGAGGAGGAGAAGGAAAAGAAGAGAAGAAGAATAAATTTCAGAATCCCAGAGAACGAAAATTGGGATTCTGACGCGACATATCCTGCCTCTGCTCTCTCCCCCAAAAAAGTAAAAAGTAACTGGGGGATAAGATGTGTATGTGGCGCCAGGCCTGGAAGGTGCCACCATTAACCAGGTGTCCATGAAGTTAAAAAAAAACAGCCCTTTTCAGGGCTACCCAATACTCTAGAAAAGAAATAACCATCAATTTGCCAATGTGTAGGTAGAGTAGTGTGAATATAAACACTAACTCTTTTCTAAGATAGTGTGAGGGTATGTGTTTGTGTGTTGGTGCTTGTAAGAGCTAAGGTATGTTTGTGGGAATAGTAGATTATGGGTTTCTTTATTGTTTCTTAGCGTAGGTGAAGAGTATAGTTAGGGTTCTGTAACCGCTCACGTACGATTGTGTGGATAGTAGATTATGGATTTTGTTTATTGTTTCTTAGCGTATGTGGAGAGTATAGTTTGGGTTTTGTAACCGCTCACGTACGATTGTGTGGATAGTAGATTATGGATTTGTTTATTGTTTCTTAGCGTATGTGTTTGTGTGTTTGTGTTTGTGTGTTTGTGTTTGTACCCGCTCACGTACGATTGTGTGGATAGTAGATTATGGATTTGTTTATTGTTTCTTAGCGTATGTGGAGAGTATAGTTTGGGTTTTGTAAGCGCTCACGTACGATTGTGAGGATAGTAGATTATGGATTTTGTTTATTGTTTCTTAGCGTATGTGTTTGTGTGTTTGTGTTTGTGTGTTTGTGTTTGTACCCGCTCACGTACGATTGTGTGGATAGTAGATTATGGATTTGTTTATTGTTTCTTATCGTATGTGGAGAGTATAGTTTGGGTTTTATTATATGAAATGAAAAAGTAGGGGATGTTTTCCTTCACGTCCGCGCGTTGTTTGGCCATGATCTAGGTAAGATCAATTTTACGTTTTAGGGGGATGTTTTTCCTTCACGTACGCGCTTTAAGTATAAGAACCCACAGTATTCGTCGTTCAAACCATTCTGCAAAGAATAAAAAAGAAGATGGCTTCTAACCAAATGGACAAAATACAAACATTACAAGACGTTTTAGACAACTTAGGAATGATGGAGCAGATGTTGATAAGACTGGTTGAAGACCATTATTCCTATAGTCCCCATCGTGTAAAGATGGAAATTAATAACTTAAAAAAGGTAAAGGACAAGATTAGTGGTGTCATGAAAGAGATAAAGGAGGAGAAGGAGGATGAAGAGGAAAGAATAAGAATAAGCAAATGGAACGAAAAGATTGAAAAAGAAGAAGAAAATGAGAAGAGGAAGAAAGAAGAGGAAGAAGAGAAGAAGAAAGAAAAGCAGGAGAAAAAAAGAAAGAAAAGAAGAGAAAGAGTGTTAGAGATAAAATAAGAACTTGGTGGAGAAAAAGAAGAAACTAGAAGCAGAAGAAAACCCAAAGGCCCTTTTCAGGGCCAGCCATATTTCTCGAAAAGAGATAGCCTTTCCATTGCCTACCCCTTTTTTTAAATTTAAATTTAAATTTAAATTTAAAAAAAATTTAAAAAAAAAAAAAAAAAATCCCAAAAGCCCAAACTCTATTCCCCATGTTAATTTCCCTTGTCCCTAGACAGACCCAAACTCTATGTTAAATTCCCATTGTCCCTAGAGTTGCCCACGATTTTTCTCAATGTTAAATCCCTTGACGCTAGAGTTGCCCAAGGGGTCTTGTAATGCTAATTCCCATTGACGGTAAAGTGGCCCACTTAACTACTAACAGAGCCTTCCATCGAGGACATTTTAGATAGAGATGTTATTTTCACAAAATAAACCCTCCATTCAGAAAACATGACAAAATGGGCTTTCTCTGCTGACTTGGAAGAGTTATATCGTGAAAATATCCTACCTATACAACTATTTCTCGTACAAGGGTCTATGCTGCGAAAACTTCTTCGTCCCCTCTGCTGCTCTGTAAAGGTCCTGGCTAAGTTTGCCTGTCTAGTTAAAAATTTTATCTAACTCAACTCGATACCGTGTTCGAGGATCATGTAAATTTATTGTTACAAATCCGTGTGGTTTTGTCTGAGCCCGACTAAAGAAATTTCTGAATTTATTTATGTCCATGTCGCCGCTGCACCAAGTCTGATGTATATTTCGTAACGGGTGTGTGTCAACGCCGTTGAACACCGCAAGAATATTACAGTTATCTCTGATCACTTTTGGTATTTGTATATATCGCTGTGTTACATAAATCACATCAGTGTTTTTATGTCTGCCGCGTGAAAATATCCTGGCAGGGTTTGTTTGTTTGTCCAACATCACATCATCGTACACGACTAAATTGTTAATTCTCCCATCAATATCATCAATACTTGGTGCTTCATCGATGTCAGTGATAAATTCAATAACATCATCGCCGCTTATCGACGCTGCGCTCTCATTAAAATCTTTTAACACGCTGTAGCATCGCTAATCATCCACGGACGGGGCTATCAAATACAACTTATCCCACGTCATCCACTTCATTATTAAATTAAGTAACAACTGCGTCTTACCCGACCCAGATGGGCCTATAATAATCATTCGAATTGAGTTTGGTAGCGCTGCGTGATGCTTGACAGGCTCTCGTCGTTTTGTAGCAGAAAAGTCAGTAATCTCCATTAGATATATTATAAAATAATATGGATTTATATTGTGTGAAATGTAGAGCACGTACCATAACTGCAGACATAACAACCACTACAACAAAAAATAATCGATCTGCGCTTACAGGCAAGTGTGAACGATGCGGCACAAGTAAGTTTAGATTTATTCTGTGTGGTAAAAAAAAGGAGCTGATATCGCAGCCAAGTTAGGAAAATTACCAGGAACTCCGTGGGCTAAATACCCAGGAGAAAAACATCTTCCAGGATATAATTACTGTGGTCCTGGAACCCGACTTGATATCAGACTTAATGCCCAAGATCATCCCAATCCAGGTGAGTATCCGATAAATGCTATCGGTAGCACATGCTATGTCCATGATGTAGCTTACCGAAGCAAGGATTTGCAACAGCGCCATCTCGCGGATGTGAAATTAATTCACGCGTTAAATGCCATCACTGATAAATCTTTCAAGGAAAAGTTAGCATCCTGGTTAATAAAATCTGCAATGAAAGGTAAATTAGCGCTAGGTGCTGGTATATAATGGAGTCGATTTATTATTCCCCAAGCGGATATTGGAGAGGTAGCGCAGCAATTAGTAAACTCGCTGAAGCAGCAAAAGTTACACGAGTTACTGCTAAAAATTGGTTATCCAAGCAGGCAATATGGCAAATTTATCTACCGCGTCCTAAACAAATTCACTTTGCACATTTTGATGTTAGTGTGCCAAATGAAGTTCGTCAGGCTGATATATTATTTCTGCCACATGATACTATTAAAATCCGAAGACATCAAAACACATACACGTACGCGCTAACTGTAGTTGATGTTGCAAGTAAATACAAAGATGCGTAACCGTTAGCGACTAAAACAGCATCTGAGGTTGCTTCTGCGTTTGAACGAATTTATCAACGAGGACCTCTACAATGGCCGCATTTGTTACAAGTTGATCCTGGCAAAGAATTTCAAGGTGCAGTATCATCACTGATGAAACAACATAACGTCACCATCAGACGAGGGCTTACTGAAATTCACCGTGATCAGGCAATTGTTGAGCGATTTAATCGAACACTTGCTGAGCGGTTATTTGGATATCAGTACGCGAAGGATTTCATTCAGGATACGAGATCTCGTGAATGGGTTGCAAGATTACCAAGTGTGATAGCTGCGCTAAATAATGAAATAACTCGAACAACCAACATAAAACGTGCCATCGCGATCACAAAAAAATATATACCCGTGCAACGTGATTCTTCAGCACAACCAATACTGGGTGATGTCACTGTAAGATATTTATATGAACCAGGTGAACTTGAAGGTGGTAAAATAAAGAGCAACTGATCCTATTTGGAGTGTTACCGCACACAAGATATCTAACATAACGATCGTCAGGCAGACCAGCAAACTACCGGCTGGATTCGACTGCTCCTCAACGTGGATTCACACGTGAACAATTACAAGTAATTCCCGAGGACACACAATTACCGCCGCGATCACTTAACTAGCACTGGCGCCTCTACGTCGATTACACTCAAGACAGGTCAACATGATATTATCACGTGTATAGCCGCGACTGTTATCTTTTCTATCTACGGTGAATTGTCTTGGATTATTACTCGAATACTGCCATAGCATTATGCAATTACAGCTCGCACAGTGATTATTCTGCTGTTGTTTCAGCGCTCTGATAAATTCAACATCAAGATCAAAATGGCGATTATTTTTTTTGTCACTCTGTTTGTAACCGGCTAATTTTCTTTTTATTATATCGCTGGCGACTGCGTCGCTGTTGTTTTCATTATTAATTTTATCAGTGTTTGATTCATCCAACACAATTCTTCGCAGTTGAGATATTCTTCGGACTCTGGACACAGCCAAGTAGACTAAGTTTGACCATTCGATGCGGTCGTCAACGATCCAGACAGTTGTATCACTGATAGTTAGTCCTTGAGATGAATGAATCGTCATTGCGTATCCTAGCGTCCACGGGGATTTATTCATGCTTAGTGCATCTTTGACAGCATTAATATCAACTAACACAATATCATTCAATACTAAATTCTGTTTCCCTGACTCAGTCCCAGGGATATCAACATCTATATTTTGTAACCGCGTATCAGCTGGTCTATAACATAACGGCACTGGCAGCATTGGAAACTTTTCTTGTTGTAATTGAAATAACTGCTGTTGAAGTGTGTCTCTGACTATCTTTCTACTTGCCACTATCAAATCGTCTGGTTTCCACGAGCTCCAAAAGTTGCTCATTGAAGTTTCAGGAATCATCTCGCGCATAATTTCGCATTGAATTTTATTCGGTTGTAATCTGATTAATGTTTTAAATTCCTTCAACGTTGCATAAGTGCTCTATGATCATCAGACACTACTTCGTAATAATCAACAAAATCCCTCAGCCAATCTTGTGGAGATGGCCCAACAAACGGAGGTGGCTGACCGTGATCGCCGCACATTATTACTGCAGTATTCGCTGTAGCAGCCAATCAAGAAACGTTTTTAATGTATCTAACGGTACCGTACATATCTCATCCCAAATTATTTTCCCAGGAATATATTTTGTTCCCATTCGATCTGACGTCCATGCACCGCCGCTGTATTTGAAAAAGCTGTGCCAAGTACAAGAATTGACTCCTCGTTGTTTCATCTCCCTGGCAAGCCTGTGTGTAGGTGTTAGCACAATCATATCTGAATTTCGAAATAATTCAATCGCTCGAGTTGTCTTACCAGACCCACCTGGTCCGTTCAAATAAACAGTTTTGTGTCTAGTGATTGGATCATACACAGATGGTGCGTTTGACATTTCTGATAATTCTGATTTACAATAATCATCCTTAATTGTAACATCAGCGGATTCACAATATCCATGTGGCATCTCCGCTTTTATTCTCCACGAACTCCATGATTCATCGTTGCTTGTAAAACGAGCCAGTGATTCTAAGTATCTGCTACTGATATAAAATGAATCCGTTGCAACTATAACTGCAGTGTCAGGAAATTGATTTATCATTGATAGTAAATTTATAGAAACATAAGCCAGCATCGAAGATCTTAGGTGTGTGTATTGAGGCGACTCTCCGTCGATATAACTTACAATTGTGCCCAACTTTTCCCCGTTGGACAAGTAAGCATCCTCCCAATTACAAAATATATTTTTCGCAACGGCATCATCAATTATAAAATCTAGTTCAGCATCATCGATAATCAGTCGCGAGTGATGTAGTTTATGATCATATGCGCCACCTTGAGTAAATTTACCGATTATTCTTCGTCCGAGATCTTTTGCTATTTTTTCACTATTGCTAAGTTTGATCTTAAGAATTTTAGGAGCCTAACCGACAATGACATCCATCGGGGTATTTGGACTCTCTCATGCATACTCGCTAATAACATCATCTACACTGACACACTCCGGTGTTGGTAACCAAACTGAGGTCTGCGGTCGATATGATATGATTGCTTCACTGACAGTCAACGATACCAGTATTCGGCTGTCGCGCATGTATTGCAATAACACTATTGGTGCCCAGCGTTTTTCATTGAAGTGTCTGCCAAACCAAACATAACAGCACGGATGTAGCTCTTTAGCAAATTCAAACGCAGTTACACGAGTAAATCCTGTCAAGTCAAAGTCGAGTAAAGGGCCGTTTGTAGCAACTCGTGTCATCGAGTTCGTGGGATGTCCAAATCGCTTAAAGTATTCGCTGCACTCGCCCATCCCGAGAAAGCTTCCTGGGTAGCACGCAATCATATCCACGGAAATCATATCCCGGTGGTCGTACCGGGTATTCCACAGCCCGCCATGTCCATACTCGACACAACTCAATTGTATGTCCGGGAGAAACTCACTTCGGGTTGGTCTCCACGAATTTCTTTCTCTGGCAGCGTGGGCGACAACACTCGGAACTGTAAAACAATTAACCAATAACTGCTCGGTGTTTTCTGAATATTTCTCTGCGATTTTTTTCATTTGTTGTTGCAACGACTCCGTCCGGTATAATTCACCGTTGGGTTTTACAAATTGATCATACTCGGAATCTTCGGAACTTTTAAACAACCACATCGACACAGGGTCGGTTTTGCTTATCTGTCTGATAGCATCAAATATGTTTCCGCGATAATATTTCACAACACGATCCCGCGGAAATATCGTAACCGCGTTAGTCCAAGCATGAGCGTTATGATCAATGATATTTATTGGAACCCCGTATCGATTATATTTCGATTTGTATAACACTTCCTTTGTTATCGTTGTTACGGTTATGGGAAATCTTAGTGCTCGCTCTAGCTCGGTAACATCGTTTATTGATGCTCCTGTGTGTTTGACTCGTTCAGCCCACGCTGTTATTTTGGACTGTCTTAACGCAGTCAGACCGTTTCCGCGCATCGCATTTTTAAAATGTTCTATTACTCGCTCGGCCACACAATTCAGCGTCAATGACGAAGTCATCGACGGCGTCTTCATCGGGGTGAGTTTATCAATTTTAGGTTTTTTTATCGGATAGATTCCATAAATGACTGCGGTCACAGGATAAGCTCTCGCGTAATATGATTTATCAATCCCGGTCAGCATTCCTGGTTTGGAGTCTTTACTTAACAGAATGGTCTTTCCGCTAGCAAGGACAGGGTCGAGTTTGTCACGGATAATCCAGGTGTCAGAATCCGCCTGCACAATAAATTTTATTCTGAAAAAATATTTCCGACCGCCTTGATGAAGGTAATCAATAATTGTTTTCGCTCATGCATCATTCATTGTAGCATCGATGATTTCGGCGTCGCGGACAATTTTAAATGACGACCACACGTAAGATGCGCCATCGTTGTGGAATTCTTTTTTGGCATTCCTGATAATATCAAACAGATCAGTCAGGGCTCGTCTCCGTGTATCAGGGGTTAGTCTGTCAAGATCAAATCTTCCAGTGCCAAACGCAGACAACCTGGAAAACTCCTCCATATTATATTTAAGGCAAACATTTAAATAAGAAATATTATATATATGAATCATTGTAAGTGGCTTGGTACAAAATCATCAACTCGCTGTAATGAATCCTGCAGAGGTGAATTCTGTGGACAACATTCCCAAAGCGTCAGGCGGGGGAGTTTAGGGCCGATACCGTGTCTGCGATGTGGTATTGGGGTCAGGAGTAAAACACAGTTATGTGCGGGCTGCGGAGGAAAGCGATACCGGGAACTCAAGCGATATTACAATAAAAAATCCAGCGACATATTCGAGCGCGATTATTTAAATAAGTTTTCAGACAAATTATAATTTAGACAAATATAGTATTATATAAATGAGTCAAGAATTTGTCCCACATCCAACCATTGAAAATTATGAAGCATCCCGCGAGGGAATAGTTAGGCACCGTAGATTGAAAAAACCAGTTGGTTTTGTTACTAATGCTGGTTATTTAATGTTTGCAGCTGGGAAAAAAAGTATTATAATCATAGGTTCGCGTTCGAGTGTTTCTTTGGAGAGATCAAAGACGGTCTTGTGATCGATCACATCAATGGCGTGACAACCGACAATAGTTTATCCAATCTGAGGGTTGTGACGCAGAGCGAAAATTGTCAATTCGGAAACACTGGTTGTTATAGTAAATACGCCAAGAAGGTTGTTTCCATGAATTTAGATACAAAAGAAAAAAAAATATTCCATTCGATGAATGCAGCCAGTAAGCATTTTGATATTTGTGTGGCTTCGGTACGAAAAGTCGCAGAAAAAATATATAAGTCCGCGTTGTCAAAAACATATAAGCAGAAGATTACTTTTCATTATCACGAGGATTTTCCAAACGGAGATAACTCCGTTAGGCATATCTCATGCAATTAGTTCCCTCCCTTTGTGTGATGGGTAAATTCATTCAGTGGTAAATCGTTTGCAGGTAACAGCAGACGGTTTTCTGTGCACAACGAAGTAAATAACTTCCCTTTATTTCTTAACAACGTCAAAAATGATTTTATCCCTGACAAAGTCAGGGACAAAGGCGTAATTGTCTTTTCACAGATGAAATCTTTATTTTATTGCACTTGTTCGGGGTTATGGTTCATCTGTATTTTCTGCACAATCATATTTAAGAAAAACAAATAAAACATTTTAAACAAATCACGCCTGAGGTATTTTTGAACTTCCAAGTATCAGTCGGTTTATATACGATACGATCCTATTAGAAGACGGAGTCTTCAAAGTTCAACAGCAATCAATACCGTCTCGTCATATCCGCTCATGACGGATGCTTTTTGCGTCCATCCAGGGGTTGATTTTGAGGGGATGGTATTGCCCCGCTGTTGAGTGTAGAAAATGACTCCGTTAGGATAAGTACTATCTGTTTGTGCCGTCCTTAGTTACTATATGTTCTGCTGTCCTTAGTTACTACTATCTGTCTGTACCGTCCTAGGATAAGCTATATAGTGTAAATACAATACTACTGTAAGCTTGCTAAAATGCGGTGGCAATTTAGAAGCTTTGCAGATGTAAATACTATATGTTGTGTGTTGTCCCTGTATGAACCCGCCAGCATATCATCAGGTAAGCCAGGGGTTCACATGGGGAATGTCTCGTCGCTCGCAAACACACCCTCTGGGCCTTCTAGACTGTTATTTGACAGGTTAGGGGCTCACATGGGGGTCGTGTTTGGTAGGATGCCATATGACACCCTAGAGACTCAAGGAGATGTGATGTCTATTTTTTTCTTTGAAATATATAAAAATATATATAAATATGAATTACGAAAATATTAATAATGTGATTGCTGCTGTTAAAAAATTAGAAAAACATGGATTTAATTTATCACTAAATTCTAAAACAATCATGTCTGATTTTGAATCTTTACATGAAGCTAAATGCGCAGGGCGTTATATTCTTCCTGCTCAGTATCGGTTTATAAAAAGAATTCAAAACAATTTGTATAAATCGCTGGATACCGTAGAAGAAGCACAAATAAATGAATTTGTTTCATTGTCTCGTGCAATTGAAAAGATTAGGCTGGCATTGGCGGCCGAGTATGAAATGAAGAAGATAATAAGTATCCGGGTAAGGAAGTTAAAGGATTGTATGTCCGCAGACAGTGTCAGTGATGAAGTCAGCGACGAAAACAAGGAAGTAAATACCGCACCTTGATTTCATCAAGGATAAAGTCGAGCATCAGGGAAGTAAATACCTCACCTTGATTTACCTAAATTGAAACTGAAAAAAAATATATCACTTTTTTTTACTTCCTTGACGAAGTCAGGGTGATTTCATTAGCGTGATAAGTCGGTGGGGTTTAATGCAGGAGTGTGCATAATTGAGAATTTGATCTCTGTCACATACAATTGAAATAATATGCTCGCGTCTGACACTATCTAACTGTTGCTGTGTTAGTAAGAAATCTTCGTCTCCGTATTCATCAATAAGCAATCTAACGTTAATTTCTTCTTGTGTAAATGCAGCCTTGACTGCTTGCTCGAGCGCTTGTTTGTCATACACAAAAACACCGGTGTGGTGGTACATATTTAAGATATAAATTTAAGATCTAAATACACGTATATATTCAAGGATTTGATGCATACCGCAATGCGCGATCACAATATGATCTTTGTTTAATACCTGAAGTTGGTTATCAGTCAGTATAAAATCGTCATTACCGTATATATCAATGATTATTTTTTCCGGGGTAACTTTTCCGGTTCTAACAGCGCTATCAAGAAGTTCTTTATTACGTATAAATTATATATTTTTTTTTACTAAATTCGCATGATTTCTACTAGTAAAGTACCCTTCCGGGTTGAAAAATTAGACGATTTCTGTGATTTTTACTAGTAATTACCCTATCAGGGTTGAAAAATTAGACGATTTCTGTGATTTTTACTAGTAAATACCCCATAAATGCCGTGAATTTGTCAGTGTTGCAGAAAATATATATATAAAGTAAAATATTTTTACTGTTGCTTGCACAAAAAATGAATTTCAGTCGATTTCTGTGATTTTTGCTAGTAAAATACCCCTCCAAATTAGCAAATCGGACGATTTCTGTGATTTTTACTAGTAAAATACCCCTCCAAATTAGCAAATCGGACGATTTCTGTGATTTTTACTAGTAAATACCCCATAAATGCCGTGAATTTGTCAGTGTTGCAGAAAATATATATATATTTTTTATTGCTCAAGATAATTTATTGAAATATTTTTTATGTTGACGGTGACATTACTGCTATCGTCGTCGTCGTCAGTGCTATCATCATCAGTGACATCATCATCAGTGACATCAGTGCTATCATCATCAGTGACATCATCATCAGTGACATCAGTGCTATCATCATCACATTTGTTCTTCAGGGACATTATTATAATATAATATTATTAATTGAAAAGGCTTGGAAATCTTCAGGATTGAAAGTCTTAAGACTGAAAATCGTTTTACGATGAAAGTCCTTAGGATTTCACCCTGATTTTATCAGGAGACTAATATTTAGTGTTTCATTTTCCAAATCAAGAGGATTTCCACGCTGGTCTGTCAGCGCGAAATTTATTTTGGTCAGCCATGGATTATGACATCGTAGATAAACCTGATTGATTGGCTCTTGCACGATTAGAAATCCAGGTGGTTCTTTCGGAGTAAATGAATATAGAATAAATCCTTGCCGGGCTTGATTTGATACTGTCGTGTTCGTGCTGTAACTGCCATCGATGACATCACACACAAGATTGACCGCGACCACTTCGGTGATGTTTACGATGCCCGGGGATACATGACGGCCTTGCCCTTCCGTGTTATTGTTGTGTCTGAGGATAGTTGGCTCCGGTAGTGTTCGCCTGTGTTGTGCGAGTATGTCATCAAAGAACTCATTGATTACATCATTGACTGATTTCTTCAGCTCGGGCACGTTATATCCGGGAAGTTTGAATGCTGGCAGAGTGGCTTCTGTTAGCTTGTAATATTTGAGAAGTAATCGCCGGTCGATATTAAGTTTATCAGGGTAATCAATTGTCACCAGAACGAGTCGCTGGTTTATGTATTCCATGTCTTCCGCAAGCTGATTTAATATCTCAATTCGCGTGATGATTTCGCTGCGTGAACCAGTTATATCAAAAAGATGTTCTTGGAAGAGCTGCCGTAGCTGCGTTAGTTGTGTTTTATGTTCTTGATTAATGGTTTCAAAATAATCAGCGATTACACTTGGAGACAACGGGATGTATGGCACATCCCATCTAGGTGCTGCAATTCCCCACCCAACTGTATCCGTAGGGTGGGGTGGGACATCAAACCAGGCCTTATCCGGTTCTACTTCCTCCTTCTCCAATGCATCTCTTAGATTTGACAGATCAGGTCTAATTCCGTGATATGACTTACTGTCAGTGACATAATCAGACTTTTTAGGCGCTGGCGGCGTTGGTTGTGCCGGTGGAGCGACGTCAGGCCATCCTAACACTGTTCTGATTGAACTCTGATATATATCCACGGCGTAGTCTGGGGTGTTTATTTCGATCGCGGACGACAGCGTTGGCTCATGAACAGTTATTTCTATTTTGGATTCCTTCCCGGTGATTCTTTTTATTCGACGTTGTAGTTCCTCGTTGATTTCTTCGATTTGATAAGACCCGGTTGGTAACCCAATGACGTTCCAGTCTGGGGTGCCATCGGGTTTGTTTTTATATGCGAACACAAACGAATTATTTGCCGACAATTTTCCAAATGATTTTGATCTGATATTGGGTCAACTGTGATATACTCGTAATTGTGCTAACGCGATCTCGCTTACTGCAATCGCAGTTGGAAAATTAATACTGAATTCTGGCTTAGTTGAGGTTCCTGTTAACAAAGATGTTCGCGCCGGGCTTGTATTTGCGACTATCTGCTGAAGTAATTCCGTCATTATTTATCTGCTGTCGTTTCAAATTGAGGTTCTTTTTGTAATCGTTATACACGGTTGCCATTTCGGCGAATTCGGAATCTGATAGTGTTGTATCGTCAAGACTGGATGATATCAGCGCAGACAATTTCGAGTAGGTGCTTGTGGCCGCGCTGTTTAACTTTTCATACTCGTGTAATTTTGTTAGCGCGCACGAGGATATTTTTTTCGCGATAATATTAGCAACTCCTGCAATTGTCGCTGATGTTGAAACTGTAATTGTGATTGCAAATGCAGATGTCGCTGATGTCAGCGCTGATAATTGCACACCCGTGGATGCAACTATCGCTGACACCGAATATACTATTGTGTCTAACACGGTTACACGCCGCTTGTATTTTTTTACCTTTGTTATATATTCGTTGATCGTATTTTTAAACTCTGACTGCCATTCGCGTACCTGATCATATCTGTATTGCTGCGCTGTTGTCGGTGACTGCGTCACTGCCGTTGTCATTTATTATTTTACGCAGTAACCAATTGAGGCGTTTCAGCTACAAATTCCAAACACCACCAGTAAGATGTTGCGGTTAATTTCTTGTCGGCGGCTTCCAGTATAAATGTTTCTTCGGTTCCGCTATTTAATATGATAGTCACAACCCCGAAATACTTGTCGGTGGAATGTCTCCAGGGATATGTTGTGAAGATTTCAAATTTAGCGGCACTGAACACAGGCATACTGTACACACCAGTGACAGTTGCTGTACATTTGATAGTATTATTTTGTCGGAACCATGTTGCAAATCCAGATGATACCGTGTATACTATGTTGGTAATATGCCCGGGAGTTACTCCAGTGGGGACTTTAATCAAACTGGTTTTGTTAACGATCTCAGGAATCCCCGATACGATATCCTGCTGTGTTTGTTTGATCGTGTCAATGCTGGTCTTGATATCAGAAAGCTTCATATCAACGGCGTGCGGAGTACCAAAGAACTCATCCGTGGTCTCATCGGTTTTTCTAAAGTTTCTACGGAGATTTGTAAACACGTTTACTTGAACATCATACTCGGCTCGCAACGTTGTTAGTTTACTGTCAACGGCGCTAGCGCTTGCGTCAACATATTGCTTGTTTGCGGCATCTTCCGCCGATGTTGGATCTCTTAAAACAGTTATTTTGTTGCCGTTCATGCTGAGTTCACCTGTCATTGTATCACCGGTATTTTTTAGCCGAGTAACGAGTATGCCTCCAACGGTTGTAAATAACGCGTCAATATATTTTTTGTTTGCGGCATCTTCCGCCGATGTTGGATCCGCTAACACAGTTATTTTGTTGCCGTTCATGCTAAGTTCACCTGTCATTGTATCACCGGTCTTTTTTACTGCAACGCTGCGCACATCATCTCGCAACGCCGCGATTGATATCAGCGAATCCCGGATTTTTCCGCTATCAATGAACACAGGGATGTTACCCGGAGTAGCTCCAATAACCCTACGAATTATTTCATACCATTTGATATTGCTGGTTTTTAGTTTTCCGTGTCGGTCCTGAAAAATAACAACCTCATCTGGGTCTATCCCGGTCAGACTTAAAAGATTATCGATTTCATCTTTGGTCGCATGTTTTGATAAATCCACATCGGCGCGTTTTTTTGTCTTTGTTTCGAGAAGAGACCTTCCGTAGATATCAACCATTATTTGATAGGAAACCGTTTAAATTGACCCGTGGTATACTCGTGCACAACTTTGTGAGGTGGTTTGGTCGACGCTGATATCGCATCAAGAACATTCAATACTTGTTGGCCACATATCGGAGGATCGGTCAGTGTTTGTGTTGGCAGTGTTGAATACCACACTTTCCCTGACTTTGACCCTGACTTTGTCCCTGACTTTGACGCGGGGACGTTTTTTGTATACCGAAGAAATTCAACTGGCGGTGCTAACCCATACGAATCAAAATAGATGATTCCACGCGGATCGATAGCGTAAGCAACCCAGTGAGTTCCTGGACCATCGCTGTTATCAAGGTTAATAATTGCGGTTTCTGGATTATTCGGTTGTCGTGGTAGCTGATCTCGCATAAAGACGTCTCTGACATTTTTTATATCTAATTGTTTAACAGCATCGAGCAAATCAAAATTGGACATTGGTGTGAACATGCTAGCGGTTTTCAAAACCGTTTTGGGTACCATGATGGCGGGGTTCCTGGAAGTCTTAGCCCTCGTCCCTTTTTTTTGTATCCTTTCCCTGTCGCCTTTTTCAGTGCCATTCCAGCAGCGGTTCCAACAGCTCCTAACGCGGCAGCCTTAGCGACTGCGGGGGCAGCAGCAGCTATCAACTCTGGTATTGCCACGAGAAGTGGAAATATACCACCGGTTTTAACCATATCTTTGACAGCTGCAGGAAAGAAATCAAGTCGAACTCCAGTCGCTGCTTGTTTTGCTTTATTAAAATGTTTTAGTTGAGTTTTAGTCAGCGATAACTTGTTTGGACCGCCAGTAATCTGATAATTTTTTAGTGTTATCGTTGCCCCGCATGTGCTCGCGTTCTTCGATTGTAATTTCTTAGCCTGACCAGGAGTCAGAGTGACATCAACATGACTGTATGACATTTTTTATAATAAACGCGATTGATCTAATTGTTACATGTTTTCTACTGGTGCATCAACGACTCTCATTCGACCACCAGCACCTTCAAGTAACATTGCTTTATCACTGAGGATGACCGCGATTGCTCTAGCACCTCCAGGAACTGCTGGTGGACCAACTACTGCTGCTGGTACTCGAGCCAGGCGAGCCCGAATAACTATATCAACGACATATTTTCTAAATAAACCCAAATGCTCCAGCGAAAACTAATAGATCGGATACAACGTTGTAAAATCACGCTGGGATATCTGCAACCCAGTGTCAACGTTTTGATCACGCCCATCATAAGACATCAATCGATAATATGCCCGTACAACATCATTTTGTTCAAAATTTAGATTACTGTCCTCGGCAGGTTCTTGATGTCCGTTTATTCTTGATGAAACTTCAGAAACTCCAAATGTGTCAAATATCATTGGATTTGCTTCCTGGTTATTTATTCTAGAATTTGCCTGAAACGCGATAAATATATGTCGCGCTGCTGATATTCCCTGTTGTGATCCCAATTGCCACGTGAACAATCCAGCAGCGTTGATATAAGTGCTATCTGTTGTCATTGCTAGCCATGATAACAACGATTTTCCACCTTGATCCATAAAAGAAAGTAACCGTTGTTCTTCAGTGACTGATGGAGTCATTGTTGGCATCCACAGAGATAGTTTTGTTAACACTACATTACCAGGATTAACTCCATTAGCTCGCCATATTGCATCATTATCAGAGTTTATTCTGACGAGCACTACTGTATGTTTGGCACCAAATATAACCTTTCGGACATTTCTACAAAATCCTAAAATATGAGATAGTGGAATAGCACAGGAAAACGCTTCGTTGCCGTTCAGCATTGCTCAACGCGCGGCAAAACCCAAGTTTAAATTTTCATTCATGGATGTAACAGCATCCCCAGCCGCGTTCATCGTCACATTTCTATTTTCGGGATGATCAGATGTGTCCTTTACAAACATCATTGTTGGACCAGCTGATCTTGTGTAATCATCAGAATATCTTGCAAGACCAAGCATCGTCGTGGCAACATCGACATTGTCCAAACACGACTCAATATCTTTTCCATCAATCGAATATGTGGCTTTGCTAAATAACGCCATCACACCATCATTAACAAAGCCAACACGATCGCCTATCCCATATCCAGTGTCATCCGCTTTTACGATTCTTCCTACAATTTCAATATAAGCTTCACAAGGCAGAAAATATCTACTTGTATCATGAATTTGAAACTCAATTCTCCCCTCCGCATTAGGTGTTTTTGCGTCATAGGAATAATACTGATAATCGCGCAAGGATTCATCCTTTCTGACTGGTTTATCCATATCAAATACTACGTTGGATACGCGTTGAAACATCTTATTGTAATGTATTATTATCTAAAACGAAGACCACTTCCCGCTATTAAACTTGAAGCTATATTTTTTTCTATTTCTTTGGAAGGTATCAGTGACGCTAGTTTTTGATTTGCAGTTTCATTTATTATTTTGCTAACATTTGCAGGCATGTCTGCCGTGCTTGGTAATTTTACCGGCGGAGGCTTTCTGCGTATTAATCGTGCTAGTCTATCTTTGATTGCCAAGAACACTTGCCGGCAGCATCACCGATTACACCAGAAGCTTTATCTCTAATAACATCAATAGCTTTTGAGGATAATTGTTTTGCAATTGGCCCCGCCTTTGTAGCTATTCTTGTAAACAATCCTTGAATAACATTCCCAAGCCCATCTCCATAATATGCACTGTATACAGGATATCGCGAATTTACCACCCTGACTCGTCGGGTCATATGATGAGAGTCATGTATGATCATTTTATTTAATTATTTATTTCTCTAATCGCGGCAACTTTCAGTCGCTATCTGTGAGTTCAGCAATACGTTGTCGATAGATGTGAGAATCCATGATGCCGCCGCGAAATAATCGCTGACAGATATCAGCCGCTTCATTAATGATTTCCGGAGAGTTGTTTCCGGCACGTCTTCCTCCGATGAGAACTTCTAACCGCCATACATCAGGACAAGTAATTCCCAAACCACTGCCAGTAGCTACAGTGTCAGATGCGTCAAAAAATTCTTCTGTTGTCCCTGTGTCTTTTTTAGATAAAGATCTCGCTTTTTTAAGATACTTCTCTTTTTTAAGTTCCGGCGAAGGAGACTGTTGTTGTTCTATCTGTTGCAGAGGTGGAGGAAGTTGATAAGAAGGCCCCAGCTGGTGCGTTATTTGTTTCATTTTCTCTTTATAAAGGCTTTTTATTTCTTCATCAAGAATTCTGTATTCTAAATCATCATCTCTGGCCTGTTTTTTGTTTTTATATATGCGATATATCCACTTAATAAGATTGTCATCGGTTACTTTTTCAGAGCCGGGTTTTAAGACACTAAACTTACTAAATATACTAGTTAATATTTTTTCAGGCAATTCTTTTTCTTTAGTACTTTTAAGATCTTCAATAAAATCCTCCCTAAATTTTGCAATTAGTCCAATATTTTCCTTTATTGGTTTAGACGCGAGTTCAGCACGAATTTGTCCAATACCTTCAAGTATTTCTTCGCCGACGGGCGGAGGTTGAGCTGCAACTATATCAGTTGGAAGATCTCGTAAAATCTTTTTTGTTTGTTTGGTTCTTCTAGCAATTTTTTCAGTCTGCTCAGCGGTTTGTTTTACCACTGGAAGAATACCCTTTTCATCTCCCAATAAAGCTTTTTCAGTGATCGCCGCAGCTTTTTCAGTAGCTGTTGTAACGGGTTTAAATAATTCTTCTGCACCTGTCGCAAATTCAACTTGTGCTTGTTGCCGCGCTTGTAATTTTTGTCTTACACTATCTCGTACAGGAAGAAATTTTTTTATTGCTTCTAGTCGCTCTCGAGCTAGTCTAGCGGAATGTGCTTCTCCAATGTTGGCCATTATTGTTAACTTGAATTTTTAATTTACAGCAGCAGAAACGGCGACGACAAGCAAACTCTGCCAGGACTTTTACAGAGCAGCAGAGGGTGCGAAACACCCCCAAGAAGTTTTCGCAGCATAGACCCTTGTACGAGAAATAGTTGTATAGGTAGGATATTTTCACGATATAACTCTTCCAAGTCAGCAGAGAAAGCCCATTTGTCATGTTTTCTGAATGGACGGTTTATTTTGTGAAAATAACATCTCTTTCTAAAATGTCCTCGATGGAAGGCTCTGTTAAGCAAAATATTTTGTGGGATTCGCCCCCTCTGCTGCTGCAGAGATAAATTTTATGCCATGTCCAGTAAATGATATATGAACATCCGGGATGAGATTTTGATGAATATTTTTTTACATTCTCACCGAATAAAATGTAAACAAACAATGCACCCAGTACGTTAGAATTTGTCGTAGATATATTTGAAGGTTATTACTACTTGTCAGTATAATTTGTCAGATCCATATAAGAATTTGATGCTTTGATGACTGTTTATGGAGTAGAAACCCTTGCTTCACCGTTTTAATGGTCTGTACACTAGAAAGGTACGTCAAGTTGGAACCAAAGATCTACCCGAGCCTATCCGAGCTCTATTCCTACATGTAAGATCATGATGCTACTATTTATGTTTTGGGCGCTAAAACAAAGGCAACATGTGCTGTGTCTTACATTGTAGGACTACCCGAGCTCAAGAACAGTTCTAAGCACAGTGGCTCGTATCGTTGCTTACAATTTACCTTTCATACATGCAATAACTAGCTATTGTATAGTACATGAATGACAGGTAACTTGTAAGCAACGATACAAGCCCCTGTGGCTCTCAGAAGCAGTATTTACTTTTTACTTCGTAATAAGTGAATTAGGTATCTGTATTGCTTTTTTCAATAGGTATTAATCGCACTTTCCTAACAGAAACAGTTTGTAAGGAAACTCCTTATTTTAACGTAGTTATTCTGTAAATAACGTGCCACATTAAGAGTGCATAGCAACAGTGAAGTGGATCGAAACTCCGGAACGCATTGAAAACAACGAAACGCACTTTATACATATTGTATATCCGTCAGTGTATCATTGCCTGTGCATGCATAATTCATAACTTTGATAATTTAATATTATAAAATAGAATAATGTGTACTTTCGTTTTTGACGAAAAGAGATTTAACAGTAAATTTTACATGCATGAATCGGAGAGCAAATGAGTAAGTAGTTGGAAAATATCTTTACAAATTACTCATTCTTTTTTTCTAATGTTTTAATTATGAATAAATATAATGTACAACATATCACTTTGCCTAATGATTAATCATTAGGCAAATGAACTTAAAATTATTAGTGAATAATTTAACAGCTCATTCTCATAGGTGCAGGCTGATTCAGACAGCAGCTGATTTAGACAGTGGCTGAATCAGACAGCGGCTGATTTAGACCAGATCACATTTGGTTATCACCAGGTTATATTGTTATGTTCCGTGTACATCATGTGTGTAGTGCAAAACGTAACTTAAGGGAGAAAAAAAGTTTATTTGCGAGGTAATAAGATTCTGTATAGAAATAAAATAATTGGTTTTCATTGTGAGCATATTTTGTTGCATATATTTGGAAAGCAAAAAGTGTTAGGTAAAAAATGTTCCAACTTCAAATAGCCTTTCCCATAACAAATATAAATCACATAACATTTCGTTCATCAGTTGAAACCTACAAGGAAAATTAAAATGATATCTGAATGAGTATACGGACTATAAAGTAATCACAGACTCAAGATTATAAATGAATAAAGACAGGTGAAGCTCCGTGTGAGAATATAGACATACACAAAAGACATATCTATATATGCATATACAAACACATGTATACATGCATATATATTCATGCATATATACATACTAATCTTGTAGGCTTCATATTATAATACTGCTCCAGTGGTCTTGAGGTTAGAGTGTCCACCTCAGATTCAGGAGGTTGGGGGTTCAAACCCCAGCCGAATCATACCAAAGACTTATATAAAAAATGGTACTTACAGCTGCCTCGCTAGGCGCTCAGCATTAAGAGGTTAGTGTTAGGACTGGTCGCCCTGGTTCAGGATATTGTGACTGGTAGGACATCATGCTACATGTCTGCGGCATGATGCCCCAGTGCTAGACATCACTATAAACTGCCACACTGAAAAATGTTAAAGCTACGTTTAAAATCCAAATCACACACACACACACTCACATTAATTATAATAAAGAAGTGAAATCAAATGAAAATGATTGCATCATACATGTTAAAAGACATTGATAATAATGACAAAAGTGTGCCTTCCCCACATCTAAAGGCATGACTGTTTGATTAATGTCGCTACATTTAAACATATTAGTATGTCCTTTATTAATTTACTTGCAAACAATGATAGTGAGATCATGTATCCATCAGTTTGCAAAACCTGTTGACCAATACCACTATATATAAATCTTTTTTATTATCATTTTCTAATTTACTGAATTTAATACCATTCTAGAACAAAAATAATTATAACACTAATTAGAAACAAATATATGTAGACAAAAGTCTCCATTATATTGAGATAGTGAGAAAAATGTGGCAACTTGCTACAAGTATACCTGTTTTAGGATCTGTTCTTTATCATAGAATTAAAAATGCTGAATGTAAAACCCCTAAATCCTGAGACAACACAAGATGAGAAGAATTCTGAAGTGACTGGAGCAATGCTTGATGGGATTTCACAATCAGATGTCAGGGTGACATACAAGTTGTGTGATATTAATGGACAGATGGTTGAAGCTTGGAGTGAAATGTTCAAAGAGTACATTCCTGACAGGATCCAGGTAACAAACTTCACTGCATAGCTTTTGCAGTGACATTGATAAGATTCATAACGTTATGTCTTAAATTACAAATATTAAATTTTGACATAACATTTAACAAGATCACATGACAAAAACATTGACTATTGCAGGTTCAAAGCTATTAAGGATGCAACCTTTAACAAATGTCTTAACATTTGTATGGATTGACATTATATTTCACTCATGTCACAGAACTGTGTGTAATAAAAGGTTATATATATGAATGAAATTGTACTTGGGTTAGTTGCCATATACAGCATTACTAGAGGGTGATTTATTTATGGCCTCTGTTATTTCAAAATGTTGAGTTTGGTTTACCCATTGCTGAACGTGCAAAGTGCTTGCAGTGAGAAACCCAGTTGAGTTCTCTGGCTATGGGTTTTCACCACAGTCAGGGTATTTGTTGAGTAAATTCTCATAATCTTCTCATAATATGATTTTGTCTGGGAAATGGCAACTTTAGGGAAGCAATATTCAGTTATAGAGGTAAGTGAAATATAAAATTACATTCTTTCTTGGCCTCCATTACATGTGACAGAATTATTTTATATATTGGATGTTTCAGAATTATAAATTTTACAGAGTCAGACCTAGGTCATATAACTCATGGTATCGACAGACTGTAGTGACCTATGTCATATAACTTTATGCTATCAGACAGACTATAGTGACATATGTCATATAACTCTATGCTATCAGACAGACTATAGTGACATATGTCATATAACTATGCTATCAGACAGACTATAGTGACATATGTCTTATAACTCTATGCTGTCAGACAGACTGTAGTGACCTATGTCATATAACTCTATGCTATCAGACAGACTGTAGTGACCTATATCATATAACTCTATGCTGTCAGACAGACTGTAGTGACCCATGTCATATAACTCTATGCTATAATACAGACTATAGTGACATATGTCATATAACTATGCTATCAGACAAACCATAGTGACATGTCATATAACTCTATGCTATCAGACAGACTATAGTGACATATCATATAACTCATGCTTTCAGACAGACTATAGTAACATATGTCATATAACTCATGCTATCAGACAGACCATAGTGACATATGTCATATAACTCTATGCTATCAGACAAACTATAGTGACATGTCATATAACTCATGCTATCAGACAGACTATAGTGACATATGTCATATAACTCATGCTATCAGACAGACTATAGTGACATGTCATATAACTATGCTATCAGACAGACTGTAGTGACATATGTCATATAACTATGCTATCAGACAGACTATAGTGACATATGTCATATAACTATGCTATCAGACAGACTATAGTGACATATGTCATATAACTATGCTATCAGACAGACTATAGTGACATATGTCATATAACTCTATGCTATCAGACAGACTGTAGTGACCTATGTCATATAACTCTATGCTATCAGACAGACTGTAGTGACCTATGTCATATAACTCTATGCTATCAGACAGACTATAATGACATATGTCATATAACTATGCTATCAGACTATAGTGACATGTCATATAACTATGCTGTCAGACAGACTATAGTGACATTTGTCATATAACTCATGCTATCAGACAGAGTATAGTGACATATGTCATATAACTCATGCTATCAGACAGACTGTAGTGACCTATGTCATATAACTATGCTATCAGACAGACTGTAGTGACATATGTCATATAACTCATGCTATCAGACAGACTATAGTGACATATGTCATATAACTCATGCTATCAGACAGACTATAGTGACATATGTCATATAACTCCATGCTATCAGACAGACTGTAGTGACATATGTCATATAACTCCATGCTATCAGACAGACTGTAGTGACATATGTCATATAACTCATGCTATCATACAGACTATAGTGACATATGTCATATAACTCATGCTATCAGACTATAGTGACATATGTCATATAACTCTATGCTATCAGACAGACTATAATGACATGTCATATAACTCTATGCTATCAGACAGACTATAGTGACATATGTCATATAACTATGCTATCAGACAGACTATAGTGACATATGTCATATAACTCATGCTATCATACAGACTATAGTGACATATGTCATATAACTCATGGTATTGACAGACTATAGTGACCTATGTCATATAACTCTATGCTATCAGACAGACTATAGTGACATATGTCATATAACTCCATGCTATCAGACAGACTATAGTGACATATGTCATATAACTCCATGCTATCAGACAGACTATAGTGACATATGTCATATAACTCCATGCTATCAGACAGACTATAGTGACATATGTCATATAACTCCATGCTATCAGACAGACTGTAGTGACCTATGTCATATAACTCTATGCTATCAGACAGACTGTAGTGACATATGTCATATAACTATGCTATCAGACAGACTATAGTGACATGTCATATAACTCATGCTATCAGACAGACTATAGTGACATATGTCATATAACTCATGCTATCAGACAGACTATAGTGACATGTCATATAAATATGCTATCAGACAGACTGTAGTGACATATGTCATATAACTATGCTATCATAGACTGTAGTGACATATGTCATATAACTATGCTATCAGACAGACTATAGTGACATATGTCATATAACTATGCTATCAGACAGACTATAGTGACATATGTCATATAACTATGCTATCAGACAGACTATAGTGACATATGTCATATAACTCTATGCTATCAGACAGACTGTAGTGACCTGTCATATAACTCTATGCTATCAGACAGACTGTAGTGACCTATGTCATATAACTCTATGCTATCAGACAGACTATAATGACATATGTCATATAACTATGCTATCAGACTATAGTGACATGTCATAACTATGCTGTCAGACAGACTATAGTGACATATGTCATATAACTCATGCTATCAGACTATAGTGACATATGTCATATAACTCTATGCTATCAGACAGAGTATAGTGACATATGTCATATAACTCATGCTATCAGACAGACTATAGTGACATATGTCATATAACTCCATGCTATCAGACAGACTGTAGTGACATATGTCATATAACTCCATGCTATCAGACAGACTGTAGTGACCTATGTCATATAACTATGCTATCAGACAGACTATAGTGACATATGTCATATAACTCGTGCTATCAGACAGACTATAGTGACATATGTCATATAACTCATGCTATCAGACAGACTATAGTGACATATGTCATATAACTCCATGCTATCAGACAGACTGTAGTGACATATGTCATATAACTCCATGCTATCAGACAGACTGTAGTGACATATGTCATATAACTCATTCTATCAGACAGACTATAGTGACATATGTCATATAACTCGATGCTATCAGACAGACTATAGTGACATATGTCATATAACTCCATGCTATCAGACAGACTATAGTGACATATGTCATATAACTCTATGCTATCAGACTATAATGACATGTCATATAACTCTATGCTATCAGACAGACTATAGTGACATATGTCATATAACTATGCTATCAGACAGACTATAGTGACATATGTCATATAACTCATGCTATCAGACAGACTATAGTGACATATGTCATATAACTCCATGCTATCAGACAGACTATAGTGACATATGTCATATAACTCCATGCTATCAGACAGACTATAGTGACATATGTCATATAACTCCATGCTATCAGACAGACTGTAGTGACCTATGTCATATAACTCTATGCTATCAGACAGACTGTAGTGACATATGTCATATAACTATGCTATCAGACAGACTATAGTGACATGTCATATAACTCATGCTATCAGACAGACTATAGTGACATATGTCATATAACTCATGCTATCAGACAGACTATAGTGACATATGTCATATAACTCCATGCTATCAGACAGACTGTAGTGACATATGTCATATAACTCCATGCTATCAGACAGACTGTAGTGACCTATGTCATATAACTATGCTATCAGACAGACTATAGTGACATATGTCATATAACTCGTGCTATCAGACAGACTATAGTGACATATGTCATATAACTCATGCTATCAGACAGACTATAGTGACATATGTCATATAACTCCATGCTATCAGACAGACTGTAGTGACATATGTCATATAACTCCATGCTATCTGACAGACTGTAGTGACATATGTCATATAACTCATTCTATCAGACAGACTATAGTGACATATGTCATATAACTCCATGCTATCAGACAGACTATAGTGACATATGTCATATAACTCCATGCTATCAGACAGACTATAGTGACATATGTCATATAACTCTATGCTATCAGACTATAATGACATGTCATATAACTCTATGCTATCAGACAGACTATAGTGACATATGTCATATAACTATGCTATCAGACAGACTATAGTGACATATGTCATATAACTCATGCTATCAGACAGACTATAGTGACATATGTCATATAACTCCATGCTATCAGACAGACTATAGTGACATATGTCATATAACTCCATGCTATCAGACAGACTGTAGTGACCTATGTCATATAACTCTATGCTATCAGACAGACTGTAGTGACATATGTCATATAACTATGCTATCATAGACTGTAGTGACATATGTCATATAACTATGCTATCAGACAGACTATAGTGACATATGTCATATAACTATCCTATCAGACAGACTATAGTGACATATGTCATATAACTATGCTATCAGACAGACTATAGTGACATATGTCATATAACTCTATGCTATCAGACAGACTGTAGTGACCTATGTCATATAACTCTATGCTATCAGACAGACTGTAGTGACCTATGTCATATAACTCTATGCTATCAGACAGACTGTAGTGACATATGTCATATAACTATGCTATCAGACAGACTATAGTGACATGTCATATAACTCATGCTATCAGACAGACTATAGTGACATATGTCATATAACTCATGCTATCAGACAGACTATAGTGACATATGTCATATAACTCTATGCTATCAGACTATAATGACATGTCATATAACTCCATGCTATCAGACAGACTGTAGTGACATATGTCATATAACTCCATGCTATCAGACAGACTGTAGTGACATATGTCATATTACTCATTCTATCAGACAGACTATAGTGACATATGTCATATAACTCCATGCTATCAGACAGACTATAGTGACATATGTCATATAACTCCATGCTATCAGACAGACTATAGTGACATATGTCATATAACTCTATGCTATCAGACTATAATGACATGTCATATAACTCTATGCTATCAGACAGACTATAGTAACATATGTCATATAACTATGCTATCAGACAGACTATAGTGACATATGTCATATAACTCATGCTATCAGACAGACTATAGTGACATATGTCATATAACTCCATGCTATCAGACAGACTATAGTGACATATGTCATATAACTATGCTATCAGACAGACTATAGTGACATATGTCATATAACTCTATGCTATCAGACAGACTGTAGTGACCTATGTCATATAACTCTATGCTATCAGACAGACTGTAGTGACATATGTCATATAACTCTATGCTATCAGACAGACTATAATGACATATGTCATATAACTATGCTGTCAGACAGACTATAGTGACATGTCATATAACTCCATGCTATCAGACAGACTGTATTGACATGTCATATAACTCATGCTATCATACAGACTATAGTGACATATGTCATATAACTCCATGCTATCAGACAGACTGTAGTGACATATGTCATATAACTCATGCTATCATACAGACTATAGTGACATATGTCATATAACTCCATGCTATCAGACAGACTGTATTGACATATGTCATATAACTCCATGCTATCAGACAGACTGTAGTGACCTATGTCATATAACTCTATGCTATCAGACAGACTGTAGTGACATATGTCATATAACTCATGCTATCATACAGACTATAGTGACATATGTCATATAACTCCATGCTATTAGACAGACTGTATTGACATATGTCATATAACTCCATGCTATCAGACAGACTGTAGTGACATATGTCATATAACTCTATGCTATCAGACAGACTGTAGTGACCTATGTCATATAACTCCATGCTATCAGACAGACTGTAGTGACATATATCATTTAACTCCATGCTATCAGACAGACTATAGTGACATATGTCATATAACTCTATGCTATCAGACAGACTATAATGACATGTCATATAACTCTATGCTATCAGACAGACTATAGTGACATATGTCATATAACTATGCTATCAGACAGACTATAGTGACATATGTCATATAACTCATGCTATCATACAGACTATAGTGACATATGTCATATAACTCATGGTATCGACAGACTGTAGTGACCTATGTCATATAACTCTATGCTATCAGACAGACTATAGTGACATATGTCATATAACTCCATGCTATCAGACAGACTGTAGTGACCTATGTCATATAACTCTATGCTATCAGACAGACTATAGTGACATATGTCATATAACTCCATGCTATCAGACAGACTATAGTGACATATGTCATATAACTCCATGCTATCAGACAGACTGTAGTGACATATGTCATATAACTCCATGCTATCAGACAGACTATAGTGACATATTTCATATAACTATGCTATCAGACAGACTATAGTGACATGTCATATAACTCCATGCTATCAGACAGACTGTAGTGACCTATGTCATATAACTATGCTATCAGACAGACTGTAGTGACATATGTCATATAACTCTATGCTGTCAGACAGAGTATAGTGACATATGTCATATAACTGTGCTATCAGACAGACTATAGTGACATGTCATATAACTCTATGCTATCAGACAGACTATAATGACATATGTCATATAACTATGCTATCAGACAGACTGTAGTGACATATGTCATATAACTCTATGCTATCAGACAGACTATAGTGACATGTCCTATAACTCTATGCTATCAGACAGACTATAGTGACATATGTCATATAACTATGCTATCAGACAGACTGTAGTGACATATGTCATATAACTCTATGCTATCAGACAGACTATAGTGACATGTCATATAACTCTATGCTATCAGACAGACTATAGTGACATATGTCATATAACTATGCTATCAGACAGACTATAGTGACATATGTCATATAACTCCATGCTATCAGACAGACTGTAGTGACCTATGTCATGTAACTATGCTATCAGACAGACTGTAGTGACATATGTCATATAAGTATGCTATCAGACAGACTATAGTGACATATGTCATATAACTCCATGCTATCAGACAGACTATAGTGACATATGTCATATAACTCCATGCTATCAGACAGACTATAGTGACATATGTCATATAACTCCATGCTATCAGACAGACTATAGTGACATATGTCATATAACTCCATGCTATCAGACAGACTGTAGTGACCTATGTCATATAACTCTATGCTATCAGACAGACTGTAGTGATATATGTCATATAACTGTGCTATCAGACAGACTATAGTGACATATGTCATATAACTCTATGCTATCAGACAGACGATAGTGACATGTCATATAACTCCATGCTATCAGACAGACTGTATTGACATATGTCATATAACTCCATGCTATCAGACAGACTATAGTGACATATGTCATATAACTCCATGCTATCAGACAGACTATAGTGACATGTCATATAACTCCATGCTATCAGACAGACTGTAGTGACCTATGTCATATAACTCTATGCTATCAGACAGACTATAATGACATATGTCATATAACTATGCTATCAGACAGACTATAGTGACATATGTCATATAACTCCATGCTATCAGACAGACTGTAGTGACCTATGTCATATAACTATGCTATCAGACAGACTGTAGTGGCATATGTCATATAACTCTATGCTATCAGACAGACTATAGTGACATGTCATATAACTCTATGCTATCAGACAGACTATAGTGACATATGTCATATAACTATGCTATCAGACAGACTGTAGTGACATATGTCATATAACTATGCTATCATAGACTGTAGTGACATATGTCATATAACTATGCTATCATACAGATTGTAGTGACATATGTCATATAACTATGCTATCAGACAGACTATAGTGACATATGTCATATAACTCCATGCTATCAGACAGACTGTAGTGACCTATGTCATATAACTATGCTATCAGACAGACTGTAGTGACATATGTCATATAACTCTGCCATCAGATAGACTATAGTAACACATGTCATATAACTCTATGCTGTCAGACAGACTATAGTGACATATGTCATATAACTATGCTATCAGACAGACTGTAGTGACATATGTCCTATAACTCTATGCTATCAGACAGACTATAGTGACATATGTCATATAACTCTATGCTATCAGACAGACTATAGTGACATATGTCATATAACTATGCTATCAGACAGACTGTAGTGACATATGTCATATAACTATGCTATCATAGACTGTAGTGACATATGTCATATAACTATGCTATCATACAGACTATAGTGACATATGTCATATAACTATGCTATCATACAGACTATAGTGACATATGTCATATAACTCTATGCTATCAGACAGACTATAGTGACATGTCATATAACTGTATGCTATCAGACAGACTATAGTGACATATGTCATATAACTATGCTATCAGACAGACTGTAGTGACATATGTCATATAACTATGCTATCATGGACTGTAGTGACATATGTCATATAACTATGCTATCATACAGACTATAGTGACATATGTCATATAACTATGCTATCAGACAGACTGTAGTGACATATGTCATATAACTCTATGCTATCAGATTGACTATAGTGACATATGTCATATAACTCCATGCTATCATGCAGACTATAGTGACATATGTCATATAACTCCATGTTATCCGATAAACTATAGTCAGTTTCACATTAAATATTTTCATAATTGAACAGTGTATTGTTGTTTCACCGTTATAAACATCACTGTATTGCTATTGCTCATTCATCATGAAATGTTCAATATTATTCCACAGGAATGAAAATTTGAGGCAGTAGGGAATTGTGATACTTACCATTTTATCATGCTGTATGCAGCAAGATGGAATCAAAGAAAGATTCAAGTTTCTTTTGTTGCCATAAGTTTTTCTTCCTTAGTCACGACACCATGTGCATATAGTTAATACTGTCCCATTGTCATTTTGCATCTTATGGGAATGTCCATTTCCATGATTCATTACACAATTGTTTGATTCTTAAGTGTTTTGTTTACTTTATTAGAATTACATTTATTTTCTTCTTTCTGTCAACCCATCTTGTAAAAATTAAAACTGCAGCCTTGCTTATAAAAGTTGACATTGGAAAAATACACACATTTAATAATTGCTTGAAAATGAAGATACATAGTGTGACCCAGTTATAGCACTCTCCATTATAACACGAATTCTGATATAACACAATCTTGGGGTGGCTCCCAAAATTTCATATGATTGTATTTTTTCATTCATGAAAAAAAATTCTTAAAAGTGTGACAAATAATGTGTAAAATGTTTATTATCATTTTGGGGACAAAGTCATATATGAATTCTAAGAAAAGACAATTGTGGTGTGGCTCCTTTCATTTCATATACATGTATTTTTGTGGTACAAATTTTCTTCTGTGAAAAATAATGTGTATAAAGTTTATTTTGGGATTGCACTGAGCTTCACCAGTGTCACAAATTATGATTTGTTTTTCATTTTTTTGGCGATAAAATATACCATCTGGATATTTTTGTTTGGCAACATTGTTGGTTATTTAAACTCTTATCATGGGTTTAGAGTGGAGAAATTCAGAGGCAACATGAAAGGAAGCTGCAAACTTGATATAAATGCACTGCAATCTATCTAATTATTATAGAAATAGATTCTTTGTTCATATTGACACACATTCTTAACAGTGCATTGTTATATCATAATCCACTTATGCTGACATACAGCCTGATAACTATATACTGTGATACACTCCAATAGTCATGCTACCAGGACTAGCTGCAATTGACCAACCTTTGAAGGCAGGAACAGTAACTGCTACAGTCGACCAAATAGTTGCTATTTCCCTTTTTTTAATGTACCCAGAAAAATATTTTTGCTGAAGCTTCATTGAAAACTAATTACCTTTAAAACACCGATCATTCTGTATAAATACTATGCAAATGAAAAAAATCAGTCTCAATCAGTGTTCTACAATTAGTTCATGTTGTTGCCACAATAAGAAATGGACATCTGTTCGGTCCTCCAAAGCTGTCTTTTAGTGGTAACTTCAATAACACACTCACTCTTCATCAAAGAAAGCCAACAACAGTCTTCAATAAAAACAAAGAACCTTTCACCAAAGGAAGTCAGCACCAAACTTAAAGTAAAATCAACTGAATCTGATATATTGTTACATTTTACATGGAATATGTTTATTTTGCCGTGAAGTTTACTTTTTGAAGGAAAAAAGTTTATGCTTATGATCACTACTAATGGCAGCATAAATGCACATTAAATTTCTAATCTTTTGAAACAATTGATATCTGGCTGTCAAGTTAATTGAAGATGGGGTATCTTGCAAAGATGTTTGTTAAATTTTTTTATTTATTCATATGTATTCATTTCCCTTTGAAATGCCTGATCCCCTAGGTAGCCTTGTCAAGATGACAGCTGTCTCCAGCTGAACAACATCTAGGCCAATTTAAGTACATGTACATGTAGCACTGAAACAACTATGACCACATGCTCTGGCAACAATATCATGGCAGATTGTTTAGTGTCAGCCACATACAGATCAGATGAGGACTACCAATTTTTTTATATATGTGTTATTATTTTCAGATGAGATGTGACTTATACATACATTTTATAACATGTGATCTTTACTCAGATTCTTGGGGTTTTCATATACATATACAGTACTTAATGGATTATGGATTGTGCTACACAGATGTAAGTTGTCAATATACAAGTGTATTTCAGACTAGTTTGTCTTCATTTAATCAAAAGCATGTATTTTTATGCCTGTTTTTTTTACCCCCTGCTCCCAATCCATCCATTTTCTTGGGTACACACATTATTTTCCTCAGCAAAGTAACTTGGTTGGTTATAACATGGTTTGGTCTATAACACGGTTGGGTTCTATGGACCCCAACCACTATGTTATAGCAGGATCACACTGTATCTGCATATGATTTGATTACTATTACATGATAGTGCTTATTTCTCTGACAAACAAAATAAATCAGCAATTGGCCCTTTCCAAAACACTTGACAGTTCCACCATATTTAATTAATTGTTTGCTTTGGAAAGGGCCAGGAGAAGTAGGTCAGGTATTTGTTAGGCAGAAATATTCTTGTACTTGCTAAAGGTCAGTGAAGGGAAAATCTTCCAAATTTTTTGTGGAACATTATGTTTACTCCAACTGAATTCCTGAAATTTGCCATTAAAATTAAGGTAGAGTTAGATCATCCAAAATTACTGACTGCATTATCTCCCTTGATTAAGGCTTGGTTTGCTGTTATGTGTGATGTCAATATTGAACTTTTGACCAGCAATTAATGTATATTAATGTATTGTCAGTTCAAATAGAAATAACAGATTTTGTGCAGTATGCAATCAAAAACACAAAGGGAGGTTAATGCTTTCCTTTTTAAATGATGATAGACAAAAAAAATAGAGATGTACCACTTATGCTGTGTCAGAACATGAAGTATCACAGAGAGTTTTCCAGGTAGGCCATATAGCTCATTCTAATTTTGTTTTATTTCCAAGCTGATTACAAGTGATCAGATTATCCCAAAACCTTCTAAACATTTAGAAGACATTAATTTAGTACTGCTGTAAGAAAAAGTCTGCATGCCCTGCCTACATCATTATAAGACATTAATTTAGTACTGCCATTAATATAAAAATGAAATATTTTTCAAAATTAGTGACACAAAGAAAATCACTTTATTGTGAAGAAGACAGAGTAGTCCCAGTATCTTGGCACTATTTTTCTGAATGTGGTATGAAATATGCTATAAAATGCAACCATTCCAAATATGAACTGGTCACAATGGGTTCAAAATTAGTTTGGGTCACCTTCCAACTTAAACTTTCATGGCTATGCAGTGGATTGCCAAACCAGGGTTTGGAAAAAAGAGGTGAAATTAAAATGAGATACCCTGAATTTGGGGCAGTAGGCAAAACTTTGAGTGTTAACTAAAATAAAGTTGATAATGAACACAAAACATGAAGGAAATTTTATCAGGAAGAATGTTGTAGGAACAATTAATTTGTATTCATTGGCATTCAATCGCTGTATTTTTATGCTGTCATGTACATTATGATATTGTAATCTTGATCATATGCCAACAGTTTCTCACAGGATAAGATGAAAACTTATACACTTTAAAAAAAACTGCAAGGGGATTTAGTTTTTGGCATTTTCCCTCCTGAATGATCACTGTGAATTCTGTATGCATATACTGCCAGGCAGACTGGACTAGATTCACATGTGCTGAATGGCATGAAATCACACACATTTATAATTAGTCCATATTGATCAAAAGTGATGATAAGGCACTGAAAGCCAACATTTGGCCTATGTGACTTTACCCAATCACTTAGACTCTTTTTGTTCTTTGCTTGCCAAGGGTTGTGAGTCCACTTCAGTCAACATATGTTTTTGGTTGACATCACTTTGGACTAAGTTGATTTTTATGCTTTGACTGACATCAGTTTGGACCAAGTTCATATATAGGGCATTTGGTTGACATCAGTTTGGAATAAGTTGATTTACAGTGCTTTAGGTTGACATCAGTTTTGACTAAGTTGATTTTTATGCTTTAGGTTGACATCAATTTTGACTAAGTTGATTTTTATGCTTTAGGTTGACATCAATTTTGACTAAGTTGATTTTTATGCTTTAGGTTGACATCAATTTTGACTAAGTTGATTTTTATGCTTTAGGTTGACATCAATTTTGACTAAGTTGATTTTTATGTTTTAGGTTGACATCAATTTTGACTAAGTTGATTTTTATGCTTTAGGTTGACATCAATTTTGACTAAGTTGATTTTTATGCTTTAGGTTGACATCAATTTTGACTAAGTTGATTTTTATGCTTTAGGTTGACATCAATTTTGACTAAGTTGATTATTATGCTTTAGGTTGACATCAATTTTGACTAAGTTGATTTTTATGCTTTAGGTTGACATCAATTTTGACTAAGTTGATTTTTATGCTTTAGGTTGACATCAATTTTGACTAAGTTGATTTTTATGTTTTAGGTTGACATCAATTTTGACTAAGTTGATTGATGACCCTTGGCTTGCAAAGGCAGATATAAATATTTTGTACTATTCAATTTGTTTCAGAAATGTAATGTCTAAATAGTGAATATTGATGTAATATCAGCATCAGAAGTCAAGAGGAATGGTTTTCTGTCCTTAGGTATCACAACCTGCAACTTATTTTACAAAATGGGGCATATATACCAAACTAAAATCAGCAACAGTATCAATATAGTATCAGTTCTTTTTCTTCATCTACAATGTGGCACCATTATCATCAATATTAACAGCAACAATATTGACTTCACCTTTATTATCTTCATCCTCCACATCATCAAACCATACTTAATCGCATGTCGTTTCAGATTTATAAAGGAGACATATTCAAGCAAGGTCCAGCAGCTGATGCTATTGTAAGTATAGGGCACACTTATTCATGATGCTATTGTAAGTATAGAGCACACTTATTCATGATGCTATTGTAAGTATAGGGCACACTTATTCATGATGCTATTGTAAGTATAGGGCACACTTATTCATGATGCTATTGTAAGTATAGGGCACACTTATTCATGATGCTATTGTAAGTATAGGGCACACTTATTCATGATGTTGTTGTAAGTATAGGCACACTTATTCATGATGCTGTTGTAAGTATAGGGCACACTTATTCATGATGATATTTTAAGTATAGGGCACACTTATTCATGATGTTAGTTTAAGTATAGGGCACACTTACTCATGATGCTAGTTTAAGTATAGGGCACACTTATTCATGATGCTATTGTAAGTATTGGGCACACTTATTCATGATGCTATTGTAAGTATAGGGCACTCTTATTCATGATGCTAGTTTAAGTATAGGGCACACTTATTCATGATGCTATTGTAAGTATTGGGCACACTTATTTATGATGCTATTGTAAGTATAGGGCACACTTATTCATGATGCTATTGTAAGTATAGGGCACACTTATTCATGATGCTATTGTAAGTATAGGGCACACTTATTCATGATGCTTTTGTAAGTATAGGGCACACTTATTCAGGATGCTATTGTAAGTATAGGGCACACTTATTCGGGATGCTATTGTAAGTATAGGGCATACTTACTCATAATGCTGTTTTAAGTATAGGGTGCACAAATTTATGATGATATTGTAAGTATTGGGCACACTTATTCATGATGCTATTGTAAGTATAGGGTACACTTATTCATAAACTATTGTAAGTGTAGGGTACACTTATTCATAAAACTATTGTAAGTATAGAGAATACTTATTCATGATGCTATTGTAAGTATAGGGCATACTTACTCATAATGCTGTTGTAAGTATAGGGTGCACAAATTTATGATGCTATTGTAAGTATTGGGCACACAGATTCATGATGCTATTGTAAGTATAGAGAACACTTATTCATGATGCTACTGTAAGCATAAGGTACACTTATTCATAAAACTATTGTAAGTATGGGGCACACTTACTCATAATGCTATTGTAAGTATGGGGCATACTTATTCATAATGCTATTGTAAGTATAGGGCACACAGATTCATAAGAGTACTAAGGTCCATAAAATATTATTTTCAGAAATTAAAACTTAATACCTATATATGATATAAATTCCTATGGTGGAAAAATCTCTAACCTATGAATGTGCTACACATGAAATCAAACCTTGAACCACAGAGGTGCACATGTTGGGCTTTAACCACTAAGCCATCCATACATGTGTTAGATTTTAAACAGATTGGTGAGTTTAGAAAAGCATGAAGTTTCAGCTTCCCATGTCTTTGTATTCATTAAATACTGGTCAATGACAGAATCAACGTGTGGCACCAGATTTTCTTTTTTAATCACAGAATAGCTCCTGCAGGTCAGAAGTCACAGGGGAAAATGTTTCTACAGCTATAAAATAAACTTTCAGAATTATCCACTGAAATATAGCACTTAAGTACTTAAAACAATTTTAATTTTGATTCAAAATGGGACCAAATATGTGTCAGTTTTTTTGTCTCTTAAATAAGGGCATGGGATTATATGGTACGTGCTTTATCCATTCACAATTACTAATTTACAATTTCTCAAAACCATTTGATCAAGTTATACATGATTTTCCATGGAGCAGTCTGATATCAGGGCCTTTCAAATTTGTTTAGTGGGTGTCAGTTCATTATTTGATATGGCCACCATTTCAAAAAATAGAAAACTCTTGAAAAATGTAATCTCAAAAACTGTTTAACATAATTTGACCAATTTTAATAGCATCCTGGTAATGACGGCCTTTCCGATTTGTTTAAATATGGTGTTCATATTTGGGTGTGCATTTTACACAGTTATTGTGTAGTTTAAACCATTTTTTTTGCAGCAGAGAAACTATTCAATATTTTCTCATATTAAATATAGATTAGGTCACAGTGTAACCAACCACTGCTAACCATGTGACATTACAACTACTTCTGTTTGCATAAAACATGGCGTTTGAAGATGCTGGTGACATGTTAATCAAAATCCATTTTAGAAGCAGTTTTTAATGTGATGCCATTGTGAGCATTATAGCAGCCATTGTGAATAGTAGTGTAGAAAGTGTGTATTAACCAAATAACCATCTCAGTTGCAGATTTACATGCAAAGAAATGAAATCATAAAATCCGTTCAAGTGCCACTTTAAAAGCCACGGACACATTTATTATTAACTGTAATACGGCACATGCTATTATCAAATTGCTCATTTTTTTTTCTAGTACCCAGTGAAAATTCCCTACTCAATCTCTAATTGGAGGTCCTAGTACCTAGTGAAAATTCCCTACTCAATCTCTAATTGGAGGTCCTAGTACCTAGTGAAAAATCCCTACTCAGTCACTCATTGGAGGTCCTAGTACCTAGTGAAAATTCCCTACTCAATCACTGATTGGAGGTCCTAGTACCTAGTGAAAATTCCCTACTCAATCTCTAATTGGAGGTCCTAGTACCTAGTGAAAAATCCCTACTCAGTCACTCATTGGAGGTCCTAGTACCCAGTGAAAATTCCCTAGGTCCTAGTACCTAGTGAAAAATCACCTACTCAGTCACTCATTGGAGGTCCTAGTACCCAGTGAAAATTCCCTACTCAATCACTGATTGGAGGTCCTAGCACCTAGTGAAAATTCCCTACTCAATGACTGATTGGAGGTCCTAGTACCTAGTGAAAATTCCCTACTCAGTCACTAATTGGAGGTCCTAGTACCTAGTGAAAAATCCCTACTCAGTCACTCATTGGAGGTCCTAGTACATGTACCTAGTGAAATTTACCTACTCAATCACTGATTGGAGGTCCTAGTACCTAGTGATAATTCCCAACTCAATCACTGATTGGAGGTCCTAGTACCTAGTGAAAATTCCCTACTCAATCACTGATTGGAGGTCCTAGTACCTAGTGAAAATTACCTACTCAATCACTGATGGAGGTCCTAGCACCTAGTGAAAATTCCCTACTCAATGACTGATTGGAGGTCCTAGTACCTAGTGACAATTCCCTACTCAGTCAGTGTGTAATTAGTGTTCATGATTTCATATGACTGATCATACAGTGTATAATCAGTTTTCATGCTTTCATATGACCAGCCATACAGTAGTCAGTCAGTTTTCATGCTTTATTATGACCACCCATACAGTGTGTAATCAGTTTTCATGCTTTCATATGACCAGCCATACAGTATGCAATCAGTTTTCATGCTTTCATATGACCAGCCATACAGTATTCAATCAGTTTTCATGCTTTATTATGACCACCCATACAGTATGCAATCAGTTTTCATGCTTTCATATGACCACCCATACAGTATGCAATCAGTTTTCATGCTTTATTATGACCACCCATACAGTATGCAATCAGTTTTCATGCTTTATTATGACCACCCATACAGTATGCAATCAGTTTTCATGCTTTCATATGACCACCCATACAGTATTCAATCAGTTTTCATGCTTTATTATGACCACCCATACAGTATGCAATCAGTTTTCATGCTTTCATATGACCACCCATACAGTATGCAATAAGTTTTCATGCTTTCATATGACCACCCATACAGTATGCAATCAGTTTTCAAGCTTTTATATGACCACCCATACAGTATGCAATCAGTTTTCATGCTTTATTATGACCACCCATACAGTGTGTAATCAGTTTTCATGCTTTCATATGACCACCCATACAGTATGCAATCAGTTTTCATGCTTTCATATGACCACCCATACAGTATGCAATCAGTTTTAATGCTTTCATATGATTACTCATACAGTGTGTAATCAGTTTTAATGCTTTCATACGATTACTCATACAGTGTGTAATCAGTTTTAATGCTTTCATATGATTACTCATACAGTGTGTAATCAGTTTTAATGCTTTCATATGATTACTCATACAGTGTGTAATCAGTTTTCATGTTTTTATATGATTACTCATACAGTGTGTAATCAGTTTTCATCAGGTCATGAATCCTGCAAATATACAGTTCAGTTCCTACTTAACCTTGATAGCTAACAGCATTGGTTATTGATGTAATAGTGACCAAATTAACTAGGGGTGCATTAGATTATAAGTCTCAATTTCGGAGAATTTACTCTCTTTTTAAGAGTACTATCATTTTGAACATACATGAAACATCTAACTTGTCCTGATCATGTAGTATTTATTGATTGAATGTGTCTTAATAAAAATTGCTTTCCTTACAGTAGGAGAAATATGCTGATAACTTCAGACTTAATGTTCAAAATTATACTGTTTTGAATGCATTATACAATTTCTTAATGCATTTAATCAATTAATTTGCATATAATATAAAGGTATGCTGCTTATATCAGCTTTATTAAATATATTTTGTCAGGTGTCCCCAGCCAACAGCTTTGGTTTTATGGATGGCGGAATAGATATGGCCTACAGTATGCACTTTGGATGGCAACTGTGAGTTTTACCTTATTTTGTTTTGTTGTGAATTTACTCCATAGAATGTGCAGCAGGGTCATTGTGTCCTTACTCCATAGCAAGTGCAGCAGGGTCACTGTGTCTTTACCCCATAGCAAGTACAGCCAGTTCATTGTGTCTGTACTCCATAGCAAGTGCAGTAGGGTCATTGTGTCCTTACTCCATAGCAAGTGCAGCAGGGTCACTGTGTCTTTACCCCATAGCAAGTACAGCCAGTTCATTGTGTCTGTACCCTATAGCAAGTGCAGTAGGGTCATTGTGTCCTTACTCCATAGCAAGTGCAGCAGGGTCACTGTGTCTTTACCCCATAGCAAGTACAGCCAGTTCATTATGTCTGTACCCCATAGCAAGTGCAGTAGGGTCATTGTGTCTTTACTTCATAGCAATTACAGCAGGGGCACCATGTCTTTACCCAATAGCAAGTTCACTGTCTTTACTCCATAGCAAGTGCATCAAGGTTATTGTGCCTTTACTCAATAGCAAGTACAGCAGGGTCACTGTGTCTTTACCCCATAGCAAGTACAGCAGCCATTGTGTCTTTATCCCATAGCAAGTACAGCAGGGTCATTGTGCCTTTACTCCATAGCAAGTACAGCAGGGTCACTGTGTCTTTACCCCATAGCATGTACAGCATGGTCACTGTGTCTTTACCCCATAGCAAGTACAGCAGGGTCATTGTGCCTTTACTCCATAGCAAGTACAGCAGGGTCACTGTGTCTTTACCCCATATCAAGTACAGCAGGGTCACTGTGTCTTTACCCAATAGCAAGCACAGCAAATTCATTGTATCTTTACTCCATAGCAAATGCAGTAGGGTCATTGTGTCTTTACTTCATAGCAAGTACAGCAGGGGCACCGTGTCTTTACCCAATAGCAAGGTTACTGTCTTTACTTCATAGCAAGTACAAAAGGGTCATTGTGGTTTACTCCATAGCAAGTACAGCAGGGTCATTGTGTATTTACCCCATCGCAAGTGCAGCCAGGTCATTGTGTCTGTACCCCATAGCAAGTGCAGTAGAGTCATTGTGTCTTTATTCCATAGCAAGTACAGCCAGGTCATTGTGTCTTTACTCCATAGCAAGTACAGTAGAGTCGCTGTCTTTACCCCATATCAAGCAGAGCAAGGTTACTGTGTCCTTACCCCATCGCAAGTGCAGTAGGGTCATTGTGTCTTTACTCCATAGCAAGTGCAGCCAGGTCATTGTGTCTTTACCCCATAGCAAGTGCAGCCAGGTCATTGTGTCTGTACCCCATAGCAAGTGCAGTAGGGTCATTGTGCCTTTACTTCATAGCAAGTACAGCAGGGGCACCATGTCTTTACCCAATAGCAAGGTTACTGCCTTTACTTCATAGCAAGTGCAGCAGGGTCATTGTGCCTTTACTCCATAGCAAGTACAGCAGGTTCACTGTGTCTTTACCCCATATCAAGTACAGCAGGGTCACTGTCTTTACTCCATAGCAAGTTCAGCAGGGTCATTGTGTCATTGTGTAATTAACCCATAGTAAGTGCAGCCAGGTCATTGTGTCTGTACCCCATAGCAAGTGCAGCCAGCTCATTGTGTCTGTACCCCTGTACCCCATAGCAAGTGCAGCCAGCTCATTGTGTCTGTACCCCATAGCAAGTACAGCAGGGTCACTGTGTCTTTACCCCATAGCAAGTACAGCAGGGTCATTATGTCTTTACTCCATAGCAAGTGCAACCAGATCATTGTGTCTTTACCCCATAGCAAGTGCAGTGGGGTCATTGTGTCTTTACTCCATAGCAAGCACAGCAATGTCATTGTGTCTTTACCCCATAGCAAGTGTAGCCAGATCATTGTGTCTTTACCCCATAGCAACTTCAGTTAGGTCATTGTGTCTGTACCCCATAGCAAGTGCAGCAGGGTCACTGTGTCTTTTCCACATAGCAAATGCAGCAGGGTCATTGTCTTTACCCCATAGCAAGTGCAGCAGGGTCACTGTGTCTTTACCCCATAGCAAGGTCATTGTGTCCTTACTCCATAGCAAGTGAGTCAGACCATTGTGTCCTTACTCCATAGCAAGTGAGTCAGGCCATTGTGTCCTTACTCCATAGCAAATGCAGCAGGGTCATTGTGTCTTTACCCAATAGCAAGTGCAATAGGGTCACTGTGTCTTTATCCCATAGCATATACAGTAGGGTGATTATGTCTTTATTCCATAGCAAGTGCAGCAGGGTTATTGTATCTTTCCAAATATATTTATGCTGTATCTTTGGAACCAGTTTTGTTCAGACATTAGTAAAATAGGTCAAATTGGCATGATAGGAGATGGGTAAAATTGGTATGATGGGAGATAGGTAAAATTGGCATGATGGGAGATGGGTAAAATTGACATGATGGGAGATAGGTAAAATTTGCATGATGGGAGGTAGGTAAAATTGGCATGATGGGAGGTAGGTAACATTGGCATGATGGGAGGTAGGTAAAATTGGCATGATGGGAGGTAGGTAAAATTGGCATGATGGGAGATGGGTAAAATTGGCATGATGGGAGATGGGTAAAATTGGTATGATGGGAGATAGGTAAAATTGGCATGATGGGAGATGGGTAAAATTGACATGATGGGAGACGGGTAAAATTTGCGTGATGGGAGATGGGTAAAATTGGCATGATGGGAGGTAGGTAAAATTGGCATGATGGGAGATAGATTACACAGGGTAATTTATCACATTATTACAAAAGTCTGCTTAGTGAAATGGTCAACTGTTGAGTTATGTAAGCCAGGTGAGATTATCAGGCAAACTTGTTGACCCTAACAATACAGGAGTCATTGTTCTTCAAGTGAATTTCATATGTACGTTTATATTATTGAATTCTTGCATGTGTTTTGATTGCCAGTATTTATCTTCATTTTATAGAGTTCTGACCCATTATTGCTTGATGCACTTTTTTGATTGCCAGTATCTTATATCATTGTATAGAGTTATGACCCATTGTTGTTGTGTATACTTGTTTGATTGTCAGTATATTACATCATTTTATAGTTATGACACATTAATGTCGGATACACTTGTTTGATTGCCAGTATTTTATATCATTTTATAGAGTTATGATTCATTACAGTTGGATACACTTGTTTGATTGCCAGTATTTTATATCATTTTATAGAGTTATGATTCATTACAGTTGGATACACTTGTTTGATTGCCAGTATGTTATATCATTGTATAGAGTTATGACCTATTAATGTTGGATACACTTGTTTGATTGCCAGTATGTTATATCATTGTATAGAGTTATGACCTATTAATGTTGGATACACTTGTTTGATTGCCAATATGTTATATCATTGTATAGAGTTATGACCTATTAATGTTTGATACACTTGTTTGATTGCCAGTATCTTATATCATTGTATAGAGTTATGACCCATTGTTGTTGGATATACTTGCTTGATTGTCAGTATATTACATCATTTTATAGTTATGACACATTAATGTTGGATACACTTGTTTGATTGCCAGTATCTTATATCACTGTATAGAGTTATGATTCATTACAGTTGGATATACTTGTTTGATTGCCAGTATGTTATATCATTGTATAGAGTTATGACCTATTAATGTTGGATACACTTGTTTGATTGCCAGTATGTTTTATCATTTTATAGAGTTATGACCTATTAATGTTGGATACACTTGTTTGATTGCCAGTGTGTTATATCATTGTATAGAGTTATGACCTATTAATGTTTAATACACTTGTTTGATTGCCAGTATGTTATATCATTGTATAGAGTTATGACCTATTAATGTTGGATACACTTGTTTGATTGCCAATATGTTATATCATTGTATAGAGTTATGACCTATTAATGTTGGATACACTTGTTTGATTGCCAGTATGTTATATCATTGTATAGAGTTATGACCTATTAATGTTGGATACACTTGTTTGATTGCCAATATGTTATATAATTGTATAGAGTTCTGACCTATTAATGTTGGACACACTTGTTTGATTGCCAATATGTTATATAATTGTACAGAGTTATGACCCATTATTGCTGGATACAACTTTTATGCTTCCAATGTTTATGGTCTTGCAAAGCAAATTATAGCAGGTTGGACCCATTGCAATATGACCTTCACTGATAGTTCTGGTTACTGCATTATTATAAATTGTATTGTCATTACTGCAAAATATTATCATTATTGCAAATATCATTGTAGTTATATCATTATTGCTAATATTACTGTTGTTATTATCATTATTGTAAATATTATTATTGTTCTTTTTATCAATTTAGACAGGAGAGATTACAGAAAGTCATAAGGGAAGAATATAATGGAGAATTGCTCGTGGTATGTTGTTTTCACTACAAAATATTCCATACATTTTACCAGATGGTTTTCAGAAATGTTTCACTCCAATAATTTTCATGATAGGAAGTTTCAACTTTTAGAGTTGATGGTATGATCGACATCCATAACTAGCAGAGTTGATTGTATGGTCATTATCCAGATCTAGTCATGTAACTTTTAGAGTTGATGGAATGATCATGTTGAAATCCAGATCTAGCGATGTAACATTTAGAGTTGATGGTATAGTCATGTTGAAATCCAGATCTAGTTATTTGACTTTTAGAGTTGATGGTATAGTCATGTTGAAATCCAGCTCTAGTTATGTAACTTTTAGAGTTGATGGTATAGTCATGTTGAAATCCAGCTCTAGTTATGTAACTTTTAGAGTTGATGGTATAGTCATGTTGAAATCCAGATCTAGTTCTTTGTCTTTTAGAGTTGATGGTATAGTCATGTTGAAATCCAGATCTAGTTATTTGACTTTTAGAGTTGATGGTATCGTCATGTTGAAATCCAGATCTAGTTATTTGACTTTTGCAGTTGATGTTATCGTCATGTTGAAATCCAGATCTAGTTATTTGACTTTTAGAGTTGATGGTATAGTCATGTTGAAATCCAGATCTAGTTATTTGACTTTTAGAGTTGATGGTAAAGTCATGTTGAAATCCAGATCTAGTTATTTGACTTTTAGAGTTGATGGTATA